>CM057338.1:221118415-221718415 GCA_030015575.1 Agapanthus africanus
TGGGTGTATCGAGACGGGGCATCGATATACCAGAGTAGACTAGCGTATACGCTTCTCGACCCATGTGATGGGCGATGGATGATCCCATATCCATTGGTGTTTGACATCAGAGATGGTATACGGGTGCTCAGTGGAGACTGGGTACACTGGACGGACTCGCCGAGAACTCCCAGATGGTATTATACCTTACGTCAGATGGCAGTTCTCAGGTGACACTTGTGCAGGTTAGTCTGTAGACCCGAGATCGTCATAGAGTCTTGTGTGATTCCCACTGTGCTTTGATCTCCACCTTACCATGTCCATGAGGGCGTGCAAAACGGTGGTCTTTGGGTACAGTCCCGAGTCACATGGAGGCAATGAGCGATAGGAGGGGTTTCGTCTCTCCCGGTATTGGGGGTTGATGTTGCGCTGTGCTCGATTGGCCGTAACAGGGAAGTCCCTGGCCAGGGCTGATCAGAGATTTGCTGGTAAGTGTTACCAGTAGTTTCTCGACCCGTTATGAGCCTCATATCGACACGACTTATCGAGCTATTGGGGTCTGACGTTTACCACCCCTAGGTGAGATATGCGACATATCAGACGATCAGACCAGACTGTACGGTAAGTGTTACTGGTTGGATTCACAGGAGTGTGAGCGGGCTAGCTCGTCGATCTTCTGATCGCTCAATACCCGGATGGCCGTTATGTTTAGCAGACCGCTTGCGGCTTGTGGGTGCTTGATATGATCATCATCTGCTACCGGCGTATTGACGAGTCTTTAGAGTCCTACACAGAGGTTTCCTGGCTCGAGCGAAACGAAATAGGAGCGCATATGAGATATGTACGGGACTGAGAATAATACCAGTATGTGATACTGTATTCGATTCTCGCGATTTGTAACATTGATTGGTTATATGCGTTATAGCCGGGTTATCGGATCAAGTGTTGATTCGGTAAGTTGTTACTATTGATATTAGTCGGTTATATGCGATATGACCGGGTCGTTATTTAATGATTTAATGTATAATTATATATTTGATATATTACTTTACATTAACTAATATAGGTTCACTTTAAATGGATTTTCTCACTTGATGTGCATGATGTATATGTGATATACTTTTGTGCACTTGTATGTATCATATTTGATGATGCATGTTTATATGGTTAAGTATAAAGAATAAAACCATGGTTAAGTAGATAATTAGGGTTTTGTTTTAATCACTCATTTATTTATCCATTCCTTTTTATTTAAATAATTTTATGAAAACAAAATGGTTTTCTTTTTGTCATGAAGCTTGATGAAGCTTCATGAAGGTTTGACTCAAAGACCATTTTGTCTTCATGCTAAACCCTAACTATTCCCACTTACCATGGTTTGCTCTCTACACTTAACCTTAGTTTGATTATGATAAGTATTGTTTTTCTTTTCATTTTAAAATAGACTTATCATAATTCTAGCTCATCTTCTTCTTCATCTTCAAGTTTGAAACCTTGAGGCCATCAATGGCAACTTGAGCTTGAGAGTGAGAAATCCAATTCTAAAGAGAACCCACCTCATATTTCTTCATCCTCTACCTCTTGCCAAGTAGTAGAGTGTGTTTTCTTCACAAGTTTCATCACTTTGTGAAGTGGGAGCTTGATCTAGCGATGCCTCGACGTAGATCATCTTCGGCATCGTCGTCGATGACCAAGCCCGTTCATTCTCCGATGAAGCCGACGCTAGAGCCCGGGGTTCGACTTGGACAGCGAGGAGACTTCGTTGCGGAGCCGTGGAGGTGGATATCCAGATCTACAAAGGTTGTAATTTCCAGATTCTAGTAGTTAAGTGTTAACTAGTTTACTTTTCGCCTAGATTTCTAGCAACGATCCGTTAACTAGGGTTTCTCGGCACCATATTTTTGTAAAATGGCATGGTTGATGCCTTGTGAGACCTCTACTGTGTGCCTAGGAACCCTACAATATATCGGTTTGGGATGCCAAGACGGATCATCTCCGATAATGGGCCAGCCTATAGAATCCACAAGATCAGTCGCTTCGCGCAACAGCACAATATAGACCGGAGATATTCCTCGGTTTATAATTCGCGAGCTAACGGTCTAGCTGAGGCCTTCTACAAGACCTTGAAAAAGATCATGAAGAAAACGGTGTCACGAAATAAGAAAGGCTGGCACGAAAGACTGCAAGAAGCTCTCTGGACGTATCGAACTACGTTTAAGACGGCCACGAACGCAACGCCATATGCGTTGGTATTCGGTATAGAAGCAGTACTTCCCCTCGAGATAGAGTTACCCTCTCTACGAGTGGCAGTTCATTACGAGCTGACAGACGAAGAAAATGCTCACCTTCGGCTTGAGGAGCTCGACGCCCTTGATGAAACCCGGCTCATAGCACAGCAAAATCTGGAAGCTTATAAAGCAAAGATGACGCGCTCATATGAAAGATTAACCCGACCGAGGACATTCCGCCAAGGCGAACTTGTGCTAATGGTCAAAAGGCCTATGATCCCCAATCGCGCCAAACGAGGAAAATTCGAGCCAAACTATGAAGGCCCGTACATCATAGATAAGGTCTACCAGGGTGGGGCCTATCTACTGATGGACATGCACGGTGAAAGGCCTTTCAGGCCAATAAACGGTCGCTTCCTAAAGAAATACTACGCTTAATGAGCAGTAGCCTAGGTCAATGATAGATGACGACGACTATGTCCGCTCGCTATCTTCTTAAGCTCAAGCTTTATAAGCAGTAGCCAGCCTTCTCAATGATGGACCGAAATGTCCTTAAACTAATGTCGGACCGAGACGTCCTTAAACTAATGTCGGACCGAGACGTCCTTAAACTAATGTCGGACCGAAATATCCTTAAACTAATAGCGGACCGAAATGTCCTTAAACTAATAACGGACCGAAACGTTCTTAAACTAATATCGGACCGAGACGTCTTTAAAACTACTGTCGCAGCATCCTTAGGCTGACGAGATAAAAAAAATATAAAAAAAATATAAATAAATAAAAACGGTATGTCCATAAGAAAAAATGGCAAGGATGAAAACCCGAAAGGGCTCCGTGAGTAAAAACAGCAGGGCTACCGGCGAGTGTTCGTGAAAACCCGAGAGGGCGCGACCTCGTAAAAAAAAAGAGAAGAAAATAAAAATAAAAAATAAAAATGAAAACGGTATGTCCATAAGCAAAATGGGCATGGATGAAAACCCGAAAGGGCTCCGTGAGTAAAAACAGCAGGACTACCGGCGAGTGTTTGTGAAAACCCGAAAGGGCGCAACCTCGTTAAAAGACACTTATAAGGTCCCCTCGACCTTGCAAGGAGAAACCACCCGAGTGAGATCCTTACGACTCACAAGGGAGCAACACCTTTAGGGATTCCCACGATTCTTAAGGAGAAAATACACTTGCGAGATCCTCACGACTCGTAAGGAGAACTCTCTTTTGGGACCCTCACGGCTCATAACATTTGAAAGTCTTAAGTTACAGAGACCTAAACCTGTGCTTAAGCAAACTCCACAACTTTCGATATTGCCATACAAGTGGCTCAATACTAACCCTTGTATACAATCCACGGGCACGAATAAACATTTCCCTAACCAAGTTTCATCCGTGATTGGGGATATGTACGCATGGTGAACGACCCTTGTAAATCCTCTCGATTTAGAAGGAGAAAACCCTCCTGTAGGATCCTTACGACTTACAGAGGAACATGCACTTAGGAATCCTCACGATTCCTAAGGAGAAAACACACCTACAAGATCCTCACGACTTGTAGGGAGAAATACCTTTGTGAGATCCTTACGACTCATGAAGTTAAAGCCTTAGTTGACAGTGCCTTAACCCTGTTCGCTAAGCCACCTTTGTTCGACATCGACAGAGGCAAATGATGATTCGCTCCTGGCAATATCCCAGTTGTAGCGGTGCTGATGCCGAAATCGGTGTCTAATTTCAGGTTTACGGTGTAAAGCCGGTAGGCCACACATGCATACGAAACAGCCGAAATGATGGGGCAACTTGCAATAAAAAGCAGCAAGTAAAAGCGTATGCATACTAAATAGCCGAAATGATTGGGCAACTCGCAATAAAAAGCAGCGAGTGAAAATAAAATAAACAGCCGAAATGATTGGGCACCGCAAAAAATGGCCGAAATGATTGGGCAATCGCGACCTTCGCGATATAAAAGCTGAAATGATAGAGCATCGCGGAAATATAAAAAAAATGATAAAACTTTGGCCCTACAGTTAAGATCACATCGATCCCTGTATACACTCCAAGAGCACAAAAAAGAGGGAACCATACTCTCCCAACAGGCTCCGACAGAAAACGAAGGCAAATCTCGACGGTTCATCCCAACTCCGAAGAAACCGGTGTCTTTGGCAAATACCTCAACTTAGGGAAACAAACAATCCTTGACGAGAGCCTCCTGATCCGTGTCGACTCGCAGAGCAACCCGTGCCTCCGTGGGAAATTCTCGACTCGTTTCAACACCAAGGAAACAAATAATCCTTGGTGCTAAGGAAACAAATAATCCTTAGCAAATTCCTCAACTCAGGGAAACAAACAATCCTTGACGAGAGCCTCCTGATTCGCGTCGACTCGAAGAGCAACCAGTGCCTCCGTGGGAAATTCTCGATTCGTTTCAACACCAAGGAAACAAATAATCCTTGGCGCTGAGGAAACAAATAATCCTTAGCAAATTCCTCAACTCAGGGAAACAAACAATCCTTGACGAGAGCCTCCTGATTCGCGTCGACTCGCAGAGCAACCAGTGCCTCCGTGGGAAATTCTCGATCCGTTTCAACACCAAGGAAACAAATAATCCTTGGCGCTAGGGAAACAAATAATCCTTAGCAAACATCTCAACTCAAGGAAACAAACACTCCTTGACGAGAGCCTCCTGATTCGCGTCGACTCGCAGAGCAACCAGTGCCTCCGTGGGAAATTCTCGATCCGTTTCAACACCAAGGAAACAAATAATCCTTGGCGCTAGGGAAACAAATAATCCCTAGCAAACACCTTAACTTAAGGAAACAAACAATCCTTGACGAGAGCCTCCTGATCCGCGTCGACTTGCAGAGCAACCAGTGCCTTCGTGGGAAATTCTCGACTCGTTTCAACACCAAGGAAACAAATAATCCTTGGCTCTAAGGAAACAAATAATCCTTAGCAAATACCTCAACTCAGGGAAACAAACAATCCTTGACGAGAGCCTCCTGATCCGCGTCGACTCGCAGAGCAACCAGTGCCTTCGTGGGAAATTCTCGACTCGTTTCAACACCAAGGAAACAAATAATCCTTGGCGCTAGGGAAACAAATAATCCTTAGAAAATTTCTCAACTCAGGGAAACAAACAATCCTTGACGAGAGCCTCCTGATTCGCGTCGGCTCGCAGAGAAACCAGCGTCTCCGCGGGAAAATTCCCGATTCGTCTCAACTTACAAGATGAAGCCTCAAACAGCAGGGACTAAAAAACTTGCTTCCTGAACAATGGGACCCTGCAAGTCAATCTAAACGGTCTCTTGCATACTATCCATGGGTCTCACTCTCCAAAGTCGAGTTTCGACAAGGAGGGAAACAACCGCTTATGAGTCCTCTCGACTCGTAAGAAGGAAAAATTCTCTTACAGGATCCTTATGACCTATAAGAAAAAACACATTTAGGATTCGTCACTACTCCTAAGAAGAAAAACCCACCTACGAGATCCTCTCGATCCGTAGGGAGAAAATCTCTACGAGACCTTCATGGCTCATAGAGTTGAAAAGTCTTAGGCAGCAGATCTGAACCTGCGGCCTAAGCCATCGCTGTTTCTTAAGAAAGTCAAGATGCGTACTCTATTATCTATTGACCATGTTCACTAAGGTGGCATGCTGAGAATAAAAGAAAGAAGAAAGCGACAGAAAGAGCATCTGATTTACATTTGATCAAGCGTTCGAGACACATTCGTTCATGCAAAAGACTCAGAACAAAAGATAAGACAGGCTAGGAAAAACAAAAATTTTCATTAATATTGCCAGAAGTTCTTACAATCATAAAAGCAATAAACGAAAAACATTATTACAAGGGAATAACCTCGAACCCAGGACATGGATTGAGGAATTCAAAAGCGACTCTATCTATGACTTTCCAGGCCTCGCGGACCATCCTAGTGTGCTTTCTTTCGCGAGCACAAGCGTCAGGGTCCCCCCTGATGTCTTCGACCCTCCGATAAGCAGCGAGTATGGTGGACTGTTGAAAGACCTCGTGCAAGAGATCGATAAGACTGTCTCGCCGTCTCTTTGAGATAAAGTTCAACAAGTACACCGAGTGCACCTTGTCCTCAGCGGCATCCAACGCCCTAAGCGGCACGTCAGAACAGAATAGGGGAAGCGCTTCCCAGATTGCTCCCACGATAAGCTTAAGGAGGGAGGAACGTCGGGGAAGCAGTGGACCGTTGTATGCGTCGAAGTGGCTCATTATTTCAGCACACTCCGCGTTTGTGAACTCTCGATTTTGAGAGCGGCCAAGGCGGCGGATGTCCCCATAAGAGATGATCTCGTTAAGAGCATACATATGGGCGTCCATTGTTCCTGTGAAAAAAGATCAACGGAATTAGCAGACCGACTGATTAAGCGAATTCCTGTTAAAAAATGGGCACAGAGAGTTAAACTCCTCGAGAGCAATGCTCTACGATAGGAGTGATTATCAAAATCCTAATAAGGGAAATTTAAAGAAGTCCCCCAAGACTCTGAGATCATTATTATTAAAAAATGATATAATCCATTAAAACACAAAATTCCATTTTTAATTTACATTATCCATACTCAAACTTTTAAGAGTTCATCTTTTTTTTAGATTAAAGGGATCTATGTTTTGCCAAAGATGCAAGGTTCCGTTCACGGGTCAAGAAACCCTGAAACGGATTCTTGAGAGCAAGGCTCTATTGGTGAGACCCCACAAAAGGGTTTTTCTTTAGATTAAAAGATCTATGAGAGCAAGGCTCTGTTAAACTTAATTTAATTTAATTTAAAATTTTACCTAAGAGGGTGCTGAGTTCTGAACTTTGAAAGTTCTTAAAAAGAAACAAGAGCGAGGCTCTAAAAGTTCTTAAACAAGAGCAGGGCTCCGAGATTCTGAAAATAAATTTTTTTTGGAGATGATGATCATGTGTGAAGGACCAAAGATCCTATTTATAGGCATCAAGTGCCCTTTCAACTTTCAAAAGCTACCGCAACGGTGGGGGGGGGCATTTGTTTACCCCAATCAGAGCAAAGCTCTGTTCAAATTCCAAGGCGGGAGATGAAGCAATGCTTCATCTTCCCCCCAATCAGAGCAAAGCTCTACTTTGAAAATCTAAGTTTTAATAATAAATGAAGCAACGCTTCAGATTCTTTGCGCTGCGCGCAACGCGCCATGTGTCAGGCGCAGACACATCAGCGCAGCGCCCAAAGCAGCGCACCCATTCAGAGCAAAGCTCTATTTAAAGCAAAAATTAAAGGAAGCAACGCTTTAATTGCGCAAGCACTGCGCTGCACGACACGTGTCTGTGCAGGCACAGTTGCGCAAGCGCTGCGCTGCGCGACACGTGTCTGCGCAGTTGCGCAAGCACAGCTGCGCAAGAACGCCACACGACGCATGTCTGCGCAAGTACAGCTGCGCAAGCGCTGCGCTGCGTGACACGTTTCTTAAAATGAAAATTTTAAAGATAATCATCATCCATGCAGGACCAAAGGTCCTATTTATAGGCATCAAGTGCCCTTTCAATTTCCAAAGCTTGCCACAACGGTTGGAATTCTGCCACCGTTGTGCTTGCATTGGGAACCACGCAAGTGCAACGGGGGGGGGGCATTTGTTTCCCCTCAATCAGAACAAAACTCTATTTCTAAAACTGAAAAGTAAAGCACTGCTTCATAAAAGAGACTGAACACCAGAGGTAATTTATCCTTGCAAGAATCACATGCACCTAATAATAGCAAATTAAATCATACGATGCACAAGCATAACAGAGAGCTAAAATAAAAAGAACACTTGATAGATAATAAAATACTTAATTAAAACATTTATTTATTATTACATTTAAAAAAGATCACCAAATATGGGATCGGAAAGACAAGGGTTCGCAAAGATAAAAAGGAGATTCTCCAGTTCCCTCTCTGTCTTCTCCGCCACGTCGAAGCGGCGGTCCTCCCGAGAAGTAGACGCCCAACGATCATCGCCACATTCGTCAGAAAAGGTGGCGATGATGACCAGGCGAGCCCGTATCTGGCTCAGCAAGTGGAAAGAACAGTCCCTCAGGGCTTTGGTGATCAAGTGCGCTTCAAAGAAGCACTCGATCTTATCCTCGGCAGTGTTAAGCATTGTCAAGGACATCTCTACCGGAGGAGGGGGAAGATCGGCGAGCACCGAGGCAAGGATCATTCGGAGCCAAATGGAGTGCGAAGGAAGAGGAGACCCCACACGAGTCGAAAGCTCGTACATTGCGGCATCGTACTGCTCATCCGTAAAAGAAGAGTCCATCAAGCGCGCAGCAAAACGGGGAACGATGTCCCGGATCAGCACTTCCCATGGTTGTCGGCGGGCGTGACGACGGTTGCAAGCCATGATCGAAGAAGTTCTCTGAAGGTGAGAAAAGAAAAGGCTCGGCCTCGAGTTATATATAAACCAAAACACAGAAAATTCTGTGCGCAGTGGAATTATTTCCAAGACCCAGGAAATCAAAATTTCGGGGAAATACAAGTTTGACTTGAAAAGAGGAGATGAAAAGATATCTCAGGTGAAGCAACGCTTCCGATTCCCCCAATCAGAGCAAAGCTCTACCCTGAAAATCTAAATTTTAATAAATGAAGCAACGCTTCAGATCCTCTGCGCTGCGCGCAAAGCGCCATGTGTCAGAAGTCGATGCGTCAGCACAGCGCCCAAGGCACTGCGTCCAATTAGAGCAAGGCTCTTTTAAAACAAGAAGTAAAAGAAGCAACGCTTCAGTTGCGGAAGTACAGCTGCGCAAGCGCTGCGCTGCGCGACGCGTGTCTGCGCAGTTGCGCAAGCACAGCCGCGCAAGCGCTGCGCTGCGCGACGCGTGTCTGCGCAGTTGCGCAAGCACAGCTGCGCAAGCGCTGCGCTGCGCGACGCGTGTCTGCGCAGTTGCGCAAGTACAGCTGCGCAAGCGCTGCGCTGCGCGACGCGTGTCACGCGCTGGGGCGTTTGCGCAAAACAGAATTGAAATTTTAAAGAAATCTTTTCTGTTCTTGTTAAAACAAGAAGATTTTCTTCTGTAAAACAGAGGCCTTTGGATCAAAGATCCAACGGTGGGGAAAATTCCCCAAATCACTCAGAGAAAGATCTCTTTAATAAATTTAACTAATTTATGGGCACTATAAAAAGGACCCCAGACCTTAATTCAGAAAGAAAAAAACATTCGGTGAAAAATTAAACAGAGAAGACTCTGAAGAATTGGAGAGAAATCCTCAAGAACAAAGAAAAAGGTAAAAACCTTTAGAAAAAGAGAAAATTCTCTTATGAACAGATCATTGATCTAAGAATAAGATCAAGGATCTCTAAGAAAAATAAAAATAAATAATAAACAGTGCCTTGCACTTCTTTTTATGAACCATTGGTTCTGAATCTAAAAGATTATCAAGATAACTGTGCCTTGCACCTTATATGAACCACTGGTTCTTTAAAAACAAGAAAAAAAAACTTGTTGTCTGTGATCTGAAATTGATCCAAAAGAATAAGAACAGTGCCCAGCACTTGCCAAAACTGCACTATTGCGCAAGCCGCCAGGATGCGCCACGTGTCAGCAGCGCAGCGCACTGACGCAGCGCACCGCGCTGTTGCGCTTGCGCTCATTAGAACGTGACATGTGTCACCTAAACGAGCGCTTGCGCTCTTTAATTGCGCAAAGCACCTGACAAGCCATGTGGGGGCACTTTCAGAGTATTGAATGCAATGCATTATTAAGGGGCAAAGCCCAATCAAAGGTCTAATGGAAGTACTGCACATTATTTAAAAAAGGCAGAGACTAATTAAAAAGTCTAAACAGACCAAAAATAATGCTATGCGTTATTTAAAGGGCAGAGCCCAATTGAGTGGTCCAATGGACCAAAACGAATGCTCTGCATTATAATAAAAAGGGCAGAGCCCAGTCAAAATAGGAATAAATGGCTTGAAGTAATGCTATGCATTATTCTAAAAAGGGGAAAGCCCAAACAAAAGCCTAATCGGCCAAATGCAAACAAAATGTGAACATTTCAAACTGGACTTAGCCCAATTTTGGCCGTAAGTCCTTAAATTAAATTGACTGAGCACAACTGCTCCCTTAAATCAATTTATATCCGGTTCGAGGGTACATATCCGAACTCCTCTGACACATGTCGTTGTAATCCTTCAACGTCGTCAGAGAGGTGACGGGTCCCGACGACCACACCCATCAATATGGACTGTGGGGTCCTTAAACTCGTGGATTGAAATATCCTTAAACTAATAATAGACCCTTACGTCCCTAAACTGGAACATGGACCACCACGTCCTTAAATTGGAATACGGACCACCACGTCCCTAAACTGGAACATGGACCACCACGTCCTTAAACTGGAACATAGACCACCACGTCCCTAAACTGGAAAACGGACCACCACGTCCCTAAACTGGAACATGGACCACCACGTCCCTAAACTGGCAATGGACCATCATGTCCCTAAACTGGAACATGGACCGCCACGTCCCTAAACTGGAACAATAGAGCCCCCCAATTGCTCTTTTGCCGGATCTAAATGATCCCGTTTAAGTTGATCTTAGCCCCAAATACGGCTAACGTATCCTTAAACATTCAAATGGACTATAAAACTCCAAATCAACTCTGGTTCAAGGGTACATCTCTAAACTCCTCTGACACCTATCGTTGTAATACTTCAACGACGTCAGAGAGGTGATGAGTCCTGACGGCCATATATTAAATGGATCACCACGTTAAGTTGATCTTAGTCTCAAACAGGACTAACGTATCCTTAACGAATGTTTAAGTTGATCTTAGCCTCAATATGGCTAATGTATCCTTAAACTAAAAACATCAAACCCAAATCTAACTAAATACGGATTTGGACTAATCCACGTCCTACGGGCGACGGCATTACTCATTCTCCGTATACGATCCACGGGTAACCACAAACAAAACAAACACACACGACACAAAGTGAAATTCTGGAGAAGGAGAAAGTTATTACCGCGATGCGGTAGCGTAATTAACTGCAGGGGCTTGCGCCCGTAGGGAAGTGCGTCCCCACAATCAAAAACCCCTCAAGCGAGGGGGAATCTGACGAAGTCTGCCACATCGGCTGTATCCGTCTAAACCTCCGATATACGGTGCCATAAATCAACTTGGCATCTTCGGAGAGGTGGACGGATAAAACCAAATAGCATCTGTCCCGAATTTCAGGCAAGACAAACCTACGCGGTACCTGTCACTGTATTCGGAGGGGATCACCTGGGTAGCCGTTGCGTCCAGCTAGTATCGCTGACGGCGTGTGGGTATCTGATATGATCGTTACCTACTGCTAGCGTATTGACGAGTCTTAAGAGTCCCACATAGGATGAAACGAAGTAGGGCACATATGGAGATATATGCGGAAGCTTGATTAACTACGAGTACATGATACCGTATTTAATCTAGCGTTTTTTCTTTTGATATTAGTCGGATTATATATGATATGACCGGATTATTAAATCAAGTGTCGATTTATAAATTGACTAATTACTCGTTATAAATCCTTTCTTTATAAAAGAATATATATATATATATATATATATATATATATATATATATATCATGGTAGATGATACATAGAACATGGCAATGTAAGAATCACATGGAAAAGGATATTAGAGATATTGGTAAATATAAATGAATAAATACAAAATTAAAGAATGAGTCATGGCTTCTAAATGTTTCTACAAGGCTCTAGTGACCATGACTCACTCTTTTCTTTTTGTTTTATTCATTTATTCTTATCATATCAATCTTTATATATCTTATCTCCAAGGTTCACTTCACTTGGCCATAGTTCATCATCCTCCTTTTATCTCTCTAGATATTTTTTTAGGTTAGAAAAAGAGAAGAAAAAGAAAGTTTTTTAGTGAGAAAAATCCTACTTCATCACCCTATATTTTCTTAGCAAACTAGTATAGATTGTTAGCTTCACTTCTTCTTTGATTAGTGAAGTAAGAGTTTGAGTGCAAGGAACTTCATGGTGGATCATCGTAAACAACGAAATCCTCAAGAAAAGTTGTTCCAACTTCAAGTGTAGCCAAAGAGGAGCTCAAGGACTTCTATACGGAGCTATTGAAGTGAAGGAGTGGTCTCTAAAGGTTGTAGTTCTTTTTCACTTAGGATTATACACACTTTTACTTTGCTAGTAACCCTAATCTCTAGTTTGATTCAAGGTTGTTCCCTTATAATAAAAGGGAAGATGAAAAATTCCTTAATGTTCAAGTCTCATGTGTTAAACATGTGAGCGCCTATATGCAATGCATATAGGCGCTGCAAATCAAACAATTGACAGGCTTAACAGGCCTCACGTGTTAAACACGTGAGCGCCTATGTGCAAAGCATATAGGTGCTGCAATCAAACCGACAGGTTTAACAAGCCTCACGAGTTAAACATGTGAGCGCCTATATGCAAAGCATATAGGTGCTGCAATCAAACCATATGCTAAATAAGCCTCACGTGTTAAACACGTGAGCACCTATATGCAATGCATATAGGCGCTGCAAATAAAAAATTGATAGGCTAAATAAGCCCCATGTGTTAAACACGTGAGCGCCTATAAGCAAAGCATATAGGCGCTGCAATCAAACAGCTGTCAAACTAAATAAACCTCACGTGTTAAACACGTAAGGGTACCCCCTACGAAGAATTAAATTCTACTCAACAAGGGATCGTTGGATCAAAGATCCAATGGTGATTAAATATAGAGCTTTCTAATGAGGAGAGAAATTCTCTGTTAAACAGAAAGTTGGTGGAGCAAATATCCTATGAGATGGAAAATATTTTCCATATCTTTCTAAATAAAGAAAGATTGTGCTCTGTTAAACCGAGCACCCTCGGATTAAAATTCCAATGATGATTAAAATTCACTATTTTTAAAAAATAAGATTCTGCATATAGGAAAATATTTCCCCAATCTTGTTAAAAACAAGAAAAATATGTTCTGTAAAACAAAAACCCTTGGATCAAAGATCCAATGATGGGCAAAATTCCGTAAATCAATTTTGAAACCAATTAAACCAATTAGAATCTCTCAATGAGAGATTTTCTCAGAATTAAACAAACTTCTCTCCACTATATAAAGAACCAAAGACTTCAAGTCTTGAGGGACGGAGAGTGAACAAAAACGGAACCCCCTCAGAATCTTTAAAAAAAAAGAGAGAAGAAGAAAGAAAAGCTTCAAAAGAAACAAAGAATTTAATTCTCAAAGAAGAAGACTTGTTTCATTGAAACCCTAAGTAAAAAGAAAACAAAACTCAGAGATCATCTTATTTCTCTTTTGCCTCTCTAAGGGTTTAACCCTTCATGTACGAACTTAGTTCTTCCTTTGGTTGAGATCTGCAGAAGCAGATCTCCTCATAAGTTGAGAATTTAATTCTCATCGGAGAGATTCTGTGATGCAGATTAAAAACCTAGGAGAAAGGATTGAGTTCAAAGAATTTGATTCTTACAAAAACACATGAACACTAGGGTTTAACCCTGTAAAAAGAATTTAATTTTTACAAAACAAGAGACATGAGATCCTCCAAATCCTAGGGTCATTAACATGAGATCAAAATCTCCAAAAACCCAGAAGGAAAGACTGATGATTCATTAGTGTTTAAGTACTATAATGAGGACCGCACGTGTTTCCCACGCAAGCGCTTAAAAGAAGAACAAGAAGTGCTTCCTAGGGCAGTCACGTGTTTTGCACGCGATCTCCAATCAAGTGCTTAGCACTTATATAAAAAAGGAGGGGATAAAACCCAAAAGCAATACCCAACTTTGCGGCGCATCACGTGTTCACACGTGAGTGCCACAAGAACCAAGTACTTAGCACTTATATGCAAAAGGGAATAAAACCCAAAGAACAGTGCCCACTCGGGGACGTTTCACGTGATTCACACATGAGCGCCTCCAAAGTTCAGTATTTAACACTGATCTAATGCCTCACGCGGGATACACATGAGTACTACATTTACCAGTGCTTAGCACTACAGGGGTAAATATGAGGACCTAAACCTAGTCACAAATTGGCTAAGTCTTCCTGAGGTCAAAACATCTTTGATCTCTAAATCGACCGAGCCTATGTGCTCATGTTTTCCCAAATTGATCTTAGTCCCAAATATGGCTATTGATCTTCCTCATCCCACATCCTCCCGAGAAAATCTTAGTTTACTACTAACTCATTTTTCCCTCAAATACGGGAATTGGTTCAAGGGTACATCTTTCCACACCTC
This sequence comes from Agapanthus africanus, assembly GCA_030015575.1. Classification (NCBI taxonomy): domain Eukaryota; kingdom Viridiplantae; phylum Streptophyta; class Magnoliopsida; order Asparagales; family Amaryllidaceae; genus Agapanthus; species Agapanthus africanus. Next base: position 221,132,855 of record CM057338.1, read on the forward strand.
TGATCTACGTCGTTGTAATTCCTCAACGTATTCAGAGAGGTGGCAGGTCCCGACAACCATCAGCTTTTTGGTGCACTGATGTATACACCTCAAATCAGACTGCACCCCAAAATGGGTGCATCCCATATCATCGTTGTTCATCCCGTCACGTAACAAATACACATGCGCGCAAGATGATCCACGGACCGAGACATTCTTAAACTAAAATCTCACCTCCAAAATGGTGATCAATGAACCAAGATGTCCTTAAACTAAAACCTCACCTCCAAAATGGTGATCAACGGACTGAGACGTCTTTAACTAAAACAACAAGAGCCCAAATGCTCTTTTATTGGATCTGAAAAAAATACGATCCCAAAACCTTGTTAAGTAGATCTTAGTCTCAAATTGGACTAATGTATCCTTAATAAAAAACCAACCGAGCCCCAACTGCTCATATACATTTAAGTCGATCTTAATCTCAAACTAGATTAACGATCCTTAAATAAAACAAAACCAAATCTAAGATATATGGATTTGGACTAATCTACGCCCAACGGGTGACAACATAAATTAGTCTCCGTATACAATCCACGGGTAACCAAAACAAAAAAAAACACATACGACACGAAGTGAACTTCCGGAGTAGGAGAAAGTGGTCTCCGTATACAATCCACGGTTTGCTATGGTTGCTCTTGGATTCGAGATACTAAGATTTGGTGTCTTGTTCCTGTGCAGAAAGAAGAAGTGAACATCAATGGCTTCCAGTTGCACAAACTGCAACAGCAACTCCCGCTCCGCCCCGACTGGAGGAGTGACATACGGGCCCAATGTGGCCTCCATTTTTTCAATGCCGGTTGGGCAGGTGACTCAAGCCACCACTGGATTGTTCTTCGAGACCATGCTCCCGCCAGCGTGTTTCAGCGCCCCAGTGCCACCACAGGAAGCTCCAAAGAAGTCAGTCTACGATCGACTTGCAACCACCACGGCCCCTTTCAACAGGCCGTCCAAGTCTGCTACCTTAGTCTTCAACAGGCCGAGTCAAAGCTCAAGTGTGCCCACAAAGAGGCTCGCGATACCTGAAGGGGCTATCCCGAAACGGATAGTCCTCCTAACTTCTGCTGTGGCTGAAGTTGTCAAAGGTGCTTCCCCTACCAGAAAATTGGCCGTCGAAAGATTGGTCGTTCCCTCTCAACGGACGTCTGTCTTCGACAGGATGACACCGACAGTAGCCCCTCATCAAAGCCGGGGGCATAACGGTGCCGCTTCCACAACTGAGGTGGTACCGTCTGCAAGACACGCTCAACGTCATCACTAGCGCCGGGTGAGAAGAGCTGGGGGAAACTCTGTTAGTTATATGTATGCCCTAGAGGCCATTACTGTAAATGAGATGTATATTGTAGTGGATGCTGGGACATATATAGGTAGGACTTTCTTGCTCGACATGATAGTACACTATCTGGTTGCTCTTTATCTTAACATGTACACTTATTGTCTCTCTGTTACATGTTGGTAAAGCCCTTAGGATGTGTACTCGACTTCCAGGACTATGATACAGATCATACTAGTGGGGCCTGGGTAGTCCATGAGCACATCCTTCAATGTTCCTAGTCGTGGGAATATCGAGACGGGGCATCGATATTCCAAAGTAGACTAGCGTATATCTTCTCGACCCATGTGATGGGCGATAGATGATCCTATATCCATTGGTGTTTGACATCAGAGACGGTATGCGGGTGCTCAGTGGAGACTGGGTACACTGGACGGACTCGCCGAGAACTCTCAGATGGTATTATACCTCACGTCAGATGGCAGTTCTCTGGTGACACTGGTACAGCTTAGTCTGTTGACCCGAGATCGTCATAGAGTCTTGTGTGTCTCCCACTGTGCTTTGATTTCCACCCTACCACGGCTCTACTGAGTCGTGCAAACAGGTGGTTTTTGGGTACAGTCCCGATTCACATGGAGGTAATGAGCGATAGGAGGGGATTCGTCTCTCCCGGTATAGGGGGTTGATGTTGCGCTATGCTCGACTGGCCATAACTGGAAATCCCTGGCCAGGGTTGCTGTGATTTACTGGTAAGTGTTATCAGTAGTTTCACGCTTGTTGTGGACCTTACATCGGCATGACTTATCAAGCTGCGGGGGTCTGACGTTTACCACCCCCAGGCGAAATATGCGACATATCAGACGAACAGACCGGACTGTGCGGTAAGTGTTACTAATTGGATTCGCAGGATTGTGAGCAGGCTTGCTCATTGAATTTGGATCGCTCAATATCCGGGTGGCCGTTACGTTTAGCAGACCGCTTGTGGCTTGTGGGTGATTGATATGATCACCACCTTCCGCCGGCGTATTGACGAGTCTTTAGAGTCCTACACAGAGGTTTCCTGGCTCAAGCGAAATGAAATAGGAGCGCATATGAGATATGTGTGGGACCGAGAATAATACCAGTATGTGATACTGTATTTTATTCTCGCGATTTGTATCATCGGTCGGTTATATGTGATATAGCCGGGTTACCGAATCAAGTGTTGATTCGATATATTGATACACCAGATATTAGTCGGTTATATGAGATATGACCGGATCATTAAATCAAGTGTTGATTTAATGATTTAATGTATAATTATATATTTGATATATTACTTTATATTAACTAGTATTGGTTCACGTAAGATTGATTTTCTCACTTGATGTGCACAAGTTGTATATGTGATATATGTTTGTGCACTAGTTTGTATCATGATTGATGATACATGCAAACTTGGGCGTGTGTATGACTTACACCATATTTAAGATAATGGTTTGGGTTTTTATTTATTTTGGTAAAACGAAATGGTGGCTTTCTTTGTCTTTGCTTGAAGCTTCATGAAGCTTTCAAGCATCTTTGACAAAATCCACTAATTTTGTTTTGCATAAGATTTTCATTAACCTAACCATTACCTCAAATTATGGTTTAGTCTCTACAAAGGTAAACTCACCCATGGTTGCATTATGATAGACTTCACTTGATTATTCTTTTTACATAATTCTAATTCTATTCTTCTTCTTCAAGAAGTAGAAAAGCTTGCTAGAAAAATTTCAAGTGAAGAAAAAGAGCGAGAAACCCAAATCCAAAGTGAACCCACTTTCTATTTCATCATCCTCTATTACTTGCCATTTAGTTTAGGGTGTTCTCTTCACAAAGTTCATGACCTAGTGAAGATGGAGCTTGAGTTTGAGTCTCCTCGACGTAGATCATCTTCGGCCTCGAAGTCAACGACCTAGCCCGCTCATTTTTCCGAGAAAACCATCGCTAGAGTCCGGGATCACGATGATCGCAGCGAAGGGACGTCAACACGGAGCTTTAGAAGTGAAGGACCGGATCTACAAAGGTTGTAATCCCTTTCACTTATTGTTAAAGTTGTTTGCTTGCTAGTTTTCGCATAATTTCTAGTATACGATCTTGGTTAGGGATGTTCGGCATGACTAATTTTTGAATCGGGCGTGGTAGATGCCTTGTAGAATCTTGTTAGAGTGCCTAGGAACCCTACAGTGGTATCAGAGCCAAACTAGAGCTTTAGGCGAAGTGTAGACGAATTTAGAAGTCCGATCGAACCCCGAAACCCTAATTTAAACCCTTCTCTGGACATTTTTTGAAATCGTGATATTTTCTAAATTAAAAATGCTTAAAAAATTCAGCAGGCAATTGTATGGAAAACTGTACAAAACGGCAAAGTTTGGCGCCCAAAGCGCCGCGGAACCGCGGCACGAGCATGGCTCCCGCGGCCATAAGATGACGTCATTCTTTCCTTTTTGCACAGTAATATCCCTATTATATTTTATGTTGTTTCTGGGTATTTTTAATTTATATTCAAGAGTTGAGTTTTATGGGTTGTATTGGGGACTCGTTGACTCGATCGGAAAGTTTAACTTCGTCTATGTGTGTTTCCGGGTAATTTTAGAGCGTGTTAAAAAGTTCGACCAGATATCAATTACTCACTTTTTCCCCTGCCGGAAAATTTCCAAGTGTTGGATTTTTCCGTAGTTTAAGAACGTTCTAAGTCATGCAAGTAACGCGATGGACCCTCTGGAAGACAACAAACCTTAACTCGATTATGTGACCGTCTTGAACTGCCTTTTGAACCTTAGGGTTTGGGACAGTACGGCGTTGCCACATGTGAGGCGTTGGCTTGACCCTTCTACGGCTGGACCGTTGGTACTGTGGCATGAAATGAATGTTTTTAAACTTATTTCAAGTGTTGAGCTATTTAAGAAAACTTTGGTGTTTGAGTATTCGATCGGAAAGTTTAACATTGTCTATTTATCTGGAATGTGATACAATATTTGGAATCCACGAGTAGTTATGAGATAACTAATTTGAATGTTATAGACATAGCAGTTTATTCTTATTTGATCGGTTGCCATGAGATTTTGATGTGATCAAAAGTCCGTCGTAATCACGTAGCGTACGCGGATACTCGCCGGGTAAACTTAATAGACAGCCATGCCCTATAGCGCCGGCCAAGTGACTGTAGGAGAACCCCGTCGCCAAAAGCATCCGTTCGGGTGCTCGCGGTAGCGGTGTTCCGCCTTAGTGCACTTCGTCGAGACATCCGGGGGGTGCGGTCGTCTACTAAAGTTTGCGACGAGCATTCGATCAGGATGTCAGGAATATTTTTGAATTGCCCGACTGATTATTGAAAAGAGTTTTCAATAATGAGACTAAAATGCGGGGTTTATAATTGTTAGGCATGCGATGTCTAAAGAATTCATTTGGTTAGGCATGAGATGTCTAAGGAGGTTGCGGATTCCAACTGTTGTAGTTTTACACTTTCTTTTCTGCGACCATAAGTGTAATATGTGATATCGCCGGTTTCGTTGCTATATGTCAACGACAATTGGGATGGGCATATTTACTTACGTTGATGACATGTGATGTTATGTGTTGCTGGATATGTTATATTGGACCGTCGTGTTTGAATAGCTCGGGTTTTTTTTTATGTGAGATGAGTGTTTTTCATTTTCATTCATGTAAAAACTTGTATGTAATATTCTTTTATTGGGGCACTTCCGGGCTGAGGATAATGTCACCATTGTATATTATTTACTTTTCCGCATTAGGATAGACCCAAGGAGGGGAGCACAAGTAACCGGGTTCTAGGGTCCAGTGGGAGACCATCTCGAGGAGTCGAGTCCGGGTCTCCTAACTCTAGAATTGGTAGGGTTGCTTTCCGCTCTCGTAGGGGTCTAGGGGTGTGGGATTGGCTATTCATCACGACCGTGGAATCCATGTTTTATAGGAGCTCAAAATAAAATACGGACGTCCTAGTATATTCAATATTTCATATGTTGTTTTCTGCTGCGTTATCTGTGATGTGATCATGTGATATGTTCAGATAGATATTGTATATAGTATATATGATATATTATATAGACGTTGCTTATGTTTTACACCCGCGCTAGTCCTGCCTCGCTCTGCCGTTAGTTACCTAACCTAACGTGCAGACGGGATATCGAGACGAATGCGGATGACATAAGTGTACGTTGTATTTATCTGTGATGTTTAGGTGGACTTAAATGATGGGACATTCATTAATGAGATTAATGAAAGAAAATAAACCTAAAATGATGTTGTGGAATCGAATTTCAAAAATCAGGTAGCTCTAGTTGTTGCTTTGCATAGCGGTGTTCCTTGTAGAACATCCAGCACCTTATTCGATAAGGAAAGAGCCGAGATCCCTTTACCGGGAGTGACCTCTTTAGCAATAACTAGCAGATGCTACAACTTTCGGTTTGTCTTTTGACTGCTTTTTTAGTTCTTGCTTTGCATAGTGGTATTGTGAATATCCTGCACCTCATTCGACGAGGAAAGAGCCGAGATCCCTTCACCGGGAGTGACATCTTTAGTGAAACTAGCAAAAGCCTAAAAAACACTCCATTTAAAAACCATTTGATTCTGCAGCGAGATCAAGTTCAAAAAGTTAAAGGTTTTCTTAAAAAAAAAATCCATCCGCAACCCTCCGTCATTTTAGGAAGTAGAGTACTTACTATTCGTGCTGTGTTTGTTGACCATAGTCAAGGCACAGTGTACGGTAGCTAAGTGATGTCTTTCTATATAGCATATGATGCAATTAGTTAGGACAGTCGCATGACTTTATTGACCTTAGTTAAGGGTCATGTGGGTGGATCTAATTAATCACGAAATGACGGGTAGAGCTTGACTAGTGCTTATGATTTGTTGACCATAGTTAAGGTCATTAGTGCTAGGGGTAAAAACCTTTATCGGGAGTTTCAAGTGTTGAAATTTGCAATGAGATTGCATACCTTCTATGAGATAGTTGGATCCCGACACCCACTGCAAGTAATTGTTACTCCTGGGAGAGTTTTGCACTTTACAATTAGCCGATCAAGTAGGTGTCTAGAAAGGTGTCAACGGGGTTAGGCCCCTGGGAAAACGAGGTTTATTTTAATTAGGTCCGTGCGAAAGCACGGGGAACCTCCCTCAAAGTACCGGCACTGGCCTGGATGAAAGATTGGCGAACCTGTAGAGTGTAATTGATCCCGGCTAGTCTTTCTTTTTAGGGGTTGAAGGAGGATTTGATAAAAACAGTGGGAGCCATCCTGATTAGATAAAATATATAACCAATCTAATCTTGTAAGAGCGCACACAGAGTGTTTTCTTCTCTCTCTCCAGGTAGCGACCATGTCACGCCTTAATCAAGATAATAATATGGATGTATTGACCGAACCCGCTTGTTATACTGAGCTGGGGAACGTTGGTCCCGCTTCAACTTATAATTGTTATAAGACCGAGCAGGAAATAGGGGAATACCGGGATTCCTATGCCGCCCAAACGAAGAAAGTGCATGATGATGCATCTTTTTCGGGTATGTTTATTACATAGAACTGTTTCTCAGTATCCTTTACGTCCTGGGTATGAGATACCGGATCAGGATCCTGCATATGTAATCTGTTACATGGGCTACAGATAGGTAGAGAACTGAGAACGGGTGATAAATTTCATGAGATAGAAACGGTGCAAGTGTTGAAGCCAAGTCTGTTGATAGTTATCACCCTGTATTACTAGAATACATTGATTCTGAATGAATATTATTAGATACCGAACCTGATATACAACATCATATCAGTCTCTTTTTATTAAAGAAGGATATAATTTTGTATTGTTGGATAATGTTTTGCACATTTCCTATATCAAGAGTTGATCGGTTCATGCACGTTATCTAAAAGCATATACATTCTAAATCAAACCACAGTTCCTTACGTACAAAACACACACAAGAGGAAGAGTTCAGAAATGAACGAATCCTTCTTGAGGCATTGTAGACTAGGTCATATCAATGCGACCCGACTAGCTAAGTTACATTTAGATGCATATTTAAATCAGTTTAAATTTACATCTTGTGAAACTTGCCAGTCATGTCACAAAGATAAGATGACTATAGCTCCGTTTACTGGAAACAGAGAAAGAGTTAGAAAACTCTTGGGACTGATACATAGTGATATATGAAGGTCCCCTGTCTGCAGATGCCAGGACTGGTTCTTTGTACTTTCTTACATTCACTGATGATCTCTCAAGATTCGGACACATGTTCCTGTTGAAACACATGTCTGAAGCTTTTGAGAAATTCAAAGAATATAAGTAAGAAGTAGAGAACCAAAACCGGGTAGAAGTATTATGTCCTATGATGAGATCAGGGAGGAGAATACTTGTGCATGGAATTCCTGGACTATTCCAAACGAGAATGAGATTCTCTCTCAGCATTACTCCTCCGTATACACCACAGCACGTAGGTGTATCGGGGTGGAGCAATCGCACCATATATGATATGGTGTGCTCTATGATGAGTACTACTGAGTTACCTATTTCCTTTCGGGGGTTATGCACTTGAGAAGATGCATACCTATTGAATTGGATTCTAATCAAATCAGTGCCTACCACTCCATATGAGATACGGTGTGGGAAGAGCCCATCTCTTAAGTAAGTTAAGATTTGGGATTGTCCGGCCTATGTCAAAAGCAAAATCCGGACAAGATCGAGGCAAGGCCAGTTCTGTAGAACTGGAAGGAGTTCCGGCTATACAAACTACATCTGATGATTTGGTAGAACCAAAGAGTTCAATAGGTTCCGACAAACCTCAGCCTCTCCGCCGATCTAGCAGGGTTCCTCATCCGCCTGAGAGATACTTCGGTTTCTCGATGACAGTGGGAGCGAGGATTGCATCATGAGATGATGACCTAACCAGTTTCGAGCAGGCCATCAAGAGTGGGACTCTGTAAGAATGGCTGGATGCTTAGCGATCTGAGATGGAATCCATGTACACCAACAAAGTATGGACTTTGGTTGCTATATCTGAAGGGTTAAATTCCCATCAGGAGCAAGTATATCTTGAGAAGATTACTTGGTATAGATGGAAAAGTTGAGACTTTCAAAGCTAGACTTGTTAAAGGTTTTCGTCATCAACCAGGCGTGGATAATGATGAAACCTTTTCTAGTGGCTGTGCATAAGTCCATCCAGATTCTACTTGCCATTGCTGCATACCATGACCGCGATATCTGGTGGTTGGGTGTCATGACTGCTTTTCTAAATATTGATTTAGAAGTGAGTGTCTATAAGTACACAGTCAGAGGGCTTCGTAGACAGTGGGAGCAGCGAAAACGTGTGCAAGTTGCTTTACAGGATAAAGCAGGCATCGCGGAGTTGGAACGTCTGTTTTGATGTGGTAGTCAAAGTGTTTGACTTCATCAAAATGGTAGATGAACCTTGTACATACAAAATGGTAGTAGAGAGTAAGGTGGTCATCCTCGTATTGTACGTGGACAACATACTCTTGATAGGAAAAGAGTTTCCTATGCTACGCATGGTCAATCTCCTCTTATCACAAGGATTCTCCAAATAGGACAAAGGTGATACCTCTCAAAATCCTGGGTTTTGGATCTATGAGATAGATCTAAATGGATGTTAAGATTCTCACTAGGTGTAGTGAGATGGTATCAATCGATCCTGGGGAGAATCACCGGACAGCTTCCAGGGTGGTAAGGTTGACTGAATGTCAGTCACAGGCATTGTCTTTACCCTCAGTGGAGGGACGGTGTGTTGGAAGAGTTCCAAGCTAGATACCGTGGAAAACTAGATGATAAAGGCTGGTGACATCGCTATCAAAGATACTCACAAAGAGGCAGTTTGGGTGTATATTAATTCATGAGATGAACTAGGTTCCTACCATTGTGTGACAATGGAAGTGTGGTTTTGACCCAGGAACCACAGTCCCATCAATGACCCAGACATATTCCAAAGCAGTATCACCTGATCATGGAGATAGTTGATCTCCAGGGTGATCGAGGTTAGAAGAGTAGACTCAGAGGACAACACGGCGGATCCACTCACAAAGGCCATTTCCCAGAGAGAGACTTATATGGGATGGTTGAGTATGAGATACTGCAACCACTGCTACAGATGGCCCTAGTGCAAGTGGGAGATTGTTAGTTATATGTATGCCCTAGAGGCCATTACTGTACATGAGATGTATATTGTAGTGGATGCTGGGACATATATAGGTAGGACTTTCTTGCTCGACATGATATTACGCTATCTGGTTGCTCTTTATCTTAACATGTACACTAATTGTCTCTCTGTTACATGTTGGTAAAGCCCTTAGGATGTGTACTCGACTTCCAGGACTATGATACAGATCATACTAGTGGGGCCTGGGTAGTCCATGAGTACATCCTTCAATGTTCCTAGTTGTGGGAATATCGAGACGGGGCATCGATATTCCAGAGTAGACTAGCGTATATCTTCTCGACTCATGTGATGGGCGATGGATGATCCCATATCCATTGGTGTTTGACATCAGAGACGGTATGCGGGTGCTCAGTGGAGACTGGGTACACTGGACGGACTTGCCGAGAACTCCCAGATGGTATTATACCTCACGTCAGATGACAGTTCTCTGGTGACACTGGTACAGCTTAGTCTGTTGACCCGAGATCGTCATAGAGTCTTGTGTATCTCCCACTGTGCATTGATTTCCACCCTACCAAGGCTCTACTGAGTCTTGCAAACAGGTGGTTTTTGGGTACAGTCCCGATTCACATGGAGGCAATGAGCGATAGGAGGGGATTCGTCTCTCCCGGTATAGGGGTTGATGTTGCGCTATGCTCGACTGGCCATAACTGGAAATCCCTGGCCAGGGTTGCTGTGATTTACTGGTAAGTGTTATCAGTAGTTTCACGCTTGTTGTGGACCTTACATCGGCATGACTTATCAAGCTGCTGGGGTCTGACGTTTACCACCCCCAGGCAAAATATGCGACATATCAGACGAACAGACCGGACCGTGCGGTAAGTGTTACTGATTGGATTCGCAGGAGTGTGAGCAGGCTTGCTCGTTGATTTTCTGATCGCTCAATATCTGGGTGGCCGTTACGTTTAGCAGACTGCTTGCGGCTTGTGGGTGATTGATATGATCACCACCTACCGCCGGCGTATTGACGAGTCTTTAGAGTCCTACACAGAGGTTTCCTGGCTCAAGCGAAACGAAATAGGAGCGCATATGAGATATGTGCGGGACCGAGAATAATACCAGTATGTGATACTGTATTTTGTTCTCGCGATTTGTATCATCGGTCGGTTATATGTGATATAGCCGGGTTACCGAATCAAGTGTTGATTCGATATATTGATACACCAGATATTAGTCGGTTATATGAGATATGACCGGATCATTAAATCAAGTGTTGATTTAATGATTTAATGTATAATTATATATTTGATATATTACTTTACATTAACTAGTATTGGTTCACTTAAGATTGATTTTCTCACTTGATGTGCACAAGTTGTATATGTGATATATGTTTGTGCACTAGTTTGTATCATGATTGAAGATACATGCAAACTTGGGTGTTTGTATGACTTACACCATATTTAAGATAATGGTTTGGGTTTTTATTTATTTTGGTAAAATAAAATGGTGGCTTTCTTTGTCTTTGCTTGAAGCTTCATGAAGCTTTCAAGCATCTTTGACAAAATCCACTAATTTTGTTTTGCATAAGATTTTCATTAACCTAACCATTACCTCAAATTATGGTTTAGTCTCTACAAAGGTAAACTCACCCATGGTTGCATTATGATAGACTTCACTTGATTATTCTTTTTACATAATTCTAATTCTATTCTTCTTCTTCAAGAAGAAGAAAAGCTTGCTAGAAAAATTTCAAGTGAAGAAAAAGAGCGAGAAACCCAAATCCAAAGTGAACCCACTTCCTATTTCATCATCCTCTATTACTTGCCATTTAGTTTAGGGTGTTCTCTTCACAAAGTTCATGACCTAGTGAAGATGGAGCTTGAGTTTGAGTCTCCTCGACGTAGATCATCTTCGGTCTCGAAGTCAACGACGTAGCCCGCTCATTTCTCCGAGAAAACCATCGCTAGAGTCCGGGATCACGATGATCGCAGCGAAGGGACGTCAACACGGAGCTTTTGAAGTGAAGGACCGGATCTACAAAGGTTGTAATCCCTTTCACTTATTGTTAAAGTTGTTTGCTTGCTAGTTTTCGCATAATCTCTAGTATACGATCTTGGTTAGGGTTGTTCGGCACGGCTAATTTTTGAATCGGGCATAGGAGATGCCTTGTAGAACCTTGTTAGAGTGCCTAGGAACCCTAAAAACTCCCCCTCTAGACTCACTCCACCTGCTCCAATGGTGGAAGTTGACGCTGCTGTTCCAACCGGGAACAGCTTTGAACCGCTTAGGAAGGTGCGAAAGAACTCCCCAATTGCGGTGTTGAAGAAATCTCCACTTCCTGCTAAAAACATGACGCAGGAAAAGCCAGAGCAGCCCCCTCAGTAGCTGTCCTCCTAAATCTACAGGGTCTGGCGGAAAGTCCAGAACTCTGTGATCAACAAAGACTACTCTCGTCAACCGGAGAAAATGAAGGTTCAACAAGAGGAAAATCATCCCTCCACCATAAAGCTAGGGACTTCTTTCACACAGACGCCTGTTATAACGGCTCCTTCAATCTCGACTTCCCATAAAAGGAGGAGGCCGGAGAAAATATTATTGCCTGCGGCAAATTCCAAAGGCGCTGGACCCAAACGCCCCAAGTCTGGGGGCATGGTTGTACACATAGTCTACATGGCTTCTGGGAAAGAGGAAAGCTGTACTTCCGTGGGTCATCGACCGCAAACTCGGTCATTGACCAAAGCTCAGGAGTAGCAACAAAAGCTCCACGAGATGCCAACGAAAATGGCAGCACTCACCGGGCAGAAAGAAAGCCCGGAAGCGGCATCTGAACAGCGCCAGGAGCGGGAGACCGATACAGATTTCCTGCGAAGGGTGCTGGAAAGAAAAGATAAGGAGGCCGCGGAACATGCTGCTAATATAAAATAGATGGCGCTCCTGTTCCAAGACATAGTTGGAATGATGATCCATCCAGAACCTCCAGCTGAAGATCCGCCGATAATCATCGAGGACAACAGAGAGGAAACATCAAACCTTCTTCCAGCTTTATCAACAACCAGGGAGGAAACGATCTCTAAGGCTTCCCTTGATGATTACATAGCTCAACAAATACGAGCTCATCAAGCGAGTGAAACTGCTGGCTAAGTCGTCAGAACTGGCGACCATATCCGGGTTGGTACAATCAAATCAAGTAACCACAACGATATACAATCCCCAAGTTCCATATGTACAAAGGGATAGACAATCCTCATCAGCACGTTGCTCAGTTGAGAGCTTTGTGCAACAATACTGGAGGCGACGAAAAATTGCTGCTTCGCCAGTTCGTTGGAAGCCTGTCAGAAACAACATTCGAATGGTACTCGGAGCTCCCAAATGACTTCGTCAAAACATTCACGGAAATGGAATTGCTGTTCACGCAGCGGTTCGCCAGCGCAAGCGAGCGCAGCCCGATCACGGCATTAATCAATGCCAGGGTGAAGCCAGGAGAGATCTGGGTTGAATACGCGATCCGGTGATGGAACCTCTGGTCGAAATGCGAAGAACGCATCGAAGAAGCTCCTATCGTGGGCATGTTCATAGGGACTCTGGATCCTCAGGCGACTGTGTCCCAGTTCATGACGTTCTTTAAGCCAACCACCTTCCAGGCTCTGATCGATAAGTTGGTCTAAATGGACCAGATGGGCCACGGACCTTCCTTTCAAAAATGGACCATCGGAATGCAAAGGGTAAAGGGAAAGCGACCTTCATTGCCAACACTCAATGGCAACCGAGTGACCCGAAATCGGTTGCTCGCCAAAACAACGCACGCCCGCGCCAATCCATGGATGAGAAGTTAGGACGTGCTTACTCGTTTCCCCGTGATAAAACGAGGAGACTGTTCGTGCTGGCAGTGCGCAACAAACTCATCACTTTGCCATACCCAAAACGTCCACCGCAGGCGGTGACGTCAACAACCCCAACTATTGCTCCTATCGCAGAATGGTTAGCCACCTAATTGAAGATTGCTAATTTTCAAAAATTGGATCGAGGACCAGTATCAACAGGGGAAATTTGCGCTTTCTGAGAACTGGAGGGTGAACCTGCCACAGAGACACGCTCCTAAAAAGGTGGATACGCCGGGGGCATCATGTTCATTTGTGGAAGAAGAACCGTAGGAAGTCGTCCTTTTAGCTAAAACCAAAAGATTGCTGAAGGGTCTTCAAGCATGTCCGGCGATCAGGTGAAAAAGCCCGCTGGAGCCTGAGATCATTGAGGGGATGCTGAAACCGCGTCCCACATCAAAAACTGCTAATGATGGGCTAAACACCCAGGTCAAGCCTTCAAAGTCTTTGAAGGGAAAGAAGAAGACCAAGAAGCCCGTACAGCCTGACTACAAGCGCACGGACCTGCAAAAGTACATCGACGCGCTGGAGGAGTACAACCAGAAGGCGCGGACCCCAGTCACTCTCGAAGAGTTTCTCAAGAATATCCTTAAGATTGGAGATAGTGACGATGATGAGGGAAATGGCTCATCGGGAGAAACCGAAGATTATGTAGTAAGTTGCCACATAGTTTCTCATTCGTCGTTAAAAAACAAAGAAACTCTCTCGGCGTCGGAAAGCAACACAGAGGAACTGGGGGTAGGATCGGTGCCAAAATCCCCAGAGCCGCCAGAAGACCCAATTGACAGGCTACTAAACGAAGCTTTTCAAAAGAGCAGAGCTGACCGAGAACGTGAAATAGCAATATACGAAAAGGCCAAGCATCAGCGTCAGGATGAAGAAGACGCAGCGAGGAAGAGTCACAAATCACTCCAACCAAGCCAAAGCACACCTGCTACAAACAAGAGTAGGATCAAAGCAGAGAAGTGTTTCGCCAAAGCCCTGTCAATGGGAATGAAGCTGCCCCCTCTCGCGGAAAACGCTCCTGGGATCATGTGCCCTGACGAAATGGATATACATCCGAACTACTGCTTATACTATTGGAGGGTCATACACCCCATTGAAGAGTGCAATGCCTTCAAGAAGTGGTGGCAAGGATCTCACCGACAACACTTCAAGAGGATGAAGCTCAAAGCTCGTCGACAGCAAAGAAGCGCGACAGACGAGCGTGAAGGAATGACTGGCATCTGTCATATGATTAATACCAGTTGGACAAAAGGAAAATCTTAAGTTCTTACATTCGGGAGCGATTCTGAGTAAGAAATAACCCTCGGCCTTCTCTTCAAAGAATCGACCTCCAGAAAAGAAGAAGAGGAGAAGAACCGCGAGAATATTCAGCTACGTAACCGCACGCTGCTTGAAAAGAATCTCGGGTCTACAAACAAAGGTTTGAGCAAAAGAGACAAGGGGAAGGAAAAAGTCCCTGAGGAAATTTCCCTCGATGATAGAGTTATCAAAAAGCTCTCAGCCAAAGACCCACTTAAGAAAAACAAGGTGGATTACAATGTCCTGGCACATCTGAGGAAGATACCTTCACAACTGAGCATATTGGATGCTCTCCTCCTGTCCAAAGAAGCTAGAGATTCTCTGATCAAGGCATTACAAGAGCCCGATCAGTTCAAAGCTTTCCTGGCTGAAGAAAATATGAAGGACGAGCTGGCAGAGGTTCATTTAGCTGACATTACATTTGGTTATGAAGATCTCCTCTTCCAAACGTGCGAGCATAACCATCCTCTATATGTCACCAGGTACTGCCACGAAATCAAGATAGGGAAGATCTTGGTCAACAACGGGTCCTCCGTCAACCATCTCAACGTGAAGGTGCTGAAGTAGATTTGCATAAACGTTCAGCACCCGGATCGAGATAAAATTACCATCTCTGGGTTCGACTCTCAGTCATCGCAGACGCTTAGGTCCGTAATATTGACAATACGCTTTGGGCTTCTCATCACTGACATCAAATTTCATGTCATCGATGCCAAGACTTGCTATAACGCTCTGCTCGGCCGACCTTGGTTACTCGAGTACAGCGTCATCCCTTCTACACAACACCAGTATATGAAATATTTCAAAGACGGCCTCGAGTACACAGTTACAGGGGAGTTAAATCCATTCTCCGTAAACAAAGTCCGAAAATATGAAGATGCAAAGTACTTCCTACCAGACTTCAAGGACACAGAAAGATGTCATAAGCCGGAGAATAAACAAAAAGCTGTCGCCACTATCCCGATCTTTGGGAGCGATACCGAGGAAGATGAAGAGATAGTCTACTCGGGGCAACCCCAATGCAACAGGCCCGGAGCATCTACTCCTATTTTGGTCTTTGGCAGTGACTCTGAGGATGAGACTAACGCCGTATTCTCCATTCGCCCATCAGCACAAATAATTACTGGAGCTGATCAGAGCTTGCAAATCACTATAGTTCCGCCACGGCATTACAAAGAACTTGATGCACTCGATACATACGGTGTATAAGAACTGCAAACTTTCTATGTCCCTCCCAGGAGAAGAGGTGAAAAGGAGATCCTCTTCTATCAGCCTACGGAGACCAGAGTGAAGAAAAAAGTCTGGCATGGTGCCGAACTTGCGCTTGACAGGCTTCAACCAATCCGTATGCCCAGATATTACGCAGAGGGATTGAAAGGACTATTAAGTTTCTAAGACGTACCCTTCAAACAAACCGCTCGACAAGCCTAGTTCTACAACAAGATTTGGGACGCTCCCGGTACTCAGCGAAAGATGCCCAACGGGAGGATGGAGACGACTGGGCTTAGATACGTTCTGTCCAAGAAATGGGAGCGATTCCATGGCTGCTGCGTTATAAATAACTCCGGTGAAGAAGGGAATGCTTTTCCAGATAGTCGTGACGTTGAAACGAAGAAAAATCCTGCTATAAGAATGTCAAGTCTGTTGTTCGAAGAGCAAGTTGACAAGCTAATAAGGGAAGTTGGTCCAAAGGTTCGGGATGATCACAGCCGCGAAATGGCTATTTACGAAAAGGCCAGGACTCAGCGTCTCATTCAGCAGTCTGCGGAAAAGGAAAATTATGATGCGCTTTACCCTCGTACGTTCTCGCGACAAAGAAAAAGCCCGAAAAAGAGGCAAAAACATGGTGGAGAGCGAGAATAACATTCTAAAACAGCGAAGAGGATCCAAGAAGCCATGCAATTAAGAAAAAGTCAGCTGGAATCCGTCTTTCATCCGGAAGATGGGCCGGGAATACTCTTTCTCTCAAGACAAGACAAGGAAAATATTCAACCTTGTCATCAAGCATCAGATGATGACGCTCCCGGAGCCTCGGTACCCTGAACAAGTAAATGAGGTCTATCACCCGGATTATTGCTCCTATCATCGAGCAATAGGACATCCTCATGAAGACTGCTTCACCTTTAAAGTCTGGGTCGAAGACCAATATCAAAAGGGCAGGTTCGCTTTATCCGACAGTTGGAGGGTGACCTCACCGCAAAAGCAAGAGCCAAGAGAACCTATATCGTGAAAGCGGGACCAACTCAACACTAAGAATGGAAGCGAACTCGTACTTGCCACATGATAACACTCTCAAAGGAGGGAGAGCATGAGAATATGGATGACTTCTTCAAGTGCTTCATAAATGAGGAGGAGGAGGAGGTGATCTCAGAGTTTCCACCAGCACCAAAAGAGCTGAAAGATGGGATACACACCACGGCAGACAACCTGAGGAAAATCGACTTGGGCATGGAAAATGAGCCGAGACCCACGTTCGTTAGTGAACTGTTGTCCAAAAAACAGGTGGCCACACTAAAGGACATGCTTATGCAATATAAAGACTGCTTCACATGGAATTATTTTGAGATGCCGGCACTAGATCCAGAAATAGCAGTACATAAACTGGCTATATCGCCGGACGTCAAGCCAGTCAAACAGGCGCCAAGAAGAATGCGGCTCGAACTCGAGATGAGTATCAACGCCGAAGTCAAGAAACTAATTGACTCCGGCTTCATCCAAGAAGTTCATTATCCCGATTGGATTGCCAATATTGTTCCAGTGATGAAGAAAAATGGGACAGTGCGCATCTGCATGGACTTTCGGGACCTCAACAAAGCTTGTCCGAAGGATGACTTCCCAGTACCTGTTACCGAGCTGATGATCGATAATACATCCACTCATGAGGTCTTCTCCTTCATGGATGGATCTTCAGGCTGCAACCAAATAAAAATGCATCCTGAAGACCAAAAGCATACCGCCTTCCGAACTCCGCTAGGCATATTCTGCTATAAGGTGATGCCCTTAGGTTTGAAGAACGCGGGTGCTACCTACCAGAGAGCCATGAAGAAGATCTTCAACGACCTCATACATGAGATTGTCGAATGCTATATTGATGACCTTATGGTGAAAAGCAAATCGTACGAGGAGCACTGAGAACATCTGAATATAGTGTTCCAATGTCTTCGGAAATACAATCTAAAGATGAATCCTCTGAAATGCGCGTTTGGAGTCGCCTCAGGAAAATTCCTAGGATTCGTCATACGACACCAAGGTATCGAAATAGACCCATCAAAGATCAAGGTGATCATGGAAATGCCCATGCCAAGAACTCTTAAACAACTGCGGTCTCTCCAAGGAAAGCTCGCATATATCCGGCGGTTCATAGCCAACCTCTCTGGCAAATGCCGCTCCTACAACCATCTAATGAAGAAAGGGACCTCGTTCGTTTGGGATCATAAATGCCAAAGTGCACTGGACAAAATTAAGCAATACCTGCAGAATCCGCCAGTATTGACTGTTCCGGTTAAAGGAAAGCCCTCATCCTGTATACAATAACCCTGGAAGGTTCTTTAGGCGCGCTATAGGCACAGGAGAACGACCAGGGGAAGGAAAGAGCTCTCTATTATTTGAGTCGAGTTCTCCTGGGTATAGAAAACAATTACTCTCCTATCAAAAAGCATTGCCTGACACTGATCTTTGCTATAACGAAGCTTAGACACTACACCTTGGTACATGAGGTCCATCTCATATCAAAGGTGGTTCCTCTCAAATATCTGATGTCAAGGGCCATACTAACAGGAAGTCTTGCTAAATGAGCCCTCCTTTTGATAGAGTTCTCGATAACGTATTGACCCCTCAAGGCAGTGAAAGGTCAAGCCATCGCCAATTTTCTCACCGAGCATCCGATACCAGTCGATTCTCCCTTAAATTGTGAATTGCCAGATGGACACGCATTCGACACAATCGAAGGGGAGGAAGAAGGAAATAATGTCCAATGGGAACTCTACTTCGATGGAGCATCTTCCATGAAGAAGCGGAAGCATAACACCCCTGTAGTCAAAGATGGGGTGGGCCTCATCTTCGTGACTCTGCAAGGAGGGATAATGCGTTTCGCCCTTTCCTTAACAGAACCAAGAACAAACAACGAGGCTGAATATGAAGCTTTGATAGCGGGTCTTGAGATCGCTGTCGATATGGGAATTATAAACCTCCTCATATATGGAGACTCCCAGCTGGTCGTTAGCCAAGTAAATGGAAACTATCAGATGTACAATCCAGAGTTGATAAAATATGGTAGGAGAGTGCAGCAAATGCTGACACAAATCCCCTCCTACATCCTGAAAAGCATACTGCTTGTGGAAAATAGCAAGGAGGATGCGTTAGCCAAGCTTGCTATGGAGCTGGCTGACGAAAACCTCGATGATGTAAGGATCATTGTTCAAAGCCGCCGGATTCTCGCGCCAACAGAAATATCTTTAGAGGATTCAATGGAGCCATCTGAAGGAAAAGAAACGACCAAACAAGCGTGTTCCCCTCCGAAAGACGGCGCGACAGAACGTCTTGCCTGAAATTCGGGGCAGATGCTAATTGGTGCTATCCGTCCACCTCTTCGAAGATGCCAAGTTGATTTATGGCACCATGTATCGAAGGTTTAAACGGATGCGTCCGATATAGCAGACTTCGTCAGATTCCTCCTCGCTTGAGGGGTTTTTGATTGTGGGGACGCTCTTCCCTGCAGGCGCAAGCCCCTGCAGTTAATTACGCTACCGCATCGTGGTAACAACTTTCTCCTTCTCCAGATGGTCACTTCGTGTCGTGGGTGTTTGTTTTGTTTGTGGTTGCCCGTTGATTGTATACGGAGACTAAGTTATGTTGTCGCCCATAGGGCGTGGACTAGTCTAAATCCGTATCTTTCTTAGATTTGGGTTTGGGAGTTTGGGTTTAAGGATACGTTAGCCTTATTTGAGACTAAGATCAACTTAAACGTTGTTAAGGATACGTTAGTCTAATTTTAGACTAAGATCAACTTAACGGTTTGTTAAGGATACGTTAGTCTCATTTCAGACTAAGATCAACTTAACGGGATCGTTTAGATCCAACAAAAGAGCATTTGGGCTCTATTGTTTAGTTTAGGGACATTGCGGTCAATTACCAGTTTAAGGACATGGTGGTCCATTGTTAGTTTAAAGACATCCCGGTCAAGGTTAAGGACATCATAGTCCGTGGATTTAAGGACTCCACAGTCCAATGTTAGTTTTAAGACATCACGGTCAAGGTTAAAGAAATCATAGTCCGTGGATTTAAGGACTCCACAGTCCAACGTTAGTTTTAAGACATCACGGTCAAGGTTAAGGACCTCATAGTCCATGAGTTTAAGGACCCCACAGTCTATGAAATGTATGGTAGTCAGGACCCGTCACCTCTTTGAAGACGTTGAGGAATTACAACGACAAATATCAAAGGAGTGAAGAGATGTACCCTTGAACCCAGGATGGATTAAATGATCTATAGCCCAGTTTTGGAACTAAGACCGATTAATTCTATTATGAGCCCATTGACTCAGTTAAGTTTGAATTGAGGACTTATGGCCTTCCTGGGCTAAGTCCAATCATGTTTGGAATATTGGCCCTCTGTTGGCCTATTAGACAAATTCAATTGCAGGGGAGGCTTTGCCTCTAGAAAATTAGCCAATTGGGCTAAAGCTAGTGTTAAACACTAAGGACCAACAGTGTTGAACACTGGAAATAAGATTGTCAAATTAGTGTTAAACACTAAAAATTATGATTATCAAATTAGTGTTAAACACTAAAAAGTTATGATTCTCAAATTAGTGTTAAACACTAACAGATAACAGTGTAAAATACTGGAAACAAAATTATCAGATTAGTATCAAACATTAACAGAGGGGGGGATCACGTGGGAGAACGTGATGGCACCAAAAAGTGGGGCCAGATCCCCTTCATTTTGTTTTGCAGATAAGTGTTTAACACTTTTAATTCTCACAGTCATCACGTGTGGGGACGTGATGGGTGCTCGTGCCCTGATTTATTAGCATATTCACTGGGGATCACGTGATGACACGTGAGGGCGCCCAGTGCTTCTTTCTTGTGGATCTTTTACAGGGGTCACGTGGGGCACGTGAGGCGTTGCCTCAAAGTTCTTTTCTTGTAGATCTTTACAGGGGTTACATGGGGACACGTGACCCTGATTCTTTGCATATTTAAAGATCTGTTCATCTTTTAAGAATTAAATTCTTCATAGGGTTAAACCCTAGCAATAACTTTAGAGGAATTAAATTCCTACTTTCTTTTTGAAGAATGATATTCTTGGATAGGGTTAAATCCTAATTTACATTCTGTAGGAATTAAATTCCCACTTTCTTTTTGAAGAATGACATTCTTGGATAGAGTTAAACCGTAATTTACACTCTGTAGGAATTAAATTCCCATATATGTGAAGAATTAAGTTCTGGCATAGGGTGAAGCCCTAATTTCTTTTTAAGGGGAATTAAATTCCTGTGAGTTTGAGAGAATTAAATTCTCAATTAGGGTAAAACCCTAGTTCTGTCCATCTTGAAGGAATTAAATTCCTATAATTTTAGAGAATTGAATTCTCGCATAGGGTTAAACCCTGATTTTATCTTGGAGGAATTAAATTCCTATATTTTTAGAGAATTAAATTCTCAGAACTCAATTCCTCCTCTATGTTTTAGATCTGCATGGCAGGATCTCGACCCGATGAGAATTAAATTCTCAACCTATGGGGAGATGTGCACTGTGCAGATCTTCAATCAGAGAAAGAACTAAGCTCTTTTCTTTTTATATAAGAGTTAAACTCTTGGATTGAGAATTAAATTCTCTTTTTGAAGCCTTTACCCCCTTTTCTTTCTTACCTAGGGTTTTTCTTGTAGAGAATCAAATTTTTCTTTCTTTTCTCTCTGAATTTTTAAGATTCCAAGGCTTTCTCTCTCTGTATTTTTCTCTCTATTAAAAAAAAGTCCTCTCCGCTCTCTCTTTTGGCTCCTATTTATAGGAGAAGGAAAAGGATCAATCTGTTTTTGTCAATCTCTCATTGAGAGATCTGATTTATTTATTGAGAGATTTGATCATTGATCTGGGCCTTTAGATTATTAGGTGAATTTTATTCACCGTTGGATTTTAAATCCAAAGATATTTCTTTGTTATTTCGGTGAGATTTAGAGGAAATCTTTCCTTGTCCAAGATTTTTCCATAAATTGGTGATATTTAATCACCCCCGGATTCTTAATCCAACGGTTTTATACAATTCTTCTCCATTTTGGAAAGATTTAAATGATCTTATTCAGAATTTAATTCTATTGAACAGCAGGGCTTTTAAAGCCAGTCACGTGTTGCCACTGTAAGTCCATATTGCGACCCCCGGTGCTTACGGGGAGGCGGAAACGGTATAAAAAACGAAATTTTAACGCAAGAGGCAACATGGACTAAACTTGGTCGGGATCGTTGTCTAAACTAAAACTAGCAATCTAGCTAAAGAGAGTTAGCTACTATGGAAGATGGTTATACCTAAACTTGAACTCCTTCTTCTTCAAGCCTTGTAGAGGTTGATGGTTCTCTTTACGTCGCCTTCTCCCGTCGAAGATGGATCCACCTCGAAGGCTCGACCTTTGGGCTCTTTCTCGTACTTGGAGTGAACTAGAATCGCCGGCTTGCTAGACCCTTGATCCTAGAGTGAGTAGAGAGTGTCTAAGGGTTACTTTTGTTTTTCAAGAGAAGGATTCTCAACTCATGAGAAGGTTTCTCTTGACTAGAGGAGGAAGAAGAAGATGAAGTGAAGAGAGAGAGTGAGAATGATAGAATGAGCTTCTCTTTTCCTTTTGCAACCATAACAAAAGAAAAAGGATAATCAAATAATAATAATAATCAAAATGAAAAAGGTTTGATGGAAAGTTTAGGAATGACTAATATCATTACAAACATTAAATGAAAAAGCAAGAATGAAAAAGCATCTTGCATTTGTAATGATGGTAGTCAAATGTTCAACCATGGTCAACAAGTCAACCATGGTCAACAAGTCAACAAAAACTAACCATGACACAATTTCATTTTATTATATATTATTAAATGATATAATACAAATCCATTAGGGTTTGGAAAAATACAACTGTCAACTGTGCATACGCACCCGTTCCGAAACCCTAATGAAAAAATCATCTTCCTCCTCCTCAAAAAGAACTGTGCATACACACCTGCATTCTTGTTCCGAGGAACATGAATACTGAGAGATAAAAGCAACCCCAAATACTATACCAGTATCCGGCTCAAACCAGAGCCTGCTGGTAATATCCGTCCGGACTCCAAACGGGCACAAGTGCGCGGATGAGAACGAACCCTGTCGCAAAACCATGCGACCTCTACTCTGTTTTGCCCAGAGGCGAATACCCTCTGTGTGGGACTCTAAAGACTCGACACTACGCTGGCAGTGGGTTTAACCACAGACCGCAAGCGGCACTAGCTGTGCGTAACGGTCCCCAGGTAGATGCCGACAAGAAGGCTGACGAGGTGAAACCCCATCTGAACTCCTACTGAGTCTGAATGTGACATTCTCCGTACAGTCCGGTCTGTTCGTCTGATACATCGCATGGCGGGCCTAGGGGGCGGTAAAACGTCAGTCCCCCAATAGCGGTACAAGTCGTGTCGGAGTGAAGCCCAAAACACCCTGAGATAACACTGGAAACCTACCAGTATATCTCGCTTGCCCTGGCCAGGGACTACTCGTGTAATGGCTCTCCTAGACACTGCGCGATGTCAACCCCCAATACCGGGAGAGACGAATCCTGTCTAACCGTCACTGCCTCCAAGTGCTTCGGGACTGCACCCAACCACCACCTGTTTGCACGACTCCTTTGAGCCGTGGTAGGGTAGTGATCAAAGTGCAGTGGGAACACACTCGAGGCGAAGTGTCAGTGTCAAGTCAGCGGACTAAGCTGTACTCATGTCACCTGGGAACTGATAACTGACGATAGGTATAATACCAACCTGTCAGTTCCCGACGAGTCCTGTCCAGTGTACTCGTAACCCAACGAGCACCCGTATACTATCTCCAGTACGACGTACTGATGGCTGTGGGACAGACCATCTCCCACACTGGGATGAGAAGCGCATACGCTAGTCTACTCCGGAGTATCGATGCCCAGTCTCGATAGTCCTACGACTAGGGACCTGTATAAGGATGTGCCTATAGATTACCCAGCCCCCACTAGTGTGACTGCCATCACAACGCTGGTAATCAAGCAAAGATCCTAAGGGCTCCACTAATGCGTATAAGTGATATACTGAAATAAACACAAGTACACATTGAAGTAGAAACAAACCAAGTAGCATACTACTATATTGAGCAAGACTGTTTATACAAGGTGAATATCCCAAGCTTCCATTAAGTAATATACAAACTAGTATGATACAGTAATGGCCTCTAGGGCATATACACTAACAATCTCCCACTTGCACTAAGGCCATGTACTGGCGTATCGAAGACCTATCATCTCGATCAGCCGCTCGAACTGAGTCTGGGGTAGGGCCTTGGTGAATGGATCTGCAGTGTTCTCTTCTGAAGCAACCCTCCGAACCTCGATCTCCTTGCGATCCACGATCTCCCTGATCAGGTGATACCGCCTCAAGATGTGCCTGGATCTCTGATGGGACCTGGGTTCCTTTGCTAAAGCTATAGCCCCGTTGTTGTCGCAATACAAAGGTACTGGGTCAACAATGGACGGAACCACCTGAAGTTCTTTTAAGAACTTCCTTATCCAGACAGCTTCTTTTGCGGCATCAGATGCAGCGATGTATTCCGCTTCCATAGTCGAGTCTGCAACGGTTTCCTGTTTGGAACTCTTCCAACACACCGCCCCTCCATTGAGGGTAAAGACAAAACCCGACATGGACTTGGAATCATCCTTGTCACTCTGGAAGCTGGAGTCAGCAAAGGCCTCAATCTGGAGGTCTTTTCCGCCATACACCAAGAACATCTCCTTAGTCCTCCTCAGGTACTTGAGAATGTTCTTCACCGCTATCCAATGTTTCTCCCCAGGGTTTGACTGATACCGGCTTACTACACTCAGTGCATAAGCTACATCCGGTCTGGTACACAACATCGCATACATTATAGAGCCTACCGCAGAAGCGTAGGGTATAATAGACATGCGATCCCTCTCCAAATCAGTCTTGGGAGACATCTCTTTAGAGAGGGTGATCCCGTGACAAGCCGGTAAGTTACCGCGCTTGGAATCTTCCATACTGAATCTTTTCAGTACGGTGTCGATGTACCTGGACTGTGAAAGTCCTAATATCCTCTTGGATCTATCACGATGGATCCGGATCCCCAGGATGTAAGAGGCATCACCCAGGTCTTTCATGGAGAACCTGTGTGACAAGAAACTCTTGACAGATTGTAGCATAGGAATGTCATTTCCTATTAAGAGAATGTCATCTACGTATAAAACAAGGAATACTATAGTTCTCGCTACAAATCTACTATAGATGCACGGTTCATCTGGATTTTTGATAAAGTCAAATTCCTTGACCGTCTCATCAAAACAGATGTTCCAACTCCGCGATGCCTGCTTTAGTCCATAGATGGACTTAAGCAACTTGCACACCTTTCCGCTGCTCCCACTCTGAATGAAACCTTCTGGCTGATCCATATAGACACACTCCTCTAAATTTCCATTTAGAAAAGCGGTTTTTACGTCCATCTGCCAAATCTCATAATCGTGGAAGGCAGCAATGGCAAGAAGGATCCGAATGGATTTCAGCATAGCCACTGGAGAAAAGGTTTCGTCGTAGTCCAAGCCAGGTCTTTGACGGAAACCCTTTGCTACAAGTCTAGCTTTATAGGTCTCAACCTGTCCATCTACACCAATCTTCCTTTTGAAGATCCACTTGCATCCTATGGGTTTTACCCCGTCTGGAGCAATGTCCAACGTCCATACTTTGTTGGTGTACATGGACTCCATTTCGGTCCGCATTGCATCCAGCCATTTTACCGAGTCAACGCTCTGAACGGCCTGCTGGAAGCTAGTAGGCTCATCATAGTCTATGATGCAATCCTCTCTATCCCCGTCTATGAGAAAACCGTAGTATCTCTCGGGCGGATGAGACTGCCTACTACTTCTGCGGAGCGGCATAGGAATGTCCTGTTCATTTGAACCTTCTGGTTCTACTAAGCTTTCAGTAATAGTCTGTGGTTCTGGAATTTCTTCCAGTTCTATTGCGCTCCCACTTACTTCTTTTTCTAAGAACTGATGTTCCAGAAAATGGGCATTACGAGAAACAAGGACTTTTTGCTCCTCTGCGTAATAGAAAAGATACCCCCTGGAGTTCTTTGGGTATCCCACAAACTTGCACAGTACTGAGCGCGCCTCGAGCTTGTCCGTATGCTGCTTTTTGACATAAGCTGGACATCCCCAAATCTTCAGGTACTGAAGATAGGGTTTCTTCCCACTCCATAACTCATATGGTGTGGTAGGCACAGTCTTAGTAGGAACTCGGTTCAATAGGTATGCAGCTGTTTCTAGCGCATACCCCCAGAATGATCGCGGTAACTCAGCGTTACTCATCATAGACCGTACCATATCCAATAGGGTCCGATTCCGTCTCTCCGATACACCGTTATGTTGCGGGGTGTATGGAGGAGTAAGCTGAGAGAGAATCCCATTCTCTTTTAAATAGTCCAGGAATTCGGCACTTAAGTATTCTCCACCTCGATCCGATCTTAGAATCTTAATACTTTTGCCGGTCTGTTTCTCTACTTCATTCTTATACTCCTGGAATTTTCCAAAGGCCTCGGACTTATGTTTCTTTAAGAAGACATAACCGTACCTTGAGAAGTCATCCGTAAAAGTAATGAAGTAAGAATGTCCGCTTCGGGCATGTGTAGACATTGGACCGCACACGTCACTGTGTACGAGTCCCAAGAGCTCGCTCGCTCTTACTCCATGTCCAGTAAACGGAGTCTTTGTCATCTTTCCCTTGAGACAGGATTGACAAGTGGCATACGATTGATATTCGAACGCATTCAA
The DNA here is from genome assembly GCA_030015575.1 of Agapanthus africanus. NCBI lineage: Eukaryota > Viridiplantae > Streptophyta > Magnoliopsida > Asparagales > Amaryllidaceae > Agapanthus > Agapanthus africanus. The sequence goes on from CM057338.1 coordinate 221,159,527, forward strand.
ATACCCTTCTGTATGTAACTTCGTTAACCTTCTCTCATTGATGTGACCCAATCTACAATGCCATAAGAAAGTCTGATTTATTTCTGGAGACTTTCTTTTGTGTGTATTCTGGACATTAAAAATCTGTGGTTGGTTTAACACGTATATACCATTACTCAAAGTACCTGACCCAATCAAAACTTGATTAAGGTGAATGTTTACAACATTACTTACAAACGCAAATTCATAACCTTCTTTAGAAACTAAAGATACAGAAATGATATTACAAGTTGCGTTGGGTACAAAAAAGCAATTACGCAAAACCAAAACATGCCTATCTGACATTCCCAGGTGATAGTCCCCCACGGCTTTAGCATCCATGCTAGCTCCGTTCGCAACTCTGAGGGTCATGTCACCTGCCTTCAAAACCCTACGGTTTCTCAACGCCTGTAAAGAATTACAGATATGAGATCCTGATCCGGTATCCAATACCCAGGAAGTAGAGTTTATAGAAAGACAGTTTTCAATAACATACACACCTGAAGCTGAAGCCGCAACCTGCTTCAGTTCCTGTGTCCTGGCTTTCCAAGCCCTGCAATCTTTCTTCCAGTGTCCACTCTTGTGACAATAGAAGCATTCCTCTTTACCAACAAGCTTCCCCGCTATCTTTGTTGCCTTTTCCTTTCCCTTCGCACCCACTTTACTAACACCGCCTCTTGGTTTGGCGGGGGCTTTCTTCTTCTTTCCCTTGGCTTTCGCCTTGGACCTAGAAGAAGAAGATCCTCCTACAAACAAAGTGGATGTATCCCTACCCTTCTGTAGGGTGCCCTCTGCGCTCCTCAGCAGGTTGAGGAGTTCTGAAAGTTCAACTTCCTTTTCTTGCAAGTTGAAATTCAGTATGAACTGGGCGTAAGTGGATGGAAGGGACTGGAGAATTATATCTGTGTAGAGTTCACTATCCAACGTGGTCCCAAGTTCCGCGAGCTCCTCAGTGTAGCCAATCATCTTAAGCACGTGGTCCGCTACCGATGATCCGACGGCCAACTTAGTCGAAAATAACTTCTTCGACACTTCGTATCTTGCGATACGAGACTGCTCTCCATACAGTTCTTTTGTATGAAGAAATATGGACTCCAAATCCATATTCTCGTGCCTCCTCTGATGGTCATTGTCCATCGAGGCAAGTACGAGGCATCTGGCCTTCGCGCTGTCAATCTCCCAAGTCTTACGGATTTCCTTATCCGCGACGCTGGAGGTGGGACCTGGGACGGGGGGAGCTTTGGTGGTAAGAAGATACCCCAGCTTGTCGTAAGAGATTGCCAATTTGACATTCCTGAGCCAATCTTTGTAGTTTGGCCCTGTCAGTATGTTTTTATCTAGAAGTAACTTAAGTCCAGTCATTTCGATTTGGTCGCTGCAGGGGGAGAGAAGAAACACTTAGCACGATGCTCTTGCAAGTTTAGAATGGTTTTTAATTTGTCTAAACAGGATGGCTCCCACTGTCTCTCGAATCCCTCCTCAAACCACAAAGGAAGAATTAGCCGGGATCAATCCCACCGTACAATACTTGCTTAACCGTTCAGCCAGGCCAGTGTCGGTACTTCGAGGGAGGTTTTCCAACGCTTTCGCGAAGTTCCTTAATTTAAGAACCTCTTTTCCCTGGGGGCGTAGCCCCGCTAACACCTTTCTAGGCACCTACTAGGTTTATAGCATTGATCGTTTAGTGAGAAATTTCCCGAGGAGTAGCATATACTCACAGTAGGATCGGGATCCAAATATCATCGCGTGACGAAAATGAAGGAATCCTACCATAATCATCACACTCCAAATGGTATGCAAATCTAGCAAGTTTCAGTACTTATGAAACTCCCGATGTGGATTTTTGTCCCATGCTCTTATGACCTTGGCGTGAGGTCAAAATGTCATAAGTCACATGTCAAGTTCTTCCCATCATTATCCCGGTTGATTTGAATCCACCCGTACCTACCCTTGACGTAGGCCAAAATGGTGGTACGACTGTCTCAAAACAACGCATTCTATCTATGCAACAGATAAATATCCGGCAGCTACCAATCACTATGCCTTGGCGTGAGGTCAAAATACATAGCTTGAATACTACCGTATATTTAACTGAAATGATGGAGGGCTACGAATGGTTTTGGCGAAACCGTGAACGTAGTGAACTTGATATAATCGATGGAACGAGATAGCTTTTAGAAGGAGTGGCTCAAGCTCCGCATTTAAAAGTTAGTTTTTGAAAAGAACCGAGTGGTTTTTCGAAAGTGTTCCATCGACTTAAACTTGGTTTATTATCTTGCATTAGTTCTTTTAATGCGTGATATTCTTGCATTAGTTCTTTTAATGCGTCCCATCATTTAATTCCTACCATTGCAGAAAACAACCAAAATATGACGTACGCTTATGCCATTCGCATTCGCCACGGGGTCCCGTCATCACTCGTTAGGTTACTTAACTAACGACAGAGCGGGGGCTGGGCTAGCGCGGCTGTAAAACATAAGCAACGCCTAAATAGAAAGCAATGATAGACATTACAGATCACAGATGAATACATTGGATATACTAGCAATCCGCATTTCTTTCGAGCCTGAAACGAAAAGCGGATAACACGGTCGCGGTGAATAGCAAATACCCCACCCAAGACCCCTACGGGTGCGGCAAACTACCCTCCAAGTTCCCGGTAGTTTGTGCACCCCACCATGGGTCTATCCTAGGAGCAAAAACAGTAAAAAGAATTATACAATGACGGCTACAACCCCGACCCGGTTGTGCGGCCAAACAAATAATATTATTACATCAATTTACATTTACAATGAATGAAAGAAAAACAAAAGCTCATCTCACATCCACCCCGGCTATTCACCCGCGACAGTCCAACACATTCATATACACATTCCAGTACATTACAGATCATGTATAACCCCGACTAATCGTCTTATAGCGATTAGCCGACGTTCAATACATGCAAGCATCACAAATATAACCATCATAGTCAAAATGCAGTGAAGTTCGGAAAAAATACGGAATTATAGGCCCCCAAAAGTAAATTTTAGTTCTGGAAAATCTGGGCATATAATATATATCCTAAAAATCCCAAAATCAACACAGAAAGATACTGCACGAAAAACGATGCAGAGAGGACATCAAACCGCGGCGCTTCCGCGGCACGAGCCTACCTCGTGCGGCGGAAGCGCGGCGGTTTGGATGAATCTCTGTGTCGTTTTTCATGGGTGGTTTTATAAAACCCTGAGATGAATTTACAAATATAAATTTTTTCATTTTGAGCCCAAAATATTTCAACAGAAACTCAGGTTTTTAAAAATACGGTTTTTGGGTTTTTTACGGTTCCGAACTTCGTTACACTTCACTACCAAGCTAGTTTAAGTTTAGTTAGTCTCTGATACCACTGTAAGTCCATATTGCGACCCCCGGTGCTTACGGGGAGGCGGAAACGGTATAAAAAACGAAATTTTAACGCAAGAGGCAACATGGACTAAACTTGGTCGGGATCGTTGTCTAAACTAAAACTAGCAATCTAGCTAAAGAGAGTTAGCTACTATGGAAGATGGTTATACCTAAACTTGAACTCCTTCTTCTTCAAGCCTTGTAGAGGTTGATGGTTCTCTTTACGTCGCCTTCTCCCGTCGAAGATGGATCCACCTCGAAGGCTCGACCTTTGGGCTCTTTCTCGTACTTGGAGTGAACTAGAATCGCCGGCTTGCTAGACCCTTGATCCTAGAGTGAGTAGAGAGTGTCTAAGGGTTACTTTTGTTTTTCAAGAGAAGGATTCTCAACTCATGAGAAGGTTTCTCTTGACTAGAGGAGGAAGAAGAAGATGAAGTGAAGAGAGAGAGTGAGAATGATAGAATGAGCTTCTCTTTTCCTTTTGCAACCATAACAAAAGAAAAAGGATAATCAAATAATAATAATAATCAAAATGAAAAAGGTTTGATGGAAAGTTTAGGAATGACTAATATCATTACAAACATTAAATGAAAAAGCAAGAATGAAAAAGCATCTTGCATTTGTAATGATGGTAGTCAAATGTTCAACCATGGTCAACAAGTCAACCATGGTCAACAAGTCAACAAAAACTAACCATGACACAATTTCATTTTATTATATATTATTAAATGATATAATACAAATCCATTAGGGTTTGGAAAAATACAACTGTCAACTGTGCATACGCACCCGTTCCGAAACCCTAATGAAAAAATCATCTTCCTCCTCCTCAAAAAGAACTGTGCATACACACCTGCATTCTTGTTCCGAGGAACATGAATACTGAGAGATAAAAGCAACCCCAAATACTATACCAGTATCCGGCTCAAACCAGAGCCTGCTGGTAATATCCGTCCGGACTCCAAACGGGCACAAGTGCGCGGATGAGAACGAACCCTGTCGCAAAACCATGCGACCTCTACTCTGTTTTGCCCAGAGGCGAATACCCTCTGTGTGGGACTCTAAAGACTCGACACTACGCTGGCAGTGGGTTTAACCACAGACCGCAAGCGGCACTAGCTGTGCGTAACGGTCCCCAGGTAGATGCCGACAAGAAGGCTGACGAGGTGAAACCCCATCTGAACTCCTACTGAGTCTGAATGTGACATTCTCCGTACAGTCCGGTCTGTTCGTCTGATACATCGCATGGCGGGCCTAGGGGGCGGTAAAACGTCAGTCCCCCAATAGCGGTACAAGTCGTGTCGGAGTGAAGCCCAAAACACCCTGAGATAACACTGGAAACCTACCAGTATATCTCGCTTGCCCTGGCCAGGGACTACTCGTGTAATGGCTCTCCTAGACACTGCGCGATGTCAACCCCCAATACCGGGAGAGACGAATCCTGTCTAACCGTCACTGCCTCCAAGTGCTTCGGGACTGCACCCAACCACCACCTGTTTGCACGACTCCTTTGAGCCGTGGTAGGGTAGTGATCAAAGTGCAGTGGGAACACACTCGAGGCGAAGTGTCAGTGTCAAGTCAGCGGACTAAGCTGTACTCATGTCACCTGGGAACTGATAACTGACGATAGGTATAATACCAACCTGTCAGTTCCCGACGAGTCCTGTCCAGTGTACTCGTAACCCAACGAGCACCCGTATACTATCTCCAGTACGACGTACTGATGGCTGTGGGACAGACCATCTCCCACACTGGGATGAGAAGCGCATACGCTAGTCTACTCCGGAGTATCGATGCCCAGTCTCGATAGTCCTACGACTAGGGACCTGTATAAGGATGTGCCTATAGATTACCCAGCCCCCACTAGTGTGACTGCCATCACAACGCTGGTAATCAAGCAAAGATCCTAAGGGCTCCACTAATGCGTATAAGTGATATACTGAAATAAACACAAGTACACATTGAAGTAGAAACAAACCAAGTAGCATACTACTATATTGAGCAAGACTGTTTATACAAGGTGAATATCCCAAGCTTCCATTAAGTAATATACAAACTAGTATGATACAGTAATGGCCTCTAGGGCATATACACTAACAGCCACGTGACCGTCGGTCACGTGTGAGCACGCGACCGTCGGTCACGTGTGAGCACGCGACCCCCGGTCACGTGCAAGCACGTGACCAAATGGGCTCTTCTTCTTTGCTCTGTTCTTTGCCGCTGCTCAACCATCAAGTGCCAACACGCGACCACTGGTCACGTGTGAGCACGTGATGCATCCTCTGAATCTCTTTCCTGATTTTTTAATCAGGGAACAAATGCCCCCACAGCGTTGCTCTCACGTGTCTGCACGTGAGTGCAACGCTGTCACTTTTGTGACCGTTGGATCTGCTTTGGGAGTAGGGTAGATGAAACATTTTGCATCCCATCCTATAAATGCCCATGTCTTTTCAGAAGCGCTTCCACTTTGCTCATCTTCCTCCTTTGCTAACTTTCTTCTGTTTGAGAATTTAATTCTCCTTTTCTAGAGCTTAGTTCTCTGCTTCAACCTTTTTCCAGAGTTTAACTCTGTTCCAAGAAGACCCTTTCCTTAGGTAATGATCTTTGAACGATTGGAGAACTTTCCCAGCAATCACCACGGGATTTTAAATCCAGATCAAGGGTTTTTCCCTTTGACAAGAACACACATTTCTTTTTATTTTAAGTTCTTCCACAAGAATAGAAAACCATCTAATTTTCAAACTGTAGATCTCTTAGGGTCTCTTTAACCTTTAGGGAGATGATGGTGTCGGCTGTCCCTTCCATGGAATTTAATTCCATCCTCGAGGAACTCTGGCTCTGGAACCACATTTTCTGGGAATTTAATTCCCTTTTAAAAAGGAATTTAATTCCTATGAAGAACTAAGTTCTTCCTAGAGACCTTCATGGGTTTTTTTTGCCCTGAGTCATCTTCTTCACAATTCAGAAGAAGTTTGCACTGTTGGTCGTTGGGAATTTAATTCCCCTGATTCTGTTTGATTTATCATGGAGTCCAAGATGGATCTGTCCTTTAGGGGAATGTGTATGGTCACTTGAAACCCACTGCCTATTTAATGAGAATATTCCCTTTATCTCATTATAATTGCCGTGCTTCATCATTAGCCAGCCGCCATCTTGATTTCGTGGAACCCACATGTTTTTTAACAAACAAGTCTTCTGTTGCTTTCTTCCACTGTCTTTTTATATATATGCATTCATAACCACACACACACACACACACACACATTGTCGGCCTTGCTTTAACAGTTCCCCTTACTTTATTTCAGGTGCGATGACTTCCGTTCCGTATTTCCCTTTTACTCGCTCGGAGGCCGCTTTTCCCCAGTCACCATCTGATGAGGAAGCGATGGCGATGATCAGGGCTCATGACCTGAACTGCACCAACTTACTTTTGTGGGGGACCTGGTACGGTCATATCATCCGGGGACGCCGAAGCTTCCTTTGCGAAGTACCAACGGAGCCCACCTTTCCGTTTCTGCCAATGGACCCACCAAGGACAGTTTTTGCCGTGGAGATGCCGAATTGGACTCCGATGGGACGGCTCGAGCCATCGACGACTGATATCTCGAACCATCCGATCCCAGCTATAGATATTCTGGGACGACGAATTTGTCAGGGTGAGGCCCAACCATGGGGAAAAATCTACAAGATAGGGCTCACCCCTCGACACCCTACGGGCTACCTCCTCTGGGCTCGTTACATCCTGTCCGCCCATCGCGCGCGGTTGCAGAAGGTCGGGATTTACCAGGCGATGTATGCGTCGCTCTTCCATTACTAATCCCCGCATGTCTGGTGGGTTAAGGCGTTCTTGAACCAGTGGAATCTCCCCACCAACACTTTTCTTTTAGGGGACCGCGAGGTTTCGATCTTTCTGGAAGAATTTCATGAAATCTCGGGGCTGCTAATTCGGGGGGCACTTTATGAGGAGTTGCTGCCTCCCGATGAGTACGTCTTTGAGGTCGAGCCCGCAATCCCTGACGGCTTGTCGAGCGATAATGCCGTGCGCCACAAGCGTCCGAGTCTGGTCAAGGCGTTGGGTATCTTTGACCGGCTGTTCACCGAATCCGAGGAGCAAGGCGTCACTTTTAAGAGCTTCATCGCTTGCTTCCTTCGCGAGGATGTTCTGTCGAAGACGGCTCCCAAGTTCGCGAATATTAATGACCCCTTCGGGTTTGGTCAGAAGAGGCTGCCGACCAATGAATCGGATCTACCACAGTACTACATTCCCATTATGTCGCCGATGTCTTTCAAATCCATTGCAGCTCCCGGCATGGATGAGGAGACGTTCTTCATGGGGTTTGTCAGTGTCTGGCTCAGCTGGTTTGTCATCCCCATGCATCGCCGCTTTATGAGGGTTTTGGTTATCTATCCGGCTCATCGCATCGCTGAGGGAACGCGGCTGGCTATCGACATCCCAGCTTTGGCGCATCTCTATCACGGGTTGGGCACTGCGGCTAATACCTCTACTCCTGGCGTAGAAGTAGTAAACTTTTCGCTTCATTACTTCACGCCTTGGATTGAAATGCATGTGTTGGGTGCTTTCGCTATGCATCAGAGGCCCGCATTTTACGACGCTTACACCTTCCCGCGACTTATGCGATTGGTGAATGCTTCTGCCTCCGATCCGACTCAATTTGGGGCCATTCAGGCGTTGATTGCCCCTTATGCTACTGCTGGCGGATTAGTGTTTACCGACCGGGTTTTATCTTCTCCCTCAGGTCCAGCTCAACAACTCTGGGACCGGTCAAAAGACAACGTACCTTCTTTGAGGCCCCGGGAGGCCGCGCACTTGTATGCAATTAGACCAGGCTACTTGGTATTTCGCCAGGATAGTGCGGCTCTTTTCATGCGGTACAACCCGCATTGCTTCGCCCGGCAGCTTGGATATGACCAGGGCATTCCTTTCGAGGCTTTCATAGTTGCGCCGGTCCCTTCACTCGACGCCGTTCACGATGCTGCTCATCATTTCATGAAGTTGAACACCGGCTCACACTTCATGGTCCCTGAAGCTGACCATCTTCCCCGGTGCGTGGGGTCGTTTACAGGTTGGTACTTTCATCGGGTCAACCCGATTATTGTTGAGGAGAGAAGGGTACTCCTTGGCCATGGTGCTCCTACTCAGGTTCCGGCCACAGGAGCTACGCTGCGACCGCATGCCCCGGTTCATTTTCCCCTGAGGGATACCGGTGTTGCACTTATTTTGGGAGAGTCGGGAGTAGACCTCACTCCCACAGTTGGTATGCCATTGAGCACCCGGTCGTGAGCTAATCGGGCTCCGGTAGCAGCACCACCACCCGCAGCGTCGACAATGGCGGTGTCGTCCTCGGTAGCTCCGCCAAACGAGGGTGCCGGTAATGAGGGTATTGATGGTGAGGTGGGTCGGCGTCATGCCAAGGCTCCATGGGAAAAGAAGCGAGCGTCTTCTGGCATTAGTTCCGGGCCAAAGATGAGGAAGAAAACGGTCGCCCGTCTGCTCGATCTTTCAAAAGGATCCGATCCTGTCGTTCAAGATGAACCCATATCCATGATATCGCCGGGCGATGGTCTTCTTTTCCCAGGTTCATCTGCCGAGGAAGCCGCTCAATTGGCTGAGGCTATAAGACGCTCGCACCTTGAAGCTGAGAAGGTAAGGATCCCGAAGAGGCCTTATCCTTCCGTCATCTTCTATGAAGATCCTTCGTGGATACGGCGGCGGTTCATCGGCCCTTTGGAGGAGTGGGGAGAAAGGGCCCTTAAGAAGGCTGCTTCAGAGGATGCCGCGGACGCGCTCTCCTTGTGGAAGGGCGGCCACGAGTCCACTCTTAAACCCCAGCGAGCACATCTCCTTGAGAAGGAGCATCGCCTTGAAGAAGCCATATTGAAGGCTTCCCTACGCATTGGTATGTTTCTATATTTCTTTGCGGTACTTCATGTTTCCTGCTCTTATATATATGTATTCTTATTCTTGTGTGAATTATGCAGAGACTTCGGCGATGGGGGAGGTTCCTACAGGTTTGTTGAAGATAGAGCCTGTTGATGTTCCTAATGACACATTGCTCGATGTGGAGGGGGTTGACGATGCTGCTCCTCTCACAATAGAACCTCCGGTGGCGGTTCTTGATTCCAGAGCACTCGCTCCTTTGGGAGAGGCTCCCTTGGTGTTCGCCGCCTCAACGACTCTTCCTAAAGGCGGCCCAAAGGCTGGGATGGAGGTAGTCGGGACCACCCTCCCTTTGTTGGAGTCCGAGGTCACGGCGGAGGCCGTTGAAGCTGCTATTCCCCCTACTCAGAATGGGAGGAGCGTCGAAGGTAACCCTCCACATTTTAAGCTAGTAATCTTTCTGTTACCTGAACTCTTTTGTCTTTTCAGAATTGCGCGGATTGGCGGCGTCTATTGTCGATCTGTTTTCCCGGCAATCCTTTCAGCGTCTACTGGAGATGGCCGCTCCGCAGGCGATATCTCCTCAACGCATCGTCCTCTCGTCTGGGCAAGGTTAGTGCCGTTCACCATCTTCTCATATCATTGTTATTGTTTTGCGGAATGACATTGACGTCCTTTACAGTTCTGGAGGCCGATGACGAGGTTGAGATTCTCGAGGGGCTAGAGGAGCCTTCGGCAACTTCTTGCATGACTGTGGGTAAGTGACGTCTCAATATGGTCCCACTTATTCCTTTGCTTAAGAGTTTCACTGATCTTTTATAAATCTGAGCAGTCCTGCCAGTTCTCACAATGCTGGAGTCGCGCATCGCCATGCCGCCCGGTCCTTATGCTTTGCGAGCCTCAGACCGTCTGGCGAAATTAAGCCTTGACTCCTTGTCATCCCTGATCGAGGAGCTTCGCGTGGGCAGTGTAATCACAGCCGAAGCGTTTGCTGCCGGAGCTAACGTTTCTCTTCCCTTTCTTGCTGTCTATCATAGCGAGGCCGTGGTGAAAGTCTGGGTTGAGTTTTGCCGTCAGGTGGAGGCTTGTCTGCACGTGCTTGAATGTACCCGCCTTTCCTCGGAGGCTGTGGCTGCGAAAGCAGGCTTGCGAGGTTTGATTGAGCGGTGCGCGGTGAACATGGTGTCGTGCGAGAAGAGGCTCGGCCGCAAGTTCTCGGAGAGGGAACTGGCTTCTAAGGCACTGAATGAGCTTCAAGCCAATATTACAGACAAGGCCAACAAAGCGTATGAACTCTGGCTAGTGCTTCAAGAGGCCATCAAGGAGGTAGTGGCCATTGACAAGTCCTCCGAGTTTACTCGCGAAAGAGTCGAGGCCCACAAATCTACCGAGAAGGAGCTCGAAGGTCGGCTTGCCTCATATCAGGCCCAACAGGCTCAGACAGAGGCCCGTCTTCTGGCGATACTGAATCACGAAGGCGTGGCCCAGTGAAAGAAGGATGAGCTGACCAAGCTGCTAAATCGCCCGCCGGCCTGAAGACTTATATATCCCTTTTTTTTCTTCTTTTGTACATACTCCTGAATGAGGGTATATATTTTTTGTTCTTTCACGAATTGTGCTTTGTATCCATTTTGGTTTATGAATAAAAGACATATTTTTCTTTTCAATGGTGTGTCCCTTTTTATTGAATGTATTCTGCGGATAGTCTATCTTGATTTCTTTGCAGGGCAGCGATGGCTTAGGATTCAAGGTTAAGATTTGCTTCCTAAGTTTTTTCAACTTTATGAGCCGTGAGGGTCTCATAAAGAGTTTTTCTCCCTATAAGTCGAGAGGATCCCATAGGTGTAATTTTTCCTTAAGAATCGTGAGGATTCCTAAGCGTGTTTTCTCTTGGAAGTCGTAAGGATTTCGCAAGAAAATTTGCTCGCTTATGAGTCGTGAAGACCCATACGTGATGGGTGAAGTTGCCCTTATCCGTATCTCATGGGGTCAGGGGTTGCTCTGGATGTTTTCCAGGGTACCGTAGTTTTAAGAAATTACGGTCAAGGTTAAAGACATCATAGTCCGTGGGTTTAAGGACTCCACAGTCCAATGCTAGTTTTAAGACATCACGGTCAAGGTTAAGGACGTCATAGTCCGTGGATTTAAGGAATTCATAGTCCGATGTTAGTTTTAAGACATCACGGTCAAGGTTAAGGACATAATAGTCCGTGGATTTAAGGACTCCACAGTCCAATGTTAGTTTTAAGACATCACAGTCAAGGTTAAGGACATCATAGTCCGTGGATTTAAGGACTCCACATTCCGATGTGTGGTTACTGGGACCCGTCACCTCTTTGAAGACGTTGAGGAATTACAACGACAAATATCAAAGGAGTGAAGAGATGTACCCTTGAACCAAGGTAAAATCAGTCTAGAGTCATCATGGTTGATCCTTAGTTTTAAGACATTACGGTCGAGGTTAAGGACATCATAGTCCGTGGATTTTAAGGACTCCACAATCCGATGTTTGCTCTGGATGCTTCGCACGGGTTCACTGCCGTGCTCTGCGAGGACCAGGCTCTGCTCTGGCATTAAGACATCACAGTCAAGGTTAAGGACATCATAGTCCGTGGATTTAAGGACTCCACAGTCCGATGTGTGGTTACTGGGACCCGTCACCTCTTTGAAGACGTTGAGGAATTACAACGACAAATATCAAAGGAGTGAAGAGATGTACCCTTGAACCAAGGTAAAATCAGTCTAGAGTCATCATGGTTGATCCTTAGTTTTAAGACATTACGGTCGAGGTTAAGGACATCATAGTCCGTGGATTTTAAGGACTCCACAGTCCGATGTTTGCTCTGGATGCTTCGCACGGGTTCACTGCCGTGCTCTGCGAGGACCAGGCTCTGCTCTGGCATTTTCCGTGGGGTCAAAGAGTGACGTTATCCGCGTTCCACGTGACCAGGAATTTTGCACTAGATGCTTCACACGAGTTCACTGCCGTGTTCGGCGAGGACTAGGCTCCGCTCTAGATGCTTCATACGGGTTCATTGCCGTGCTCTGCGAGGACCAAGATCCGCTCTGGACGTTTTCCATGGGGTCAAAGAGTGACGTTATCCGCGTTCCATGTGACCAGGAATTTTGCTCTGGATGCTTCCCACGGGTTCACTGCCGTGTTCTGCGAGGACCAGGCTCCGCTCTGGACGTTTTCCACGGGGTCAAAGAGTGACGTTATCCGCATTCCACGTGACCAGGAATTTTGCTCTGGATGCTTTCCACGGGTTCACTGCCGTGTTCTGCGAGGACCAGGCTCCGCTCTGGACGTTTTCCACGGGGTCAAAGAGTGACGTTATTTGCGTTCCACGTGACCAGGAATTTTTCTCTGGATGCTTTCCACGGGTTCACTGCCGTGTTCTGCGTGGACCAGGCTCTGCTCTGGACGTTTTCCACGGGGTCAAAGAGTGACGTTATCCGCGTTCCACGTGACCTGGAATTTTGCTTTGGATGCTTTCCACGGGTTCACTGTCGTGTTCTGCGAGGAACAGGCTCCGCTCTGGACGTTTTCCACGGGGTTAAAGAGTGACGTTATCCGCGTTCCACGTGACCAGGAATTTTGCTCTGGATGCTTCCCATGGGTTCACTGCCGTTTTCTGCGTGGACCAGGCTCCGCTCTGGACGTTTTCCACGGGGTCAAAGAGTGACGTTATCCGCGTTCCATGTGACCGAGAATTTTGTTGATTATATCCGCATTTCACGGAGTTGGGATTTGACTCTCAGTGATTTGTACACCGCCGAGTCGTGGAACTGGGAATTGCCGCTGTCTCTCTTTGCTTGATATTGTGTCTGCTGCAATGAGACGAACGTCGAGATGATCTCTAGGCTATCTGTGACTCATCGAGATTTGGCTTCTTCTTCTGATGAAACCTAGGAAAGGAGGAGTGCGATTCCTTCTTTGTTTGCGCCCCTGGATTGTATACAGGGATTGATGTAATATCACCTGTAGGGCATAAATTTCATTTTTTGTTTTATTTCTTTTTCCGCGATGCTCTATCATTTCAGCTTTTACATCGCGAAGGTCGCGATTGCCCCATCATTTCGGCTATTTTTCGCGGCGCCCAATCATTTCGGCTATATTTTTTTATTTTTACTCACTGCTTTTTATTGCGAGTTGCCCAATCATTTTGGCTATTTTTCATGCATACATTTTTACTTGCTGCTTTTTATTGCAAGTTGCCCCATCATTTTGGCTATTTCATATGCATTTTTAGCTCGCTGATTTTTTATCACGAGTGTAGAACTTGGAATCTGATGCCAATCTTAGAATCAACATCGCTACAACTGGAATATAGCCAGGAGCGAATCATCATTTGCCTCTGTCGATGTCGAACAAAGGTGGCTTAGTAAACAGGGTTAGGGTCCTGTCGACTAAGGCTTTTGACTTCATGAGCCGTAAGAGTCTCACAAAGGTATTTCTCCCTACAAGTCGTAAGGATCTCGTAGGTGTGTTTTCTTCTTGGGAATCGTGAGGATTCCTAAGTGCGTGTTTGCCTGTAAGTCGTAAGGATCTTACAAAAGGATTTTCTCCTTATAAGTCGAGAGGACTCATAAGGGTCGTTCACCATATGGACATATCCTTAGTCATGGGTGGGACTTTGCTGCGAAAATGTTTATTCGTGCCCGTGGATTGTATACAAGGGTCAGTATGAGCCGCTTGTAGGGCAATATCGAAGTTTGTGGTGGTTTCTTAAGAACAGGTTCAGGTCTCTGTAACTTAAGACTTTCAAGTCTTATGAGCCGTGAGGGTCCCATAAGAGAGTTCTCCTTATGAGTCGTGAGGATCTCACAAGTGTAATTTCTCCTTAGGAATCGTAAGGATTCCTAAGTGTGTTGCTCCCTTATGAGTCCTAAGGATCTCACGCTGGTGGTTCCTCCTTACAAGGTCGAGAGGACCCTGCAAGTGTCTTTTAACGAGGTTGCGCCCTTTCGGGTTTTCACAAACACTCGCCGGTAGCCCTGCTGTTTTTACTCACGGAGCCCTTTCGGGTTTTCGCCCATTTTGATTACGGACATACCGTTTTTATTTTTATTTTTTATTCTTTTTTTGTATCGGTTTTGGGATGCCGCGATCCATCGTAGTTTGTCGACATCTCGGTCAACAGCTAGTTTTAGGACGTAGTGGTCCGTCATTAGTTTAAGGACGTTTCGGTCCGTCGTTAGTTTAAGGACGTTTCGGTCCGTCATTAGTTTAAGGACGTTTTGGTCCCTTTATTAGCTTAAGGACGTTTCGGTCCGTCGTTAGTTTAAGGACGTCTCGGTCCGTTGTTGAAGAAGGCCTGTCACTACTTTAGGCTTAGGAAGATAGTGAGCGGACATAGTCGTCGTCATCTATCATTGACCCGGGTCATGACTCGTTAGGAGTAGTATTTCTTCAGGAAGCGACCGTTTATTGGCCTGAAAGGTCTTTCACCGTGCATATCCATGAGTAGATAGGCCCCACCCTGGTAGACCTTGTATATGACGTACGGGCCTTCATAGTTCGGCTCGAATTTTCCCTGCTTGGCGCGATTGGGGATGATAGGTCTTTTGACCGCTAGTACGAGTTCGCCTTGGCGGAATGTCCTCGGCCTGGTCAATCTTTCATATGAGCGCGTCATCTTTGCTTTATAAGCCTCCAGATTTTGTTGCGCTATGAGGCGGGTTTCATCAAGGGCATCAAGCTCTTCAAGCTGAAGGTGAGCATTTTCTTCGTCCATCAGCTCGTAGTGGACTGCCACTCGTAGAGAGGGTGACTCTATCTCGAGGGGAAGTACTGCTTCTGTACCGAATACTAACGCATATGGCGTTGTGTTCGTGGCCATTTTGAACGTAGTTCGATACGCCAAGAGAGCTTCATGCAGTCTCTTGTGCCAGTCCTTCTTATTTCGGGACACAGTCTTTTTCACGATCTTCATCAAGGTCTTGTTGAAAGCCTCAGCTAGACCGTTAGCTCGGGGATTATAAACTGAGGAATATCTCCAGTCTATGTTGTGTTGTTGCGCGAAGCGGCTGATCTTGTGGCTTCTGTAGGCTGGCCCGTTATCGGAGATGATCCGTCGCGGAGTTCCAAACCGATAAATGACGTGCGTCTTGAAGAAGTGGAGGATATTATCTGTCTTCACTTCCCTCAGCGGTATTGCTTCTGCCCATTTGGAGAAGTAGTCAGTCGTCGCCAAGATGAAATGATGTCCTCTAGACGATGCTGGTTCGATGGGGGCGACTATGTCAGTTCCCCACATTTCGAATGGCCAGCTAGCCACTGTTGGATGTAGAGGATTTAGGTGCTGATGGATAAAGTCCCCATGAATTTGGCATGAGTGGCATTGCTTCGCATATTCGAGGCAGTCCTGAATCATCGTTGGCCAATAGTAGCCCATCCGTTTAATCTTCAACTTCATCTTTGGGCCTGCTTGGTGAGAACCGCAGAGTCCGTCGTGAACTTCCTGAACGACTTTTTCGTTTCTTCAGATCCCAGACATCTCAACCATAGAGAATCAAATGACCTTTTGTACAGAGTATCATTAACGAAGGCGAAAGACAGAGCTCGTTTCATAAGCTGATGTCTTGAGGACGCATCTTCAGGCATTTGACGGGACTTGAAGTAGTCTATAAAGACTTCTCTCCAATCCTCAACCTTCTCTTGGTCTTTTATTTGCAGAGCCATTTGCTCAGTCACTCCCTATTCTTCGGATGATTCCGGAGATATTTCTGCCGGGGCAAGTACCCGGCGGCTTTGTACCACGATTCTTACGTCACCGAGGTTCTCGTCAGCCAATTCTTTAGCGAGCTTAGCTAGTGCATCTTCTTTGCTATTTTCCGCACGCGGTATGCTTTCCAGCATATAGGAGGGAATTTGGGTCAGTAATTGCTGTACTCTCTCACCATATTTCACCAGTTCGGGTTTGCACGTTTGGTAGTCGCCATTTACTTGACTGACGACCAGTTGAGAATCTCCATATATGAGGAGGTTTTCAATTCCCATGTCGATGGCGATCTCGAGGCCTGCTATCAAAGCTTCGTATTCGGCATCATTGTTCGTCCTCGGCTCTGTTAAGGAGAAAGCAAAGCGCATTATCCCTCCTTGTGGAGTTACGAAGATGAGGCCTACCCCCGATTTGATTATAGGGGTGCTTTGTTTGCGCTTCTTCATGGAAGACGCTCCATCAAAATAGAGTTCTCATCAGGTATCACTGCCGTTGATCGCATCAAATGCATGTTCTTCTGGCAGCTCGTGATTCAGAGGGGAATCAGCCGGTATCGGATGCTCAGCGAGGAAGACGGCAATGGCTTGGCCTTTCACTGCCTTAAGAGGCTGATAGGTTATCGAAAATTGCATTAAGAGCAAGGCCCATTTAGTGAGTCTCCCTGTCAATATGGCCTTCGACATTAAATATTTAAGGGGGTCCACCTTCGAAATGAGACGGACTTCATGCGCCAACGCATAGTGCCTGAGCTTCGTTATTGTGAAGATCAATGCCAGGCAGTGTTTTTAATGGGAGAATAATTGCTTTCTGCCCCCAGTAGGACTCGACTCAGATAGTAGAGCGCTCTCTCCTTTCCTTGGTCATTCTCATGTGCCCATAATGCGCCTAAGGAACCTTCAAGGGCGGTTGTATACATAATGAGAGGTTTTCCCCTGACCGGAGCGGCCAGTACTGGCGGTTTCTGTAGATACTGCTTGATCTCGTCCAGCGCGCCTTGGCATTTGTGATCCCAAATGAACGGGGTTCCCTTCTGTTGGATATAGTGCCCTCAAAGTCAATTATTGGATCGCAGGTACGTGATTGCAATGATTGAGGAGGACCTATACCGGTAGGACAGTCTTACTCGAGATGATATTATGCTATCTGGTTTGCCTTTATCAGTCGTGTATAGGTTCAAGTGACTGATCACGATTACATGTTGATAGAGCCCTTAGGATCTTGCTTGACTACCAACAGTATGAGGGCGATCATATACGTGAGAGTTAGGTGGTCTATAAGCATATCCTTAAAAGTGGTCCCTAGTCGTGGGAGTTTCGAGACAGGGCATCGATACTCCGGAGTAGACTAGTGTATACAGTCGAGACCCCGATGAGGGGCGGTGGCCGGTCTCACAAGCCACTGTAGTCAGTTGGATCACCTAAGATGTATACAGGTGCTCATTGGGTTATGAGTACACCGGACAGGACTCGCCGGGAATCTGCTAGTTGGTATTATACCTATCTTCAGATAGTAGTTCCCTGGTGACATGTGTACATGTTAGTTCATCGACCTGAGGTCATCATTTGTCTCGTGTGAGTTCCCACTGTGCTTTGATTTCTACCCTACCACGGCTCAAAGGAGTCGTGCAAACAGGTAGTTTTTGGGTATAGTCCCGAGCCACATGGAGGCACGTGAGCGGATCGGCAGGGGATTCGTCTCTCCCGGTATTGGGGGTGAGATCGTGCTATGTCGAGGAAAGCCATTACACCAAGTCCTTGGCCAAGGCAGGTGAGAATTACTGGTAGGTACTCCGGTAGTTTCTCAGGGTGTTCAGGGTTTGTCTCCGACTCGACTTATACCGCTATTGGGGGTCTGACGTTACTAGCCCCCTAGGCCGGATATGCGATACTCATAGACGAACGGATCGGACTGTATATACATTGTCACTGTTAGGCTCAGTAGGGTTTCCGGATGAGTTCGCTCATCGGCCTCCCTTGAGGTCAGTCCATGGGCAGCCGTTACGCACAGCTAGTGCCACTGACGGCTTGTGGTTAAACCCACTGCCAGGGTACTGACGAGTCATTAGATTCCCCCACAGATAGTTTCCCATATTTGGGCGAATCGTTGTAGAGGCCGTATAGTTTTATGGCAGGGTTCGGAAAATGCACGTGCGTTTACGCACGTGTCATATTTCGGACAGATAATACTGGTGGGCTTTGGTTTAAGCCGGATCCATGTATTATACAGAGTTGATATAATATCTGTCTCAGTTGCATTTGTATTCGGTCGTAATACAAATGCGGGTATATTTATACAGTTACGGGGTTATCCTGAAATTCGTTTCAGGATCACTTTTGGAAGTTGCCAGTTTTCAGTTTTCTATCACCCGTATTTAACATTTGGTTAAATAAGGATTTATCTTTTCTTGAGGGTGAGTCATAAGAGAGCTTCTAGAAGATTCTAGAAATGGTGACTAGGTTTTCATGACTCATTGTTGCATTAATTGTATATGCAAGGTGTATTAGTGAGTCACCTTTGCATTAATGTTTGTTGTTAACCTTAGGATATTTTCTTCTTGATATGATTCCTTTGTGGTCACCTCCCTTTCTCCTACACTCACCCCCACCTCTTCTTATAGTGGTCGGCCATTCCTTGGAGGCTAAGGATTGTTTTTGGAAAAAAGATTATGATAGTTTTGCTTCATATAATTTCATATAGCTCATTTTTCCATCATCCGATTCAAAAGGCAACTTCATTAACCGTTTGTCCATGGCTTTGGACGAAGTGAGACAAAGTGTTCTACTCATTCTCTACATCAATCTTGGTCATCTCTTTTAGCAAACTTGATGACCGAGTTGCCTCGGGTCAGAGGCAGGATCCCGTTTAAAGATCCGATGACATGGTGCCAGCTGGACGAGAAGATCGGAGATTGACGAGACCGGAGCAGCCGCAACAGGAGCGTGGGATGATGGTTAAAGAACGAAGGACACGGATCGTTCGGTATAACCTTTCTACCCTTTTTGTAGTTTGTTAGTTTAGCGTTAATGGCAGATCCGGGTTATAGTATACGATAGCGCCAGTTATAAAAGTTTTTGTTCCACATTTGGCGTCAGTTTGACGGCCGGGGCGCTACCGTAGACTTACATGGTATCAGAGCCTCGCCATTAAGCTTTACTAACTTGTGCTAACACGTTTAAAATATCGATCGGACCGAATTTCAAAAACTACAATTTTTCTGCTCAATGTTTCTGTCGATTTTAAATCTGGTTTAAAAATTATTTTGATGATCCCAGAAAATTGAGCAGGGTTTTTTAAGCACACTGTAAAAATCCGGTCACATGATCTTACTATACAGCCGCGGATCCGCGGTCAAACCTATGGTTTGACCGCACATCCGCGGCCAGTATATAGGAACAGTGGTCCAAATTGATTCAGTGTGCTTGACTTGGTAAATTGTGGTTTCTGGTTTATTTCTTTTGGGCCCAGATTTGGTTACTGTACAGCAGATGTATTTGGGGCCCACTTCGGGAAGTTTTGTCGATCGAAATTTAAACGTGTTAGTTTACAGTACTTATATTATATCTCCGACCGGGAATGTTATTTGAGCGGTAAATTTCGTCTAATTGTTATAGTCCTTTTAGACGGATTTGCGAACGTGACATTCGCGTTGATGTTCTATGTTGTGCTGTGATGTTGCGGATTTGTCGTGGTGGATAGCAGTGTGCAATGGTAGTGCAGTTTGGATTTATTTGTACATTTGATATTGCGGGGCGAGCGTCCAACATGTGAACTGTCGTCACTGCCCGTTTGTATAATATTCTTTTGGCGCACGACCGGGTTGAGGTCGATGTACCCGTTGTACATATTTTTCATTTCTGTACTAGGTTTTACCCCGCGACGGAGTGCACGGATAGCCGGGTTCTGGAGGGCAACGGGTCCTCATCTCATGGCTTTGAGAGGCAGAGAGGCCTCACTCTAGGATTGGCAGACTATTCGCCGCACTCGTAGGGGGTACAGGTTGACCCAAGGAGAGGTGCTCAAGCTACAGGATTCCATGAAGTGCAGGGTGGTCCATTCACTATGCTGTAGGGGGCTGCCCCGCTTCAGGTTTTGGCGGGTAACTTGCCGCACCCGTAGGGGGTCTAGGTTTCATTGCACAGGCTATCCACACGACCAGGGGAACGTCGGGTTTCAGCAGCGGCTCTGTGAAACCCGGGGATCCCAGATTATCTGTATTGTTCTGTGATGCTTATTACTTTTCTGTAGTGTTGCATATTATCACGCCTGGAGCGATTATTGTATATTGGTATATATACTAGTAGATGTTGTATATGTTTTATACCCGCGCTAGTTCAGTCCCCGCTCTGTCGTTAGTTAAGTAACTTAACGGGTGACGGGACCCAGTGACAAATGCAGATGGCATATAAGTACATTTTATTTTCGTTCTTTTCTAGTATGATTAATTGATGGGATTGCGTTGATTCTGATCAATGCAAAGGAAAACATACCTGTTTGGATGTTGTTGGAACAGTTTTAAAAAGTGTTATTACAAAGACGTTTCCTTTTATTTTGCATAGTGGTATTTGATTGGAATATCCTGCACCTCATTCAACGAGGCAAGGGCCGATATCCCTTCACCGGGAGTGACCCCTTGGGCAAAAGTTTGGGTCAGAGTAATAACTTCACTATAGTCGATTACATGTTGCTTTGCATCACGGTATTCAGTGGAATATCCTGCACCTCATTCGAAAGAGCCGAGATCCCTTCACCGGGAGTGACCTCTTTAGCAAAAGGTTTTCGCCACTATATTTTATAAAAAGCTATCAGGTTCCTTCAGCGATATCAAGTTCATTACGTTAAAGGTTTTTCGCCAAAAACCAGCCGTAGCCCTCCGTCATTTCTTTTGGGTATTCAGTAGTATTCAAGCTATGTATTTTGACCAACGCTAAGGCATAGTGTTTGGTAGCTGCTGGGTATTCATTTGTTGCATAGATAGATGAGTTGGTTTGGGACAGTCGTTCTGCCATTTGGCCAACGTCAGGGGCATGTGCGGGTGGGTTCAAATTGACAACATAATGATGGGTAGAACTTGGCATGTGACTTATGGAGATTGGCCAACGTCAGGGTCATAAGAGCATGGGGCAAAAATCATATCGGGAGTTTCTAAAAAAACTGAAACTTGCCAAGTATGCGCATACCTTTTGGAGTGTGATAACGTGAGTGGATTCCGTCACGTTATCATGCGATGAGAGTTGGATCCCGATTCCCACTGATGAGTTGGTTTACTCTTCGGGTGATCCCGATTGATTCTTCTTTCAGGTTTGGAGGAGAATTTGACAGTACAGTGGGAGGTTTCTGGATTAGATAAAGTGATAACCATTCTTATCTAGGTTAGAGTGCACGCAGAGTGTCTCTTTTCTTTCTCTCTTTGGCAGCGACCTTTGACCGACCCTAGACTATGACTCAGTGACCAAGTTGGCCGAACCTTCTTAAAATACTGGCTTTTGGATTATCTAAGTTGCATAAGTCATTGCCACTCCTTCTTTTACCCTTTGCATTTCTCAGAACACCCCGTATTACTACGGACATCCACTTCCATTGGATAGATCCATCGTATGGTTATATACGAACTCGATGGGACTTCTTCGAGGATGGATCAAGGTTCAGGAGAAATAGAATTGGTTTATTCAGTTGTCTTTTATTATCACCTTCTCTCAGGTTGCGAGGGCTCCTTAGTTTAAGAGAGTACACCTATTACGCTTATTGGATAGTCTTCTTCCAAACCATAGGCAGGTGCCGAAAGGTAGAGAATGAAGAAAACCAATTAGCCTAAGTAGGGTGTGCAGAAGGTAATAACTAAAGACAAAATAAAGGGATTAGAAAGAGAGCAAAGTAAGTTGCGATTGCTATCATTCATGACCAAACCGCGTACTTCATCGCCACTCCTATTTCACCTTTGCTAGAATAAGGTATTATTCAGTTGTCTTTTATCATCACCTTCTCTCAAGTTGCGGGTACTCCTTGGTTTAGGAGGGTACACCTATTATGCTTACTGGATAGTCTTCTTCCAAACCATAGGCGGGTGCCGAACGGTAGGGAAGGAAGAAAACCATTTAGCCTGACGATGGTGTACAGAAGATAACGACTAAAGACAAATAAAGGGATTTGGAGAGATGGCGAAGAAATATATGGTTACAGTCATGAATTGGATTATGGAAGAGGCATTACTATGAACACCAGAATACCCCTACGAAATATTTTCATGTTTCAGTGTATTGTTAAAAGGAAAACTGATTTCCCGATTAGATACTTACTCCAGGGTATGTATTTACCAGGTACGATTCTCATATCTGTATGGTTTTACATATGATGAGTGGGAGTAGGTTATTGGGAATAAGGTGATCATCCTCATTATATCGGAATTCGTTGTAATTGGTGATATTTGAGGAAGTCGCCTAGGTTATTGCCAGACGACATGTATTTGGTTTTGAGTATCCGTTGTTGTGCACCAATTTCAAAATGATATATCTGTACGTTTATTTTTATAAAGTGAGATATAACCTTTTGAAATTATGTCCGTGACATTTACCTATATCAGTTGGCGATTGGGTAAGGAGCATTGAACAACGGAGTAGTTCTTAACCATAAGTACAGTTTTCAACCTACGATACACAGGTTTTGAGTTATTCAAACTCAACGGACTTATACAGAGTATTGTATGTTGTCCAGTATCCATCAGGACAAAGGGGATGGTCCTCGTACTATGTTCTGTTTACTTATGACTTCTTTAGATTTTTAGACAAGTGTTTCGCAGAAATACAATGTCAAGTTTTTGAGAAGTTGTGGGTATAAGAATAAAGTAGAGAACCGGGTATCGCAAGTATCGGGATTCTTCAAAGAGATCGAAGATGTAGATACTTGTGATTAGTATTCAGATGATAGTAATGGTTTTGAGAAACTTGTTTCTCTTTCGGGTTACTCATAATTGGATGTATTCCTAAGTTGAGTAATGCTGATTAGCCTCTCTCCATTAAAGTTGATATGCACTGGAGACAGTTCCCTGATTAGAATCTAGTTCCAATTAAATAAGTGCCAAAGTTTCTATATTGGATATAGAATGGTTCATATCTTAACGATGTTAACGTACGGGGAGTTGTCCGGCTTATACTTAAAACCAGACTCTGGATAACTCAAGACACCTTTCTGTAATGGCAGTTTGTGGGTTGACCTGGGCTATGTCGAGGGTTGACTTTCTACCATCTGGAAGATCAATAGAGATATTGTTCTTAACTCGCCACGGTTTTAATAAAATGGATTTTTTCAGAAAACAGTAGTTAGAGTATGGTAGAACTGGAAGTGATTCCAGAACCGCAAACGATTACGGAAATTTAATAGGACCTATAGATTCAATCAGGTTTGACATTCCATTAGCCACTCCACAGATATGGTGGGTAACCTCAGACACCCGAGAGGTACTCTGGTAGCCTCAAGGACGGTGACAGGGAGGTTCTTATTTACCCAGACTTGACACTACTGTTGTTCCAGGCTATGAGACCCGGTAGGAGAGTTGTTGTGGTCAGTGGGAGCAGCGGAAGCATAGTGGGCAAGTAGCTTATGTCTATTTATAGACTAGAGTAGTTATAGCAGAGATAGATCATCTAATTTTGATTTGACAGTCATAGGTTTGACTTTATCAGAATAGGGGATGTATCTGTTAAGAAGGTTGTAGGGTGTGATGTCCTGGTATTTGGATGACATACACAGAGTAGGAAGTAAAATTCCTATACTACGATCGGTTGTACTGTGGTCGTCACACAGTTGTTTCTCCAGACAGGATATGGATATAATATCTGACATTCTGGTTTCTAGATCTATGGTTTTAGATCTGGATTTGTGTAGTTTCCCAATATGGGTACTTTGATAGCATTCTAATGGTTTTTAGAATAAATGACTCCTGGCATGGTGGTGTACCTGCAGGTGATGGAGTCACCCTCTCTAAATGTGTCTTACAGACTAAAGGGAAGAGGGATGTGCATGATTGGTAGATCACTTGCTTAGGCAATTGAGTCAATCATGAGATGTCAAGTACCACACCAGATGTTGTTTTTGCACTAGATGCAATAAGTTTGTATTAATCCAATCCTGGAGAAACGTAAGGAAGCAGTTTTAGAACATAAGTGCATGTTCTATGGATTTGATGACGGCAGCCTCCTTCGGAGACGGTTATCATTCTAGGCTTCAAAGGTGACACAGATGACGGAGTGATTGTCAGAGTTATAGTTTTCCTTCTGACGAAGGGGGCAGTATTATGGACAGGTGGTCCAAGAGGATACTGTGGGAGGCATGGTGCAGGATACTGATTAGGTTCAGTTATCGATACAGTCTAAGAAGTTTGGATTTGGAGTTCATTTATGAACTAGGTCCCATCAGATATCCAGACATATTCTAAGACAGGTATTACTCGATTCGGGAGATGGCTTTCTCCGCGAACTTGAGATTAAGAGAGACATAGAAAGAAACATCAGGGCGGATCCACTCACTGAGGCTATTTCTCGAACACAAGAGTTTTACAAACAGGCTTTTGTGAAACTGATTAGTAGAGGAGTTGGGTGTTCGGTATCACATGGGCTGTGAGTATGCGACATCGCAATAATTAGCCTTAAGTGCAAGCGGGAGATTATTGGATATAGTGCCCTCAAAGTCAATTATTGGATCGCAGGTATGTGATTGCAATGATTGAGGAGGACCTATACCGGTAGGACAGTCTTACTCGAGATGATAGTATGCTATCTGGTTTGCCTTTATCAGTCGTGTATAGGTTCAGATGACTGATCACGATTATACGTTGATAGAGCCCTTAGGATCTTGCTTGACTACCAACAGTATGAGGGCGATCATATACGTGAGATTTGGATGGTCTATAAGCATATCCTTAAAAGTGGTCCCTAGTCGTGGGAGTTTCGAGACAGGGCATCGATACTTCGGAGTAGACTAGTGTATACAGTCGAGACCCCGACGAAGGGTGGTGGCCGGTCTCACAAGCCACTGGTGTCAGTTGGATCACCTAAGATGTATACAGGTGCTCATTGGGTTATGAGTACACCGGACAGAACTCGCCGGGAATCTGCTAGTTGGTATTATACCTATCGTCAGATAGCAGTTCCCTGGTGACATGTGTACAGGTTAGTTCATTGATCTGAGGTCGTCATTTGTCTCGTGTGAGTTCCCACTGTGCTTTGATTTCTACCCTACCACCGCTCAAAGGAGTCGTGCAAACAGGTAGTTTTTGGGTACAGTCCCGAGCCACATGGAGGCACATGAGCGGATCGGCAAGGGATTCGTCTCTCCCGGTATTGGGAGTGAGATCGTGCTGTGTCGAGGAAAGCCATTACACTAAGTCCTTGGCCAAGGCAGGTGAGAATTACTAGTAGGTACTCCGGTAGTTTCTCAGGGTGTTCAGGGTTTGTCTCCGACTCGACTTATACCGCTATTGGGGGTCTGATGTTACTAGCCCCCTAGGCCGGATATGCGATACTCATAGACGAACGGACCGGACTGTATATACATTGTCACTGTTAGGCTCAGTAGGGTTTTCGGATGAGTTCGCTCATCGGCCTCCCTTGAGGTCAGTCTATGGACAGCCGTTACGGACAGCTAGTGCCGCTGACGGCTTGTGGTTAAACCCACTGCCAGGGTACTGACGAGTCATTAGAGTTCCCCACAGATAGTTTCCCAAGTTTGGACGAAACGTTGTAGAGGTCGTATGGTTTTATGGCAGGGTTCGGAAAATGCACGTGCGTTTACGCACGTGTCATATTTCAGACAGATAATACTGGTAGGCTTTGGTTTAAACCGGATCCATGTATTATACAGAGTTGATATAATATCTTTGTCTCAGTTGCATTTATATTCGGTCGTAATACAAATACGGGTATATTTATACAGTTACGGGGTTATCCTGAAATTCGTTTCAGGATCACTTTTGGAAGTTGCCAGTTTTCAGTTTTCTATCACCCGTATTTAACATTTGGTTAAATACGGATTTATCTTTTCTTGAGGGTGAGTCATGAGAGAGCTTCTAGAAGATTCTAGAAATGGTGACTAGGTTTTCATGACTCATTGTTGCATTAATTGTATATGCAAGGTGTATTAGTGAGTCACCTTTGCATTAATGTTTGTTGTTAACCTTAGGATATTTTCTTCTTGATATGATTCCTTTGTGGTCACCTCCCTGGCTCCTACACTCACCCCTACCTCTTCTTATAGTGGCCGGCCATTCCTTGGAGGCTAAGAATTTTTTTTGGAAAAAAGATTATGATAGTTTTGCTTCATGTAATTTCATATAGCTCATTTTCCATCATCCGATTCAAAAGGCAACTTCATTAACCGTTCGTCCATGGCTTTGGACGAAGTGAGACAAAATGTTCTACTCATTCTCTACATCAATCTTGGTCATCTCTTTTAGCAAACTTGATGACCGAGTTGCCTCGGGTCAGAGGCGGGAGCCCGTTTAAAGATCCGATGACGTGGTGCCACCTGGACGAGAAGATCGGAGATCGACGAGATCGGAGCAGCCGCAACAGGAGCGTGGGATGATGGTTAAAGAACGAAGGACTCGGATCGTTCGGTATAACCTTTTTACCCTCTTTGTAGCTTGTTAATTTAGCGTTAATGGCAGATCCGGGTTATAGTATACGATAACGCCAGTTATAAAAGTTATTGTTCCGCATTTGGCGTCAGTTTGACGGCCGGGGCGCTACCGTAGACTTACACCTTCTTCATCAGATGACTATAAGGGCGACATTTGCCAGAGAAATTGGCTATAAATCACCGGATATACGCGAGCTTCCCTTGGAGAGACCGCAATTGTTTGAGAGTCCTCGGCGGGGGCATTTCCAGGATCGCTTTGATTTTTGACGGATCTATCTCGATACATCGGTGCCGGATAATGAATCCTAGGAATTTACTTGAAGAAACTCCGAATGCGCATTTGAGAGGGTTCATCTTCAAGTTGTATTGCCGAAGACGTTGAAATACGATCTTCAGATGCTTGAGATGTTCCTCGTACGATTTGCTTTTCATCACGAGGTCTTCGATATAGCATTCGACGATTTCATGTATGAGGTCATCGAAGGTCTTCGTCATGGCCCTCTGATAGGTGGCACCGGCGTTCTTTAAACCGAAGGGCATCACTTTGTAGCAGAATATACCCAAAGGGGTCCGGAAAGCGGTGCGCTTCTGGTCTTCGGGATGCATCTTTATCTGATTATATCCTGATGATCCGTCCATGAAGGAGAAAATCTCGTGGGTAGACGTGTTATCGATCATCAGCTCGGTGACTGGCACCGGGAAATCGTCTTTCGGGCAGGCTTTATTGAGATCCCGAAAGTCTACACATATGCGCACCGTCCCATTCTTCTTCATCACTGGGACGATGTTGGCGATCCAATTAGGGTATTGAACCTCTTGGATGAAGCCGGAGTCGATTAGCTTTTTGACCTCAGCGTTAATGCTCATCTCAAGCTCAAGCCGCATTCTTCTCGGTGCTTGTTTGATTGGCTTGATGTCCGGGGAAACTGCCAACTTGTGCACAGCAATCTCTGGATCTAATCCCGGCATCTCGGAGTAGTTCCATGCGTAGCAGTCCTTGTACTGTATGAGCACGTCCTTGAGTGTCGCCACCTATTCTTCGGACAGCAGCTCGCTGACAAACGGAGGCCTTGAGTCACTTGTCGTTCCCAAATCAATCTTCTTGTGGTTATCTGCAGTAGTGTGTATTCCATCTTCCAGCTCTTTGGGCGCCGGTGGAAACTCTGAGATCACCTCATCACCATTGTTTTCGAAGCACCAAGGGAGGTCATCCACATTCTCGGGTTTTTCTTTTGATATTGTTATCATATGACAAGTACGAGCCCGCTTCCAAGACCGATGTGGATCTGGTTCTGTTCTCGTGGCTTTGGGTTCATGCTTCTGTGGCGGCGTTACCCTCCAGCTAACAGATAGAGCGAACTTGCCGAGCCGATACTGATCTTCGACCCAGTTGTTGAAGGTGACGCAGTCTTCGAGAGGATGCCCTATTACCCTGTGATAAGAGCAATAGTTCGGGTGTAAGACTTCGCCTGCTTGCTCAGGGTGTTTAGACTCCGGCAGTGTAAGCATTTGATGCCTTATGGCGAGATCAAGTATCTTCTTTGTCTTATCTTGCGGAAAGGAGTATGCTCGACTCATCTTCTTCATAAAAGACAAATCCATACCAGTTGATTCTCGACAGCGTGACTTTTTAGTCCCGCTTTGTCGCTGTCGAACGCCTTTTTCGCTCTTTGACTTATTTCTGCCTCTGCGTCGGGCCTTTTGAACAACAGGTTGACAGGGATGAGCATTTTCGTCTTTTGCAGCCTGTTGAAGAAGACGTTGCGTCCTGGCTTTCTCGTAGATGGCCATTTTGCGGTTATGGTCGTCCCGAGCTTTTTGACTCGTTTTCCTGATGAGCTTGTCCATTCGTTCTTCAAATGATGGATTCGGCACTTTGATTGCGGGATCTAGTTTTGGTACGGGGTCGGCGTTTTCTGATTGGGCATCCTCTTCTTCATCGAAGTTATAAATGGCGTAGCTACTATGGACTCGTTCCCGTTTCCCGGATCTCACATATCCAAGCCCAAGCGTTTCCATTCTCCCGTTGGGCAACTTGAGCTGAGTCCCTGGGACATCCCAAATCCTGTTGTAGAACCGAGCTTGTCGAATAGTCTATTTTAAAGGTACCCCTTGGTGCTTCAATAGCCTTTTTACTCCGTTCGTGTAGTATCTAGGCAAACGGATGGGTTGGAGCCTGTCAAGTGTAGAATTTGCGCCGTGCCAGATTTCTTTCTCCACTCTTGTTTCCGTGGACCGATAGAATAGGATTGCCTTTTCTCCTGGGAGGGACGTAAAATGTTTTGCAGGTCTTGCACATTGTAAGCTTCAAGTGCGTCAAGGTCTTAGTAGTGCTCCCGCGGAATCATGGTAATTTGCAAACTCTGATTATCACCAGGGAATGCTTGTATTGACGGCCGACTAGAGAACACTGCATTAACCTCATCTTCTGAGTCGCTTCCGAAGATCAATATGGGGGCGGACGACCTCGGGTTGTTGCGTTGAGACGGCCCAGCGTAAACTATCCCTTCTTCTTCTTTGGTATCACTCCCGAAAACAGGAATGGCGGCGGCGGCTTTGTTCTCTGGTTTTCGACACCTCTCTGTGTCCTCGAAATCTGGAAAAAAGTATTTTGCATCTTCATACTTGCGGACTTCGTTCACGGAGAACGGGTTTAGCTCTCCTGTTACGGTATACTCGAGACCATCCTTGAAATACTTCATACACTGATGTTGCGTAGAAGGGATGATGTTGTACTCATGTAACCAAGGACGACCGAGCAAAGCGTTGTAGCATGTCCTGGCGTCAATGACATGAAATTTAATGTCTGTGACAAGCAGTCCGGAGCACAGCGTCAGTATTACAGACCCAAGGGTCCGTGATGTCTGAGAGTCGAACCCGGAGATGGTGGTCTTATCACGAGCGAGGTGTTGAACGCTCATGCAGATTTCTTTCAACACTCGCACGTTGAGGAGATTAACGGAAGACCCATTGTCGACCAGGATTTTGCCTATCTTTATATCGTGGCAGTATCCTGAGACATAGAGGGGACGGTTGTGGTCGCACGTCCCAAGGAGAAGGTCCTCATCACCGAACGTGACATCGGCTGTGTGTACTTCTTCTAATTCATCCTTCATCCTTTCTTTGGCAAGGAAGGCCTGGAATCGCTCGGGCACTTGCAACGCCTTGATTAACGAATCTCTCGCTTCTTGTTATAATAAGAGGGCGTCGAGAATGCTGGGCTGAGAGGGTAGCTTCCTTAGGTGCGCTAGGACGTTGTAATCCACCTTGTTCTTTTTTGGCGGGTTTTTGGCAGTCAGCTCTTTCATGACTTGGTCATCCAGAGCGATATCCTCAGTGACCTTTTCCTTTCCCTTATCTTTTCTAGTTGAGGGTCCGAGATTCTTTTCTTGAAGCGTGTGATTGCGCAGCTGAATGTTTTTGCAGGGCTCTGGTTCTTCCTCTTTCCTTAAGATGGATTCTTTAAAGAGAGGGCCGAGAGCCATTTCTTCGTCAGAGTCGCTCCCAAAGGTGAGAACCTGTGATCCTCCGGCATTGAACGTGCGACAATTGCCAATAATTCCTTCGTGCTCCTCGGTCGTACTTCGTCGCTCCCGACGAGTCTTGCGTTTCATCCGCTTAACGTGTTGCCGGTGAGCAACATACCCCTGCCACCATCATTTAAAAGTATCGCATTCTTCGGTGGGGTGCGAAATCATTCGATGATATGAGCAGTAGCTAGGATGCATCTCTGCTTCACCGGGGGTGTTTCCTTCGGAGGGTGGCAGCTTCACCCCATTGATATGGCTTTAGCAAACCTTTTCCTCGATTTGAATCTGTTTTTATCCGCATCGGATGTCTTTTGATTTAGCGGGAGTGCCTCAACTCCTTCGTCTAGTCGTCGGCGTTTGGCTCCTTCTAATATGGCCATCTCACGCTCCCGATCGGCTTTACTTTTCAGAAGGATCTCATTCAGAAAGGCGTCGATCATCTGGTCTGACGGCCACAAAAGTTCCGGCTCGGGCTCTGCCCCCAGTTTTTCTGTGCAGGGCGCTTCTTCATTGTCCAGCGATGAATGAGAGATCACGTGGCAACTTGCGATGTGATCCGAGTCCCTCCCATCATTTTCGTCCTCAAGGACATGGCTGAGGAACTCTTGAAGCATGATGGGGGTCCGCGCTTTCTGATTATATTCTTCCAGCGCGTCGATCTGTTTCTGCAAGTCCGTGCGCTTGTCACTAGGCTTCACGGGCTTTTTGGATCTCTTCTGCTTTTTCGCAGATTTCGACGGCTGGGTGTGAGTACTTGGGCCATCACCACCGATCTTTGGAGTTGGGTGCGACTTCAGCATCCCTTCGATGATTTGAGGTTCAACCGGGTTATTCCACCTGATCGCTGGGCATGAATGAAGATCATTCAGCATCTTTTTGGTTTTGGATGAAAGCACGACCTCCCATGGAGCTTCCTCAACAAAAGAGCATGTTGCCCCCGGTGTGTCCGTCTTCTTTGGAGTATGTGGCTGTGGTGGGTTTACCTTCCACTTCTTAGACAACACAAACTTTCCTTGTAGGTACTGATCTTCGATCCATACCTTAAAGACGAAGCAATCCTCGATCGGATGGCTTACCGTTTGGTGGTAAGGGCAATAATTGGGATTATTCACTTCGCTGGGTTGCGGTGGTCGCCTTGGATTTGGCAAATTGATAAGCCTGTTGCGCACCGCCAGCTCGAACAGCCTCTTCGTTTTGTCCCATGGGAATGAGTAAGGACGCTTCATTTTCTCATTGTAATAGCGCCGTCTCTCCTCCAGTTGATCCACTAGCTTTGAGGCACTGGGCTGCTGTTGGGTGTTTGCAACGAAGATCGCCTTCCCTTTACCCTTTTCGTTTCACGGTTCCGGCTTCGGAGGAGACAGTCTGTGACCCATTTGATACATTTGGGCTAACTTATCAATTAACGCCTGGAACGTGGTCGGTTTAAAGAACATCATGAATTGTGAAATAGTTGCATGAGGGTCTAAGGTGCCCACGAACATGCCCACCGCTGGCGCTTCTTCGATGCGCTGTTCGCACTTCGACCATAAGTTCCGCCATCGGATTGCATATTGGACCCAAGTTTCACCCGGCTTCACTCTTGCGTTAATCAAAGCTGTTATCGGGGTGCGTTCGCTGGCGCTCGCGAAACGCTAGGTAAATAATAATTCCATTTCAGCGAAGGTTTTGACGGAGTCATTCGGAAGTTCGGAGTACCATTCAAATGCCGTCTTCGATAAGCTACCGACGAACTGGCGAAGCAACAATTTATCATCACCTCCGGTATTGCCACAAAGAGCCCTAAACTGGGCAACATGTTGATGGGGATTGCCAGTCCCCTTATAGACATGGAATTTCGGTATTGTATAGCCCGGCGGGTACTTGATCTGATCATACCAGCTCGGATATGGTTTCCCCGTCCTGACAACTTGACCGGCTGCCTCAGTTGCCTGGTGAACTGGGCTATGTATTCGTCCAGGTCATCCTTGGAAATTGTCTCCTCTTTAGCCATTGATAGAGCCGGTGGAGGATTTGACGTCTCTCCTTTATCGTCTTCAACAATGATCGGAGGGTCTTCAGCTGGAGGGTCCGGCTGTAACATCATCCCTACCATGTCCTGAAACAGAAGGGCCATTCGTTTTATATTAGCTGCTTGTTCCACAGCCTCTTTGTCCTTCTTCTCAAGTATCCTGCGAAGGAATTCAGTGTCAGTTTCTTGCTTCTGGCGTTGATCCGAGGACGGTTCGGGGCTTCCTTTTGGCCCAGTGAGTGCGGCTATCACATTCATCATTTCTTGGAGCTTCTGCTGCTGCTCCTGAGCTTTAGTCACCGATCGTGTAAGCGGTCTATGACCTGTAGATGTACGGCTGTCCTCTTTCCCGGACGCCATGTAGACCATATGCACCACCATGCCCCCAGACTTAGGGCGTTTAGGTTTACTGTCTTTGACATTTGCTGCAGGCGTGGGGACTTTCTCCGGCCTTCTTCTTTTTTGAGTAGTCAACGTGGAGGGAGCCGTTGCAGCAGGCACCCAAGTGGTTGTCGTCCTTTGTGGTTTGACAGGACGGTTCTTTTCTTCCTGAACTTTCACCTTCTTCTGCCGGTGAGAGTGATCTTGAATGATTACTGAGTCCTGGACCCGTCGCCAGACCTTGTAAATTTTGGAGGACAGCCGTTGAGGGGGCTGCTCTGGCTTTGTTTCTGTAACATTCTCCGCAGGTGGAGGGGATCTTTTCAGCGTGGCACTCGGAGAGTTTCTGCGCACCTTGTTGAGCATTTCAAAACTGTTCCCAGTCGGAATAGCAGCATTGATTTCTACCGTTGGAGCTGGTGGGGTCAGCCCAGAGGGGGAGTTGCCCCCGGCCTTCCTTACTAGGCGCCAGTGGCGACGTCGAGCGTGTTGGGCTGTTGGGGTTGGTTCGGTGATGGGGATTGTTTCGTCTTGCCCCCTGTCTAGATGAGGCGCCGCTGTTGCCAGCCTCTTGAAGACTGATGCCTTTCGAGTAGCGGTATCCAACCTGTCAAAAATAGACCTTCGAGCAGGAATAGGAGCCGGGATAGTCATTCTTGTAAAGATCGACTCTTTGGCAGGAGAAGCCGTCTTGACGACTTCAGGAGCAGATATTGCTATCTTCCTCGGGACGGCCACTTCAGGGGTCATGGTCTTCTTGGCAGGCCCATCGGAGTTCAGGCTCAGTCTGGTGAAGACCGAGGAGTTGGCATTGAACGACCCGTTGAGAGGGGCCGTTGTAGTAGTGAGCCGATCGAAGACCGACTTCTTTTGTGCTTCCTTTGGCAGCTGGATATTAACGTTCACTGGCGGGAGCATGGTCCCGAAGAACAGACCGGTGGTAGCCTGAGTCATTTGCTCCACAGGCATAGTGAATAGGGAAGCAGCCTGCGGTCTATAGGCTACACCTCCAGGTGAGGCGAAGCGTCGGTTGCATTTGCAGTTGGAGCAACTTGAGCAGTTGCCAGCCATTGATCCTTTTGCTTTCTGCAGCAAACGAAACACCAAATCTTAGTACTTCGAAACCCAAGAGCAACCATTAGCGAACCGCGATTGGTTCGCGAATCACGACACACGAAGTGTGGAATGGAAAGAGGAAAAGGTCCCACCGGGCATGCCAGAATCTGTTCCCCTCCGAAAGACGGCGCGACAGAACGTCTTGCCCGAAATTCGGGGCAGATGCTAATTGGTGCTATCCGTCCACCTCTTCGAAGATGCCAAGTTGATTTATGGCACCATGTATCGAAGGTTTAAACGGATGCGGCCAATGTAGCAAACTTCGTCAGATTCCCCCTCGCTTGAGGGGTTTTTGATTGTGGGGACGCTCTTTCCTGCAGGCACAAGCCCCTGCAGTTAATTACGCTACCGCATCGCGGTAACAACTTTCTCCTTCTCCAGATGGTCACTTCGTGTCGTGGGTGTTTGTTTTGTTTGTGGTTGCCCGTGGATTGTATACGGAGACTAAGTTATGTTGTCGCCCGTAGGGCGAGGACTAGTCCAAATCCGTATCTTTCTTAGATTTGGGTTTGGGGGTTTGGGTTTATGGATACGTTAGCCTCATTTGAGACTAAGATCAACTTAAACGTTTGTTAAGGATACGTTAGTCTAATTTTAGACTAAGATCACCTTAACGGTTTGTTAAGGATACGTTAGTCTCATTTCAGACTAAGATCAACTTAACGGGATCGTTTAGATCCAACAAAAGAGCATTTGGGCTCTATTGTTTAGTTTAGGGACATTGCGGTCAATTACCAGTTTAAGGACATGGTGGTCCATTGTTAGTTTAAAGACATCCCGGTCAATGTTAAAGACATTATAGTCCATGGATTTAAGGACTCCACATTCCTTTTAAGATATCACGGTCAAGGTTAAGGACATCATAGTCCGTGAATTTAAGGACTTCACAGTCCAATGTTAGTTTTAAGACATCACGGTCAAGGTTAAGGACCTCATAGTCCATGAGTTTAAGGACCCCACAGTCTATGAAATGTATGGTTGTCGGGACCCGTCACCTCTTTTAAGACGTTGAGGAATTACAACGACAAATATCAAAGGAGTGAAGAGATGTACCCTTGAACCCAGGATGTATTAAATGATCTATAGCCCAGTTTTGGAACTAAGACCGATTAATTGTATTATGAGCCCATTGACTCAGTTAAGTTTGAATTGAGGACTTATGGCCTTCCTGGGCTAAGTCCAATCATGTTTGGAATATTGGCCCTCTGTTGGCCCATTAGACAAATTCAATTGCAGGGGAGGCTTTGCCTCTAGAAAATTAGCTAATTGGGCTAAAGCTAGCGTTAAACACTAAGGACCAACAGTGTTGAACACTGGAAATAAGATTGTCAAATTAGTGTTAAACACTAAACATTATGATTATCAAATTAGTGTTAAATACTGAAAAGTTATGATTCTCAAATTAGTGTTAAACACTAACAGATAACAGTGTTAAACACTGGCAACAAAATTATCAGATTAGTATCAAACATTAACAGAGGGGGGATCACGTGGGAGCATGTGATGGCACCAAAAAGTGGGGCCAGATCCCCTTCATTTTGTTCTGCAGATAAGTGTTTAACACTTTTAATTCTCACAGCCATCACGTGTGGACACGTGATGGGTGCTCGTGCCCTGATTTATTAGCATATTCACTGGGGATCACGTGATGACACGTGAGGGCGCCCAGTGCTTCTTTCTTGTGGATCTTTTACAGGGGTCACGTGAGGCGTTGCCTCAAAGTTCTTTTCTTGTAGATCTTTACAGGGGTCACATGGGGACACGTGACCCTGATTCTTTGCATATTTAAAGATCTTTTCATCTTTTAAGAATTAAATTCTTCATAGGGTTAAACCCTAGCAATAACTTTAGAGGAATTAAATTCCTACTTTCTTTTTGAAGAATGATATTCTTGGATAGGGTTAAACCCTAATTTACATTCTGTAGGAATTAAATTCCCAATTTCTTTTTGAAGAATGACATTCTTGGATAGGGTTAAACCCTAATTTACACTCTGTAGGAATTAAATTCCCATATATGTGAAGAATTAAGTTCTGGCATAGGGTGAAGCCCTAATTTCTTTTTAAGGGGAATTAAATTCCTGTGAGTTTGTGAGAATTAAATTCTCAATTAGGGTAAAACCCTAGTTCTGTCCATCTTGAAGGAATTAAATTCCTATAATTTTAGAGAATTGAATTCTCGCATAGGGTTAAACCCTAATTTTATCTTGGAGGAATTAAATTCCTATATTTTTAGAGAATTAAATTCTCAGAACCCAATTCCTCTTCTATGTTTTAGATCTGCATGGCAGGATCTCGACCCGATGAGAATTAAATTCTCAACCTATGGGGAGATGTACACTGTGCAGATCTTCAACCAGAGAAAGAACTATGCTCTTTTCTTTTTATATAAGAGTTAAACTCTTGGATTGAGAATTAAATTCTCTTTTTGAAGCCTTTACCCCCTTTCCTTTCTTACCTAGGGTTTTTCTTGTAGTGAATCAAATTCTTCTTTCTTTTCTCTCTGAATTTTTAAGATTCCAAGGCTCTCTCTCTCTATATTTTTCTCTCTATTAAAAAAAAGTCCCCTCCGCTCTCTCCTTTGGCTCCTATTTATAGGAGAAGGAAAAGGATCAATCTGTTTTTTTCAATCTCTCATTGAGAGATCTGATTTATTTATTGAGAGATTTGATCATTGATCTGGGCCTTTAGATTATTAGGTGAATTTTATTCACCGTTGGATTTTAAATCCAAAGATATTTCTTTGTTATTTCGGTGAGATTTAGGGGAAATCTTTCTTGTCCAAAATTTTTCCATAAATTGGTGATATTTAATCACCCTCGGATTCTTAATCCAACGGTTTTACACAATTCTTCTCTATTTTGGAAAGATTTAAATGATCTTATTCAGAATTTAATTCTGTTGAGCAGCAGGGCTTTTAAAGCCAGTCATGTGTTGCCACGCGACCCCCGGTCATGTGCGAGCACGCGACCACCGGTCACGTGCGAGCACGCGACCCCTTCGAATGGGCTCCTCTTCTTTGCTCTGTTCTTTGCCGCTGCTCAACCATCACGTGCCAACACGTGACCACTGGTCACGTGTGAGCACGTGATACTTCCTCTGAAACTTTTTCCTGATTTTTTAATCAGGGAACAAAGCGGTCCTCCAATTAGAAGATGAAGAAAAGATCAAGGATTGGAGGGAAGTCTTCATAGACTACTTCAAATCCCATCGAACGGCCGAAAACGCGTCGTCAAGACATCAGCTCATGAAACGGGCTCTATCTTTCGCCTTCGCTAATAATACTCTATTCAAGAGGGCGCTCGACTGTATGTAGCTAAGGTGCTTTGGGCCAGAAGAAGCAAAAAGGTTCGTCCAAGAAACTCACGACGGACTCTGCGGTTCTCATAAAGCCGGGCTAAAGATGAAGATGAAGATAAAAAGAATGAGTTACTATTGGCCCACAATGATTGAGGACTATCTCGAATATGCGAAGCAGTGCCACTCGTGCCAGATTCACGGGGACTTCATCCACCAGCATACAAATCCGCTACACCCAATGGTTGCTAGCTGGCCATTCGAAATGTGGGGAACCGATATAATCGGCCCCATTGAGCCGGCATCATCCAAAGGACACCGGTTCATACTGGCAACGACCGACTACTTTTCTAAGTGGGCAGAAGCAGTACCACTAAGGGAGGTGAAGACGGAGAATATTCTCCATTTCTTCAAGAAACATGTCATCTACCAGTTCGGCACTCCGCGGCGGATAATCTCGGATAATGGACCAACCTACAAGATCCATAAAATTAGTCGCTTCACATAACAACATAAAATAGACTGGAGATACTCTTCAGTCTATAATTCTCGTGCTAACGGTCTAGCTGAAGCTTTCAATAAGACCTTGACCAAGATTATAAAGAAAACAGTGTCCAGAAACAAAAAGGACTGGCACTAGAGACTGCACGAAGCTCTCTGGGTATACCGAACGACGTTCAAAATGGCTAAGAATACAACACCATATGCATTGGTATTCGGCACTGAAGCGGTACTCACCCAGGAAATAGAGCTACCCTCTTTACGGGTAGCAGTTCGATACGAACTAAAAGTTGAAGAAAATGCCCATATTCGGCTTGAGGAGCTCGACGCCCTCGATGAAACCCGCCTCATGGCGCAACAAAACCTAGAAGTTTACAAGGCAAGGATGACGCGCTCATATGAATAACTGACTAATCCGAGAACATTCCGCCAAGGCAAACTTGTGCTAGTCGTCAAAAGACCTATGATCCCCAATCATATAAAACGGGGGAAATTCGAGCCAAACTATGAAGGCCCGTACATCATAGACAAGGTCTACCAAGGTGGAGCCTATCTGCTCATGGATATGCATGGAGAAAGACCTTTCCGGCCAATAAACGGTTGATTCCTCAAGAAATAACATGCTTGATGAGTCACGAATTAGGTCAATGATAGATGACGACGCTCGTGTCCGCTCGCTATCTTCCTGAGTCAAAACTCTAAGTGGCATTCGAAAAAGCTTCACCTAAAAAATGGTGATAATGGACCGAGATGTCCCTAAACTAACAACGGGCCGTAATGTCCTTAAACGTGTCACGCCGCGCTTCCCGGTAAACGGCGAAGAGGACGGGACTGGTCCGCTACGTATTTACTGTGAAGTAAATACGCTAAGCGTATCTAAGCAATATAAAAGTAAAGCACAAGAGACAAGATATATAAACTGAACAACAATTTTATTTATTAACATTCTTTTGTACAATGCATGAAAAGTAAATACAACTGAATAAAAAGCGATGCCTGAACAATGGCATAACAGAAATGAAAGTACTGAATGGAAAGTGTACAATGACTAGAGCTCGGGGTCTTCACTGAACTGGTCCAAGTCTTCAGCAGTAGGCTCGATCTCTGACATGTCCAGATCACCTGACGACATTCAAAGAAGAAAGAAAGAGAATGTCATCAGCGAACAGGTCGCTCGGTAAGTCCC
Source organism: Agapanthus africanus (assembly GCA_030015575.1). Taxonomy (NCBI): domain Eukaryota; kingdom Viridiplantae; phylum Streptophyta; class Magnoliopsida; order Asparagales; family Amaryllidaceae; genus Agapanthus; species Agapanthus africanus. Next base: position 221,198,203 of record CM057338.1, read on the forward strand.
AAAGATAAGGGAGAAAGTAGAATAGACAAAATAAGAAGATATCTTTTAAAGTTGTATTATCTTGTTGTAGTGTTGTATTAACGCTGTTGTTTGTAGCTTGGTACAGAAGAATGCCAGTGTAAACGAGAGAAGTCTTTATATGCCAGAGACTAGAGGCACGTATAGTACAAGGAACCGTTTATGCCACGGTACAACAGCTACTGGATTCATGTTAGGTGTATTAAGTCTTACAGTCTCGTGCCACTTTTAACACCTTCCGTACCAATCTCCCCCATAAACCCCGTAGTGTTTGGATTGTATTGTATTGTAAACTGTATAGATTGTATAATTGGATGACTGTCCGAAACCGTGATATCTGTAACGGATGTAACCGTAGAATCATGTAAATGGATGTAAACTGGAGATCATGTAAATGGAATGTATATCCATGGTTCGGTTCAGTCAAGTTGTATAGATTGATAATTGGATTCTTGGATTCATGTTGAATTGTAATATTGTAAATTGTAGATTGTAGATTATAGATTGTACTTGAATCATATTCAAGTCAGATTATAATGAGATTCAATCTGAGTCAGAACAATTAGAAAAGAAATTGAAATCCTGAATTAGGTTTTGGTGTTATCGGTAACCGCTGCACATGGGCGGCAGGACTTGTGTCTTTTTCAAAGACGATTACCGTGCTGATAACACCGTTTGTTAGATTGTCTACCTTAGATAGGCAAGCACCCATATCTCCAGCTCCCTGAGGCTCAAGAGACTGGTACCGCTTAAATCTATATTTACTTGGGTCCTTATTGTAATTTATATAACTTGAGGGGGTTTTATGTAAAAAATAACTTTGTATGGTTTTCAAAATACAACTAAAATATTTGATTATCATTTTTATGTACATATAACAATTTAATGATCAAGATAAATATGTATACATATTCGAATAGCATGAAATGAGTCAAGTATATTATACGAGTAACTACCAAAAACAATGCTATAAAGAAATATTATGTACGACTAATTAATCAAGTCAACCGAATGCGGAACATAAACAAAAATATGGATCTAAGTGTTTTGCATGTGTGAGTTCCAGTTTCACCTAAATACGACTACCGGTTTGAGAGATATATATGTTTTCGTATCGTCGCGCAAAATAGATCAGAATCTATTCGGCACCATCACATATTTTCAAAACGCAGTTTGAGTTAATTTCTATCGGATTTCAGGTTACGAAAATTATTATAAAATTTTAGGTATTTCGATGTACTTATGCAAAACACCAAGATTCATATGATTTGGATTTCTGAAGGTCTAGTTATGATCATTTTAATATCAGAGTTTAAAATAAAAATTCAGATTTCTGGACAGCAACTATATATTCTATTGCAAAGCCTATATCAGGTTGTTTCATGCATTACTAAGTAATATAATATACAGAAAATTATAGTTCTATCAATGGTGCATCTACATATCTAAATTTTGTCACAAACGGACATCGGGTGTTCGAGTTATGTCCAATTTAAAAAACAGTGTGCGAATCGGAACAGATTCTGTCCAGGTCCGTCACTTAATATTGTAACGCAGTTTTCTTTATCTTAGATGGGTTTTCTGTAAAACTATAAAACTAAGAAAATCTATATCATTCGATGTAGATATCAAAAACACCTGAGTTTGCTCAATTTGGATACCGGTATACCAAGTTATGTGTCCTAGATGTTGGCCGATAACTGCAGTTTTCTGTTTTACGATCAGTGAATAAAAACGATGTAATTCCTAAACCGTTATGCGGTTTGATCTAAAATTTTTACAGCGTGTACAAAATAATATATTATATTATATTTAAATTTCCTGAAATTTTTAGAATTAAAATTAATTTATAAAAATTATTTTAAAACTAAAGGTATTGATATGTCATATGTGAGAAATGAGAAAACCATGGTATTTATTCGTAACTTCATTTTTTTTTACAAACTTTAAATAAAGTGTTTTAAAATAAAACAACAAACAAGCAATCCTAATTGGTCACCATGAAATCTTAACATGTGAATTGAAAGTAATGAAAAAGACTTTACAAACTATATATGTGTGTATATTTGTGTGATCATTATTTATATATGTATCCATTTAATTAATAATTTACGAACTTTGATATGTCATGGGAAGATTTTCATGGCAATATAAAACAAGAGAAATATAAAGAGAAAAAGAAAGAGATGGAGGGAAGGAAAGAGAGAATGGACTTACATACACAAGCCGGTATTGTCACCGGGCTTGTCTATCCGCCGACAGCCTCGCGTTAGTAGCGAGACCTTCTTGAAGACTTCTTCATGTTCTTCTTCATGGACTCTAGGTGAAGATGAAGAAGTGAGAGATTGAAAAATGTGAGGAAGGAAAAGATAGAGGAGGACAATAAAGATGGTGTAATGGTGAATTATGTATAATAATATATGCATTCAACATGAGAATTAAAAGAGAAATGAAAGGTCACCATTCATTTTGGAAATGAAAGGTCTCATTTGTAGGTTATGAGAAAAATAAAAAAATGATAAAAAACAATTGCAAGAATGGGGATTTGAACATGTGACTTATGGAATAACAATGCAATGACTTAACCAATGAGCTATAAGATTGTTCATGCATATATTTAATTAGAATTAAATATATGATGTTGCTTAAAAAGAAAATGGGCTTTTTAGATGGGCTGTAGAGAATAAGAATAATGGATTTGGGTTAAATATTTATGAAAGGAAAAATAAGAATGAGAATTTAAAAACTTAAATATAAGAAAAAGAAATTGTACCTAGAAAAAATACATAATAGATTGAGGAATAAAATAATAATAAATTTAATAGAAAACGGAAAATACCAAGTACAAATAAATATGGTATATTATTGAAGAGGGATAATACAAATGTATAAAGATTTTGGGGTTGTTACATTCTACCCTCCTTAAAAATAATTTCGTCCTCGAAATTACTCAAGAAGGATGATGTAACAGAGTAAGGAAACATGATTAGGATGATGCCGTCTTCAAGCTCCGTCGATTGATACTCTAACCAATTAAGCTAATATGCCAACGAGATACAAATAGAAAGGGTGAATAAGAGTTAAAAATTCAAATGTCTTGAGATAGACTCTAAGGAAGCCGTAGGTGGAGTTCAAGATGGATTCAAGGAATATGTAATGTAAAGAATGTTTTCAGTTGCTGTTTCTTGTTTTATATTGTTTAGGTTGTTCACGTGGAACAGAACTGCATAGTATGGTTCTATACAGCTCTGACCTGCATGGGCCACCAACAAAACCTGTCATGCCCCGCTTCCCGGTATACGGCGAAGAGGACGGGACTGGTCCGCTACGTATTTACTATAAAGTAAATACGATAAGCGTATCTAAGCAATATAAAAGTAAAGCACAAGAGACGATATATAAACTGAACAACAACTTTATTTATTAACATTCTTTTGTACAATACATGAAAAGTAAATACAACAGAATAAAAAGCGATGCCTAAAAAATGGCATAACAGAAATGAAAGTACTGAATGGAAAGTGTACAATGACTAGAGCTCGGGGTCTTCACTGAACTGGTCCAAGTCTTTAGCAGTAGGCTCGATCTCTGACATGTCCAGATCACCTGACGACATTCAAAGAAGAAAGAAAGAGAATGTCGTCAGCGAACAGGTCGCTCGGTAAGTCCCAAAGATAAGGGAGAAACTAGAATAGACAGAATAAAAATGTATCTTTTAAAGTTGTATTATCTTGTTGTAGTATTGTATTAACGCTGTTGTTTGTAGCTTGGTACAGAAGAATGCCAGTGTATACGAGAGAAGTCTCTATATGCCAGAGACTAGAGGCACGTATAGTATAAGGAACCGTTTATGCCATGGTACAACAACAACTGGATTCTTGTTAGGTGTATTAAGTCTTACAGTCTCGTGCCACTTTTAACACCTTCCGTACCAATCTCCCCCTTAAACCCCGTAGTGTTTGGATTGTATTGTATTGTAAACTGTATAGATTGTATAATTGGATGACTGTCCGAAACCATGATATCTGTAATGGGTGTAACCGTAGAATCATGTAAATGGATGTAAACTGGAGATCATGTAAATGGAATGTATATCCATGGTTCGGTTCAGTCAAGTTGTATAGATTGATAATTGGATTCTTGGATTCATGGATTCATGTTGAATTGTAATATTGTAAATTGTAGATTGTAGATTATAGATTGTACTTGAATCATATTCAAGTCAGATTATAATGAGATTCAATCTGAGTCAGAACAATTAGAAAAGAAATTGAAATCCTGAATTAGGTTTTGGTGTTATCGGTAACCGCTGCACATGGGCGGCAGGACTTGTGTCTTTTTCAAAGACGATTACCGTGCTGATAACACCGTTTGTTAGATTGTCTATCTTAGATAGGCAAGCACCCATATCTCCAGCTCCCTGAGCCTCAAGAGACTGGTACCGCTTAAACCTATATTTACTAGGGTCCTTATTGTAATTATATAACTTGAGGGGGTTTTATGTAAAAAATAATTTTGTATGGTTTTCAAAATACAACTAAAATATTTGATTATCATATTTATGTACATACAATAATTTAATGATCAAGATAAATATGTATACATATTCGAATAGTATGAAATGAGTCAAGTATATTATACGAGTAACTACCAAAAACAATGCTGTAAAGAAATATTATGTACGACTAATTAATCAAGTCAAACGAATGCGGAACATAAAAAAAATATGGATATAAGTGTTTTGCATGCGTGAGTTCCAGTTTCACCTAAATACGACTACCGGTTTGAGAGATATATATGTTTTCGTATCGTCGCGCAAAACAGATCAGAATCTATTCGGCACCGTCACATATTTTTAAAACGCAGTTTGAGTTAACTTTTATCGGGTTTCAGTTTACGAAAATTATTATAAAATTGTAGGTATTTCGATGTACTTATCCAAAACACCAAGATTTACATGATTTGGATTTCTGTATCTCTAGTTATGATCATTTTAATATCAGCGTTTAAAATAGAAATTCAGATTTCTGGACAGCAACTATATATTCTATTGCAAAGCCTATATCAGGTTGTTTCATGCATGACTAAGTAATATAATAAACAGAAAATTATAGTTCTATCAATGGTGCATCTACATATCTAAATTTTGTCATAAACGGACATCGGGTGTTCGAGTTATGTCCAATTTAAAAAACAGTATGCGAATCGGAACAGATTCTGTCCAGATCCGTCACTTAATATTGTAACGCAGTTTTCTTTATCTTATATGGGTTTTCAGTAAAACAATAAAACTAAAAAAATCTAGATCATTTGATGCAGATATCAAAAACACCTGAGTTTGCTCAATTTGGATACCGGTATACCAAGTTATGTGTCCTAGATGTTGGCCGATAACTGCAGTTTTCTGTTTTAGGATTAGTGAATAAAAACGATGTAATTCTTAAAACTTTATGCGGTTCGATCTAAAATTTTTACAGCGTGTACAAAATAATATATTATATCATATGTAAATTTCCTGAAATTTTCAGAATTAAAAATTAATTTATAAAAATTATTTTAAAACTAAAGGTATTGATATGTCATATGTGAGAAATGAGAAAACCATGGTATTTATTCGTAACTTCATTTTTTTTACAAAGTTTAAATAAAGTGTTTTAAAATAAAACAACAAACATGCAATCCTAATTGGTCACTATGAATCTTAACATGTGAATTGAGAGTAATGAAAAAGACTTTACAAACTATATATGTGTATGTTTGTGTGATCATTATTTATATATGTATCCATTTAATTAATTATTTAGGAACTATGATATGTCAAGGGAAGTTTTTCAAGGCAATATAATACAAGAGAAATATAAAGAGAAAAAGAAAGAGATGGAGGGAAGGAAAGAGAGAAGGGACTTACATACACAAGCCGGTATTGTCACCGGGCTTGTCTATCCGCCGATAGGCTCGCGTTAGTAGCGAGACCTTCTTGAAGACTTCTTCATGTTCTTCTTCTTGGACTCTAGGTGAAGAGGAAGAAGTGAGAGATAGAAAAATGTGAGGAAGGAAAAGATAGAGGAGGACAATAAAGATGGTGTAATGGTGAATTATGTATAATAATATATGCATTCAACATGAGAATTAAAAGAGAAATGAAATGTCACCATTCATTTTGGAAATGAAAGGTCTCATTTGTAGGTTATGAGAAGAATAAAAAAATGATAAAAAATAATTGCAAGAATGGGTATTTGAACATGTGACTTATGGAATAACAATGCAAGGACTTAACCAATGAGCTATAAGGTTGTTCATGCACATATTTAATTAGAATTAAATATATGATGTTGCTTAAAAAGAAAATAGGCTTTTTAGATGGGCTGTAGAGAATAAGAATAATGGATTTGGGTTAAATATTTATGAAAGGAAAAATAAGAATGAGAAGTTAAAAACTTAAATATAAGAAAAAGAAATTGTACCTAGAAAAAATACATAATAGATTGAGGAAAAAAATAATAATAAATTTAATAGAAAACGGAAAATACAAAGTACAAATAAATATGGTATATTATTGAAGAGGGATAATACAAATGTATAAAGATTTTGGGGTTGTTACATTCTACCCTCCTTAAAAATAATTTCGTCCTCGAAATTACTCAAGGATGATGTAACAGAGTAAGGAAACATGATTAGGATGATGCCGTCTTCGAGCTCCGTCGATTGATACTCTAACCAATTAAGCTAATATGCCAACGAGATACAAATAGAAAGGGTGAATAAGAGTTAAGAATTCAAATGTCTTGAGATAGACTCCAAGGAAGCCGTAGGTGGAGTTTAAGATGGATTCAAGGAATATGTAATGTAAAGAATGTTTTCAGTTGCTGTTTCTTGTTTTATATTGCTTAGGTTGTTCACGCGGAACAGAACTGCATAGTATGGTTCTATACAGCTCTGACCTGCATGGGCCACCAACAAAACCTGTCACGCCCCGCTTCCCGGTATACGGCGAAGAGGACGGGACTGGTCCGCTACGTATTTATTGTGAAGTAAATATGCTAAGCGTATCTAAGCAATATAAAAGTAAAGCACAAGAGACAAGATATATAAACTGAACAACAACTTTATTTATTAACATTCTTTTGTACAATGCATGAAAAGTAAATACAACTGAATAAAAAGCGATTCCTAAACAATGGCATAACAGAAATGAAAGTACTGAATGAAAAGTGTACAATGACTAGAGCTCGGGGTCATCACTGAACTGGTCCAAGTCTTCAGCAGTAGGCTCGATCTCTGACATGTCCAGATCACCTGACGACATTCAAAGAAGAAAGAAAGAGAATGTCGTCAGCGAACAGGTCGCTCGGTAAGTCCCAAAGATAAGGGAGAAAGTAGAATAGACAGAATAAGAAGGTATCTTTTAAAGTTGTATTATCTTGTTGTAGTGTTGTATTAACGCTGTTGTTTGTAGCTTGGTACAGAAGAATGCCAGTGTATACGAGAGAAGTCTCTATATGCCAGAGACTAGAGGCACGTATAGTACAAGGAACCGTTTATGCCACGGTACAACAACAACTGGATTCATGTTAGTGTTAGTTATATGTATGCCCTAGAGGCCATTACTGTACATATGATGTATATTGTAGTGGATGCTAGGACGTATATAGGGAGGACTTTCTTGCTCGATATGATAGTAAGCTATCTGGTTGCACTTTACCTTAACGTGTATACTGATTGTCTCTCTATTACATGTTGGTAAAGCCCTTGGGATGTGTACTTGACTACCTGGACTATGATGCAGATCATACTAGTGGGGACAGACAGTCTATAAGTACATCCTTCAAAGTCCCTAGTCGAGGGTATATCGAGACAGGGCATCGATATACCAGAGTAGACTAGCGTATACCTTCTCGACCTATACAGATGGGCGATGGATGATCCCATATCCATTGGTGTTTGACATCAGAGATGATGTATGGGTGCTCAGTAGAGACTGGGTACACTGGACGGACTCGCCGAGAACTCTCAGATGGTATTATACCTTACGTCAGATGGCAGTTCTCTGGTGACACTGGTACAGAGTAGTCTGTTGACCCGAGATCGTCATAGAGTCTTGTGTGGTTCCCACTGTGCTTTGATTTTCATCTTACCACGTCCAAGAGGGCGTGCAAAACGGTAGTTTTTGGGTATAGTCCCGAATCACATGGAGGCAATGAGCGATAGGAGGGGATTCGTCTCTCCCGGTATAGGGGGTTGATGTTGCGCTGTGTTCGATTGGCTATAACCGGAAATCCCTGGCCAGGGTTGCTGAGATTTACTGGTAAGTATTATCAGTAGTTTCTCGAACTGTTATAGACCTCATATCGACACGACTTATCGAGCTATTGGGGTCTGACGTTTACCACCCCTAGGCGAGATATGCGACATATCAGACGATCAGACCGGACTGTACGGTAGTGTTACTGGTTGGATTCACTGGAGTGTGAGCGGGCTTGCTCGTCGATCTTCAGATCGCTCAATACCCGGGTGGCCGTTACGTTTAGCAGACCGCTTGCGGCTTGTGGGTGTTTGATATGATCATCATCTGCTGCCGGCGTATTGACGAGTCTTTAGAGTCCTACACAGAGGTTTCCTGGCTCAAGCGAAACGAAATAGGAGCGCATATGAGATATGTGCGGGACCGAGAATAATGCGTGTATGTGATACCGTATTTCATTCTCGCGATGAATATGTCGAATGGTTATATGCGATATAACCTAGTTATCGAATCGAGGGTTGATTCGATAAGCCGATACATTGGATACTAGTCGGTTATATGCGATATGACCGGATCGTTAAATCAAGTGTTGATTTAATTATTTAATGCATAATTATATATTTGATATATTACTTTGCGTTAACTAGTATTGGTTCACTTTAAATGGATTTTCTCACTCGGTTTGTGCACATTGTATATGTGATATACTTTTGTACACATGATTGTATCATGTTTGATGATACATGTTTACTTGGTTAAGTGTAAAGAATTAAAACATGGTTAAACATATAATTAGGGTTTTATTTTTCCATTACTTATTTATTCATTTATTTATTTTTTTTATATATTTTGGAAAATAAATGGAAAAGAGAAAAGAATGGTGGCTTTATTTGTTGTTTAGTTGAAGCTTCATGATGCTTTGACCTAGTCCACCATTCTTATCTCATCCTTAACCCTAACCATTGCTTTAACCTTGGTCAATTCTCTACACATAACCATAGTTAGAATTATGATAAGTATTGATTTTCTATTCTATTCTAATAACTTATCATAATTCTTTCTTCATCTTCTTCATCTTCTTCAATGGAGAAAAATCTTGCTTCATCAATGGTGATTGGTGAATTAGAGTGAGAAATCCAATTCTAAAGTCTACCCACTTCCTATTTCTTCATCCTCTACCTCTTTCCAAGTAGTAGAGTGTGTTTCCTTCACAAGTTTTCATGGCTTGGTGAAGGTGGAGCTTGATCTAGTGATGCTTCGACGTAGATCATCTTCGGTACGTTGTCGACGACCTAGCCCGGTCTTTTCTCCGATGAAACCACCGTGAGAGTCATGGTTTGATTTGGACAGCGAAGAGGACTTCATTGCGGAGCCGTGGAGGTGGAGCACCAGATCTACAAAGGTTGTATTTCCGTATTCTTATAGTTAAGTGTTAACTAGTTTGCTTTGTCGCCTAAACTTCTAGCCAACGATCCGTATTAGGGTTTCTCGGCACCGTTAAAATTTGAAATTGGCATGGTTGATGCCTTGTGAGACCTCTAGTTTGTGCCTAGGAACCCTACAGTGGTATCAGAGCCTATCTAGAGCCTTAGGCGAAGTCTAGACGGAGTTTGAAGTCCGATCGACCCGAAACCCCAACTCAAAAAATGCTCTCTGTCCTTTTTCTAAAATCTGGGATTTTTCCAGATTAAAAATCCTTAAAAAATTCAGCAGGGAAATCTAAGAATTACGGTGCAAAAAGTTTCTCGTGAACAGTACAAACCGCGGCGGAACCGCGGCAGAAGCCTGGCTTCTGCGGCGGTTCCGCGGCATGTTGATGACGTCATCCTTCCCTGTTTGCACAGTAACTCCTATTTTATTATGCTGGATTTTATGGGAATTTTTAATATTTATTCAAGAGTTGAATTTTCTGGGGTTGTTTTGGGGATTCGGTGTTTCGATCGGGGTATCAGATTTTGTCTATGTGGCTTTCCGGATAAATTTTAGAATATGTTAAAAAGTTCGACCGGATATAAATACCCATTTTCTCCCTTGTCGGGAAATTTCCAAGTGTTGGATTTTTCCGTAATTTAACGACGTTCTAAGTAGTGCAAGTAACGCGATGGACCCTCTAGAAGACAACAAACCTTAACTCGATTATGTGACCGTCTTGAACCGCCCTTTGAACCTTCGGGTTTGGGGCAGTACGGCGTGCCACATGTGAGGCGTTGGCTTGACCCTTCTACGGCTGGACCGTTGGTACTGAGGCACGAACTGAATGTTGTTAGACTTATTTCATGTGTTGATCTATATCGGGAAAACTTGGGTGTTCGACTGTTTGATCGAAAAGTTTAACATTTTCTATTTATCCGGAATGTGATACAACAATTGGAATTCACAAGTAGTTATGAGATTACTGAATGAATGTTATAAACATAGCAGTTTAGTCTCACTTGATCGGTTGCCACGGAATTTTGATGTGATCAAAAGTCCGTCGCAATCACGTAGCGTACGCGGATACTCGCCGGGTAAACTTAATAGACAGCCTCACTCCATAGCCCCGACCAAGTGACTGTAGGAGAACCCCGTCGCCGAAAGCATCCGTTCGGGTGCTCGCGGTAGCGGTGTTCCGCCTTGGTGCACTTCGTCGACGGTATCGGGGGTGCGGCCGTCTACTAAAGTTTGCGACGAGCATTCGATCAGGATGTCGGGAATCTTGTTGAATTACCCGACTTGATATTGAAAAGTGTTTTCGATTTTGAGACTAAAATGCGGGGTTTATAATTGTTAGGCATGTGATGTCAAAGAAATTCATTTGGTCAGGCATGCGATGTCTGAGGTGGTTGCGGATTCCAACTGTTGTAGTTTTACACTTTCTTTTCTGTGACCGTAAGTGTAATATGTGATATCGCCGGTTTCGTTGCTATATGTCAACGACAATTGGGATGCGCATATTTACTTACGTTGATGACATGTGATGTTATGTGTTACTGGATATGTTATATTGGATCGTCGTGATTGAATAGCCGAGGGTTTTTATGTGAGATGAGTGTTTTTCATTTTCATTCATGTAAAAACTTGTATGTAATATTCTTTTATTGGGGCACTTTCAGGTTGCGGAAGTTGTCACCGTTGTTGTATATTATTTACTTTTCGGCACTAGGATAGACCCAAGGAGGGGAGCACAAGTAACCGGGTTCTGGAGTCCAGTGGGAGACCAACTCGAGGAGTCGAGTCCGGGTCTCCTAACTCTAGAATTGGTAGGGTTGCTTGCCGTTCTCGTAGGGGTCTAGGGGTGTGGGTTTGGCTATTCATCACGACCGTGGAATCCGTGTTTTATACTGGCTCGTATTGAAAACACGGACGTCTTAGTATATCCAATATTTCATATGATTCTTCTGCTGCGATATCTGTGATGTGATCATGTGATGTTCTATGATAGATACAGTATATAGTATATATGATATATTATATAGACGTTACTTATGTTTTACACCCGCGCTAGCCCTGCCCTGCTCTGCCGTTAGTTACCTAACCTAACGGTGCACGAGGGGACATCGAGGCGAATGCGGATGGCATAAGTGTACGTCGTATTTATCTGTGATGTTTAGGTACTTAAATGATGGGACTTCATTAATGTGATTAATGAAAGAAAAAGAAACCTAAGATGTTGTAGAATCGAATTTCAAAATAAAACAGGTAGCTACAGTTCTTGCTTTGCACAGAGGTATATGTGATATATCCTGCACCTTATTCGATAAGGAAAGGACCGAGATCCCTTCACCGGGAGTGACTCCTTTAGCAATAACTGGCAGATGCTACACCACACGGTTTGTCTTTTGATTGCTTTTAAAAGTTCTGCTTTGCACAGTGATATATATGATATATCCCGCACCTCATTCGACGAGGAAAGGACCGACGATCCCTTCACCGGGAGTGACTCCTTTAGCAAAACTAGAAAAGCCTCAAAAGCACTCCATTTTAAAATCATTTGATTCTACAACGATATCAAGTTCATTACGCAATAGGTTTTCAGAAAAACCTGTCGTAGCCCTCCGTCATTTCAGATAAGTTGTATATAGTATTCGTGCTGCATTTGTTGGCTTTCGTCAAGGTGCAGTGTGCGGTAGCTATATGCTGCTTATCTGCTAGCATACGATGCGATTGGATTAGGGTAGTCGTGCGGCTTTGTTGGCTTTCGTCAAGGGTCGTGCGGGTGGGTTTAATTCAATCAAGAAATGTACGGGTTGAACTTGACTAGCGGGCTATGGTTTGTTGGCTTTCGTCAAGGTCATAGCACGTTAGGGGCAAAATTATCGGGAATTTCAAGTGTTGAAATTTGCAATGAGATTGCATACCTTCTATGAGATAGTTGGATCCCGATACCCGCTGCGAGTAAGGCTTACTCCTGGAAGAGTTTTGCACAGTACAATTAGCCGATCAAGTAGGTGTCTAGAAAGGTGTTAACGAGGTTACGCCTCTGGGAAAACGAGGTTTACATTAATTAGGTTCGTGCGAAAGCACGGGGGACCTCCCTCAAAGTACCGACACTGGCCTGGCTGAAAGATTGGCGAACTTGTAGTGTGTAATTAATCCCGGCTAGTCTTTCCTTTTAGGGTTTGAAGGAAGATTTGATAAAAAGCAGTGGGAGCCATCCTGATTAGATAAAATAATAACCAATCTATTCTTGCTAGAGCGCACGCTGAGTGTTTTCTTCTCTCTCTCTCCTGGTAGCGACCATGTACGCCTTAATCAAGATAATAAAACGGATAATTGACCGAACCCGCTTGTTATACTGAGCTGGGGAACGTTGGTCCCGCTCCAACTTATAATTGTTATAAGACAGAGCAGAAAATTGGGGAATACCAGATTTCCCGTGCCGCCCAAACGAAGAAAGTGCATATGATGCATATCCTTCGGGTGTGTTCGTTACAAAGAACTGTTTCTCTGTATCCTCTACGTCCTGGGTATGTGATACCAGATCAGGATCCCAGATATGTAATCTGTTACATAGGGCTACAGATAGGCAGAGAACTGAGAACGGGTGATAAGTTTCATGAGGCAGAAAACGGGGCAAGAGTTGCAGCCAAGTTTGTTGGTTACTGTCACCCTGTATTACCAATACATTGGTTCTGAACGAATGTTATTAGATACCGAACCTGATATACAAAATCATATCAGTCTCTTTATTAGTAAAGAAATGATAAAATTTTGTATTGGTGGATAATGTTTTGAACATTTCCTATATCAAAAGTTGATCGGTTCAGGCACGTTATCTAAAAGCTTTAATGTTCTAAATCAAACTACAGTTCTTAGTATACTGAACACATAAAAGAAGAAGAGTTCAGAAATGAACGGATCCTTCTTGAGGCATTGTAGACTAGGTCATATCAATGTGACCCGACTAGCTGAAGTTACACATAGATGCATATTTAAATCAGTTTAAATCTACATCTTGTGAAACTTGCCAGTCATGTCACAAAGATATAATGACACCAGCTCTGTTTATTGGAAACAGAGAAAGAGTTAGTGAACTCTTGGGATGATACATATTGATGTATGTAGGTCCCCTGTCTACACTTGCCAAGACCGGTTCTTTATACTTCATTACATTCTTTGATGATCTTTCGAGATTCAGACCTATGTTCCTGTTGAAACACAAGTCCGAACCTTTTGAGATATTCACGGAATATAAATTAGAAGTAGAGAACCAAAATACGGGTATAAGTATTATGTCCTTTGATGTGATCAAGGAGGAGAATACTTGTGCATGGAATTCCTGGACTATTCTAAAGGAGAATGAGATTCTCTCTCAGCATTACTCCTCTGTATACACCATAGCACGATGGTATATCGGGGTGGAGCAATTACACCCTATGTGATAAGGTGTGCTCTATGATGAGTACTACTGAGTTACCTATTTCCTTTTGGGTGTTATGCGCTTGAGAAGCTGCATACCTATTGAATACGGTTCCAATCAAATCAAGTTGCCTACCACTTCATATATGATATGGAAAAGGAAGAGCCCATATCTTAAGTTCCTTAAGATTTGGGGTTGTCCGGCCTATGTCTGAAAAGCAAAATACCGGACAAGCTCGAGGCAAGGTCTGTTATGTAGAACTGGAAATGTTCCAGCCATACAAAATGCAGCTGATGATTTGATAGAACCAAAGGATTCAGTAGATTCCAACGAACCTCAGCCTCTCCGCCGATCTAGTAGGGTTCCTACCCCACCTGAGAGAAACTTCTGTTTCTCTATGACAGTGGGAGCGAGGATTGCATCATGAGATGATGACACAACTAGCTTCGAGCTGGCCATCGAGAGTAAGACTCTGTAAGAATGGTTGGATGTTTATCGATCTGAGATGGAATCCTTATACACCAACAAAGTATGGACTTTGGTTGCTATATCTGAAGGGTTAAATCCCCATCAGGAGCAAGTATATCTTGAGAAGATTACTTGGTGTAGATGGAAAAGTTGAGACTTTCAAAGCTAGACTTGTTAAAGCTTTTCGTCATCGACCAGGCGTGGATAATGATGAAACCTTTTCAAGCAGCTATGCTTAAGTCCATCCAGATCCTACTTGACACGGCTACATACCATAACTACGATATCTGGCAGTTGGGTGCCATGACTGCTTTTCTAAATACTGTTTTAGAAGAGAACGTCTATAAGTACACAGCCAGAGGGCTTCGTAGACAGTGGGAGCAGCGGAAACGTGTACAAGATGCTTTATAGGATAAAGCAGGTATCGCGGAGTTGGAACATCTGTTTTGATGTGATTAGTCAAAGAGTTTGACATCATCAAAATGGTAGAAGAACCTTGTATAAACAAAAATGTAGTGGGGAGTATGGTGTTGATCCTCGTAGAGTACGTGGATGACATACTCTTGATAGGGAAGGAGTTTCCTATGCTACGCTCGGTCAATCTCCGCTTATCACAATGATTCTCCATATAGGATCAAAGTGATACCTCCTAAATCCTGGGTTTTGGATCTATAAGATAGATCTAAATGGATGTTAGGATACTCACTAGTTGTAGTGAGATGGTATCAATCGATCCTGGAGAGAATCACTAGAAGGGTTCCAGGGTGATAAAGACGACTGAATGTCAGTCGCAGGCATTGTCTTTACCCTCAGTAAAGGGACGGTATGTTGGAAGAGTTCCAAGCTAGATACCGTGACATACTAGACGATTAAGGCTGGATACATCGCTACTAAAGATGCTACCAAAGAGGCAGTCTGGGTGTATAATAGTTCATGAGATGAACTTTGTTCCTCCCATTGTGTGACAGTGGAGTTATGGCTTATGCCAAGGAACGCCGGTCCCATCAGTGATCCAGACATATTCTAAGGCAGTATCACCTGATCATGAAGATAGTTGATCTCCAGGGTGATCAAGGTTAGGAGAGTTGACTCAGAGGACAACACAGCGGATCCACTCACAAAGGCCTTTTCCCAGAGAGAGACTTTTATGGGATGGTTGAGTATGATATACTACAACCACTGCTACAGATGGCCCTAGTGCAAGTGGGAGATTGTTAGTTATATGTATGCCCTAGAGGCCATTACTGTACATATGATGTATATTGTAGTGGATGCTAGGACGTATATAGGGAGGACTTTCTTGCTCGACATGATAGTATGCTATCTGGTTGCACTTTACCTTAACGTGTATACTGATTGTCTCTCTGTTACATGTTGGTAAAGCCCTTGGGATGTGTACTTGACTACCTGGACTATGATGCAGATCATACTAGTGGGGACAGACAGTCTATAAGTACATCCTTCAAAGTCCCTAGTCGAGGGTATATCGAGACAGGGCATCGATATACCAGAGTAGACTAGCGTATACCTTCTCGACCCATACAGATGGGCGATGGATGATCCCATATCCATTGGTGTTTGACATCAGAGATGATGTACGGGTGCTCAGTAGAGACTGGGTACACTGGACGGACTCGTCGAGAACTCCTAGATGGTATTATACCTTACGTCAGATGGCAGTTCTCTGGTGACAGTAGTACAGAGTAGTCTGTTGACCCGAGATCGTCATAGAGTCTTGTGTGGTTCCCACTGTGCTTTGATTTCCATCTTACCACGTCCAAGAGGGCGTGCAAAACGGTGGTTTTTGGGTACAGTCCCGAATCACATGGAGGCAATGAGCGATAGGAGGGGATTCGTCTCTCCCGGTATAGGGGGTTGATGTTGCGCTGTGTTCGATTGGCTATAACCGGAAATCCCTGGCCAGGGTTGCTGAGATTTACTGGTAAGTGTTATCAGTAGTTTCTCGAACTGTTATAGACCTCATATCGACACGACTTATCGAGCTATTGGGGTCTGACGTTTACCACCCCTAGGCGAGATATGCGACATATCAGACGATCAGACCGGACTGTACGGTAGTGTTACTGGTTGGATTCACTGGAGTGTGAGCGGGCTTGCTCGTCGATCTTCAGATCGCTCAATACCCGGGTGGCCGTTACGTTTAGCAGACCGCTTGCGGCTTGTGGGTGTTTGATATGATCATCATCTGCTGCCGGCGTATTGACGAGTCTTTAGAGTCCTACACAGAGGTTTCCTGGCTCAAGCGAAACGAAATAGGAGCGCATATGAGATATGTGCGGGACCGAGAATAATGCGTGTATGTGATACCGTATTTCATTCTCGCGATGAATGTGTCGAATGGTTATATGCGATATAACCTAGTTATCGAATCGAGGGTTGATTCGATAAGCCGATACATTGGATACTAGTCGGTTATATGCGATATGACCGGATTGTTAAATCAAGTGTTGATTTAATTATTTAATGCATAATTATATATTTGATATATTACTTTGCGTTAACTAGTATTGGTTCACTTTAAATGGATTTTCTCACTCGGTTTGTGCACATTGTATATGTGATATACTTTTGTACACATGATTGTATCATGTTTGATGATACATGTTTACTTGGTTAAGTGTAAAGAATTAAAACATGGTTAAACATATAATTAGGGTTTTATTTTTCTATTACTTATTTATTCATTTATTTATTTGTTTATATATTTTGGAAAATAAATGGAAAAGAGAAAAGAATGGTGGCTTTATTTGTTGTTTAGTTGAAGTTTCATGATGCTTTGACCTAGTCCACCATTCTTATCTCATCCTTAACCCTAACCATTGCTTTAACCTTGGTCAATTCTCTACACATAACCATAGTTAGAATTATGATAAGTATTGATTTTCTATTCTATTCTAATAACTTATCATAATTCTTTCTTCATCTTCTTCATCTTCTTCAATGGAGAAAAAGCTTGCTTCATCAATGGTGATTGATGAATTAGAGTGAGAAATCCAATTCTAAAGTCTACCCACTTCCTATTTCTTCATCCTCTACCTCTTGCCAAGTAGTAGAGTGTGTTTCCTTCACAAGTTTTCATGGCTTGGTGAAGGTGGAGCTTGATCTAGTGATGCTTCGACGTAGATCATCTTCGGCACGTTGTCGACGACCTAGCCCGGTCTTTTCTCCGATGAAACCACCGTGAGAGTCATGGTTCGATTTGGACAGCGAAGAGGACTTCATTGCGGAGCCGTGGAGGTGGAGCACCGGATCTACAAAGGTTGTATTTCTGTATTCTTATAGTTAAGTGTTAACTAGTTTGCTTTGTCACCTAAACTTCTAGCCAACGATCCGTATTAGGGTTTCTCGGCACCGTTAAAATTTGAAATTGGCATGGTTGATGCCTTGTGAGACCTCTAGTGTGTGCCTAGGAACCCTACAGTTAGGTGTTTTATGTCTTACAGTCTCGTGCCACTTTTAACACCTTCCGTACCAATCTACCCCTTAAACCCCGTAGTGTTTGGATTGTATTGTATTGTAAACTGTATAGATTGTATAATTAAATGACTGTCCAAAACCATGATATCTGTAACGGATATAACCGTAGAATCATGTAAATGGATGTAAACTGGAGATCATGTAAATGGAATGTATATCCATGGTTCGGTTCAGTCAAGTTGTATAGATTGATAATTGGATTCTTGGATTCATGGATTCACGTTGAATTGTAATATTGTAAATTGTAGATTGTAGCTTGTAGATTATAGATTGTACTTGAATCATATTCAAGTCAGATTATAATGAGATTCAATCTGAGTCAGAACAATTAGAAAAGAAATTGAAATCCTGAATTAGGTTTTGGTGTTATCGGTAACCGCTGCACATGGGCGGCAAAATTCTTAGCTTAAAGTCTTAACGGCTCACAAAACAAGCTAAAGACTATCCCGACATTCTTCTCATTACAGCAGACGCAGTGTCAACAAAGGCTCCAAAATAACCAAATCAAAAGGAAGCGAAGGAAAAATTCCCAGCTTCAGGGTCTTGATGGTAACTCAAATAAAACCCGAAAGACTATCGGAGATCATCCCACACCAATGTGGAGTGGTTATGACTCATCGGGGCTCCCAAACTGAGCCTAACCTCAAGTAAAAAGCAGCACGGTAAAATTCCTAATGCTTGCTCTTCCGATGGTCAAACTGCCTAAGAATACTACTTGAAGACGTCTTGTCCAGCCCTCGAAACGATCAGAGACACGACAGTTGCGGGGCTACCCGGACAGCAGTGTAAAGTCTGCATACCGAAGAATGCATCAGCCAACGTGACGGTACCACGGACTAAAACCCTAGTGCCACAAAGCCTAACGGACTTCTGTCGCAAAGAGCAGGGGTTATCTATGACGTTAGGACAAGTTTGTCTATAAACCCAAGGGAGGTAAACTGAATAAACTCCGAAATGAGTCCATAAACTAGAGACTCCGAAATGAGTGAATAAACAACAAACTCTGAAATGAGTATATAAACTACTTTATGCCAAGTTAAGACATCAAAGGAAAGAAAAGCGTCAGTATGAAATGAAATATGTCTTTTATTCATGAATCAAAATGAATACAAGATACTCTTATTTATGAATCAAAATGAATACAAGTAAAAAAAAGGGAGAGTATACAGCGACAAAATTGTCTAAGCCGGCATGCGGTTCAATAAGCAGCAAGTTTTTCATTTTTCCGCTGGACTTCTGCTTTGAGCTCTATTAGTGCCGCAAGACGAGTCCCTGCTTGTGCCTGTTGACTCTGGTATGAAGTGGACCTACTTTCAAGCTCTTTCTCGGCGACTTTGTGGGCTTCAACCATCTCATGGGTAAAAATAACGGCTTTATAGAGAGCCACCACTTCTGTGATGGCCTCTTGAAGCACCCGCCAAATTTCATATGCACGGATGGTCTTGAAAGTGAGCTGAGCTTGAAGCTCCCCCAAAGCTTTTGAAGCCAACTCTTTCACCGAAAACTTCCGATTGAGACTCTTCTCGCATGACTGGAGATTGGCTACACAACGTTTGACCCATACATTCAGGCTCGCTTTTACAAACAAGAGGTCGGAGGGAAGGTGTATGCATTTAATCTCATGTAGACAGGCCCCCACTCTGCGACAATACTCAACCCAGGTGCGCACCAATGCCTCGTCATAATAAGTGGCAAGAACAAATGAGAAAGCGTTGGCTTCAGCAACGAATTCTTCGGCCGCGACAGAAGTACCAACGCGAAGATCTTCAATGAGAGCCGCCAGGGAATAAACACTATGTCTTGCTATCCTCTCAGATGCGTGTTGGGCGTAAGGACTTGGTGGCATGGGGATCCGAGACTCTAATGGGGTCATGGCTGGCAAAACTGTGAAGATATGTGTGCGGTCAGTTATATTTTAGAATATAGAGTAAGCAAAATGAAGCCAGAAATAAAGTGTCACTTACCCACAGTCATTCACGGCGGGCTTGACAGATCCCTAGGTCCATCAAGAATCTTGACTTCGTCGTCGGCTTCCAGAACTGTGGTTTAAAATGAAAGGAATATCAGCATCATGATAAAAATATAAAACAAAAAGGGCGAAAGAATACCGACCTTGGCCGGAAGAGAGTACTATGTTTTGTGGAGGTATCGCTTGTCGGGCCGCCATGTCAAGCAATCGTTGGAAGGTTTTCCTCGGGAAAGATCCACGATGGAAGCCGCCAGCTCCCGCAATTCTGAGGAAAGGAAAAGTTCAGATAACGAAGGGATCGTTAAACAAAATGTGTATGTATAGAAGATTACCTTCGATGCTTCGTCCTCCCTGAACTGGAGGGATGACAGCTTTGGCAGCCTCCTCTACACCCTCAGGTGCATCACTGAGGATATGTGTGAAATTTATAGCCGGCATAGCAGCCTCCAATAAGAGGACTAAAGCCTCTACGGAAGGCCCTGAGGCGGGGTTAACAGTTTCAACCATCTTTTCTACACCCTCCGGTGCGTCACTAGAGATATCCATAGGATCTATGGCCGACGAGACCACCTCTACAGGAGGAGTAGACGCGGAAAGGACACAAGACACACCGGAAGCTCCACAGCAAGGGTAGCAGCTTTAGTAATCTCCTCTGCACCCTCCGATGCGTCATAGGAGATATTCGTAGAATCCGCGACCATGGCTCGATTTGAGCTCAAACCCACTTCCGCTGCAGAAGTCCCTGCAAAGGTTTTGCAAAAATAAGGAGACATGAAAGCAATAAAAATTACTCGCCAAAAGAAAGACATGAAAAATACGCATACCAATACGCCAAGAAGCCTGATGTATGGCTTTTTTGAGCCGTTTTTCTTTTCTGATCGAATGCGCTCATCGGGTTTCAATCGCAAGTGAATGGCTGCCCGTTTTCAGTGCAAGCTCATCTTCAGAAACAACCGAGATGGGCTGTTTGAGAGCCTGTTCTTCTTCCATTAACAGAGGACCCAAGTGTACCCTCCGTAATGATGGGTCAACATCGTAGAATACAATGGGGGGGCAGGGGAAGGCTTTCTTTAGGACGCACACGTTTTCAGTATCATCTTGTGAGCACCTTAAAGCCTCGGCCAACTGCGCGGCTTCCTCGGCAGACGAACCAGGAAAAAGAAGACCGTTGTCCAGCTCCTGCATGGATATTGGCTCGTCCTGAATAAAGGGCTCGGATTCAAGCAAAGTGTCGAGTAGGCCGGTGACCGATTTCTTTCTCCTTTTGGAGCCTGTGCTAATGCTAGCGGAGGAGCGCTTCCTCCCCCTTGGTGCTTTGGCATGGCAATGCCCAACTTCGCCTTCAGTATCACCCTTTGGTGATACCATCATGGATGCTTTATCAGAAACTTCCACCTGGGCTCTAGTACGCACCGGCATACCAGCAGTGCGAGGGGCTGATTCTATTTCTGCGACTTTAGGGATAAGCACCGAACCGCTATCCCTCAGAGGAGGGCGAACCACAGACTGCGGCCGTAATGGGGAGATGGTGAACTGAGCCGGAACGGGAGCTCTACACTCGAAAAGCACCCGTCTCTCTTCTGTAATGATGGGGCCGACCCGATGGCGATACCAACCCTTGAAGGACCCTACAGGCCTTCGAAGATATTCGGGCTCTGAGATCATGAAGAGGGAGCCAGTGTTTAACCGCATTAAATGGTGAATGACATCGCGAGTAACCTCTAGGGAGAGGGCAAGCTTAACTAAAAATGCCTCTAAAGGAACGCCCTGGCTGTAACCTAATTGCTGGGCGAAGCAATGCGGATTATACCGCATGAAGAGAGCATTGTCATTCTGGCGGAACACCAAATAACCTGGCCAGATCGAGTATAGATGCATAATATCCTTAGGCTTTAAAGCCGGAACCCCACCCTTCAACAAATCAAACAATTGCTGAACGGGCCCCGCTGGAGCAGAAAGGACTTGATCGTGGAAAACCATTCCGCCTTCATTTGAGTATGGATTCAGCAGTACGCGGAAAGCGCCTAACTGGGTCGGATCGGGAGCAGAAGCATCAACCAACTTCATGATCCGTGGGAAAGTGTACGATTCATAAAAATATGGTCGCTGGTGCGCAGTAAACGCTCCTAACACATGCATCTCGATCCACGACATGAAGTAGTGGAGGGAGAAATTCGTGGTATTCGCACCCGGGTTCGAAGTATTAGCGACAACGCTTAACCCGTGATATAGATGCAACAAACCCACGATGCCAACAGCTAATCGTGCTCCTCCAGCTATGCGATGAGCAGGATAAAAGATGGAGGGTCTCATAAAGCGGTGATGCATTGACATTGCAAACCAGCTGAGCCAAATACTGATAAAGCCGACGAAAAAAGTTTCTTCGTCCATCCAGGGGCCGCGATCGTATCAAAAGCCACAGCCGACAAGTTTGTTATATAAACTGCGGTAGGTCCTCTTCTTTAACCGGCAGTTTCTTCAACCCGAATCCAAAGGGATCTTCAATTTTCATGAATTTTGGAGCCTTCTTGGATAAGACATCATCGCGGAGAAAGCAGGCAATGAAAGTGTCAAAAGTGACACTTTGTCCTTCCGATGTCATGAAAAGTTTTTCAAAGATGCCCAGGGCCTTGATTAGACTTGGGTGCTTATGACGAACGGCGTTCTCAGTCGTCAGGCCGTCAAGCATAGCGGGCACCATAGTAAACACGTACTCATCAGGAGGCAGTAACTCTTCGTAATGCTTTCCCCTAATCGGCAGCCCTAAAATGTCCCAGAACTCCTCCAGCGAATTAGAGACTTCGCGGTCCCCTAGCAGAAACATATTCGTTGGAAGGTTCCGCTGGTTCAAAAAAGCCTTGACCCACCAAATGTGTGGAGCATGGTAGTAGAATAATGATGCGTACACTGTTTGGTACAACCCAACCTTCTGCAGCTGTGCGTGTTGGGCAGAGAGAATGTATCGATCCCAAGAAAGGTTACCCATTGGATGGCGTGGGGTAATGCCTACCTTATACACCTGCCCCCAGGGTCGAGCTTCATCCTGACAAATGCGGCGCCCCAAAATATCAATAGCCACCGGGGGCTGGTTGGGTATCCCGGTCGTTGACGGTTTGAGCTGGCCCGTTGGAGTCCAATCAGTCGCCTCCACCACATAAGCAGTCCGTGGGCGTTCCATAAATGAGATTGGTGTTGGTTATAGTGCCCTCAAAGTCAATTATTGGATCGCAGGCACGCGATAGCAATGATTGAGGAGGACATATACCGGTAGGACAGTCTTACTTGAGATGATAGTATGCTATCTGATTTGCCTTTATCAGTCGTGTACAGGTTCATGTGACTGATCACTATTACACGTTGATAGAGCCCTTAGGATCTTGCTTGACTACCAACAGTATGATGGCGATCATATACGTGAGAGTTGGGTAGTCTATAAGCACATCCTTAATAGTGGTCCCTAGTAGTGGGAGTTTCGAGACATGACATTGATACTCCGGAGTAGACTAGTGTATACAGTCGAGACCCCAACGAGGGGCGGTGGCCGGTCTCACAAGACACTGGTGTCAGTTGGATTACCTAATATGTATACAGGTGCTTATTGGGTTATGAGTACACCGGACAGGACTCGCCGGGAACCTGCTAGTTGGTATTATACCTAGTGTCAGACAGCAGTTCCCTGGTGACATGTGTACAGGTTAGTTCATCGACCTGAGGTCGTCATTTGTCTCGTGTGAGTTCCTACTGTGATTTGATTTCTACCCTACCACGGCTCAAAGGAGTCATGCAAACAGGTTTTTGTTGGGTACAGTCCCGAGCCACATGGAGGCAAGTGAGCGGATCGGCAGGGGATTCGTCTCTCCCGGTATTGCGGGTGAGATCACACTGTGTCTAGGAGAGCCATTACACATAGCCCTCGGCCGAGGCAGGAGATTTACTGGTAGGTACTCCAGTAGTATCTCAAGGTGTTCTGGGCTACACTCTGACACGACTTATACAGCTATTGGGGGTCTGACGTTACCAGCCCCCTAGGCCAGATATGCGATATTCATAGACGAACGGACCGGACTGTATGTATATTATCACTGATAGGCTCAGTAGGGTTCCAGGATGAGTTCGCTCATCGGTTTCCCTTGAGGTCAGTACATGGGCAGCCGTTACGCACAGCTAGTGCCGCTGACGTGCTTATGGTTAAACCTACTGCCAGGGTACTGACGAGTCTTTAGAGTCCCCCACAGATAGTTTCCCAAGTTCAGGCGAAACGTTGTAGAGGCCGTATGGTTTTATGGCAGGGTTCAGAAAATGCACATGCATTTATACACGTGTCATATTTCAGGCAGATAATATTGGTGGGCTTTGGTTTAAGCCGGATCCATGTATTATATTGAGTCAGAATATTTTAGTCTCTCGTATTCGTATTCGGTCGGAATACGGATACAGGTATGTATATACAGACGAGGGGTATTTTCGTAATCCGTTACGAGAATATTTTAGAAGATGCATTTCTTTTTGGATTAATCATTTTGGTTTAAATGATTATTGGGTTTTGAAAAGGGTGACTCATTCTTGGTGACTCATTACTTCTAGAATGATCACTAATGACTTATGTAATGAGTCATCTAGTAAGTCATTAAGTATTAATGAGTTCTGTTTTGGGAATGGATATTTTGAGTAGATATTTTCATTAGATATTTTCTTATGGTTTTGATTATATAACCTCATTTTATCTATTCACGTGAGAAGAAGAAGTCATTATGCTTGAGCGCTCTCTCTCTCTCTCTCTTGAGTGTTTGTTGAGTTCACCATTTCCAACTCCTAAGCATCTTCTTTAACCTCCATCCTATCCCTCTCATGTGATGAGAACCCTAGGGTGTTTGAGACAAAGTATTCTACTCATTCTCTACTTCATCTTGGTCATCTCTTTTAGCAGACTTGATGACCGAGTTGCCTCGGTATAGAGGCGGGAGCCCGTTTAAAGATCCGTAGATATGGTGCCACCTCGATGAGGAGCAAAGAGATCGGAGTTGCCGCGAGGAGCGTGAGATGATGGCTAAAGACCGAAGGACTCGGATCGATCGGTATAGCCTTTCTACCTCTTTACAGTTTATTAGTTTAGCGTTAATGGCAAGATCCGGGTTATAGTATGCAATAGCGCCAGTTATAAAAGTTTTTTTTTCCGCGTTTGGCGTCAGAATGACGGCCGGGGCGCTACTGTAGACTTACATGGTATCAGAGCTACGCCATTAACCTTTACTAACTTGGTCTAACGCGTTTAAAATATCGATCGAACGAAATTTCCAAAACCGTGATTTTCAGGCTAAAGTTTCTGTCGATTTTTAAAACAGATCTAAAAATTATTTTGAGCATCTTAGAAAATCGTGCATACTTTTTTAAGAACACGGTAGAAATTTGGGCCACTGATTCGACAGTGCTGCCGCGGAACCGCCGCACATGCCAAGGGTTGGCCGCGGTTCCGCCGCAGTCTTGGTGCTTCAGTGTACCAAATTTCTTCTGGGGCTCTTGCATAGGGAATTATGGTTTCTGGTATATTTTGTTTGGGCCCAGATTTTGTTTGTGTACTGCAGTTGTAAGTGGGGCCTACTTCGGGAAGTTTTGTCGATCGGAATTTTAAACTTGTTAGTTTATAGTACCTACATTATATCTCCGACCGTGAATGTCATTCGAGCGGTAAATTGCGTCTAATTGCTATAGTCCTTTTAGACGGGTTTGCGAACGTGACATTCGCGTTGATGTTCTGTGTTGTGCTGTAATGTTGCGGATTTGTCGTGGTGGATAGCAGTGTGCAATGGTAGTGCAGTTTGGATTTATTTGTACATTTGATATTGAGGGCGAGCGTCCAACATGTGGATTGCCGTCACTGCCTGTTTGTATAATATTCTTTTGGGGAACGACCGGGTTGAGGTCGATATACCCGTTGTACATATTTTTCATTTCTGTACTAGGTTTTACCCCGCGACGGAGTGTACGGATAGCCGGGTTCTGGAGGGCAACGGGTCCACATTTCATGACTTTGAGAGGCAGATGGGCTTCACTCTAGAATTGGCAGACTATTCGCCGCACTCGTAAGGGGTACAGGTTGACCCAAGGAGGGATGCCCAAGTTACCGGATTCCGTGAAGTGCAGGGTTGTCCATTCACTTTGCTGTAGGGGGCTGCCTCGCTTCAGGTTTTGGCGGGTAACTTGCCGCACCCATAGGGGTCTAGGTTTCATTGCACAGGCTATCCACACGACCAGGGGAACGTCGGGTTTCAGCAGCGGCTCTGTGAAACCCGAGGATCCCAGATTATCTATATTGTTCTGTGATGCTTATTACTTTTCTGTAATGTTGCATATTATCACGCCTGGAGCGATTATTGTATATTGGTATATATATTAGTAGATGTTGTATGTGTTTTACACCCGCGCTAGTCCAGTCTCCGCTCTGTCGTTAGTTAAGTAACCTAACGGGTGATGACGGGACCCAGTGACGAATGCGGATGGCATATACGTACATTTTATTTTCGTTCTTTTCTGGTGTGATTAATTGATGGGACTGCGTTGATTCTGATCAATGCAAAGGAAAACAAACCTGTTTGAATTTTGTTGGAACAGTTTTAAAAAGTGTTATTACAAAGACGTTTTCTTTTGTTTTGCACAGTGGTATTCAGTTGGAATATCCTGCACCTCATTCGACGAGGCAAGGGCCGAGATCCCTTCACCGGGAGTGACCCCTTGGACAGAAATTTGCGTCAGGGTAATAACTTCACTATAGTCGATTACTTGTTGCTTTGCATCACGGTATTCAGTTGGAATATCCTGCACCTCATTCTACGAGGAAAGAGCCGAGATCCCTTCACCGGGAGTGACCTCTTTAGCAAAGGTTTTCGCCACTATATTTTTATAAAAAGCTATCAGGTTCCTTCAACGAGATCAAGATCATTACGTTAAAGGTTTTTCGCTAAAAACCAGCCGTAGCCCTCCGTCGTTTCAGACGGTAGCACGTAGTATTCAAGCTATGTTTGTTGGCCTTCGTCAAGGCATAGTGGATGGTAGCTGCTTGTTACTTTTCTGTTGCATAGATAGATGAGTTGGTTTGGAACAGTCGTATTATCTTGTTGGCCTTCGTCAAGGGTATGTACGGGCGGGTTCGAATTGAGAAGATAATGACTGGTAGAACTTTACATGTGACTTATGATTTGTTGGCCTTCGTCAAGGTCATAAGAACATGGGGTAAAAATCACATCGGGAGTTTCTAAAGAAACTGAAACTTGCCAGGCATGCGCATACCTTCTGGAGTGTGATAACGTGAGTGGATTCCATCACGTCATCATGCGATGAGAGTTGGATCCCGGTTCCCACTTGTTTCCCCCAATCAGAGCAAAGCTCTGTTCAAATTCCAAGGTGGGAAATGAAGCGACGCATTTGTTTCCCCCAATCAGAGCAAGGCTCTGTTTTAAAATTCAAAATTTAAAATAAATGAAGCAACGCTTCAGTCACTTGCGCTCTGTGCTGTGCGCCACGTGTCAAACAGTGGTGCGCTAGCGCAGTTGCGCTGTGCGCCACGTGTCAAACACAGGCGCGCTAGCGCAGTTGCGCTGCGCTCTGCGCTGCGCGACACGTGTCAAGCGCAGGCGCGCCAGCGCCAACTGCGCCAGCACTAGAATTTAAATAATAAATTATTTAATTAATCAGAATTAAAATTCTAGAAAGATCTTTCCAATCTTATTAAAATAAGAAGATTGTCTTCTGTAAAACAGAGACCTTAGGATCAAAGATCCAACGGTGGGGAAATACCCCCAGATCAATCAGAGAAAGATCTCTGTAACTAACCTAACAAACCAATTGGTCTTATATAAAGGCCCCTAGATTCCAAGTCTCACACATACAGAGAGATAGACATTCAGAAAAGAGAGAACCCTCTGAAAAATTTGAAAGGGCAAGCCTTTGAAGAAAGAAGATCATCTTTTTCATCTCTGAAGGTAAAGAATTTGATTTTTGAAGAACAGAGATGAAAACACCTCACAAAAAGAAGAATTTCTTCTAAAAAGATCAAAGATCTAAGAACAAGATCAAGATCTTCAATATAAAAAGAAAAAAAAAGATCAAAAAAGATCCAATCATAAAAAAGAAGAAGTAATTTACTTCATTCTTAGATCTTTTTGATCTATATAAAGGCATAGCCTTTTGATGAACCATTGGTTCTTGAATCTTGAGGTAGAATCTCTTTAGAACAAGAAAAACTTGTTTCTTTGATCTGAATTGAATCAAGATGCGCTCTGCGTTGTTAGATAGTGCCTTGCACTTTTGAAATGCGCCTTTGCGCTTATTAGATTGGCGCACTGCAACAGAGCGCGCCACGTGTCGTTCACTGGCACAATCTGTGCTTTGCGCTCTGGAATGGCGCACTGCACCAGAGCACGCCACGTGTCAGCAGCGCACGAGCGCAGCGTACTGTCGCAGCGTACTGCGCTAACAGACTCGCGCTTAGCAGAGCGCGATACGTGTCACCTGCGCATGCGCTAGCGCATTGCGCTCTTTAATTGGTGCAAAGCGCCTGACAAGGCACGTGGCGCACTATCAGACCACTTAAATGCTGTGCATTATTTAAAACGGCAGAGCCTAACTAAAGGCCTAACAGACCAAATATAAATGCTATGCATTTAATTACAGAGACCAATGCTATGCATTAATAAAAGGGCCGAGCTCAAATAAAGTCTCAACAGCCAGAACAATAAAATGTTCAACTAAGCCCATTTGCTCATAAACCTTCAAACAGACTCTAGTCTCAAATTGGACTATAGATCTCCCAACCAACATTGGTTCAAGGGTACATCTCTGAACTCCTCTGATATTTTTCGTTGTAATCCTTCAACGTCTTCAGAGAGGTGACGGGTCCCGACAGCCATACATTCCACGGACTACAATGGACCACCATGTCCTTAAACTGGAAATCGACCGCAATGTCTCTAAACTAAACAATAGAGTCCAAATGCTCTCTTGTTGGATCTAAACGATCCCGTTAAGTCGATCTTAGTCTTAAATTAGACTAACGTGTCCTTAACAAACATTTAAGTTGATCTTAGCCTCAAATAAGGCTAACGTATCCTTAAACCGAAACCCTAAACCCAAATCTAAGAAAATTCGGATTTGGACTAATCCACGTCCTACGGGCGACAACATAAATTAGTCTCTGTATACAATCCACGGGCAACCACAAACAAAACAAACACCCACGACACGAAGTGACCATCTGGAGAAGGAGAAAGTTGTTACCGCGATGCAGTAGCGTAATTAATTGCAGGGGCTTGCGCCTGTAGGTAAGAGCGTCCCCACCATCAAAACCCCCTCAAACGAGGGGGAATCTGACGAAGTTTGCTATATCGGCCGCATCCGTTTAAACCTTCGATACACGGTGTCATAAATCAACTTGGCATCTTCGGAGAGGTGGGCGGATAGCACCAATTAGCATCTGCCCCAAATTTTAGGCAAGACGTCTATCGCGTCTCCGCCGCGTCCTTCGGAGGGGAACAGATTCTGGCACGCCCGGTGGGACCTCTTCCTCTTTCCACTCCACACTTCGTGTGTCGTGTTTGCGAACGAATCGCGGTTCGCTATGGTTGCATGTGGATTCGAGGTACTTAGATTTGGTGTCTTGCTCCGTGCAGAAAACAGAAGATCAATGGCTTCAAACTGCACTACCTGCAACTGCAACTCTCACTCCGTCCTTGCTGGAGGAGTGACGTACGGGCCCCAAGCGGCCTCCCTTTTCAAGATGCCAGTGGAGCAGGTAACTCAGGCCACCACTAGGCTATTCTTCGGGACTATGCTCCCACCGATGAGCTTCAACGCCCCTGTGCCGTCACAAGAAGCTCCCAAGAAGTGGGTATTCGATTGGCTTGCTACTGCTGCGGCCCCTTTCCACGGGTCGCCCAACTCCACCGCCTCGATTTTTAACAGACTAGGCCAGAGCTCCAACGGGCCTATGAAGAAGCCTGCAATACCAGAACGCGTTATCCCAAAGCGGATAGCCATCCCTGCTCCCGTTCCAGGAAAAATCACCAAGGTTGCTTCCCCTACTCGGAAGTCTGCTTTTGATAGGTTGGCCGTCCCCATTCAACGGACGTCGGTCTTTAAAAGGCTGATACCAGCGAATTCTGACCAACACCGGGGGCATGAGGAGGTCACCCCTACGGCCAAACTAACTCCAATCGCGCGACATGCTCGCCGTCGTCACTGGCGCCGGGTAGGGAAGGCTGGGAGCAACTCCCCCTCTGGGCTAACTCCGCCAACTCCGATGGTGGAAATCAATGTTTCTGTTCCGACCGAGAATACCTTTGAACCGCTAAGAAGGGTGCGAAAAAACTCGCCAACTGCCGTACTGAAAAGAACTCCTCCTCCGGTGGAGAATGTTGCGGAAGCCAAGCCAGAACAGTCCCCTCAGCGGCTGTCCTCCAAGATCTACAAAGTCTGGCGGCAGGTTCGTAACTCAGTAGTTGATCAAGATTACCCTCGTCGGCAGAAAAAGGCGAAGGTTCAACAAGAAGAAAGCCATCCTGCCAAGTCACGGAAAGCTATCTGGGTGCCCACTGTGACGACCCTCTCAACTTCGACCGCTCATAAGAAGAGAAGGCCAGAGAAGATCCCCATGCCTGCGACAAATGTCAAAGGCACTAAGCCCAAACGCCCTAAGTCTGGGGGAATAACGGTCCATACTATTTACATGGCATCCGGGAAAGAGGATAGCCGCGCTTCTACGGGCCACCGACCACTCACCCGATCC
Source organism: Agapanthus africanus (assembly GCA_030015575.1). NCBI lineage: Eukaryota > Viridiplantae > Streptophyta > Magnoliopsida > Asparagales > Amaryllidaceae > Agapanthus > Agapanthus africanus. The sequence goes on from CM057338.1 coordinate 221,229,014, forward strand.
ATCACAAGGGCTCAGGAACAGCAACAACAGAAGCTCCAGGAAATGCTGACTGCAATGGCCGCGCTCACCGGACCAAAAGAAAGCCCGGAGGCTTCATCGGAACAACGTCGCGAACACGAGACCGATGCTGAATTCCTTCGTAGAATGCTTGAAAGGAAAGATAAAGAGGCCGTGGAACAAGCGGCCAATATAAAGCAGATGGCTCTTCTGTTCCAAGACATGGTCGGGATGATGATACAGCCGGATCCTCCAGCCGAAGATCCTCCTATTGACCTCGAAGACGACAGAGGAGAAACGTCAAATCCACCTCTGGCTCTTTCAACAGCCAAAGAGGATACAATCTCTAAAGCCGCCTTGGACGATTATATTGCTCAACAAATAAGATTTCACCAGGAAACTGAGGCAGCCGGCCAAGTTGTCAAAACGGGGCGACCATATCCAAGCTGGTATGATCAGATAAAGTACCCGCCGGGCTACACGATCTCGAAATTCCATGTCTACAAGGGGACAGGAAATCCCCATCAACACATAGCCCAATTCAGAGCTCTTTGTGGCAACACCGGCGGCGATGATAAGCTCTTACTTCGCCAATTCGTCGGCAGTTTATCGGAGACGGCGTTTGAATGGTACTCTGAGCTTCCGAATGACTCCGTCAAAACTTTCGCAGAGATGGAATTGCTATTCACCCAGCGATTCGCGAGCGCCAGCGAACGCACCCTGATAACAGCTTTGATCAATGCAAGGGTGAAGCCAGGCAAAACCTGGGTTCAATATGCAATCCGATGGCGGAACTTGTGGTCGAAGTGCGAACAACGCATCGAAGAAGCACCAGCGGCAGGCATGTTCGTAGGCACTCTGGATCCTCATGCAACTATTTCACAGTTCATGATGTTCTTTAAGCCGATCACGTTCCAGGCTTTAATTGATAAGCTAGCCCAAATGGATCAAATGGATCACAGACCGTCTCCTCCAAAGCCAGACTCTCGAAATGAGAACGGAAAAGGGAAAGCGATCGTCATCGCCAATACTCAACAACAACCGAGCAACTCAAAGCTGGTTGTTCGCCAAAACAATATGCGTCCATGCCCATCCCTTGAGGAAAGATTAGGACGTCCTTACTCGTTTCCTCAGGATAAAACGAGAAGACTGTTCGAGCTGGTAGTGCACAATAGACTCATTAATCTGCTGATTCCAAAACGTCCGTTGCAGCCAGGCGATGTCAACGATCTTAATTACTGCCCTTACCACCAAGCGGTAAGCCATCCAATCGAAGATTGCTTCGTCTTTAAGGGATGGATCGAGGATCAGTACCAACAAGGCAAGTTCGCGTTATCCGAAAACTGCATGGTGAACCCGCCACAGCCTCACACTCCGAAGAAGACAAACACACCGAGGGCAACATGCTCTTTTGTTGAGGAAGCTCCTTGGGAGGTGGCTCTTTCGGCCAAGATCAAAAGGATGCTGAATGATCTTCAGACATGCCCGACGATCAGATGGAATAACCCGTTAGAACCTGAGATCGTCAAGGGGATGCTGAAGCCACGTCCAACTCCAAATATTGGTGGTGATATCCAAAGCATTCACACCCAGCCGTCGAAATCTTCGAAAAAGAAGAAGAAATCCAAGAAACCCGTGAAACCTGGCGACAAGCGCACGGACCTACAAAAGCAGATTGACGCGCTGGAAGAGTATAACCAAAAGGCACGGACTCCAATCATGCTCAAAGAGTTCCTCAGCCACGTTCTTGAGGACGGAGATGATGGAGAAGAATCGTCAGACGAATCTGAGGATTATGTAGCAAGTTGCCATGTGATCTCTCATTCATGGCTAGACAATGAAGAGGCCCCTTGCACAAAGAAACTGGGGGCAGAGCCTGAATCGGAACTTCTGGGGCCGTCAGATGAAATGATCGACGCATTCCTAAACGAAGCTCTCCTGAGAAGTAAAGCCGATCGAGAGCGTGAGATGGCCATATTCGAAAAGGCCAAACGCCGGCAACTAGACAAAAGGGTCGAAACACTCCCACCAGATCAAAGTACACCCGCCGCAAATGAAAGCAGGATCAAGACAAGGAAATGATTCCCCAAAGCCATATCGATGGGGATGAGGCTGCCCTCTTTTAGAGAAAATTCTCCTAGTGGGATACATCTTGATGAAGCGGACGTACATACTAACTTCTGCTTATATCATCAAAAGATCACGCATCCTACTGAAGATTGCAACTCCTTTAAGTGTTGGTGGCAAGGGTATGTCGCACACAGGCAACACTTCAACAGGATAAAGCGTGAAGCTCGTAGACAGCAGAAAAGTGCAACAGATGAGCGTATAAGAATTGCCGACAATTGTCATAGGGTTGATCCTGAGGGACCGCGAGTTCTCATCTTCGGGAGCGACTCCGACGAAAAAGTAGCCATCGGCCCCCTCTTCAAGGAATCCATCTCTAAAACGAAAGAATTGAGAAGTTGCGAAAACATTCAGCCGTGCAATCGCACGTTACCCGGAAAGAATCCCGAACCGGCAAACAAGGGATCGAACAAAAATGATAAAGGGAAAGAAAAAACGGCCTTCGTTGCTAACGCTAAAAAACAATCGAGTGACCCTAGACCGGTTGTTCGCCAAAGCAACAAGCGGCAACCCCTCTATGAAAAGTTGAAACGTCCTTATTCATTTCCCCGGGATGAAACAAGGAGACTGTTCGAACTAGCGGTGTGCAACGAACTTATCACTCTACCGGAACTGAAACTCCCATTACAACTGAACGATATCAACAATCCTAATTACTGCCCTTACCACCAAGTATTGGGCCATCCGATCGAAAACTGCTACGTCTTTAAAAACTGGGTTGAAGACCAATACCAATAGGGCAAGTTCGCACTGTCCGAAAACTGGAAGGTGAACCCGCCACAACCACATGCTCCGAGAAAGATGGATATGCCGGGGGCATCATGCTCATTCACAGGGAAAGCCCCATAGACCGAAAAGTCCGTAAACTAAAAATCCGCCTCAAATACGGCAGCAACGGACCGAAACGTCCTTAAACTAACAGTGGACCGAAATGTACCTAAACTAACAACGGACCACTATGTCCTAAAACTAGCCGTTGACCGAGACGTCGATAAACTACGATGGATTGTAGCGTCCCAAAACTGATAAAAAAAAGAATAAAAAAAAGTAGAACGGTATGTCCATAAGCAAAATGGGCACGGATGAAAAACCGAAAGGGCTCCGTGAGTAAAAACAGCAGGGCTACCGGCGAGTGTTTGTGAAAACCCGAAAGGGCGCAACCTCGTTATATATAAAAAAAAGAATAAAAATAAAAACAAAAATGGTATGTCCATAAGCAAAATGGGCACGGATGAAAACCCGAGAGGGCTCTGTGAGTAAAAACAGCAGGGCCACCGGCGGGTGTTTGTGAAAACCCGAAAGGGCGCAATCTCGTTAAAAGACACTTACAGGGTCCTCTCGACCTTGTGAGGAGAAACCACCTGCGTGAGATCCTTACGACTCACAAGGGAGCAATACACTTAGGAATCCTCACGATTCCTAAGGAGAAATTACACTTACGAGATCCTCACGACTCGTAAGGAGAATCCTCTTATGAGATCCTCACGGCTCATAAGATTTGAAAGTCTTAAGCTACAGAGACCTGAACCTGTTCTTAAGCAACCCCCACAACCTTCGATATTGCCCTAAAAGTGGCTCAATGCTTTCCTACAAGCGGCTCAATGCTGACCTTTGTATACAATCCATGGGCACGAATAAACATTTCCCTAACCAAGTCCCACCCGTGACTAGGGATATGTCCATATGGTGAACAACTGTTGTAAGTCCTTTCGACTTATAAGGAGAACACGCTTTTGTAAGATCGTTATGACTTACAGGGGAATATGCACTTAGGAATCCTCACGATTCCTAAGGAGAAAACGCACCTACGAGATCCTCACGACTCACAGGGAGAAATACCTTCATGAGACCCTTACGGCTCATGAAGTCAAAAGCCTTAGTCGATGGGATCCTAACCCTGTTTGCTAAGCCACCTTTGTTCGACATCGACGGAGGCAAATGATGATTCGCTCCTGGCAATATCCCAGTTGTAGCGATGCTGATGCCTAAATCAGTATCTAATTCCATGTCCTTTCATGGCAAATGATGATTTGCTCCTGGCAATATTCCAGTCGTAGCGATGCTGATGGTAAGATTGGCATCAGATTCCAAGTTCCACACTCGCGATAAGAAAAATCAGCGAGCCAAAAATGCATATGAAATAGCCAAAATGATTGGGCAACTCGCAATAAAAAGCAGCGAGTAAAAAAAACAGCCGAAATGATTGGGCAACTCGCAATAAAAAGCAGCGAGTAAAATAAAAAAAAATATAGCCGAAATGATTGGGCACCGCGAAAAATAACCGAAATGATTGGGCAATCGCGACTTTCGCGATATAAAAGCCGAAATGATAGAGCATCGCGGAAAGAAATAAGAAAAAAATGAAATTTTTGCCCTACAGGTGAGGTCACATCGATCCCTGTGTACAATCCAGGGGTACAAACAAAAAGTGGAACCGTACCTTCCTACCAGGCTCCATCCGAAAGAGAGCCAAGTCTCGACGGTTCACAGACAATCTAGAGACCACCTCGACATTTATCTCGTTATAGCAGACGCAACGTCAAAACAAAGTGGAGTGACGGCAAAATCCCAACACCACCTCGACATCCATCTCATTACAACAGACGCAATGTCAACAACGGCGTTCCTTCGCAGTCCAGCAGGATGTAGACACAACGTCAAAACAAAGCGGAGTGACGACAAAATCCCAACTCCACCTCGACATCTGTCTCATTACAGCGGACGCAATGTCAACAACGGCATTCCTTCGCAGTCCGGCAGGATGTAGATGCAACGTCAACGAAAGACCCCATGGTCAGCAAAGTGGAGTGACAGCAAAATCCTAACTCCACCTCAACATCCGTCTCATTACAACAGACGCAATGTCAACAACGGCATTCCTTCGCAGTCCAGCAGGATGTAGACGCAACGTCAAAACAAAGCGGAGTGACGGCGAAATCCCAACTCCACCTCGACATCCGTCTCGTTACAGTGGACGCAATGTCAATAATGGCGTTCCTTCGCAGTCCAGTAGGATGTAGATGCAACGTCAACGAAAGACCCTATGGTCAGCAAAGCGGAGTAACGACAAAATCCTGGCTCCACCTCAGCATTCGTCTCGCTACACCAGACGCAATGTCAACAACGGCGTTCCTTCGCAGTCCAGCAGGATGTAGACGCAACGTCAAAACAAAGCAGAGTGACGACAAAATCCTAAATCCACCTCGACATCCGTCTCGTTACAACGGACGCAATGTCAATAACGGCGTTCCTTCGCAGTCCAGCAGGATGTAGATGCAACGTCAACGAAAGACCCAATGGTCAGCAAAGCGGAGTAACGGCAAAATCCCGGCTCCACCTTAGCATTCGTCTCGCTACACCAGACGCAATGTCAACAACGGCGTTCCTTCGCATTCCAGCAGGATACAGATGCAACGTTAACGAAAGACCTCACGGTCGAAGCAAAACGAAGCGAAGGTCAAATTCCTAGCTTCATAGTCTTGACGGCAACTCATATAAAGCCTGAAAGACTATCGAAGATCATCTCGCACCAGCGCGGAGTGGTCACCACCTCGACGTTCGTCTGGATACATCAGACGAGATGTCACCTCAGCGTTCTTCCTCCAGCAAGGTTCAGACGTGACAATATCACCCAACGGAACCACGGAAAAATCCCTAGTTTCAAACCTCGACGGTTCACCAACAACCTGGAGACAATCGCGACATTAGTCTCGATACAGCAGACGCAATGCCAGTAAACAAAGCGAAGGCCAAATTCCTAGCTTCAGGGTCTTGATGACAACTCATATCAAACCTGAAAGACTATCGGAGATCATCCCACACCAGCGCGGAGTGGTTATGACTCATCGGGGCTCTCCAAAATGAGCCTAACCTCAAGTAAAAAGCGGCATGACAAAATTCCTAACGCTTTCTCTTTCGATGGTCAAACTGCCTAAGAGGATTGCTTGAAGACGTTTTGTCCAGCCCCCGAAGGGATCAAAGACACGACAGTCGCAAAGGTACTCGAACAGCAAGGTTTCCTATCGAGAAATACATCAGCCGACGCGACGGTACGATGGACAAAACCCTTGTACCACAGACCCTAACGGACCTCTGTCGTAAAGAGCAGAGATTAACTGTGACGTTAGGACATCCTTGCGAGAACTTCTCGATTCGTCTCGACTCGTAGGGAAAAGCCTTAGGCAATGGGGATAAAAACCTGTTTCCTAAGCACTGGGCCCTGCAAGTTGATCCAAAACGGACTCTTGCATACTATTCACGGGTCACACTCTCCAAAGTCGAATCTCGACAAGGAGGGAAACAACCACTTACGGGTCCTCTTGACTCGTAAGAGGGAAAATTCTCTTGTGAGATCCTTACGACTCTCAAGAGAAAACATACTTAGGAATCCTCATGATTCTTAAGGAGAAAATTACACCTACGGGACCCCCCGGCCGGTAGGGAGAAAATTCTTTATGAGACCCTCACGGCTCATGAAGTTGAAAAGTCTTAGGTGACAGATCCTAACCCTGTTTTCTAAGCCATCGCCACTCTACCAAAAGCATATGATTGACAGTTATATACTATCTACGGATCGCACTTGCTAAAATCGCATGGCAAACAACACAGTAAAGAGGAGAAGGAAACAAGGAGAATATCCAACCAGCATTTAATTAAGCGTTCGAGGCATACCCATTCATGCATGTGCAAAAGATTTAGTACATAAAGTAAGACGCGCTGAAATGAGAAATTTGCCGTTCATGCTGCAAAAAAGTTCTTACAATTATGAAAGCGGTAAACAAAAACATTATCAAGATAGTTACAATGGCAAAACCTCAGACCCAGGACATGGATTGAGGAACTCAAAAGTGACCTCGTCTAGGACTTTCTAAGCCTGGCGAACCATCCTAGTGTGCTTTCTTTCGCGAGCACGAGCGTCGGGATCCCCACTGATGTCCTCCACCCTCCGATAGGCAGCAAGTATGGCAGACTGTTGAAAGGCCTGGTGTAGGAGGTCGACAAGATTGTCTCGCCGTCTCTTCGAGATTAGGTTCATCAGATACACCGAATGCACCTTATCTTCAGCGGCATCTAATGCTCTAAGTGACATGCCAGCATAGAACAGAGGGAGCACTCCCCAAATTGCTCCCACAATAAGCTTTAGAAGAGGGAAAGCCAGGGAAGCAGTTGGCCATTGTATGCGTCAAAGCGACTCATAATTTCGGCACACCTAGCGTTTGTGAGTTCTCGGTCCTGAGAAAGGCCGAGTCGGCAGATGTCTCCGTAAGAGATGATCTCATCAAGGTCATACATATGGGCGTCCATTACTCCTGTAAAAGAAAATCAACAAAATCAGCAGACAGACTGATTAAGCAAGATGATATAATTCCTCAAAAAATAAATGCCATCTTTAACCTTCAAGATCCATGAAAAACTCTTAAGAGTTCTTCTATATGATTCGGAAAGAGCAAAGCTCTATTAATGAATTAAGAAAATACAAGAAAAATCCTTTTAGAGAACAGAGCTCTATTAATGGAACCCTAATAGGGTTCTCTTTAGTTCTCTTTAGATCTCTTTAAACCTATAGAGCAAAGCTCTGCTAGTGAAACCTGATTGTTTTTAATTTCTCGATTGGGATGTAAAAGCAAGTATCGAATGGATTGTTTCCCGATAACGGTTTCATTTGATTGATAACAGTATCTTGTATCGGTATTTAGAAAATTGTATAAAGAAATCACAACCAAAGAATTATATTTGACCGCAATCAATAACGGTGTCGTGTAGATTTCGTTAGCAAGTGCGGATCGTCCACAGGGATTGTGCGATTCGTTTCTATGTTTAATTTGTTTGAATTGAAAAGTTAATCGAAAAGAAAAGAAAACATGATTCAAGATTTTATCGATTGATTCAGGTGTCACTAATCTAATCAAGAATCAAGAAATGATAAACAATCGAGAATCGGGTTTCGATGATATTTCCAACCAAATGTCAAGAATCTAAATGAGGCTCGTAGGAATCGATCGGATCTATAGACGTGATGTAATCTCAAGATTTCGTGTTCTTGTCCTTCGAAGGATTGATACTAGATCGATGATGATCGACGAGAGTTAGGGCTTTCTCGTGAAACTAGGGTTTCATCGTTTAACCCTTGTTCTTTCATCGATATCATTCACATTCTAACCTCTAGCAATTTCAAGAAACGATTGTAAGTCCCCAATCTCGAGCGATATCAATCAAGAAAGCATCGCAACGAATTGGGTTGTCTGTTCTTGAACTTGCTAGGGTTTACAAAACTCGTAGGATTCAATAATCGATTTAAGATATGTTATATCATCATTCTATTGATCGTCTCGACTCCTCGACGAGCGGAGTATTACTCAAACATCACAACAAGAATTACAACTAGAAATTTAGATCGAATCATGATGCAAGAATTTAAAGAAAACAAGATAAAAGAATATCACCTTTTATTTATATCAACAATTTGATTGTAGTCGCTCAAGAACTTCAAGAGGAAGAACTAAATTGTCGATTTGGCGTCGCTCGGCTCCGTGAGTCGTGGATCGGCTTGGACCACTTGCTCTGTTGAAGATCGGCTTCACTCATAAAAGGTTGCAAGGCTTCTTGCTTGATGGGGTACTCGGGATCTTGGCTTTTGATTGGAATTAGGGTTAGGGTTTCACACAAGTCTTCTCACTAGACTTGTGGAAGAAGATGAAGAAAGAGAGTGAATGGCTCTAGATTGGCTAAAGATGATTTTTTTTAACACTAGGTCTAGGCTTCTATTTATAGACTTCCCAAACCCTAGGTCTAGGTTTGAAATTACAATTCCCTCCAAAAGTTTGTTGAGGAGTTTCTAGAAAGAGTTTGTTAGGAGCTAGCTTAGGTTTTAAGTTAGGATTAATTAAGCTTAGAAACCCTAGTTTGCTGATCTGGCAGAAACCTCTGGAGTCTTCTGGAACTTGAAGTACATGAACTGAATGTGGGCCCTGAATGAAGAATTTTGGTGCAAAGCTTTGGTGCTGACGTAGCAAGACGGCCGCGGAACCGCGGCCTAAGCCGGCTTGCGTCGCGGTTCTGCGGCCAAGTTATGGCTTCATGGCTTGGTTCTTCTGTTGTGGTCTTGGGATGATATTTGTAGCTTTATCTGATGTGTTGTTTGTATTTGTCCCTTTGGATTGATACCAGAATTGAAATTATTAAGTTGGCGTAATGTTTGATCGGTACCGTATAAATTGTGGCCTTTCTCCTGGATTTTCCTGCACAGATCTCAAAACAAGTGTTGCGCAATATAGGGATGATGCGATGCCATGAAATGTGGTCAATTTCCTTTATAGTGCCGGTTTTAGAGTCTAACACATGCAATCTGATATTTTACGACTGATTTTCTAATATGTGAAATATGAATACCATACACTTCTAAATGAGTGTAAATGATAGGGAAATTGCCGTGTTAAAAATACAATATTTTCGACTAATCAAATTCCCCCAAACTTAATTTCGATCGTCTCGAGCGAATTGTTTTATTTAAAAGAGAAGGAGAAAATAAAGAAAGAGAAAAACTAATTAGCACACTTTAGTAGGCAACACGATTGCACTGAGCACGTGCAACAAGCCTTTAAACCTCTAGGCGTCCCTAGTAGGAGGAGTGTTGTCTCCTGAGGGTTTTCAGCGGATTGCACCCACAAAATCCAATAATAAAAGGAAGATCATGAATATTACATTTAAAGAAAAGAATTGTAAAAGAAAGACTTTGAAAATTAGGGTTTCCAAATAAGCTAGTTTTTCGGTTGTCATGAGCCCTATCTTAATGGTCATGAAAAGATGTTAGAAATCACGTCCTCCCTTAATAAAATATCGTCTTATTTTTCATTCCTATCTTTCTTCCAAACATCGATCATATCACCCTGCGTGTGTGTAACGGACATCCCTACATCCGGAGAATTCAATTCAAGCTATCATACTCTTGCCCATCAGCCTCAGTACTTTTTAATTAATGAATATTTAGATGAGATTGCGCACACACTTTCATGCGACCGTTAATACTTCTTGAGGTACTAACCGACCGATTACTCCTGTGCTTGCTTATTTGATGTATTTTCCTCGTCTTGTACCACCTTAGGCATATCAGTGACTTCCAGACCAGTTGGCCTTAAGGCACTAGGTGAAGAGGCACCCTCGCTATACATTTTTTATTGCCCTTGGTGATAACAAAACCAGTGTCCATTTTTCTTACCACTTTATATTTTATTCATTTTTTTTTCTTTTATTTCCTTCATACTTTTGTCTTTAAGACAAGAGCATTTCAAGGTATCCTCTACTATCCCAGGCTTCAAGACGTGTGTAAGTGCGAATAGTAGGGTATCAACGTTCAAAACGTTTGGCTTCCAAAATAGAAACTATTTTTCAGACTTAGTTTTATCCTCAGATTAGTGACGTCCTTCATCTTACTAACCCTTAGGACAATGGCTCATAACTACTTATTACTAGTTCGTATAAGAAAACTTCTAATTTTCTTAGTTTTCTTAAATTTTTCTAATCTCATGGATGTAATTGTTCACTATCTAAACTTTCATTATCTTATTTATGTACAAAAAAGTGTAAATATTAAAATTATTTTTATACTTGAAATTTTTTTAAATTTTTATCGGTTTTGAAAAATTTTCAATTTTTATAGATTTTTAAAGAAATGTTTTGTGCTTATGCAAATGATATGCAAATGATGCAAAAATAAGCACAAACCTCCCCCAAACTTGTTTTCAACAGTGTTCTCACTGTTGCCAACCGCTATACCTACAAAAACTGTAAGCCTGGGAGGAATTATTAGTGGGGGCAAAATATATAAGTGAAGAACTTCCCCCAAACTTACTCTTTTCACTCACCTCCATTTAAAAGATGATGCAATGATATACAGGATATGAAGGTGAGACGGAGGAATTTTAATCAAAATAAACTGGCTCTTGTAAGAACAAGAGCTCCTCCGTGGGGTCAGTGGAAAAATACGGCTTTAGTCTGTGTCCATTTACTTTGAAAAAATTGCCGTTTTAAACATTTTCTACTTCTACTGCCCCATGCGGATATACAGACCGCACAACAAAAGGTCCCTTTCATCGAGATCGGAGCTTACCCGCGTGAAGGTGTAGTCGTGAATCATAAAGAAGGACTTGTTGACCAGGTGAAAATATTTTCCTCAAAATGTTTTTATCGTGAAAAATCTTAGTCCTATTCTTTATGATCACAGCATTATCATAAGCTTCATCGCGGAGTTCGCTTAGCTCATTTATTTGCAGCTTCCGAAAGTTGCAAGCAAGGTTTAGATCAAAATTTATTTCTTTAATAGCCCATAATGCTTTATGCTCTATCTCGACGGGCAAATGACATGCTTTCCCAAACATTATCCTATATGGAGACATCCCTAGGTCGGTCTTATATGCAGTTCTGAATGCCCAAAGAGCATCCGTCAGTTTGGTCGACCAGTCTTTTCTATTTTTAGCAACAGTTTTCTCCAGGATAAGTTTGATTTGTCTGTTTGAGATTTCAGCCTGCCCACTTGTTTGGGGATGATAGGGTGTAGAAAGTCGGTGGTTGATTGAGTATTTTCGCATCAGAGTCTCGAAAGACCTGTTGCAGAAATGTGTCCCATTATCGCTAATGATAGCGCGTGGGTGTCCAAATCGCGAGAAGATATTCTCTTTTATAAACTTAATGACAACTTTCTTGTCATTTGTGCGACATGGAATGGCTTCTACCCACTTTGAGACATAATCAACCGCCAGCAGTATGTACAAATTCCCAAAGGAGTTGGGAAAAGGACCCATAAAATCAATGCCCCAAATATCGAATATTTCAACAACCAAGATAGGTTGCTGAGGCATTTCATTCCTCTGGGAGATTCTACCCGTGTACTGACATTGTGTACAGGTTTTGCAATAGTCAAATGCGTCCTTGAATAAGGTCGGCCAATAAAATCCACATTGCAAAACCTTCTCCGCCGTTTTTCTAGGACCGAAGTGACCCCCACAGGCCTGATCATGACAAAAAGAAAGAACACTCTTGAACTCTTCATTCGGGACACACCGGCGAATGATCTGATCTGGACAATATTTAAACAAATAGGGCTCGTCCCAGTAAAAATGTTTTACTTGGGATAGAAAACGGTATTTGTCCTGTTTTGACCAATCGCTCGGTATCAGTCCAGTGGCATGATAGTTCACAATATCCCTGAACCATGGTTCATTGGATATGCTCAAGAGTTGTTCATCAGGGAACGAATCATTGATCGGCAGGGTCACAGAGGAAGAAGAGATGCGTGAAAGATGGTCAGCTACTACGTTTTCACATCCTTTCTTATCTTTGATAACAAGATCGAATTCTTGTAACAGAAGGATCCAACGTATTAGTCGACCTTTTGCATCTTTCTTCGCCAGAAGTTGTTTTAAAGCGGAATGGCCAGTATACACAACTATAGGTGAGCCAATTAAGTAAGGCCTGAATTTTTCTAATGCAAATACAACCGCTAAAAGTTCTTTTTCTGTGGTTGTATAATTGATTTGAGCATCATTCAGGGTCTTACTTGCATAGTATATCACGTGTGGCATCTTTTTGATGTGCTGTCCTAAGACTGCACCTACTGCAAAATCAGATGCGTCACACATCAGCTCAAAGGGGTAGTCCCAGTTTGGTGATGATAAAACGGGGGCTGAAGTGAGTGAGTGTTTAAGTGAGTCGAAAGCTGTCTCGCAGTCCGAGTCAAAATGGAAGGTCGTATCCTTGGCCACGAGAAGAGTTAAAGGTCTAGCAATTTTGCTAAAGTCCTTAATGAATCTCCTATAAAAGCCCGCATGGCCAAGGAAAGATCGAATATCTTTGACGCTTTTGGGATGAGGGAGGTTTTGAATGACATCTATTTTAGCTCTGTCAACCTCAATGCCTTTCTGTGAAATAACATGTCCAAGAACAATTCCTTCTTGGACTATAAAATGGCATTTTTCCCAGTTCAAAGTCAAGTTCCTCTCTTTACAACGAGTAAGAACAGCGTCCAGATTCGATAGGCAATCAGAAAAAGAGTCTCCAAAAATCGAGAAATCGTCCATAAAGATCTCCAGAAAATTCTCTACCATATCAGAGAATATCCCCATCATACACCGCTGAAAGGTAGCGGGAGCATTGCATAACCCAAAGGGCATGCGACTGTAAGCAAAGGTACCAAAAGGACAAGTAAAAGTGGTTTTATCTTGATCCTTTTTGGCGATGGGGACCTGATTATAGCCTGAGTATCCATCCATAAAACAATAATACTCTCGTCCCGCTAAGCGTTCCAGCATTTCATCAATGAATGGTAGAGGAAAGTGGTCTTTCCTCGTGGCAGCATTGATTTTCTATAATCAATACATACACGCCACCCAGTTTGGGCACGTGTCTGAATCAACTCATTTGCCTCATTGGTTATAACAGTGATGCCGGATTTCTTAGGAACGACATGTATAGGACTAACCCATTGGCTATCGGAGATAGGGTATATAATACCATTATCTAAGCATTTGACGATCTCTTTCATCACAGCTTCCTTCATGACGGGATTCAACCGTCTCTGTGGTTCTCGGGTCGGTCTGGCATCATCCATCACATGTATATGATGTTCAACTATCAAGGGACTAATCCCTTTGATGTCCGCCATACTCTAACCAAACGTCTCTTTGTTAGATCTCAATACCGATAAAAGTGCATTCTCTTGCTCTAATGCTAGAGAAGCGGATATGATAACCGGTAAAGACTCTTTCTTACCTAGATATGCATATTTAAGGTGAGAAGGTAAAATTTTGAGATCTAATTCGGGCGGAGAAATGATAGAAGGAGGGATCATCGAGTGATTTTTGGATTTACAAAGAAGCTCAGAGCCTGTGAAAGATACAGACTCGGGTGGAGAAAAGTCAGGAGTGCAGGACTCAAGTGTAGGAAAAGTGTCCTCACTAAGATCTTGTGTGAAATTAAACAGAGATGTGGTAATGTCATCGAGATCAATAAAGCAAAGTTCCTCAGCTCCACAACTATCGGGAGCGATCTCATGGACAGAGCACACATCTAAAATATGAGCAGAGGGTTCTGATGGCTGACTTCCAACTTTGTAGATATTTAGTTCAATGGTCATATTTCCAAATGATAAGTTCATTGAACCATTTCTACAGTTTATAACAGCGTTGGAAGTGGCAAGGAAAGGACGGCCCAGAATCACCGGAATTTGGCCCCGGGGGTTTGCTACAGGCTGTGTGTCGAGCACAATAAAGTCTACAGGGAAAACAAATTCCCCTACCTTTATCAACACATCCTCTAATTCACCCCTTGGTTTGGTGATTGATCGGTCTGCCATTTGGAGAGTGCAGCGAGCAGGTTTCAGCTCTCCAATCTCTAATTGCTCATATACAGAATATGGAAGGAGGTTAACACTTGCGCCAAGGTCTAAAAGAGCACGATTTATGTTTTTACCCCCAATCGAAATCGATATTGTATGACATCCTGGTTCCTTTCGTTTCTTTGGTAGCTGGGGAATAAAAGCAGTGCTGATATTATTAGCCATAAAGACCTTCTTCGGCACTTGGGTCTTTCTCTTCCTAGTGCACAAGTCCTTAAGAATTTTCGCATAAGCGGGGACTTGTTGAATTGCATTTAGGAGAGGGATGTTGATGTTAACCTGTTTGAACATTTCCATAATTTTCTCCATATGAGGACTCGTTCTATTACCCCTTAACTGATTCGGGTAAGGAGCTTTCGTAATAAGCGCAGGGTCCATCATAGGAGAAGAAAGAGGTGGTAGACGAGATCCCAAAAGAGGTGTGGGGACCGTCTGTGGAGAACTATAAGGGTTGGGTTCAGGTGTCGAGCCTAGTGGGAAATGGAGAATAGGCTCGCGAGAAGGTTGTATGGTAGAAGAAGAAGGATCAGAAGGAGAAGTGTTTGTGTGTGGAAAGGTCTCAGCCGCGGTGTTGATATGATTTCCAATATCATCAATACCTTCCCCGACATGATTGTTCAGCACTCTTCCCGATCTCAACGTTGTGACGGCATTTACATTGTAATGCCCAAGATTCTGTAGGGGTTGAGAGGGAAGTTTCCCTTTTTCTCTCGCACTCATTTCGGCTTTAAGGCGAGCTATTTCAGCTTCCATCGATCTGATACTCTCAGCTTGTGACGCTGAGTTTTTCTTTATCTCACTGACAGAAGATCTAACCTCAGTCGAAACTTCTATGAAATTTGATAAAAGTGATTTCATGGTTTGAGTGAATTGAGAGAATTCGTCAGAACAGGACAACTGCATAGGATTAGACTGTGCAGGATTGTTGACCTGATTTTGGAAATTTTGTGAATGATAGGGGTGCTGAGTGAGTTGAAGGGGTTGCTGTTGTGGTGGAGGAAGAGCCCTTTGAAAATTATTCGTGTTTGGAACCGTGTTTTAAGATTGGTTTTGGTTCCAAGCGAAATTCGGGTGATTCCTCCAACCCTGATTGTACGTGGAAGAATATGGATCGTTTCGAGGTCTTTGAAATGCGGCATTAGAATGCTCGTGACCTTGAAACGCAGAGTTTAATGGACATTCTTCCGTTAAATGAGACGGATCAGAACATCACCCACAAACAGTTTTGGGGAGCGACACTGGATTTAGGGAGGCTGCTGCAAATTTGTGTTCCATAGCGTCGAGCTTCTTTTGCATTGCTACCATCTCAGCTCGAACACCTATGGACACATCTATTTGGTGTACGCTGTTCAGACCATAATATTGCATTTTTCATTCCCCTATTCTTATCCGTTTTATAAATAAACAGGTACTCTTGACGCACGTTTGTTGCATATTACAGGTTACAGGTTTCTGGAGCAAATACAGTGAAAAAGACACAAAACAACAGAAAAGGGACTTTTGACCAACAATTGGACGGATCCTAGTCAAGCCTAGACGAAGAACAGTACAAAGTCCAAAATGTCATGTGAACGGTTAAAAGATCGCTACAAGTATTCACTAAAATATCTGGAGGAGAATAAGAAGCCCAACAGAGAAACTACATATGGAAACAAGAAGCCCAAGAACCCCTGAACCAAGCCCAAACTTTTCAGAGCCCAAATCCTTTCTTTGGCCGCGGAACCGCGGCCGTCTAATACACGTGTCGGTGGATTTTTCTTCTGTTGCCGCGACGGTTCTGGTGTTGGGATTCTCAGGGGTCAAATCTGTAAATACACATGTGCGAGAGTCTGTAACCCTAGTTTTTATATTTTCCTATAAATTGTAGTCTCAGATCTGTAAAAACTATGCCTCTTTTCAATAAATAAAATTCAAAAATTCTGGAAGTGACATTCAGATCTGTTTTTTATCGCTTGGAGGGAGCCATCACCATTAGTAAGTGTTTTTCTTTTATTCTTTTAATGTTATTTCATCCCCTAATGAGCGAGTAGTCTCCTCGCTTGTTAGGGTTAGCCTTAGGGAAAGGGTTGAGAGATGAGATCTCTCACCCCTTTCAATGCCATATTAAACTAACCCATTAAGAACTCCATGCATGCGCGCACAACCGCTCCCTGCGGCACCCTACCCCTCGAGGTAACGGTGAACCGCAGTATAAAGGGCCGGTTGCGCGCGTTTTCCATGGGGGTTAGGATAATTAACGATAAAGGAAGGATACGAATCTAGAGGAAGAAAACATCTTCCCAAAAGAGTCGTATCCACTTTATCGATAATTACTATAACACCTAATGGATCTAGAATACGGCATTGAAAGCGGTGAGGAAACATCAATCTCCAAAACTTCCTCTAAGCCTAACCCTAGAAAGATTCTTAATTAGATTAATTAGATCCAGTATTTTAGATTTTTATAAACCAATCAAAACTACAAATAGAATCAACTCGTTAAAACACATAAAAGGAATTTACCCGTCTCTGTGGATCGACCCGTACTCACCGGCTAGCTGCGAAGCGACGCCGTTTCTGATTGCGGTAATTAAATTTTTGATCGTAAAATCTCTATAATCAAATGACGCCGTTGCCGGGGACGGCGTAATATTTCTTTTTTGTGAATCATTTGATTGTTTCTCAAAAACTGTAATTACCGCAATCAGAAACGGCGTCGCTTCGCAGCTAGCCGGTGAGTGCGGGTCGATCCACAGAGACGGGTAAATTCCTTTAGTGTGTCTTAACGAGTTGATTCTATTTGTCGTTTTGGTTTTATAAAAATCTAGATCTAAAACTCAATTAATCTAATTTAAATTCTTGCTAAGGTTAGGCTTAGAGGAAGTTTTGGAGATTGATGTTTCCTCACCGCTTTCAATGCCGTATTCTAGATCCATTAGGTGTTATAGTAATTATCGATAAAGTGGATACGACTCTTTTGGGAAGATGTTTTCTTCCTCTAGATTCGTATCCTTCCTTTATCGTTAATTACCCTAACCCCCATGGAAAACGCGCGCAACCGGCCCTTTATACTGCGGTTCACCGTTACCTTGAGGGGTAGGGTGCCGCAGGGAGCGGTTGTGCGCGCATGCATGGAGTTCTTAATGGGTTAGTTTAATATGGCATTGAAAGGGGTGAGAGATCTCATCTCTCAACCCTTTCCCTAAGGCTAACCCTAACAAGCGAGGAGACTACTCGCTCATTAGGGGATGAAATAACATTAAAAAATAAAAGAAAAACACTTACTAATGGTGATGGCTCCCTCCAAGCGATAAAGAACAGATCTGAATGTCACTTCCAGAATTTCTGAATTTTATTTATTGAAAAGAGGCATACATTTTTCAGATCTAAGATTACAATTTATAGGAAAATAGGAAACCTAGGGTTACAGACTCTCGCGCATGTGAATTTACAGATTTGACCCCTGAGAATCCCAACACCAGAACAGTCGCGGCAACAGAAGAAATCTCCACCGACACGTGCATCAGACGGCCGCGGATCCGCGGCGCCAGCATGTGTTTGGCCGCGGTTCCGCGGCCAAACTGTTGACTTGGGCTGTGAGCTTTTGTGGGCTTTCTTCTGGGCTTCTTGGCTTTCTGTTGCTATAGTCCTTTTCTCTGTTAGGCTTCTAGGTATTCTCCAGATATTTCAGTGAATATTTGTAGCGATCTTTCAACCGTTCTCATGACATTTTGGACCTTGCACTGTTCTCTGACTAGGCGTGACTAGGATCGGTCTGCTTGTTGGTCAAAAGTCCCTTTTTATGTTGTTTTGTGTCTTTTTCACTGTATTTGCTCCAGAAACCTGTAACCTGTAATATGCAACAAACGTGCGTCAAGAGTACCTGTTTATTTATAAAAAGGATAAGAATTAGGGGAATGATAAATGCAATATTATGGTCTGAACAAATACCCCCAAACTTACCTTTTGCTCGTCCTCGAGCAAACTTATTATTTTATTCTCTAAAATCCTAACCGCACTTTCGCAGGGAAACGCGATTGCACTGAGCACGTGCAACAAGCCGTTAAACCTCTAGGTGTCCCTAGTAGGAGGAGTGTTGTCTCCTGAGGGTTTTCAGCGGATTACACCCATAAAATCCTATCAACTCGGCCCATTGACTTTTGTTCTCCAATTAGGTTTTCCAACAAGGAATTCTATTATCTTATACTTGTAAATTAATCACCCACATTCTTCACACTTCCTCATTATTTAACTTCAGATTATATATGTTATGTAGACCTACTTAGCTTTCGGCATCTCTTAAGTCTTCCTTCTAGGGTTTCATTTCCACTTAGGAATTTCTATCAACTCTACTAAAGATACAAGTTCTATCTTTTATTCCTTTCTCTTATCTAAATTCCAATCACATACCCCTACGTGTGTGTATAGATCATCCCTACACTTGGAAATTCAAATCAAGCAATCATACTCTCGTCCATTGTCTAAAGCACTTATTAATTCGTGAATTTTTAAATGAAATTTGCTTACACATCCTTCATGCGACTGTTAATACTTCTTGAGGTACCAACAACCGATTACAAGATGTGTTTGCACTTTAAAGCGTAAATCCTAGTCTTGTAACACCCAAGGCTTTAGCAGTGACTCCCAAACCAGTTGGTCTAAGGCACTAGGTGATGAAGCACCCTCGCTAAATATTTTTCTATTATTGCAGCCTTAAGTAATCACAAAAACCAGTGTTCATTTTTTTCTTTATTCACTTTTTTTTCTTTTATTTTCATTGTACTAAGGACTTTAGACAAGAGCATTTCAAGGTCTCTTCTACTATTCCAAGTTTCAAGGTGCGTGATTGTGCAAGTTGTAGGGTATACATTTTCAGAATCTAGACTTAAGTTAGGAACTATTTTTCAAACTTATACTCTAATAAGAATATCAATATTCTTCCCTTGTTTCGACTTAGTCCAAGAAGTGAACCCAAAATTTGCCTATTTCTAAATAAACTACAAGGCATATACTTTCTACTATTAAACTTTAAGGAATGTTATTTTTAGGGTTTTTAATTCACTAAGTCGAAGATCTAGTTGTTCCTAGCCAGTTAACATATTTGTCAAACTCAAGTCAATTAGCCAAAACTGAATACAAATATTTTTATAATTTTTGAAATTTTTCAATTTTTATGGATTTTTCAAATAAATATGCAAATGCAAAAATATGTACAAATGAATGCGAAGGAAGAAGACGTACCGAGCATACCCACAAACTTGAACTTGACAGTGTCCTCACTGTCATGCTAAACCAAGAGGGTCAAAATACCGATACTCCCCTGTTTATTTATTTATAGTTTTTTTTTGTCAAGAAAACAAAAATATATACAAAAAGGCCTTCCCCCAAACTTCATTTAAACTATGTTAGACAATACTGCCAAACCTTGCATCGGCCAAAAGTCAACACCAACCAGTTGAAAAATTTATCAGTAAAGAATATTGGGTGGTGGAAAAATAAGTTGTGGTGGTCCGCAAAGAATTGCGGAAGATAGAAGTAGTGGTATGGGAGGTGTGGAGGTAAATATACAGGTGATGGTGATGCATCGATACGAGAATGTAAGTGATCAGCAATCAGTGGAGTGTTGGCATTCTCGTACCTTATTAAAAGAAATGGGGGTATTTCAACTTCTAAGGGAGGAAGTTGACTCACCACAATACCCCCAAGATGTTTCTGTGGGTCCTCTATTGACATGGCATCATCCATCAATTGTGTATGATATTCACTTATGAGGGAACTTATCTCCTCGATGTCCGCCTAGTCCTACCGAAAACTTGCCGTCTATCTTGTAAGACCGTTAAGAGGGCGTTCTCTTGCTCGAGGGCTAGAGAGGCCGATATGATAATGGGAAAGGTCTCATTCTCACCTATGTAAGCATATCTAAGGTGAGACGGCAAGGGCGTGAGTTCGAGTTTCGGAGGCGAAAGAATCATTGCGGAATCTAGCTCGAACTCAAAGGACTCCATCACAGGTTCGAAATCACGGCAAACAACCGATTCAGATGGCTCGACTGACTCATCCAAAAATTGAAACGACTCATATTCGGGCTGTGAGTCATCATCATCCAAAAAAGTGAAGCATTCATAATCAACATCGGTTGTATCAACGGTAGTAGGCTCAAGGAGGGACGCACTAATGGCGTCAAAACTGTTTTCATCAAATAGAAATCCTTCAAGCTCGCAGTCCTCCTGCGTGATTTCGTGAATAGAGCAAACTTCTCGTGTACTAGTTTTAGGCACGGGGGGCAGACTTCCCATCTTATAAATATTGAACTCACTAGACCTCTTTCCGAAGGATAGAGTCATGGAGCCATTGCGACAATTTATTATGGCATTGGAAGTGGCCAAAAATGGTCGATCAAGAATCACCGGAATTTGGTTTATTGGGTTAGCAACAGGTTGTGTATCCATAACAATAAAATCAACGGGGAATATGAACTCCCCAACTTTGATCAACACATCCTCTAGTTGACCCCTTGGATAGGTGATTGATCGATCAGCCATTTGGAGAGTGCAACGAGTGGGTTTCAACTCTCCAACCCCTAATTGTTCGTACACGGAGTAGGGAATCAGGTTAACACTAGCCCCAAGATCTAAAAGTGCTTGATTAATTTTCTTATCCCCAATTGTAATTGAAATCGTAGGACAGCCGGGGTCCTTTCGTTTTTGGGGTAAGGTTTGATGGTGGTTAATAGCATTGCTCACTGCACTAGCCACTAGCACTTTCTTGGGTACTTGAGATGCTTTTCTCTTTGAAGTGCATAATCCCTTTAAGATTTTCGCGTATGAAGGGACTTGTTGTATAGCATCCAAGAGGGGTATATTTATACTAACCTGCTTAAATATCTCCACAATCTTCTCCACTTGTGTATTTGGTTTATTAGGACTCAACCTGTTTGGAAATGGTGCATTTTGAAAATTAGTTGAGTCAAAAGTTTGTGGAGCAGACTGTGGATTAGGAACGGATCCCGGTGTAGATGTGTTCGTGTTGTGAGAAATGGGTCCGTTAGAGCTAGAAGAAGTAGAGCCATGTGAAGGGTGGAGAATAGGCTCTAAAGAAAAAGGTGAAGAAGGAAGTGAAGAAAATGAAGAAGGGGAATAAGAAGAAGAACCACCGGCGGGGATGTCATCATTAGTTTCCACATTATTTTGTAACTCTCTTCCGGATCTCAACGTGGTCACCGTATTTACATTGTGATTGTGATATGCGTTTTGTGGGTGACCGGGATTGGGCAATGGTTGAGATGGAAGCTTTCCCTTTTCTCTCTCGCTCAACGCAGCAGTTAATTGTGCAATTTGTGCCTCAATAGATTTGATACTTTGATCGTGTGAGGCATTGTTATTCATTAAAGATTGCACATAACTTTCAAATCTTGCTGCGGATTCTGTAGTTTGCTTAAGAAATGCTTCTAAACTTTTTTCGAGCGAGCTAACCTTATCATCATTAGGTTGAACCAAATTGTTCGTTTGATTTGCATAAGGTTGTTGTTGGAAAGGTTGCTGGTTTTGAGTTTGTAAGGGTGCTTGTTGTTGTTGTGGAGGAGCTCTTTGAAAATTGTTATTCCCTTGGAACTGTTGATTTGGGTGACTCCTCCACCCCTGATTGTATGCCGAAGAGTACGGATCGTTTCTTTGTCGTTGCTGAAATGCAGCATTGACTTGATCCTGTCCTTGAATATGTGCATTATAAGGACACTCTTCGGTTAAATGGGATGGGTTAGAACAACAAGCATAAACAGTTCGTGTGGGTAGAGTAGGGACAGGAGAAGACGATGAGATTTTGGTCTCAATGGCTTCTAGCTTTTTCATAAGTGAGGCCATCTCGGCCATCATAGCTATCGACATATCTATTTGATGTATGCCTGCCCTAGATTGACCACTAGAAGAAGATGATGTGGTCTTGGTACTCTCCCATTGAATTGTTTGCTCACTTAGGTCCTCAAGAAACTGCCAAGCTTCGTCGCTAGACTTGGAAAGAAAATGACCTTGACATATTGTTTCTAGCAACTGCTTCGTTGCTGCGTTCAATCCCTCGTATAATGTTTGGCAAAGTTGCCAATTTTCTATCCCATGATGAGGGCATTGAACAAGTAGGTCTTTAAATCTCTCGAAGCACTTCCAAAATGGTTCGGAAGGAAGCTGTGAAAATTGTATAATCTCGTTTCGGATTCTAGCAGTTTTGTGGTGAGGATAGAACTTTTTCAGAAAAGCTCTCACAAACTCGTCCCAATTTCTAATAGAATGTGATGCGGTGCTGTATAGCCACTTCTCGGCTAGGTCACATAAGGTAAAAGGAATGACCCTTAGCCTTATTGCGTCATCACTTAATTGGGTTGTCTTCATCATGCTGCAAACGTTTTGGAATTTATTAATGAAAATATATGCATCTTCGGATTCCAAACCATGAAACTTAGGCAGCATATTGATGAAGTGTGGTTTTATTTCAAAATTATCCCCATTCGCCGGTAGGGGTGAAAGACATGTAGGTAAAGAAGTGCGGACGGGGTAGAAGAGATCCTGGAGCGCAACTCGTGCGGGCGCTACAACAGGCGGAAGATTCGGGTTATTCGCACCTGGCGGAGGTGGAATCATTCCCGTCGTTAAGGTATCGTTGGGGTTGAATCCCGACATACCTTCGAAAGAAGAATTTGAATGTGGAGGTAAGGAAGTGGAAGGAAGATCGACGAAGGGTTCGTCGAAGGGTTCGTTGGTCGGTACCAACGAAACACGGACTAGTCGGGCGTTAGTATCCCTAGTCGAAAATGACATACACTAAAGGGTAGTGCAGTCGGAAAAAAGAGAAAAACAGAATGTGGGGGTAAGATAACGTTAGTGAGAAGAAGTGGTGGAGGCGAGTTTCAAGTTTCTTCGCGGCAAGTTGCAAGTTTTTAAAAGATTTTTCTTTTTCTTTTTTTTTTTATTTATGTGAGAGTTTTGCAAAAAGGATTTTAGAAACGGGACTCGTGACACAAAAATGTATCAACCACACATGCACAATCAGACCTAGATCTAGGGTTGCCTAGGTCTACTAGACAGCTCCTAACTAAGGCTAGAAATAGACCTCAAACCGCCTCTTCACAGACAAATACGGCCAGGTATGTGGGAAGGAACCACCACTACAGTGGGCCTAATTAAAAACCACTAGCCTAGACACCGCAATGTCGGTTAGGATAAACGGCCGATGCCTACCCTAGTCCTTTTCCTATTGAGCTCGCTGTCCTTAGGTCAGAATCTAATCTTTTTTTAATTAAAGGTGGTCGATGCAAAATGCTTATGTGTTTTCTGGGGTCCTGGGAAGGGTGATGAAATCCCCACCCAATCTGAGTTTGGTTAATTAGCCCCTTAAAGTCCGGTTAAATTATGCAAAACAAATAAAATTTCACTTGCAATCAGAATTTTTTTAGCGCGGCGCAAAGAAACCTGCAGAAAATCTGTTATCGAGAAGAGGGAGAAAGACTCTTTACGCAAAGAAATCCTGCAGAAAGCTTTTTACAGAGAGATATATGGGAGATTGCAGAGGGGAGAGAGAAATCAAACCAGAAAAAATTTGGTGCGCTGACGTGGCACAATAGGCGCGGATCCGCGGTCTGGGACCCCCCTATGCGGCGGAAGCGCGGCCGTATTAGGGTTTCAAGCTCTGAAAAAAATTGTATTGCTTCTCTGTCCAATTTCTCCTCTGTTCTTCTGCACCAACTTCTGTTTTGTTCTCTGTAAATTTTCAGGTCCGAAAATCCTTCGCTGTTCCTGCAGGATCCAAAAGATACACCCTTCAAACAGATCAAATTTGATTATTTTTTTATATTTTCAGATTTTTATAATTTTTAAAATTTATATCAACCCGAAAATTCACAAAAAGAAAAATTACGCCGTCCCCGGAAACGGCGCCATTTGATTGGTTGTCAAAAACTGTAATTACCGCAATCAGAAACGGCGTCGCTTCGCAGCTAGCCGGTGAGTGCGGGTCGATCCACAGAGACGGGTAAATTCCTTTAGTGTGTCTTAACGAGTTGATTCTATTTGTCGTTTTGGTTTTATAAAAATCTAGATTTAAAACTCAATTAATCTAATTTAAATTCTTGCTAGGGTTAGGCTTAGAGGAAGTTTTGGAGATTGATGTTTCCTCACCGCTTTCAATGCCGTATTCTAGATCCATTAGGTGTTATAGTAATTATCGATAAAGTGGATACGACTCTTTTGGGAAGATGTTTTCTTCCTCTAGATTCGTATCCTTCGTTTATCGTTAATTACCCTAACCCCCATGGAAAACGCGCGCAACCGGCCCTTTATACTGCGGTTCACCGTTACCTTGAGGGGTAGGGTGCCGCAGGGAGCGGTTGTGCGCGCATGCATGGAGTTCTTAATGGGTTAGTTTAATATGGCATTGAAAGGGGTGAGAGATCTCATCTCTCAACCCATTCCCTAAGGCTAACCCTAATAAGCGAGGAGACTACTCGCTCATTAGGGGATGAAATAACATTAAAAGAATAAAAGAAAAACACTTACTAATGGTGATGGCTCCCTC
The DNA here is from genome assembly GCA_030015575.1 of Agapanthus africanus. Taxonomy (NCBI): domain Eukaryota; kingdom Viridiplantae; phylum Streptophyta; class Magnoliopsida; order Asparagales; family Amaryllidaceae; genus Agapanthus; species Agapanthus africanus. The sequence continues at coordinate 221,254,065 of CM057338.1, forward strand.
CAAGCGATAAAGAACAGATCTGAATGTCACTTCCAGAATTTCTGAATTTTATTTATTGAAAAGAGGCATACATTTTTCAGATCTAAGATTACAATTTATAGGAAAATAGGAAATCTAGGGTTAAGACTCTCGCGCATGTGAATTTACAGATTTGACCCCTGAGAATCCCAACACCAGAACAGTCGCGGCAACAGAAGAAATCTCCACCGACACGTGCATCAGACGGCCGCGGATCCGCGGCGCCAGCATGTGTTTGGCCGCGGTTCCGCGGCCAAACTGTTGACTTGGGCTGTGAGCTTTTGTGGGCTTTCTTCTGGGCTTCTTGGCTTTCTGTTGCTATAGTCCTTTTCTCTATTAGGCTTCTAGGTATTCTCCAGATATTTCAGTGAATATTTGTAGCGATCTTTCAACCGTTCTCATGACATTTTGGACCTTGCACTGTTCTCTGACTAGGCGTGACTAGGATCGGTCTGCTTGTTGGTCAAAAGTCCCTTTTTATGTTGTTTTGTGTCTTTTTCACTGTATTTGCTCCAGAAACCTGTAACCTGTAATATACAACAAACGTGCGTCAAGAGTACCTGTTTATTTATAAAAAGGATAAGAATTAGGGGAATGATAAATGCAATATTATGGTCTGAACATACGCCATCCCTATTCAATGGTTGGGTTCCACTCTCCCACTGTAGTGATTTTTCAGCGAACTCTTCAAAATACTTCCAAGCTTCCCTATCATCCTTAGTCATAAAAGTACCTTGACACATGTTTTCAAGGCTCTGTTTAGTGTTTGGGTTAATACCCTCATAAATGATTCGGCAAAACTCCCATCTTGGGATGCCGTGATGAGGGCACTGAACCAATAGATCCTTGAAACGTTCAAAGCATTTAGAGAATGGTTCAGTAGGGAGCTGGGCAAATTGATTCAGTTCGCTACGGATTCGAGCTGTCTTTTGTATTGGGTAAAATTTCTTAAGGAATGCGGCGACGAATTCTTCCCAATTTGTAATAGAGTGTGCGGTAGTGTTATATAGCCACTTCTCGGCTATATCGCACAATGTAAATGGAAGAAGTCATAGTCGCATAGCATCCACTGAAAGTTGTGACGTACCCATCATTGCGCATACATTTTCAAATTTGGTAATGAAAACGTAAGCGTCTTCAGTCTCGAGTTCGTGAAATTTGGGTAAAACATTGATATATTGGGGTTTAATCTCAAAATTATCCCCATTGGCTGGTGGTGTGGATAAGCAGGTCGAAAGAGGACCTCGAATAGGGTAGCACCTCTCCTGGAGAGAGATGCGGGGTTGATTCTGCGCACCAACGGACGGCGCCAGATTAGGGTTAAAGAAGTTCGATGGATTCGGATCCATCAGTGTGGGTGTGATAGTGGGTAAAGGAAAGGTAAATGGAGAAATATCGACTTCGGAGTCGATAAAGGGTATGCGGACTAAACGGGCACTAGAATCCCGTGTCCAGCCTATCTTGCACTAAAAAGGGTTAGTACAAGTGGCAGCGTTGACTTATAATTAGGGGTAAATGAATGAATGCGGTGCTTGCTTTGAAAAAGGGATGGATTTTTTGAAAAAATGATGCGACACAACAAATGCTGCAACAAAAACCCTAGAATCTAGTGGTCACCTAGGTCCGGCTCTAGACCGCTCCTAACTGCCAAAAGACAAGTCGCAGGATAGAATCCTCCACCGCCTCTTTGTCTCCCTGTGGCCAGGTAAATGCCAGGTAAGTGGGAAGGTACTCCACTACGTAAGTAGTGGGCCTAATTAATAACCACTAGCCTTCGACACACTTTCCTAGGCACCACAAGAAAACGCGGATAAGCAATGAATTACCCACGGCCTTCTCTTGTCCTAATTGAGCGCGACGGTCCTTAGAGTCATCTCTAGATATTTTTTAGTTAATGTGGGTCAATGCGGATGCAAGTTTTGCGATTTTTGGGGCCTAGGAAGGGTAATGAAATCCCCACCTAATTTGGATTTGGCCGTGCCCCTTAATATCCGTATTAGAATGCAAACAACCAAGAAACAAAATCATGCACAAATTTAATTTTTGCAATTTGCGAGCTGCGATTATTTGCAAAGAATCCTGCAGAAAATTATTAGTTGGAGCTAAAAAGAGGATAGAGGAGAAGGTAAGAAATCACCCGAAGCAAAATTTTCACAGAGAAGCCCCAAGAATGCCGCGGTTCTGCCGCATATGGGTTCTAATGCCGCCCTTCCGCGGTCAAACAGTGGGAACTCTGCACAAAATTTCACCAGGGTGCTTCTGTAAACTCCCTCAACTCTCTGGTATTTTCAAAAAAATTGCTTCAATTTCCAAACAGCTCCAGATTTCCTTGCAATGAACCACAACAAATCGTTTAGGGTTTGCACGAATTTTGATCTCAAAAAATACAATGGAATAAATCTTTCAATTCAAACTATAATATGAAACGAATTAGCGCGTAATCCCAAGCAACGGCGCCATTTGATTGTTTATAATTTCTCGATTAGGATGTAAAAGCAAGTATCGAATCGATTGTTTCCCGATAACGGTTTCATTTGATTGATAACAGTATCTTGTATCGGTATTTAGAAAATTGTATAAAGAAATCACAACCAAAGAATTATATTTGATCGCAATCAATAACGGTGTCGTGTAGATTTTGTTAGCAAGTGCGGATCGTCCACAGGGATTGCGCGATTCGTTTCTATGTTTAATTTGTTTGAATTGAAAAGTTAATCGAAAAGAAAAGAAAACATGATTCAAGATTTTATCGATTGATTCTGGTGTCACTAATCTAATCAAGAATCAAGAAATGATAAACAATCGAGAATCGGGTTTCGATGATCTTTCCAACCAAATATCAAGAATCTAAATGAGGCTCGTAGGAATCGATCGGATCTATAGACGTGATGTAATCTCAAGATTTCGTGTTCTTGTCCTTCGAAGGATTGATACTAGATCGATGATGATCGACGAGAGTTAGGGCTTTCTCGTGAAACTAGGGTTTCATCGTTTAACCCTTGTTCTTTCATCGATATCATTCACACTCTAGCCTCTAGCAATTTCAAGAAACGATCGTAAGTCCCCAATCTCGAGCGATATCAATCAAGAAAGCATCGCAACGAATTGGGTTGTCGGTTCTTAAACTTGCTAGGGTTTACAAAACTCGTAGGATTCAAGAATCGATTTAAGATATGTTACATTATCATTCTATTGATCGTCTCGACTCCTCGACGAGCGGAGTATTACTCAAACATCACAACAAGAATTACAACTAGAAATTTAGATCGAATGATGATGCAAGAATTTAAAGAAAACAAGATAAAAGAATATCACCTTTTATTTATATCAACAATTTGATTACAGTCGCTCAAGAACTACAAGAGGAAGAACTAAATTGTCGATTTGGCATCGCTCGGCTCCGTGAGTCGCGGATCGGCTTGGACCACTTGCTCTATTGAAGATCGGCTTCGCTCATAAAAGGTTGCAAGGCTTCTTGCTTGATGGGGTACTCGGGATCTTGGCTTTTGATTGGAATTTGGGTTAGGGTTTCACACAAGTCTTCTCACTAGACTTGTGGAAGAAGATGAAGAAAGAGAGTGAATGGCTCTAGATTGGCTAAAGATGATTTTTTTTAACCCTAGGTCTAGGCTTCTATTTATAGACTTCCCAAACCCTAGGTCTAGGTTTGAAATTACAATTCCCTCCAAAAGTTTGTTGAGGAGTTACTAGAAAGAGTTTGTTAGGAGCTAGCTTAGGTTTTAAGTTAGGATTAATTAAGCTTAGAAACCTTAGTTTGCTGATCTGGCAGAAACCTCTGGAGTCTTCTGGAACTTGAAGTACATGAGCTAAATGTGGGCCCTGAATGAAGAATTTTGGTGCAAAGCTTTGGTGCTGACGTGGCAAGACGGCCGCGGAACCGCGGCCTAAGTCGGCTTGCGCCGCGGTTCCGCGGCTAAGTTGTGGCTTCATGGCTTGGTTCTTCTGTTGTGGTCTTGGGATGATATTTGTAGCTTTATCTGATGTGTTGATTTGTATTTGTCCCTTTGGATTGATACCAGAATTGAAATCATTGAGTTAGCGTAATGTTTGATCGGAACCGTATAAATTGTGGCCTTTCTCCTGTATTTTCCTGCACAGATCTCAAAACAAGTGTTGCGCAATATAGGGATGATGCGATGCGATGAAATGCGGTCAATTTCCTTTATTGTGCCGGTTTTAGAGTCTAACACATGCAATCTGATATTTTACGACTGATTTGCTAATATGTGAAATATGAATACCGTACACTTCTAAATGAGTGCAAATGATAGGGAAATTGCCGTGTTAAAAATACAATATTTTCGACTAATCAAAACCCTAAATGGGTTTTCTTTAGATCAGGGATCTATTAAGAGCAATGCTCTTAAAATTAATTTAATTTTTACCTAAAAACTTTCTAGAGTTCTAACTCTTAAAAGTTCTTGAACGAAAGAGCAAGGCTCTGAATAAAATTTCTTATGAAGAAGATGGTAATCATCTGAGCACCAAAGGTTCTATTTATAGGCATTGAGAGCCGTTTCAACTCCCCAAAGTTGGATCCAACGGCTGAGATGCTACCACCGCCGCACTCACATTTGGGGCTACGTAAGCTCAACGGTGGGGGGGGGGCATTTGTTTCCCCCAATCAGAGCAAAGCTCTGTTCAAATTCCAAGGCGGGAAATGAAGCGATGCATTTGTTTCCCCCAATCAGAGCAAGGCTCTGTTTTAAATTCAAATTTTAAATAAATGAAGCAACGTTTCAGTCACTTGCGCTCTGCGCTGCGCGACACGTGTCAAGCGCAGGTGCGCCAACGCCAACTGCGCCAGCACTGGAATTTAAATAATAAATTATTTAATTAATCAGAATTAAAATTCTAGAAAGATCTTTCCAATCTTATTAAAATAAGAAGATTGTCTTCTGTAAAACAGAGGCCTTAGGATAAAAGATCCAACGGTGGGGAAATACCCCCAGATCAATCAGAGAAAAATCTCTGTAACTAACCTAACAAACCAATTGGCCCTATATAAAGGCCCCTAGACTCCAAGTCTCACACATACAGAGAGATAAACATTCAGAAAAGAGAGAACCCTCTGAAAAATTTGAAAGGGCAAGCCTTTGAAGAAAGAAGATCATCTTCTTCATCTTTGAAGGTAAAGAATTTGATTCTTGAAGAACAGAGATGAAAACACCTCACAAAAAGAAGAATTTCTTCTAAAAAGATCAAAAGATCTAAGAACAAGATTAAGATCTTCAATATAAAAAGAAAAAAAAAGATCAAAAAAGATCCAATCATAAAAAAAAAGAAGTAATTTACTTCATTCTTAGATCTTTTTGATCTATATAAAGGCACAGCCTTTTGATGAGCCATTGGTTCTTGAATATTGAGGTAGAACCTCTTTAGAACAAGAAAAACTTGTTTCTTTGATCTGAATTGAATCAAGATGCACTCTGCGCTGTTGGATAGTGCCTTGCACTTTTGAAATGCGCCTTTGCGCTTATTAGAATGACGCACTGTCACGCCCCGCTTCCCAGAGTACGCTAAGATGGGCACGTGACATAGCCAACCATGCTACCTGTGGATAGGAAAAATCCCTCCACAGTCACATTACGGCTGTAGAGATATCAAGAAAAGGAAAATAAACTAAACTATCCAGTACATGTCCATGAGACAGAATGAATGAGTCAAGAAATAATAGTATGCGGAAGCAAAAGATAAAATAAAAGAAACACCTGGAAAGTAAAACTGCATACCGACAGGATCTTCACCGCTCGGTCTAACAGAGGCAATACTCCTGATCAGTCTGCAACAAGGGCAGAGGATCTAGGCCATGCAAAACCCAGCCTCAACCTATTCGATACCATACCATCTTTCATGAAGACGTAGTCTATTCAAAGTCCAGCCTCAACCTGTTCTCGAAACTTATGCAATCTTGGGTCCTGCAATTGCTCTGCTTCAATACTATCGATCAACGACGATGGTACTTACAGCTGCACCAACTGCCCCGAAGAATGCGGTAGCACAACCTCCAAATCGAATCTTCGAAAGTTTCCAATAAGTCCCTTCTATGCAGTCAACATCTGAATTGCTGGCGACCGACTAAGCGCATCCGGTACAACATTAAATTTCCCCGGATAGTACTTAAGATCAAGATCGTAGTCAGCCATCAGCTCCAACCATCTGCGATGTCTCATATTAAGCTCCTTCTGAGTGAACACGTACTGTAGGCTTTTTTGATCGGTGAATACTTTGAACCGTTTTGCCCAATAAGTAGTGTCTCCAAATCTTCGAAGAGAAAATCACAGCTGCTAACTCCAAGTAGTGAGTTGGGTAATACTCCTTAAGGGTCTTCAACTGTCTCGACGTGTAGGCTATAACCTGCCCATGCTGCATCAAAATACATCACAATCCTTTCCCAGATACGTTGCTGTGAATCACCAATCCTCCGGAACTATCTGGCACGGTTAATGCAAGAGCGGTTATCAACTTTCGCTTCAACGCCTCAAAAGATGACGCACACTTATTTGTCCACACAAATGGTACTTCCTTGCGCGTAAGCTTGGTCAAAGGCTCTGCCAAACGAGCAAAATTCTCTACGAACCTTCTGTACTACCCGGCAAGTCCAAGAAAGCTTCTGATCTCTGCTACGCTCTTCGGAATCGGCCAATCTTGAACTGCTGCAATCTTTTCGGGATCAACGGCGATTCCATCTCCCGCCACAACGTGCCCCGAAACTTCACTTCTTCAAGCCAAACCCGCACTTGCTCATCTTTGCATACAATTTCCTTGCCTCAATGTCTGCAGTACAATCTCCAAGTGTTCTGCATGCTCTTCCTTGCCCCATGAGCCGAACAGAATATCATCGATGAACACCACTATAGACTGCTCTAAGAACAGTGAGATATTCGGTTCATCAAGTCCATAAATATCACCGGTGTATTCGTTACTCCGAAGGGCATCACCAATACTCGAAATGTCCATACCGAGTTCGAAACACAGTCTTGCAAATATCTTCTGGTTTAGCTCGGACATGATGATATCCGGACCGCAAATCCAGCTTCGAGAATACCCTCGCGCCACTAAGCTGCTCAAATAATTCACCAATGCGAGGGATCGGGTATTTGTTCTCAATAGTCACCCGGTTTATTTCTCGATAATCGATGCACATCCTCCTTGTAACATCTTTCTTCTTGACTAGAAGAACTGGAGCTTCCCATGGTGAGTTATTTCTGCAAATCCAACCCTTCTCAAGTAATTCAGCAACATGCTTCCTGACTTCTTCCAACTCCACTGGTGCCATTGGATAATACGCCTATGAGATTGGCGCTGCACCAGGAACAAGATCATTCGCAAACTCCACATCTCGTTTGCGGTAACCCGAGGTGTCCTCGAACACGTCCGTGAACTCTCGAAATATAGCCGGCGCTTCTTCCTTAATAACTTCCATCGATGAAAGAACATTGCTTGTCGGCCTAGCCCTAAACTCGAATGGCCCGACAAAACTACTTCCTCCAGCAAAACAACCCCCGGATGTCCGGGAATCTGGAAATTCTCTTTCCTTGCTCTACAATCAATGTGAGCGTGGAAGGTGCCAAGAAAATCCATTCCAAAGACAACAACAAACAAGGAATGCACCGAAATTGAATAATTCCAATGCGGGAAAGATATGAACAAGTAGGATACCAAGATGACTTCATCCGAAGTCAAGATACTGAAGAGAATTAAGCACGGTAAGCATGATTCAAGCTGGCGGTAAAACAAGAACTGGTAAGCAATGAAACCGAGATAAGCAAGGTAATATAACAACCAAGAAACAAGGAAGTGAATCAAGACCAGGACTCCAAGTTACTTAAATAGAGTACCGCATTGTAACCATGCTGCAGTTCATAGGTACAATTACATAACTCCACTCAAGTCGCCTAAATCCTAGTATCGGAATCAAGGAATAGGGAGAAACAATAGTGAACCAAAAAGGTTCCAAGTTGAGATGCAAAGTGGTTTGCATATCGTCAAGGCAAAGGATAAGAGAAAGATATGATTCAAGAATCACGATAACAAGGTGGCAGGACATGTTCTTAATCACGAGTATTCTGATTCGTGTATTGGGTCCAATACCCAATTACAAAAGAATCAAACTCGATTAACCTATATCCTATGGCTCTGATACCAAAAAAACCATGTCACGCCCCGCTTCCCAGAGTACGCTAAGATGGGCACGTGACATAGCCAACCATGCTATCTGTGGATAGGAAAAATTCCTCCACAGTCACATTACGGCTGTAGAGATATCAAGAACAAGAAAGTAAACTAAACTATCCAGTATATGTCCATAAGCCAGAATGAATGAGTCAAGAAATAATAGTATGCGGAAGCAAAAGATACAACAAAAGAAACACCTGGAAAGTAAAACTGCATACCGACAGGATCTTCACCGCTCGGTCTAACAGCGGAATACTCCTGATCAGTCTGCAACAGGGGTAGAGGATCTGGGCCATGCAAAATCCAGACGTCAGCGCGTCATAACATCAAGCAATAAAATATAAACAAGGTAACAAGACATGCAAGTATAATCATAAATGGTAAAGCTGGTGTAACAGCAATATAAATCAGGGTAGTGAAGGGTAGTGTGCAATGAGTAAACTAAACTGGTCTATTGGATTATCTACTCTCAAGTTTTTGAAACCAGTCTGATGAATCATCGATGTAACTCAATAGTATCCCGTGCGTGTCCGGGACCACGATCAAGATTCTCGGGCTGAATCCGAGACGTGCCGCTAGGCAGTAAAAGGGTAGTATGTAAAGATGAGTGATGTCAGCATCATCACCCCCGGGTTGGCCTAGCCCGTAAGACTGATCAGAACAGGTATAGAATTGTCGAGTTACAAGTCACGTTTCATCATTGATTTCCCCATACCCCCAAGTCAAAAGTGTTCAAGTCAGGTATTTAAATAATCTGGAGCTAATGCCAACACAGGATCAGGCAGGTACAATTTTGTCTGGATAGACAACAGGAACGGTCCGTAAGGACAACAGGTCAGGTTTGTTGGCATTAAACACAAGATCAGGTAACAGGTAAGATCATGGTACATCATGTCAAGCCAGGTAATGTATAAAGGTGTCATGCCATGTCAAGAGTTGTACGGTACCATGCCGTGTCAAGTAATGGGTGTAACAAGTCATGTCAGGGTGTACAAGATATCATGTGGGTGCTCATAATCAAACTAGCATAAACATGGTATACAGAACAAGCATGTGTGCTAATATAATCAACAAGCTGGAACTTGTAACGTGAAATGCAATCAGGTACAGATTAAGGTATGTAGATGCACAGTTATCAGTTTGGGTTCAAGGGATAATTTCAACATTACATGAATACAGTGAAACGAATGTGGATGATAAAATCATGTTAATATGTACTAAGTAATCTAGAGATGCAACGATATGTATAATATGTTCAATGGATGCAATTATAACTAAAAGAGGTTAAAGATGCACACGGATGTCCAACAGAGTAAAACTATAGAAAGGGTACCATAGACTATGTAAACAGTTATTATGTGATTAATAATATAAATGTGGTTACTAGGTTTAGTAAACTAAATGCAACGGGTAGGTTTCAAGTTCTGAATCTAAAATATGTAAACGGAACACCGAACTGTTAAATTGGAATAGGTAACTTTGGATTCAATATGTAAGTATAATATTCAATAAATAGTTATAAACTCATAAGATAGCATGTAGCAAGTTTCACTTGCATGCACTAGATGTGAAATACATGATACGGATGTAATCGGGTATCCGAGAAATTATAAAACATGAAAAGTGATAATGCGGTTTGCATAAATAATCATTATGGGGTATTATAATTTAAATATACATAGAAGGTAATAGTATAGCATGTAGCAAGATTAACTTGCCTTGATCGGATCACGATACGGTAAACGGAACGTTACGCATCGGCGGAAAAGTCGCGACGCGCGCACGGTACACGGAATGAGTCCAAACAACGCCCGATGGAATCACACGGGTCAGGTATCCTCGCTGGGTCGTCGGGATCGTCATCGGCACGCCGGATCCCGGCAAACGAGAAACAGCAGTGAACAAGAGAACAACCCATAAAGAAAGTGAAGAAAGAATGGAGAGAAGAATGGAAGAAGGAAAACATTAAAGAGAGTTTACCGTAGCTGCGTTCTGTGGTTGCATAGGGGAGTCGGCAAGGGGTGGCGACGACAAGGGTTGCTGACGTGAGGGTTTCCCGGCGAGGCTAGGGTTCGGGTGTGATAGGGTTAAGGCTCGGTTTGCAGTCTGGGGGTTTCATGGTGTGCAGGGATAATGTTGAGGGAGAAGCACAGAGGAGAGGGAGAGGAGGAGAGATGAAGTGAGATGGCAACGGCGAGGGATGATCGACGACGAGGGGGTGCAAGGTGGTGATGAGGGATTCTATGGGTGTGCAGGGCGCAGTGGAAGGAGGGAGAAGAAGATGACAACGACGAGGAGGAGGAGGTGATGGGATGGAGGTGGTGACGAGGTTGAGTTTAGAGGGTAGAGGAGGCTAGGTCTAGGGTTAAAGTTTAAGCGAGGCAATAGGTTTTAAGAAGGGGAGCCGCGGGGTTTTAAAGGAGGAAGAAGAAATATAATGAAGGGAGGTGACCGTATCCGTCGGCGGTGACCCGACTCGAGAAACCAACAGTAATCGCGAGAGGTAAGAGAGAGAGCGCGAGAGGAGAGAGAAAGAGAAGAGAGAGAGAGAGAGCTGCGGAGGTGGAGAGAGAGAAAGAGAAAGGGAAAGAGACTGAGAGAGATTTGTGGGGCCCAGGGGAAAAGAAGGATGATTCTGATTGGTTGAAAAAAAGTGAGAGAAATTCAGTGGTGGGGCCCGAGCGCAAAAGCAAAACCTCATTGGCTCGATGGGAAAAGATATGGGAAAAGATTTATAAAAGATTTTTAGTATATTAAAGAATAACTTCGATTAGCTGGGGAAGGAAAGAAAAGATTTCCATTCTAACAAAATATTTTCTTCTGTTAGCCTACCATAAATCTTTAGCTGATGAAATAAGTTAAATGAAATTTTAAAAAAATATTTAAATAATTAGAATTTGGCGGGATACAAAACAATTCAGAATTGCCCCCGGGTCGGGTCCAAAAATTTGGATTTGAAATATGAAAATTATTAGCAAGTTCCAAAAATTAAAATGAAAGATTATATGACAGAAATGCATACCCCCAAGAACGGACGTACGTACGTGTGCGTAGCCATCCAAGGACGTCCGTTTCACTGAACGGGACGAGAACACGATGCAAGGACGCTACCACGGGATTAGGGGTATCAAGTAGGCCATGCAATGTATTTTAATAAATATTTTCTGTGACTTAAAAAGTTATATGATAAAACGTGCAATGTCAGATGAAATGCCAATATGCAGTTTATACTAGATGCTCATGTCAATGCAACGAGTCAAGGTTCCCTATAAATATAAATCAAACAAGTTCAAGCAAGCGGGGTCAGGTCGAATGCAATGTAAAATGTAACTACCATTCGTACCCAAACACGATAAATCAAGAATAGACCATGGATAAGTAAATACGGAAACTGGAATTGGTATAAATGAACTCGGGTGTTACATTATACCCAACTACAAAAGAATTTCGTCCTCGAAATTCCAAGAACAAGATAGGATAAACAACAAGAATTTCAAGAATAGATGTGGAAACTTCTGCCGGATTTTATCTTCTCGTTCCCAAGTTGGTTCTCCATGCGAGCGATTACTCCAAGAAACAAGTACAAGAGCGGTAACTTTGTTCATAAGAACCTTTCCTCTTCGATTTATAATCGACATCAGTCGCTCCTCAAAAGTCAAATCTTCTCGTACAGTCAGCTCCGAATGATCCAACGCATGTGGTTCATCTCGAACATACTTACGGAGTTGAGGTACGAGAAACACGTCATGACTATTCGCCAAGGATTGCGGTAAATCCAATCGATACTCCACTTTTCTAACACACTCCAAAATCTCAAAAGGTCCAACGAATCGAGGACTAAGCTTTCCTCGACTTCCGAAACGAAACACCCTTCTAGTCGGTGATATCTTCAAGAATACTGGATTACCAACAGCGAACTCCCGAGGTCTTCTCGATGTATCTGCCTAATTCTTCTGTCAGTCCTGTGCTGCTTTCATATGATTCCGGATAGTGTTAACTTTCTCCATCGTCTGCATGATCAATTCGATCCCAACCATCTTCGTTCTCCAACATCATACCAACAAACAGGTGAACGACACTCGCGACCATATAATGTCGTTGTCGTACGACACTCCACCAAGTGTAGCTCATCCTCCCATGAACTCTTGAAGTCTAACATGCAAGCTCTTAACATGTCTTCAAGAGTTTGGATCGTTCTCTCCGACTGGCCATCGGTCTGATGATGATACACTGTGCTAAACTTTAATAAAACCCCCAAACTTTCCTGTAAGCTCCTCCAGAAGTGCGATACAAATCGGGTGTCACCATCAGACACGATGCTCACAGGTAATTCATGGAATATCACAATCTTCTGCAGGTACCGTTCTGCTAACGCTTCCGTTGACTGACCAACTCGAAAAGAGATGAAATGAGCTGCGTTGGTCAATCCCTCAACAATCACCCAAACTGCATTGTTGCCCTTTGGACTCCGCGGTAAAGCCGTCACGAAATACATGGTTATATGTTCCCACTTCCATTGAGGGATCGGAAGTGGTAATAAACCAGCAACCCGTTGATGTTCAGCCTTAACTTGCTGAAACACACCAAACACTTTTCCACAAAGCGGCCCATCTCCCGTTTCATGCCTTCCCACCAGAAATGCTGTCGTAAATCTTGGTACATCTTCGTGCCTCCTGGATGTACGGAATATGCAGAACTGTGTTCCTCCTTCATAACTCCTTCGTAGATATCTCCTTTGGCACACACAAACAGCTACAATACCGCAACAAACCATCTTCATGAAGCAGTAGTCTATTCGAAGTCCAGCCTCAATCTGTTCTCGAAACTTATGCAATCTTGGGTCCTGCAATTGCTCTGCTTCAATACTATCGATCAACGACGACGGTACTTACAGCTGCACCAACTGCCCCGAAGAATGCGGTAGCACAACCTCCAAATCGAATTTTCGAAAGTTTCCAATAAGTCCCTTCTGTGCAGTCAACGTCTGAATTGCTGGCGACCGACTAAGCGCATCCGGTACAACATTAAATTTTCCCGGATGGTACTTAAGATCAAGATCGTAGTCAGCCATCAGCTCCAACCATCTGCACTGTCTCATATTAAGCTCCTTCTGAGTGAACACGTACTGTAGGCTTTTTTGATCGGTGAATACTTCGACCGTTTTGCCCAAATAAGTAGTGTCTCCAAATCTTCGAAGAGAAAATCACAGCTGCTAACTCCAAGTAGTGAGTTGGGTAATACTCCTCAAGGGTCTTCAACTGTCTCGACGTGTAGGCTATAACCTGCCTATGCTGCATCAAAACACATCACAATCCTTTCCCAGATGCGTTGCTGTGAATCACCAATCCTCCGGAACTATCTGGCACGGTTAATGCAAGAGCGGTTATCAACCTTCGCTTCAACGCTTCAAAAGATGACGCACACTTATTTGTCCACACAAATGGTTGCGTAAGCTTGGTCAAAGGCTCTGCCAAACGAGCAAAATTCTCTACGAACCTTCTGTACTACCCGACAAGTCCAAGAAAGCTTCTGATCTCTTCTATGCTCTTCGGAATCGGCCAATCTTGAACTGCTGCAATCTTTTCGGGATCAACGTGTTAGTGTATATGCCCTAGAGGCCATTACTGTATCATACTAGTTTGTATATTACTTAATGGAAGCTTGGGATATTCACCTTGTATAAACAATCTTGCTCAATATAGTAGTATGCTACTTGGTTTGTTTCTACTTTAATGTGTACTTGTGTTTATTTCATTATATCACTTATACGCATTAGTAGAGCCCTTAGGATCTTTGCTTGATTACCAGCGTTGTGATGGCAGTCACACTAGTGGGGGCTGGGTAATCTATAAGCACATCCTTATACAGGTCCTTAGTCGCAGGACTATCGAGACAGGGCATCGATACTCCGGAGTAGACTAGCGTATGCGCTTCTCATCCCAGTGTGGGAGATGGTCTGTCCCACAGCCATCAGTACGTCGTACTGGAGATAGTATACGGGTGCTCGTTAGGTTACGAGTACACTGGACAGGACTCGTAGGGAACTGAAAGGTTGGTATTATACCTATCGTCAGTTATCAGTTCCCAGGTGACATGAGTACAGCTTAGTCCGCTGACTTGATACTGGCACTTCGCCTCAAGTGTGTTCCCACTGCACTTTGATCACTACCCTACCACGGCTCAAAGGAGTCGTGCAAACAGGTAGTGGTTGGGTGCAGTCCCGAAGCACTTGGAGGCAGTGACGGTTAGAAAGGATTCGTCTCTCCCGGTATTGGGGGTTGACATCGCGCTGTGTCTAGGAGAGCCATTACACGAGTAGTCCCTGGCCAGGGCAAGCGAGATATACTGGTAGGTTTCCAGTGTTATCTCAGGGTGTTTTGGGCTTCACTCCGACACGACTTGTACCGCTATTGGGGGACTGACGTTTTACCGCCCCCTAGGCCCGACATGCGATGTATCAGACGAACAGACCGGACTGTACGGAGAATGTCACATTCAGACTCAGTAGGAGTTCAGATGGGGTTTCACCTCGTCAGCCTTCTTGTCGGCATCTACCTGGGGATCGTTATGCACAGCTAGTGCCGGTTGCGGTCTGTGGTTAAACCCACTGCCAGCGTAGTGTCGAGTCTTTAGAGTCCCACACAGAGGGTATTCGCCTCTGGGCAAAACAGAGTAGAGGTCGCATGGTTTTGCGACAGGGTTCGTTCTCATCCGCGCACTTGTGAACGTTTGGAGTCCGGATGGATTATACTGGCAGGCTCTGGTTTGAGCCAGATACTGGTATATGTTTTTGGGGTTGCTTTTATATCTTGGTATTCTTGTTCCTCGGAACGAGAATGCAGGTGTGTATGCACAGTTGCTTGAGGCGGAGGATGAGATATTTCATTAGGGTTTCGGAACGGGTGCGTATGCACAGTTGACAGTTATCATTTTCCAAACCCTAATGGATTTATGAATTATCTATTAATAATAGTAATTAAATGAGAATTATGTTATGGTTGATTTTTGTTGACTTATTGATCTTGGTTGACTTGTTGACCATTGACCACCATCATGCTTTGAAAGATCCTCCTTGATTCATGCTTACACTTCATTTAAAGAAGCATGATAATGGTCATTCCAAATTACCATCAACTATTCTTATTTTGAATTATTATTATTTAGATAATTGTTTTTCTTTTGGCATTATGGTTGCTAGAAAGAGAAAAGATATCTCATTATCTCATTTAGCTTCTCTCTCCTCTCTTCATCTTCTTCTTCCTCTAGCAAAGAGAAACCTTCTCATGTGTTGAGAATCCTTCTCTTTAAAAGGAAAAGCAAACCCTAGTCACTCTCTACTCATTCTAGGTTCAAGGTTTGGCAAGCCGGAAACCCTAGTTCACTCAAAGATCGAGGAAGAGCCCAAAGGTCGAACCTTCGAGGTGGATCCATCTTCGACGGAAGAAGGCGACGAAAAGAGAACCATCAACCCCTACAAGATTTCAAGAAGAAGGAGTTCAAGTTTAGGTATAACCTTCATCCGAGTAGCTAACTCCCTTTAGCGTATTTGCTAGTTTAGTTTAGACACGATCCCGACCTTGTTTAGTCCATGTTGCCTCTTGCGATAAAAATTTGTTTTTTATACCGTTTCCGCCTCCCCGTAAGCACCGGGGGTCGCAATATGGACTTACAGTGGTATCAGAGCCTAACTAAACTTAAACTAGCTTGGTAGCGAAGTGTATGGAAGTTCGAAACCGAAAAATCACAAAACCGGAAAAACCAAAACCCTAAGTTTCTGTTGAATTTTTTTCTGCTCTAAATGAAAAACTTTATACTTGTAAATTCGGCTCAGGGTTTTGTTTGAACAGCCAAGAAAAACGATGCACCAATTCACTTAAAGCGCCGCGCTTCCGCGGCACGAGGTAGGCATGTGCCGCGGAAGCGCCGCAGTTTATTTCCCTCTCTGCATCGTTTTTCGTGCAGTGTTCTTCTGGTGGGATTTTGGGATTTTTCAGATGTATTATATGTACCCAGATTTTCCAGAACAAAAATTCACTTTTGGGGTCCTATAATTCCGTATTTTTTCCGAACTTCACTGCACTTTGGCTATGTTGGTTATATCTGTGATGTTTGCATGTATTGAACGTCGGCTAATCGCTATAAGTCGATTAGTCGGGGTTATACATGATCTGTGTTTGATATTGGATTGTGTATATGAATCTGTTGGACTATCGCGGGTGAATAGCCGGGGTGGATGTGAGATGAGCTTTTATTTTTTCTTTCATTCATTGTAAATGTAAATTGATGTAATAATTATTATTTGTTTGGCCGCACAACCGGGTCGGGGTTGTAGCCGTCATTGTATAATTCTTTTTACTGTTTTTGCTCCTAGGATAGACCCATGGAGGGGTGCACAAACTACCGGGAACTTGGCGGGTAGTTTGCCGCACCCGTAGGGGTCTTGGGTGGGGTATTTGCTATTCACCGCGACCGTGTAATCCGCTTTTCGTTGCAGGCTCGAAAGGATTGCGGATTGCTAATATATCCAATGTATTCATCTGTGATCTGTAATGTCTATCATTGCTTTCTATTTAGGCGTTGCTTATGTTTTACAGCCGCGCTAGCCCAGCCCCCGCTCTGTCGTTAGTTAAGTAACCTAACGAGTGATGACGGGACCCCGTGGCGAATGCGAATGGCATAAGCGTACGTCATATTTTGGTTGTTTTCTGCAATGGTAGGATTAAATGATGGGACGCATTAAAAGAAATAATGCAAGAATATCACGCATTAAAAGAACTAATGCAAGATAATAAACCAAGTTAAAAGTCGTTGGAACACTTTCGAAAAACCACTCGGTTCTTTTCAAAACTAACTTTTAAATGCGGAGCTTGAGCCACTCCTTCTAAAAGCTATCTCGTTCCATCGATTATATCAAGTTCACTACGTTCACGGTTTCGCCAAAACCATTCGTAGCCCTCCATCATTTCAGTTAAATATACGGTAGTATTCAAGCTATGTATTTTGACCTCACGCCAAGGCATAGTGATTGGTAGCTGCCGGATATTTATCTGTTGCATAGATAGAATGCGTTGGTTTGAGACAGTCGTACTGCCATTTTGGCCTACGTCAAGGGTAGGTACGGGTGGGTTCAAATCAACCGGGATAATGATGGGAAGAACTTGACATGTGACTTATGACATTTTGACCTCACGCCAAGGTCATAAGAGCATGGGGCAAAAATCCACATCGGGAGTTTCATAAGTACTGAAACTTGCTAGATTTGCATACCATTTGGAGTGTGATGATTATGGTAGGATTCCTTCATTTTCGTCACGCGATGATATTTGGATCCCGATCCTACTGTGAGTATATGCTACTCCTCGGGAAATTTCTCACTAAACGATCAATGCTATAAACCTAGTAGGTGCCTAGAAAGGTGTTAGCGGGGCTACGCCCCCAGGGAAAAGAGGTTATTTAATTAAGGAACTTCGCGAAAGCGTTGGAAAACCTCCCTCGAAGTACCGACACTGGCCTGGCTGAACGGTTAAGCAAGTATTGTACGGTGTGATTGATCCCGGCTAATTCTTCCTTTGTGGTTTGAGGAGGGATTCGAGAGACAGTGGGAGCCATCCTGTTTAGACAAATTAAAAACCATTCTAAACTTGCAAGAGCATCGTGCTAAGTGTTTCTTCTCTCCCCCTGCAGCGACCAAATCGAAATGACTGGACTTAAGTTACTTCTAGATAAAAACATACTGACAGGGCCAAACTACAAAGATTGGCTCAGGAATGTCAAATTGGCAATCTCTTATGACAAGCTGGGGTATCTTCTTACCACCAAAGCTCCCCCCGTCCCAGGTCCCACCTCCAGCGTCGCGGATAAGGAAATCCGTAAGACTTGGGAGATTGACAGCGCGAAGGCCAGATGCCTCGTACTTGCCTCGATGGACAACGAACATCAGAGGAGGCACGAGAATATGGATTTGGAATCCATATTTCTTCATACAAAAGAACTGTATGGAGAGCAGTCTCGTATCGCAAGATACGAAGTGTCGAAGAAGTTATTTTCGACAAAGTTGGCCGTCGGATCATCGGTAGCGGACCACGTGCTTAAGATGATTGGCTACACTGAGGAGCTCGCGGAACTTGGGACCACGTTGGACAGTGAACTCTATACGGATATAATTCTCCAGTCCCTTCCATCCACTTACGCCCAGTTCATACTGAATTTCAACTTGCAAGAAAAGGAAGTTGAACTTTCAGAACTCCTCAACCTGCTGAGGAGCGCAGAGGGCACCCTACAGAAGGGTAGGGATACACCCGCTTTGTTTGTAGGAGGATCTTCTTCCTCTAGGTCCAAGGCGAAAGCCAAGGGAAAGAGGAAGAAAGCCCCCGCCAAACCAAGAGGCGGTGTTAGTAAAGTGGGTACGAAGGGAAAGGAAAAGGCAACAAAGATTGCGGGGAAGCTTGTTGGTAAAGAGGAATGCTTCTATTGTTATAAGAGTGGACACTGGAAGAAAGATTGCAGGGCTTGGAAAGCCAGGACACAGGAACTGAAGCAGGTTGCGGCTTCAGCTTCAGGTGTGTATGTTATTGAAAACTGTCTTTCTATAAACTCTACTTCCTGGGTATTGGATACCGGATCAGGATCTCATATCTGTAATTCTTTGCAGGCGTTGAGAAACCGTAGGGTTTTGAAGGCAGGTGACATGACCCTCAGAGTTGCGAACGGAGCTAG
This sequence comes from Agapanthus africanus, assembly GCA_030015575.1. Taxonomy (NCBI): domain Eukaryota; kingdom Viridiplantae; phylum Streptophyta; class Magnoliopsida; order Asparagales; family Amaryllidaceae; genus Agapanthus; species Agapanthus africanus. The sequence continues at coordinate 221,272,998 of CM057338.1, forward strand.
CATGGATGCTAAAGCCGTGGGGGACTATCACCTGGGAATGTCAGATGGGCATGTTTTGGTTTTGCGTAATTGCTTTTTTGTACCCAACGCAACTTGTAATATCATTTCTGTATCTTTGGTTTCTAAAGAAGGTTATGAATTTGCGTTTGTAAGTAATGTTGTAAACATTCACCTTAATCAAGTTCTGATTGGGTCAGGTACACTGAGCAATGGTATATACGTATTAAACCAACCACAGATTTTCAATGTCCAGAATACACACAAAAGAAAGTCTCCAGATATCAATCAGGCTTTCTTATGGCATTGTAGACTGGGTCACATCAATGAGACACGGTTGACTAAGTTACATAAAGAAGGATACTTAGATCCGTTCGAGTATCAGTCTTATGCCACTTGTGAATCTTGTCTCATGGGAAAGATGACAAAGACTCCGTTCACTGGACACGGAGTAAGAGCGAGCGAGCTCTTGGGACTCGTACACAGCGACGTGTGCGGTCCAATGTCTACACATGCGTGAAGCGGTTATTCTTACTTCATTACTTTTACGGATGATTTTTCAAGATACGGTTATGTCTTCTTAATGAAACATAAGTCAGAATCTTTTGAAAAATTCCAGGAATATAAGAATGAAGTAGAAAAACAAACCGGCAAAAGTATAAAGATTCTAAGATCGGATCGAGGTGGAGAATACTTAAGTGCCGAGTTCCTGAATTACTTAAAAGAGAATGGAATTCTCTCTCAGCTTACTCCTCCATACACTCCGCAACATAACGGTGTATCGGAGAGACGGAACCGGACCCTATTGGATATGGTACGGTCCATGATGAGTAACGCTGAGTTACCGCGATCTTTCTGGGGGTATGCGCTAGAAACAGCTGCATACCTTTTGAACCGAGTTCCTACTAAGACTGTGCCTACCACACCATATGAATTATGGAGTGGGAAGAAACCCTATCTTCAGTACCTGAAGATTTGGGGATGTCCAGCTTATGTCAAAAAGCAGCATACGGACAAGCTCGAGGCGCGCTCAGTACTGTGCAAGTTTGTGGGATACCCAAAGAACTCCAGGGGGTATCTTTTCTATTACGCAGAGGAATAAAAAGTCCTTGTTTCTCGTAATGCCCATTTTCTGGAACATCAGTTCTTAGAAAAAGAAGTAAGTGGGAGCGCAATAGAACTGGAAGAAATTCCAGAACCACAAACTATTACTGAAAGCTTAATGGAACCAGAGGGTTCAAATGAACAGGACATTCCTATGCCGCTCCGCAAAAGTAGTAGGCAGTCTCATCCGCCCGAGAGATACTACGGTTTTCTCATAGACGGGGATAGAGAGGATTGCATCATAGACTATGATGAGCCTACTAGCTTCCAGCAGGCCGTTCAGAGCGTTGACTCGGTAAAATGGCTGGATGCAATGCGGACCGAAATGGAGTCCATGTACACCAACAAAGTATGGACGTTGGACATTGCTCCAGACGGGGTAAAACCCGTAGGATGCAAGTGGATCTTCAAAAGGAAGATTGGTGTAGATGGACAGGTTGAGACCTATAAAGCTAGACTTGTAGCAAAGGGTTTCCGTCAAAGACCTGGCTTGGACTATGACGAAATTTTTTCTCCAGTGGCTATGCTGAAATCCATTCGGATCCTTCTTGCCATTGCTGCCTTCCACGATTATGAGATTTGGCAGATGGACGTAAAAACCGCTTTTCTAAATGGAAATTTAGAGGAGTGTGTCTATATGGATCAGCCAGAGGGTTTCATTCAGAGTGGGAGCAGCGGAAAGGTGTGCAAGTTGCTTAAGTCCATTTATGGACTAAAGCAGGCATCACGGAGTTGGAACATCTGTTTTGATGAGACGGTCAAGGAATTTGACTTTATCAAAAATCCAGATGAACCATGCATCTATAGTAGATTTGTAGCGAGAACTGTAGTATTCCTTGTTTTATACGTGGATGACATTCTCTTAATAGGAAATGACATTCCTATGCTAAAATCTGTCAAGGGTTTCTTGTCACACAGGTTCTCCATGAAAGACCTGGGTGATGCCTCTTACATCCTGGGGATCCGGATCCATCGTGATAGATCCAAGAGGATATTAGGACTTTCACAGTCCAGGTACATCGACACCGTACTGAAAAGATTCAGTATGGAAGATTCCAAGCGCGGTAACCTACCGGCTTGTCACGGGATCACCCTCTCTAAAGAGATGTCTCCCATGACTGATTTGGAGAGGGATCGCATGTCTATTATACCCTACGCTTCTGCGGTAGGCTCTATAATGTATGCGATGTTGTGTACCAGACCGGATGTAGCTTATGCACTGAGTGTAGTAAGCCGGTATCAGTCAAACCCTGGGAAGAAACATTGGATAGCAGTAAAGAACATTCTCAAGTACCTGAGGAGGACTAAGGAGATGTTCTTGGTATATGGCGGAAAAGACCTCCAGATCGAGGCCTTTGCTGACTCCAGCTTCCAGAGTGACAAGGATGATTCCAAGTCCATGTCGGGTTTTGTCTTTACCCTCAATGGAGGGGCGGTGTGTTGGAAGAGTTCCAAACAGGAAACCGTTGCAGACTCGACTATGGAAGCGGAATACATCGCTGCATCTGATGCCGCAAAAGAAGCTGTCTGGATAAGGAAGTTCTTAAAAGAACTTCAGGTGGTTCCGTCCATTGTTGACCCAGTACCTTTGTATTGCGACAACAACGGGGCTATAGCTTTAGCAAAGGAACCCAGGTCCCATCAGAGATCCAGGCACATCTTGAGGCGGTATCACCTGATCAGGGAGATCGTGGATCGCAAGGAGATCGAGGTTCGGAGGGTTGCTTCAGAAGAAAACACTGCAGATCCATTCACCAAGGCCCTACCCCAGACTCAGTTCGAGCGGCTGATCGAGATGATAGGTCTTCGATACGCCAGTACATGGCCTTAGTGCAAGTAGGAGATTGTTAGTGTATATGCCCTAGAGGCCATTACTGTATCATACTAGTTTGTATATTACTTAATGGAAGCTTGGGATATTCACCTTGTATAAACAATCTTGCTCAATATAGTAGTATGCTACTTGGTTTGTTTCTACTTTAATGTGTACTTGTGTTTATTGCAGTATATCACTTATACGCATTAGTAGAGCCCTTAGGATCTTTGCTTGATTACCAGCGTTGTGATGGCAGTCACACTAGTGGGGGCTGGGTAATCTATAAGCACATCCTTATACAGGTCCCTAGTCGCAGGACTATCGAGACAGGGCATCGATACTCCGGAGTAGACTAGCGTATGCGGTTCTCATCCCAGTGTGGGAGATGGTCTGTCCCACAGCCATCAGTACGTCGTACTAGAGATAGTATACGGGTGCTCGTTAGGTTACGAGTACACTGGACAGGACTCGTCGGGAACTGAAAGGTTGGTATTATACCTATCGTCAGTTATCAGTTCCCAGGTGACATGAGTACAGCTTAGTCCGCTGACTTGATACTGGCACTTCGCCTCAAGTGTGTTCCCACTGCACTTTGATCACTACCCTACCACGGCTCAAAGGAGTCGTGCAAACAGGTAGTGGTTGGGTGCAGTCCCGAAGCACTTGGAGGCAGTGACGGTTAGAAAGGATTCGTCTCTCCCGGTATTGGGGGTTGACATCGCGCTGTGTCTAGGAGAGCCATTACACGAGTAGTCCCTGGCCAGGGCAAGCGAGATATACTGGTAGGTTTCCAGTGTTATCTCAGGGTGTTTTGGGCTTCACTCCGACACGACTTGTACCGCTATTGGGGGACTGACGTTTTACCGCCCCCTAGGCCCGACATGCGATGTATCAGACGAACAGACCGGACTGTACGGAGAATGTCACATTCAGACTCAGTAGGAGTTCAGATGGGGTTTCACCTCGTCAGCCTTCTTGTCGGCATCTACCTGGGGATCGTTACGCACAGCTAGTGCCGGTTGCGGTCTGTGGTTAAACCCACTGCCAGCGTAGTGTCGAGTCTTTAGAGTCCCACACAGAGGGTATTCGCCTCTGGGCAAAACAGAGTAGAGGTCGCATGGTTTTGCGACAGGGTTCGTTCTCATCCGCGCACTTGTGCACGTTTGGAGTCCGGACGGATTATACTGGCAGGCTCTGGTTTGAGCCAGATACTGGTATATGTTTTTGGGGTTGCTTTTATATCTTGGTATTCTTGTTCCTCGGAACGAGAATGCAGGTGTGTATGCACAGTTGCTTGAGGCGGAGGATGAGATATTTCATTAGGGTTTCGGAACGGGTGCGTATGCACAGTTGACAGTTATCATTTTCCAAACCCTAATGGATTTATGAATTATCTATTAATAATAGTAATTAAATGAGAATTATGTTATGGTTGATTTTTGTTGACTTATTGACCTTGGTTGACTTGTTGACCATTGACCACCATCATGCTTTGAAAGATCCTCCTTGATTCATGCTTACACTTCATTTAAAGAAGCATGATAGTGGTCATTCCAAATTACCATCAACTATTCTTATTTTGAATTATTATTATTTAGATAATTGTTTTTCTTTTGGCATTATGGTTGCTAGAAAGAGAAAAGATATCTCATTATCTCATTTAGCTTCTCTCTCCTCTCTTCATCTTCTTCTTCCTCTAGCAAAGAGAAACCTTCTCATGTGTTGAGAATCCTTCTCTTTAAAAGGAAAAGCAAACCCTAGTCACTCTCTACTCATTCTAGGTTCAAGGTTTGGCAAGCCGGAAACCCTAGTTCACTCAAAGATCGAGGAAGAGCCCAAAGGTCGAACCTTCGAGGTGGATCCATCTTCGACGGAAGAAGGCGACGAAAAGAGAACCATCAACCCCTACAAGATTTCAAGAAGAAGGAGTTCAAGTTTAGGTATAACCTTCATCCGAGTAGCTAACTCCCTTTAGCGTATTTGCTAGTTTAGTTTAGACACGATCCCGACCTTGTTTAGTCCATGTTGCCTCTTGCGATAAAAATTTGTTTTTTATACCGTTTCCGCCTCCCCGTAAGCACCGGGGGTCGCAATATGGACTTACACAACGGCGATTCCATCTCCCGCCACAACGTGCCCCGAAACTTCACTTCTTTAAGCCAAACCCGCACTTGCTCATCTTTGCATACAATTTCCTAGCCTCAATGTCTGCAGTGCAATCTCCAAGTGTTCTACATGTTCTTCCTTGCCCCCTGAGCCGACCAGAATATCATCGATGAACACCACTATAGACTGCTCCAAGAACAGTGAGATATTCAGTTTATCAAGTCCATAAATATCACCGGTGTATTCGTTACTCCGAAGGGCATCACCAATACTCGAAATGTCCATACCGAGTTCGAAACACAGTCTTGGAAATATCTTCTGGTTTAACTCGGACCTGATGATCTCCGGACCGCAATTCCAGCTTCGAGAATACCCTCGCGCCATTAAGCTGCTCAAATAATTCACCAATGCGAGGGATCGGGTATTTGTTTTTAATAGTCACCCGGTTTATAACTCGATAATCGATGCACATCCTCCTTGTAACATCTTTCTTCTTGACTAGAAGAACTAGAGCTTCCCATGGTGAGTTATTTCTGCAAATCCAACCCTTCTCAAGTAATTCAGCAACATGCTTCCTGACTTCTTCCAACTCCACTGGTGCCATTGGATAATACGCCTATGAGATTAGCGCTGCACCAGGAACAAGATTATTCGCAAACTCCACATCTCGTTTGCGGTAACCCGAGATGTCCTCGAACACGTCCGTGAACTCTCGAAATATAGCCAGCGCTTCTTCCTTAATAACTTCCATCGACGAAAGAACATTGCTTGTCGGCCTAGCCCTAAACTCGAATGGCCTGACAGAACTACTTCCTCCAGCAAAATAACCCTCGGATGTCCGGGAATCTGGAAATTCACTTTCCTTGCTCTACAATCAATGTGAGCATGGAAGGTGCCAAGAAAATCCATTCCCATGACAACAACAAACAAGGAATGCACGGGAATTGAATAATTCCAATACGGGAAAGATATGAACAAGTAGGATACCAAGATGACTTCATCCGAAGTCAAGATACTGAAGAGAATTAAGCACGGTAAGCATGATTCAAGCTGGCGGTAAAACAAGAACTAGTAAGCAATGAAACCGAGATAAGCAAGGTAATATAACAACCATGAAACAAAGAAGTGAATCAAGACCAGGTCTCCAAGTTACTTAAATAGAGTACCGCATTGTAATCATGCTGCAGTTCATGGGTACAATTACATAACTCCACTTAAGTCGCATAAATCCTAGCATCGGAATCAAGGAACAGGGAGAAACAATAGTGAACTAAAAAGGTTCCAAGTCGAGATGCAAACTGGTTTGCATATCATCAAGGCAAAGGATAAGAGAAAGATATGATTCAAGAATCACGATAACAAGGTGGCAGGACATGTTCCTAATCACGAGTATTCTGATTCGTGTATTGGGTCCAATACCCAACTACAAAAGAATCAAACTCGATTAACCTATATCCTATGGCTATGATAACAAAAAAACCATGTCACGCCCCGCTTCCCAGAGTATGCTAAGATGGGCACGTGACATAGCCAACTATGCTACCTGTGGATAGGAAAAATCCCTCCACAGTCACATTACGGCTGTAGAGATATCAAGAACAGGAAAGTAAACTAAAATATCCAGTACATGTCCATGAGCCAGAATGAATGAGTCAAGAAATAATAGTATGCGGAAGCAAAAAATACAATAAAAGAAACACCTGGAAAGTAAAACTGCATACCGACAGGATCTTCACCGCTCGGTCTAACAGCGGCAATACTCCTGATCAGTCTGCAACAAGGGTAGAGGATCCGGGCCATGCAAAACCCAGACGTCAGTGCGTCATAACATCAAGCAATAAAATATAAACAGGGTAACAAGACATGCAAGTATAATCATAAATGGTAAAGCAGGTGTAACAGCAATATAAATCAGGGCAGTGAAGGGTAGTGTGCAATGAGTAAACTAAACTGGTCTATTGGGTTATCTACTCTCAAGTCTTTGAAATCAGTCTGATGAATCATCGATGTAACTCAATAGTATCCCGTGCATGCCCGAGACCACGGTCAAGATTCTCGGGCTGAATCCGAGACGTGCCGCTGGGCAGTAAAAGGGTAGTATGTAAAGATGAGTGATGTCAGCATCATCACCCCGGGGCTGGCCTAGCCCGTAAGACAGATCAGAACAGGTATAGGACTGTCGAGTCACAAGTCAGGTTTCATCATTGATTTTCCCATACCCCCAAGTCAAAAGTGTTCAAGTCAGGTATTTAAATAATCTGGAGCTAATGCCAACACAGGATCAGACAGGTATAAGTTGTAGGGTTACTAGGCATACTCAAGAGCTTCCACAAGGCATCAACCATGCCAAACAAAAATTTTCCGGTGCCGAGAAACCCTAAACTGGATCGTTATCTAGAAGTAAAGGCGAAACTACATGCAAGCAAACAACTTTGCTAATAAGTGAAAGGAAATACAACCTTTGTAGATCCGCTCCACCATTTCTTTAGCTCCGTGTTGACGTCCCTCCGCTGCGATCATCGGATCCTGGACTCTAGCGATGGTTTCGTCGTAGAAATGATCGGGCTAGGTCATTGACTTCGAGGCCGAAGATGATCTACGTCGAGGCGACTCAAACTCAAGCTCTATCTTCACTAGGTCAAGAAAGTTGTGAAGAACACACCCTCTACTATATGGCAAGTGATAGAGGATGAAGAAATAGAAAGTGGGTTCACTTTAGAATTGAATTTCTCACACTTTTACTCATGGCACCATTGTTGGTAGCAAGGTTCTTTCTTCTTGAAGAAGAAGAAGAAGAAGAAGAAGAAGAAAAAGAGTATGATGATAATGATAAAATCAATTGATTAATAATAATAAATCAAGTGATCTTATCATAATGCAACCTTTGGTTAGTTTAACAAGTGTAGAGAATAAACTAGGGTTTAGGTAAATGGTTAGGGTTAAGGTAAAAGACAAAATGGTAGACTTATTCAAAGCTTCATGAAGCTTCAACAACAAAACAAACTAAGCCACCATTTCATTTTTGCCCAAAAATGAATTAAAGAAAATAAATAAACCAAATAAAATCCTAACCATTAACCTAAATATGGTTTAAAACATACACACACCCAAGTTTGCATGTACCATCAAACATGATACAAACTAGTGTACAAAACTATATCATATATGCAATGTGCACATCAAGTGAGAAAATCCATCTTAAGTGAACAAATACTAGTTAATGTAAAGTAATATATCAAATATATAATTATACATTAAATCATTAAATCAACACTTGATTTAACGATCCGGTCATATCACATATGACCGACTAATATCCAATGTATCGACTTATCGAATCAATCCTCGATTCGATAACTAGGTTATATCGCATACAACCAATCGATACATTCATTGCGAGAATAGAATACGGTATCATATACACGCATTATTCTCGGTCCCGCACATATCTCATATGCGCTCCTATTTCGTTTCGCTTGTGCCAGGAAACCTCTGTGTAGGACTCTAAAGACTCGTCAATACGCCGGCAGAAGGTGATGATCATATCAAACACCCACAAGCCGCAAGCGGTCTGCTAAACGTAATGGCCACCCGGGTATTGAGCGATCAGAAGATCAACGAGCAAGCCCGCTCACACTCCTGTGAATCCAATCAGTAACACTACCGCACAGTCCGGTCTGTTCGTCTGATATGTCGCATATCTCGCCTAGGGGTAGTAAACGTCAGACCCCAATAACTCGATAAGTCGTGTCGATATGAGGCTCATAACGGGTCGAGAAACTACTGGTAACACTTACAAGTAAATCCCTAAAACAACCTTGGCCAAGGACTTCCTGTTATAGCCAATCGAGCATTGCGCAACATCAACTCCCTATACCGGGAGAGACGAAACCTCTCCTATCGCTCATTGCCTCCATGTGATTCGGGACTGTACCCAAAAGCCACCTTTTTGCACGCCTTCTTGGACGTGGTATGATGGAAATCAAAGCACAGTGGGAATCACACAAGACTCTATGACGATCTCGGGTCTACAGACTAACCTGTACCAGTGTCACCAGAGAACTGCCATCTGACGTAAGGTATAATACCATCTGGGAGTTCTCGGCGAGTCCGTCCAGTGTACCCAGTCTCCACTGAGCACCCGTATATCATCTCTGATGTGAAACACCAATGGATATGGGATCATCCATCGTCCATCTGTATGGGTCGAGAAGGTATACGCTAGTCTACTATGGTATATCGATGCCCCGTCTCGATACACCCACGACTAGGGACTTTGAAGGATGTACTTATGGACTACCATGTCCCCACTAGTATGATCCGCATCATAGTCCAGGTAGTCAAGTACACATCCTATGGGCTTTACCAACATGTAACAGAGAGACAATCAGTGTGCACGTTAAGGTAAAGAGTAACCAGATAGCATACTATCATATCGAGCAAGAAAGTCATCCCTATATATTGTCCAAGCATCCACTACAATATACATCCTATGTATAGTAATGGCCTCTAGGGCATACATATAACTAACAATCTCCCACTTGCACTAGGGCCATCTGATAGCAGTGGTTGTAGTATCTCATACTCAACCATCCCATAAAAGTCTCTCTCTGGGAAAAGGCCTTCGTGAGTGGATTCGCCGTGTTGTCCTCTGAGTCTACTCTCCTAACCTCGATCTCCTGGAGATCAACCATCTCCTTGATCAGGTGATGCTGCCTCAGAATATGTCTGGGTCACTGATGTGATCATGGTTCCTTAGCCAAAGCCATACTTCTACGTTCATACAATGGTAGGAACCTAGTTCATCTCATGAACCAATATACACCCAAACTGCCTCTTTGGTAGTATCTTTAATAGCGATGTTATCAGCCTTTATCGTCTAGTTTTCCACGGTATCCAGCATGAAACTCTTCCAACATACCATCCCTCTACTGAGGGTAAAGACATTGCCTGAGACTGACCTTCAGTCGTCTTTATCACCCTGGAACCTTTCCAGTGATTCTCCCCAGGATCGATTGATACCATCTCACTAAACCTAGTGAGAATCCTAAAATCCAATTAGATCTATCTCATAGATCCAAAACCCAGGATTTAGTAGGTATCACTTTGATCGTATATGGAGAATCCTTATGATAAGCGGAGATTAACCGAGTGTAGCATAGGAAACTCCTTCCCCATCAAGAGTATGTCATCCATGTACTCTACAAGGATCACCACCATACTCCCTACTACCTTTTTGTATATACAAGGTTCATCTACCATTTTGATGATGTCAAACTCTTTGACTAACTCATCAAAACAGATGTTCCAACTCCGCGATGCCTGCTTTATCACATAAAACATCTTGCATACGTTTCCGCTGCTCCCACTGTCTACGAAGCCCTCTGACTGTATACTTATAGATGCTTTCTTCCAAATCATTATTTAGAAAAGCAGTTAAGACACCCAACCGCCAGATATCGTAGTCATGGTATGTAGCCGTGGCAAGTAGGATCTGGATGGACTTAAGCATAGTTACTTAGAAAAGGTTTCATTATAATCCATACCTGGTCAATGATGCAAACCTTTAACAAGTCTAGCTTTGAAAGTCTCAATTTTTCCATGTACACCAAGTAATCTTCTCAAGATATACTTGCTCCTGATGGGGATTTAACCCTTCAGATAAAGCAACTAAAGTCCATACTTTGTTGGTGTATAAGGATTCCATCTCAGATCGCTAAGCATCCGTCCATTCTTACAGAGTCACACTCCTGATGGCCAGCTCGAAACTAGTTAGGTCATCATCCCAAGATGCAATTCTCGCTCCCACTGTCATAGAGAAACCGGAGTATCTCTCAGGTGGGTGAGGAAACCTACTAGATCGGCGGAGAGGCTGAGGTTCGTTGGTTTGTATTGAATCCTTTGGTTCTACTAAATCATCAGCTGCAGTTTGTCTAGCTGGAACTATTTCCAGTTCTACCTCATAACCAATAATTTCTTTACAAGAAATTCCCTTTCACAAAGGTGGCATGCTGAGAAACAAAACATTTTTATTCCTCGGTTAGGTAGAAGATATTCCCTTGCGAATGCTTGGGATATCCAACAAACTTCCACAGAACTGACTTTGCCTTGAGCTTGTCCGGATTTTGCTTTTAGACATAGGCCGGAAAACCCCAAATCTTAACTGACTTAAGAGATGGGCTCTTCCCTTTCCATATCTCATATGAAATGGTAGGCATCTGATTTGATCGGAACCCTATTCAATAGGTATGCAACTTTATAAGTGCATAACTCCCTAAAAGGAAATAGGAAACTCAGTAGTACTCATCATAGAGCACACCATATCACATAGGGTGTTATTGCTCCGCCCCAATATACCATCATGCTATAGTGTATACGGAGGAGTAATGCTGAGAGAGAATCTCATTCTCCTTAAGAATAGTCCAGAAATTCCATGCATAAGTATTCTCCTCCCTGATCTCATCATAGGACATAATACTTAAACCCGTATTTTAGTTTTCTACTTCTAACTTATATTCTGTGAATATCTCAAAAGGTTCGGACTTATATTTCAACAGGAACATATGTCTGAATCTTGAGAGATTATCAGAGAATGTAATGAAATATAAAGAACCAGTCTTGGCATGTGTAGACAGGGGACCTACACACATCAACATGTATCATCCCAAGAGTTCATTAACTCTTTCACTGTTTCCAGTAAACAGAGCTATGGTCATCTTATCTCTGTGACATGACTGGCAAGTTTCACAAGATGTAAATTCAAACTGATTTAAATATGCATCTACAATGTAACTTAAGCTAGTCGGGTCACATTGATATGACCTAGTCTATAATACCTTAAGAAGGAATTGTTCACTTCTGAACTCTTCCTCTTGTGTGTGTTCTGTATACTAAGAACTGTAGTTTGATTTAGAACATCAATGCTTTTAGATAACGTGCCTGAACCGATCAACTTTTGATATAGGAAATGTTCAAACCATTATCCAACAATACAAAATTATATCCTTTCTTTACCAATAAAGAGACTGATATGATTTTGTATATCAGGTTCGGTATCTAATAACATTCATTCAGAATCAATGTATTGGTAATACAGGGTGACAGTGACCAACAGACTTGGCTGCAACACTTGCACCGTTTTCTGTCTTATGAAACATATCACCCGTTCTTAGTTCTCTACCTTTCTGTAGCCCTATGTAACAGATTACATATCTGGGATCCTGATTCGGTATCAAATACCCAGTACGTAAAGGACATTGAGAAACAATTCTGTGTAACGAACACACCCGAAGATGATGCATCAACATGCACTTTCTTCGTTTGGGCGGCACGGGAAATCTGGTATTCCCCAATTTCCTGCTCTGTCTTATAACAATTATAAGTTGGAGTGGGACCAACGTTCCCCAGCTCAGTATAACAAGCGGGTCCGTGCAATATATCCGTTTTATTATCTTATTAAGGCGTGACATGGTCGCTACCAGGAGAGAGAGAAGAAAACTCTCTGCGTGCGCTCTTGCAAGATCAGATTGGTTATTATTTTATCTAATCAGGATGGCTCCCACTGTTTTTATCAAATCTTCCTTCAAACCCTAAAAGGAAAGACTGGCCGGGATTAATTACACGCTACAAGTTCGCCAATCTTTCAGCCAAGCCAGTGTCGGTACTTTGAGGGAGGCCCCCCGTGCTTTCGCACGAACCTAATTAATGTAAACCTCGTTTTCCCAGAGGCGTAACCCCGTTGACACCTTTCTAGACACCTACTTGATCGGCTAATTGTAATGTGTAAAACTCTCCCAGGAGTAACAATTACTCTCAGTGGGTATCGGGATCCAACTATCTCATAGAAGGTATGCAATCTCATTGCAAATTTCAACACTTGAAATTCCCGATAATTTTGCCCCTAGCATCCTATGACCTTGACGGAGGTCAACAAACCATAGGCTACTAGTCAGGTTCAACCCGTCATTTCTTGATTGAATCAAACCCACCCGCACGACCCTTGACGGAGGTCAACAAGGTCGTACGACTACCCTAATCCAATCTGCATCATATGCATAAGCAGATAAATACTAGTTAGCTACCGCACACTACGCCTTGACGGAGGTCAACAAACGTAGCACGAATACTAAGTAGGACTTATCTGAAATGACGGAGGGCTACGACAGGTTTTTCTGTAAACCTATTGCGTAATGAACTTGATATCGTTGTAGAATCAAATGATTTTAAACTGGAGTGTTTTTTAGGCTTTTCTAGTTTTGCTAAAGGGGTCACTCCCGGTGAAGAGATCGTCGGCCCTTTCCTCATCGAATAAGGTGCATGATATATCATATATACCGCTGTGCAAAGCAAGAACTATAGGAGCAATCAAAAGACAAGCCGAGGGTTGTAGTATCTGCCAGTTATTGCTAAAGGAGTCACTCCCGGTGAAGGGATCTCGGTCCTTTCCTTATCGAATAAGGTGCATGATGTTCTTCAAGGAACACCGCGATGCAAAGCAAGAACTGTAGCTACCTGTTTTTGAAAATTCGATTCCACAACATCTTTAGGTTTCTTTTTCTTTCATTAATCATATTAATGAAGTCCCATCATTAAAATCACCTAAACATCACAGATAAAAAATGACGTACACTTATGCCATCCGCATTCGCCTCGATGTCCCCTCGTGCACCGTTAGATTAGGTAACTAACGACAGAGCGGGGCAGGGCTAGCGCGAGTGCAAAACATAAGTAACGTCTATATAATATATCATATATACTATATACAGTATTTACCACATAACATCAAATGATCACATCACAGATATCGCGGCAGAAGAATCATATAAAATATTGGATATACTAGGACGTCCGTGTTTTCATTACGAGCCTGTATAAAACATGGATTCCACGGTCGCGATTGCTGGAGATAGTGCCCTCAGAGTCAATTATTGGATCACAGGCACGTGATTGCAATGATTCAGGGAGGACCTATCCCGGTAGGACAGTCTTACTCGAGATGATAGTATGCTATCTGGTTTATCTTTATCATCGTGTACTGCTTAGGTGACCTGACAGGTCGCTATTACACGTTGATAGAGCCCCTAGGATTCTTGCTTGACCACCAGCAGTATGAGGGCTATCATATAAGTGGGAGCTGGGTCTATAAGCACATCCTTAAAAGCTCCCTAGTCGTGCGAGTTTCGAGACAGGGCATCGATACTCCAGAGTAGACTAGTGTATACAGTCGAGACCCCGACGAGGGACGGTGGCCGGTCTCACAAGCCATTGGTGTCAGTTAGATCACATAAGATGTATACAGGTGCTCATTGGGTTATGAGTACACCGGACAGGACTCGCCGGGAACATGCTAGTTGGTCATATACCAGACGTCAGATGGCAGTTTCCTGGTGACATGTGTACAGGTTAGTTCATCGACCTGGGGATCGTCATTTGTCTCGTGTGAGTTCCCACTGTACTTTGATTACTACCCTACCACGCTCAAAGGAGACGTGCAAACAGGTTTTAGTTGGGTACAGTCCCGAGCCACATGGAGGCAGTGAGCGTATCTTCAGGGGTTCGTCTCTCCCGGTATTGGGGGTGAGGTCGCGCTGTGTCTAGGAGAGCCATTACACAAAGCCCTCGGCTGAGGCAGGAGATTTACTGGTAGGTATTCCAGTAGTATCTCAGGGTGTTCTGGGCTACGCTCCGACACGACTTGTACCGCTTTTGGGGGTCTGACTTTTACCAACCCCCTAAGCCCGCCATGCGATGCTCATAGATGAACGGACCGGACTGTACGGATATTGTCACTGACAGGCTCAGTAGGGTGTCAGGCTGAGTTCGCTCACAGACGTCCCTTTTGGTAAATACCTGGTAGCCCGTTACGTATTGGTTTATACCTCTGACGTGCTAGTGGTTAAATCCACAAGCAAGGTGTTGACGAGTCTTTAGAGTCCCCCACATTCAGTTTCTCAAGCTTTCGGGCGAAAAACTGTAGAGGCCGTATGGAGATATGGCAAGGTCCGATCAGATACGTGCGGTATTGCACGGATCAGGATCGGACAGTTTGTACTAGAGGCCGTATGGATATATGGCAGGGTTCGATCAGATACGTGCGGTATTGCACGGATCAGGATCGAACGGATATTACTAGCCGGCTTTGGTTTAAGCCGGATCCTAGTATAGTACAGTGTAGACTTTGTCTCATTGCATTTGTATTTCGGTCGGAATACAAATGCGGGTGTGTATGCACAGTATCGGGGTTTTCCTGTTATTTATTACAGGACCAGTTTTCTGGAGTTGCCAGTTTGCTTTCCGTTTCGGCCAATTTCCTTTGTATCTTTCAATGGCCGAAGATTGGTGGAGGAGGGCTTATTTGCATTTGTGCAAATAAGCTTTTTTGGAGGGGGTCTTTGCATTTTCTTGTGTCATGATGGTTGCACCATCCCTTGACCATTTGACTTCTTCTTCTTTCATGATGGCTTGACTTTTGAAGCCATCATGGTTGTTGATGGTTGGTGGAGTGTGGGTTTGTTTTTGTGATCATGTTCCTTCATGATTTGATTTTGATTCCCTCTTGCATTATTGATCAAGCCACTCACTCCCTCATTGCCTCACTCTCATTCTCTCCACCACCATGGTCATGGCCGGCCTTATAGAGGAGAGGGGCTGTCCAAATTTTTTGGAGTGGGTATTTGGTTCATTTCATGCTCCCAAATATCCCCAAGTTCCTCCACATAATTCTTGTATCATCCCTCTACCAAAATGGCACCTCCATGAACCCCAAATGAGACACAAGTCTCTACACTATATTCTACAGTAAATCTTGGGCATGTCGACTAGCCAGCTTCGTGCCCGAGTTGCCTCGGCATTGAGGTGGGAGCCCGTAAAAGATGTAGGCGATGTGGTGCACTTCCGGCGACGAGGTGGAGACAGGACATTCCGCAGGAGATCGGGACGACGACGAGAAGACCGGAGGACTCGGATCAGTCGGTATATCTCTATTCCCTATCTTGTAGTTAGCTAGGACTAGTTAATGGTTCGATCCGGGTTTTAGTGCGCGGTGGTGCCGGTGTGCTAGTTTGCAAAAATAAAGTTTATCACCGCTTCCGCATTTGGCCGTCGGATTGACGGCCGGGGCGCCGCCGTGCACTTACAGTGGTATCAGAGCCTCGCCATTAACTTAGTCTAGCTTTGTTTAATGTGTTTACATTTCCGATCGACCAAAATTCCAAAACCCGCATTTTGTTTGCATCAGTTTTCTGTTGTAATTTTTTGGAGTCGAAATTTTTTTCAGGTTACAGAAAAGTGATGTACTGGAAAATATAAGGCTACTGTAGAAATTCGACAGAGTAATTCCATAGTGGGAGAGCGGAACCACGGCCAAACCCCCTTTTGGGCCGCGGTTTCGCCGCACTATGATCAGATCACTGTGTCAATTTTCTTCAGTTACTTTCTGGGCTAATAATAGGGGTTTTGGAATATTAATTTTGGGCCCAGAATTTCTTGATGTGCTACAGTAGTACTTGGGGCCCACTTGTTAAAATTTGATCGATCGGATATTTAAAACACATTATTTCACAGTATTTACATTATATCTGCGACCGTGAATGTCACTTGATCGGTAAATCCTGTCTAACTGCTATAGCCCGGTTAGACGGATTTGCGAACGTGATTTCACGTTGATGTTCTTTGTATTGCTGTGATGTTGCGGATCGGTCGTGGGGGATAGCCTGGATGCAATGCTAGTACAGTTTTTGTTGTATTATGTACATTTGATATTGCGGGGCGAGCGTCCGACATGTAGACTGCCGTCACTGCCTGATTGTATTATTATTTTGGGGCACGACCAGGTTGTGGTCGTTGTACCCGTTGTATGTATATTTTACTTTCTGTACTAGGATTGCCCCGTGGAGGGGTGCACGGATAGCCGGGTTCTAGAGGGCAACGAGCCCGCATCTCATGGCATTGGGACGGAGGGGGCTTCACTCTAGAATTGGCAGGCTATTCGCCGCACTCGTAGGGGGTACAGGTTGACCCAAGAGCGGTGTCCAAGTTACCGGATTCCGTGAAGTGCTGGGTGGTCCATTCACGGAGCTGAAGGGGGCTGCCTCGCTTCAGGTTTTGGCGGGTGACTTGCCGCGCCCGTAGGGGTCTAGGATTTCATTGCACAGGCTATTCACACGACCAGGGGAACGTCGGGTTTCGGCGGCTCTGTGAAACCCGGGGATCCCAGATATCTGTATTGTTCTGTGATGCTGTACATTTCTGTGATGTTGCATTTTATCACGCCTTGAGCGAATATTATATTGGTATATATATTAGTAGATGTTGTATATGTTTTGCATCCGCGCTACTCCAGTCCCCGCTCTGTCGTTAGTTAGCTAACCTAACGGGTAATGACGGGACCCGGTGGCGAATGCGGATGGCATATACGTACGTCATATTATTTTCGTTCTTTGTGGTGTGATCAATTGATGGGACTGCATTGATTCGGATCAATGCAAGTTAAAAACAAACCTAATCTGATGTTGTTGGAACACTTTTCAAAAAGCTGTTATTGCAAGGACGTTCACTTTTGTTTTGTATCGTGGTATTCAGTTGGAATATCCTGCTCCTCAGTCGACGAGGCAAGGGCCGAGATCCCTTCACCAGGAGTGACCCCTTGGACAAAAGTTTGCGTCAGCGCAATAACTTCACTATAGCCGATTACTTTTGCTTTGCATCGTGGTATTCAGTTGGAATATCCTGCACCTCATTCTACGGGGAAAGAGCCGAGATCCCTTCACCGGGAGTGACCTCTTTAGCAAAGGTTTTCGTTACTATATTTTTAAAAGCTATCCGTTCCTTCAACTATATCAAGTTCACTACGTTAAAGGTTTTCGCCAGAAAACATTTGTAGCCCTCCGTCGTTTCAGACGGGTAGCACGTAGTATTCATGCTATGTTTGTTGGCCTTCGTCAAGGCATAGTGTATGGTAGCTGCTTGTTGCCTTTCTGCAGCATAGATAGATGCGTTGGTTTGGGACAGTCGTATAGCCTTGTTGGCCTTCATCAAGGGCTTGTGCGGGTGGGTTCAAATCAACGTGGAGAATGACGGGTAGAACTTGACATGTGACTTATGATTTGTTGGCCTTCGTCAAGGTCATAAGAGCATGGGGCAAAAATCACATCGGGAGTTTTCAAAAGAACTGAAACTTGCCAGATATGCGCATACCATCTGGAGTGTGATACCGTGAGCGGATTCCGTCACGTTATCATGCGGTGATAGTTGGATCCCGATTCCCACTGATGAGTTGGTTTACTCCTCGGGTGACCCCGACTAATTCTTCTTTCAGGTTTGGAGGAGAGTTTGACGGTACAGTGGGAGGTTTCCAGATTAGATAAATTGGTAACCATTCTGATCTAGGTTAGAGTGCACGCTGAGTGTTTCTTTTCTCTCTATCTTTGGCAGCGACCATTGACCCGACCCTAAGACTATGACTCAGAGACCAAAATTAACCGGACCTTCTTAACACTGGCTTTTGGATTGTCAGAGTTGCGAACCTCATTGCCACTCCTACTTTTACCTATTTCTCCAGGACACCCCGTATTACTACGAACGTCCATTTCCATTGGACAAAACCATCGTATGGTTATATACGAACTCGAAGGAATTCGAGGATGGTTTCAGGTTCTGGAGGAAACGGATAGGACTATTCAGTTGTCTTTTCCTTTTACCTTCTCTCAGGTTGTGAGTACCCCTTAGATTAGGGGATAGTACACCTATTACGCGAATTGGATAGTCTTCTTCCGAACTTTAGGCTGGTGCCGACCGGTAGGGAATGAAGAAAACCAATTTGCCTAACGATGGTGTACAGAAGGTATTATGTTAAGACAAAGAAAGGGATTAGAAGGAGGGCAAAGTAAATTGCGACTTCTATTCACGACCAAACCAAGTATTTCATTACCACTCCCACTTCACCTTTGTATTTCTCCAGGACACTCCGTATCGCTACGAAGATCCACAGTTTATTGGATACTCCATCGTACGGTTATATACGAACTCGAAAGGAACTTGTTCCAGTTCGGGGATGGATTCTGGTTCAGGAGAAATAGGAATAAGGTTTATTCAGGTATCTTTTGTCTTCACCTTCTCTCGCATTGCGAGTGCTCCTAGGATTAGGACAGTACACCCATTATGCTTATTGGATGGTCTTCTTCCAAACCATAGGCTGGTACCGAACGGTAGGGAAGGAAGAAAACCATTTGGCCTAAGGGGTGTGCAGAAGGTAATGACTAAAGACATATAAAGGGATTTGGAGAGGTGGCAAAGAATTACACGGTTACAGTCGTGAATCTGGAAGAGGCATTACTAGGAATACCGGGATACCCCATCGAAACATTTCGATGTTTCAGTTTCACTGTGTACTGTTAAAGGAAAACTGATTTCCCAATTAGTCCTTACTCCAGGGTTTGTATTTACCAGGTACGATTCTCACATCTGTATGGTTTTACAGATGATGAGTGGGAGTAAGTTATTGGGAATTGGGTGATCATCCTCATTATATCGGGATTCGTTGTAATCGGTGATATTTGAGGAAATCACCTGGACTGTTTGCCGGTCGGCAAATATTTAGTTTTGAATATCCGCTGTCATGCACCGATTTCAAATTGATATATCTGTACGTCTATTTTCATAGAGTGAGATATACCTTTTTGAAATTATGTCTACGACATTTACCTATATCAGTTGATGGTTAGGTAAGGAGCATTAAATAGCGGTGTAATTCTTCTTAACCATAAGTACAGTTTTCAACCTACGACACACAGGGAGTGAGTTATTAGACTCAGGGGACTTATACAGAGTATTGTATGTTGTCCAGGGTCCATCAGGACAGGGGGGTTGGTCCTCGTACTATATTCGGTTTACTTATGACTTCTCTAGTTTTTAGACAGGTGTTTCGTAGGAAACACACGGTCCAAATTTTGAGAAGTTATAGGTATTTGAATAGAGTAGAGAACCAGGTGTAGCAAGTATCGGGATTCTTCAAAGTGATCGAAGATGTAGACATTTGTATACGGTATTCAATTAATAGTAATGATTTAGGGAACTTGCTTCTCTTTCAGGTTACTCATAATTGGAAGCATTCCTAAGTTGAGTAACGCTGATAGGCCTCCTTCCATTTAGTTGACATGCACTGGGGACAGCTGCATGATTTGAATCTGGTTCCATTAAATCAGTGCCTCTGGTTCTATATTGGATATAGGACAGTTCATATCTTAACATTGTTAAGGTACGGGGAGTTGTCCGGATTATGCTTAAAACCAGACTCTGGATAACTCAAGGCACGTTTCTGTAATGGCTGTTTGTGGGTTGATCCAGGCTATGACGAGAGTTGACTTTCTACCATCTGGAAGATCAATAGCAATATTGTTCTAAACTCGCCACAGTTTTAATAAAAATGGATTTTTTCAGAAAACAGTAGTGGGAGTATGGTAGAACTGGAAGTGATTCCAGAACCACAAACGATTACTGAAGATTTTGATAGGAACCTAAAGATTCAATCTGGATTGACATTCCATTGGCCACTCCGCAAAGACAGGTGGGTAACTTCAGGCACCCGAGAGGTACTCCGGTAGCCTCATGGACGGTGACAGGGAAGTTCTTGTTTACCCACACTTACCATTGCTGTTGTTCCAGGCTGTGAGACCCGGCAGGAGGATGAGTATAGCGTCGTTCTGAACTAGCGTTAGAAGTGTACGTCTATATGACTCTGCCAGAGAGTTGTCGTAGTCAGTGGGAGCAGCGAAAGCATTGGTGGACAGGTGGCTGATGTCTATTTATAGACTAAAGCAGATATAGCGGAGATAGATCATCCATTTCTGATGAGACAGTCATAGGTTTGACTTCATCAGAATAGGGGATGGATCTGTTGAGAAGGTAGTAGGGTGTGATGTCATGGTATTTGGATGACATACACAGAGTAGGAAAAGAAACTCCTATACTACGATCGGTTACACTTTGGTCGTCACACAGTGGTTTCTCCACATGGGACTTGGACATTATATCAGGCATACTGGTTACTGGATCTATGGTTTTAGATCTAGATTTAGGTAGTTTCCCAATTGAGGGTACTTAGACAGCATTCTAAGAGTATTTAGAATGGATGACTCCTGACACGGTAATGTACCTGCAGGTGATGGAGTCACCCTCTCTAAAGGTGTCTTACAGACTAAAAGGTAGAGGGATGTGCATGATTGGCAGATCACTTGCTCAGGCAATTGAATCAATCATGAGATGTCTAGTACCACACCAGATGTTGTTCTTGCACTACATGCAATAAGTTGACATTGATCCAATCCTGGAGAAACAGTCGGAAGCAGTTTTAGAACATAAGTGAATGTTCTAGGGATATGATAACGACAGCCTCATTCGGGAGACAGTTATCATTCCAGGCTTCCAAGATGACCTGGACGACAAGGAGGTTGTCAGAGTTATAGTTTTCCTTCTGACGAGAGGCAGTATTTTGGACAGGTGGTCCAAGGCAATACTGAGGGAGGCATGGCGCAGGATACTGATTAAGTTCAGTTGACGATACAGTCTAAGAAGTTTGGATTTGGAGTTCATTTATGAGCTAAGTCCCATCAGACATCCAGACATATTCTAAGACAGGTATTGCTCATTTCGGGAGATGGCTTTCTCCGCGAACATGAGATATAGAGAGACATAGAAAGAAACATCAAGGCGGATCCACTCACTGAGGCTATTCCTCGAACGCAATAGTTTCGCAAACGAGTTTTGTGAGACTGACTGGTAGAGGAGTTGGGTGTTCGGTATCACACGGGCTGTGAGTATGCGACATCGCAATAATTAGCCTTGAGTGCAAGTGGGAGATTGTTGGAGATAGTGCCCTCAGAGTCAATTATTGGATCACAGGCACGTGATTGCAATGATTGAGGAAGGACCTATCCCGGTAGGACAGTCTTACTCGAGATGATAGTATGCTATCTGGTTTATCTTTATCATCGTGTACTGCTTAGGTGACCTGACAGGTCGCTATTACACGTTGATAGAGCCCCTAGGATTCTTGCTTGACCACCAGCAGTATGAGGGCGATCATATAAGTGGGAGCTGGGGTCTATAAGCACATCCTTAAAAGCTCCCTAGTCGTGCGAGTTTCGAGACAGGGCATCGATACTCCAGAGTAGACTAGTGTATACAGTCGAGACCCCGACGAGGGGCGGTGGCCGGTCTCACAAGCCATTGGTGTCAGTTAGATCACCTAAGATGTATACAGGTGCTCATTGGGTTATGAGTACACCAGACAGGACTCGCCGGGAATATGCTAGTTGGTCATATACCAGACGTCAGATGGCAGTTCCCTGGTGACATGTGTACAGGTTAGTTCATCGACCTGGGGATCGTCATTTGTCTCGTGTGAGTTCCCACTGTACTTTGATTACTACCCTACCACGCTCAAAGGAGACGTGCAAACAGGTTTTAGTTGGGTACAGTCCCGAGCCACATGGAGGCAGTGAGCGTATCTTCAGGGGTTCATCTCTCCCGGTATTGGGGGTGAGGTCGCGCTGTGTCTAGGAGAGCCATTACACAAAGCCCTCGGCCGAGGCAGGAGATTTACTGGTAGGTATTCCAGTAGTATCTCAGGGTGTTCTGGGCTACGCTCCGACACGACTTGTACCGCTTTTGGGGGTCTGACTTTTACCAACCCCCTAAGCCCGCCATGCGATGCTCATAGACGAACAGACCGGACTGTACGGATATTGTCACTGACAAGCTCAGTAGGGTGTCAGGCTGAGTTCGCTCACAGACGTCCCTTTTGGTCAATACCTGGTAGCCCGTTACGTATTGGCTTATTTCTCTGACGTGCTAGTGGTTAAATCCACAACCAAGGTGTTGACGAGTCTTTAGAGTCCCCCACATTCAGTTACTCAAGCTTTCGGGCGAAAAGCTGTAGAGGCCGTATGGAGATATGGCAAGGTCCGATCAGATACATGCGGTATTGCACGGATCAGGATCGGACAGTTTGTACTAGAGGCCGTATGGATATATGGCAGGGTTCGATCAGATACGTGCGGTATTGCACGGATCAGGATCGAACGGATATTACTAGCCGGCTTTGGTTTAAGCCGGATCCTAGTATAGTACAGTGTAGACTTTGTCTCATTGCATTTGTATTTCGGTCGGAATACAAATGCGGGTGTGTATGCACAGTATCGGGATTTTCCTGTTATTTATTACAGGACCAGTTTTCTGGAGTTGCCAGTTTGCTTTCCGTTTCGGCCAATTTCCTTTGTATCTTTCAATGGCCGAAGATTGGTGGAGGAGGGCTTATTTGCATTTGTGCAAATAAGCTTTTGTGGAGGGGGTCTTTGCATTTTCTTGTGTCATGATGGTTGCACCATCCCTTGACCATTTGACTTCTTCTTCTTTCATGATGGCTTGACTTTTGAAGCCATCATGGTTGTTGATGGTTGGTGGGGTGTGGGTTTGTTTTTGTGATCATGTTCCTTCATGATTTGATTTTGATTCCCTCTTGCATTATTGATCAAGCCACTCACTCCCTCATTGCCTCACTCTCATTCTCTCCACCACCATGGTCATGGCCGGCCTCATAGAGGAGAGGGGTTGTCCAAATTTTTTGGAGTGGGTATTTGGTTCATTTCATGCTCCCAAATATCCCCAAGTTCCTCCACATAATTCTTGTATCATCCCTCCACCAAAATGGCACCTCCATGAACCCCAAATGAGACACAAGTCTCTACACTACATTCTACAGTAAAATCTTGGGCACGTCGACTAGCCAGCTTCGTGCCCGAGTTGCCTCGGCATTGAGGTGGGAGCCCGTAAAAGATGTAGGCGATGTGGTGCACTTCCGGCGACGAGGTGGAGACAGGACATTCCGTAGGAGATCGGGACGACGACGAGAAGACCGGAGGACTCGGATCAGTCGGTATATCTCTATTCCCTATCTTGTAGTTAGCTAGGACTAGTTAATGGTTCGATCCGGGTTTTAGTGCGCGGTGGTGCCGGTTTGCTAGTTTGCAAAAATAAAGTTTATCACCGCTTCCGCATTTGGCCGTCGGATTGACGGCCGGGGCGCCGCCGTGCACTTACAGCGATGAATAGCCAAACCCACACCGCTAGACCCCTACAAGAGCGGCAAGCAACCCTACCAATTCTAGAGTTAGGAGACCCGGACTTGACTCCTCGAGTTGGTCTCCCACTAGACTCTAGAACCCGGTTACTTGTGCCCTCCTCCTTGGTTCTATCCTAGTGCGGAAAAGTAAATAATATACAAAGGTGACATCTTCCGCAACCTGGAAGTGCCCCAATAAAAGAATATTACATACAAGTTTTTACATGAATGAAAATGAAAAACACCCATCTCACATAAAGCCCCCGGCTAATCAAAACGCGACAATCCAATATAACATATCCAGCAACACATAACATCACATGTCATCAACGTAAGTAAATATGCACATCCCAATTGTCGTTGACATATAGCAACGAAACCGACGATATCACATATTACACTTACGGTTGCAGAAAAGAAAGTGTAAAACTACAACAGTTGGAATCCGCAACCTCCTTAGACATCGCATGCCTAACAATTATAAACCCCGCATTTTAGTCTCTATATCGAAAACACTTTTCAATGTCAAGTCGGTCAATTCAACAAGATTCCCGGCATTTTGATCGAATGCTCGTCATAAACTTTAGTAGGCGGCCGCACCCCCGGCTGCCAACGACGAAGTGCACTAAGACGGAACACCGCTGCTGCGAGCACCCGAATGGATGCTTTCGGCGACGGGGTTCTCCTACAGTCACTTGGTCGGGGCTAAGGGGTGCAGCTGTCTATTAAGTTTACCCGGCGAGTATCCGCGTACACTACGTGATTGCGACGGACTTTTGATCACATCAAAATTCCGTGGCAACCGATCAAAGTGCTATGTTTATAACATTCATTTTAGTTATCTCAT
Source organism: Agapanthus africanus (assembly GCA_030015575.1). Taxonomy (NCBI): domain Eukaryota; kingdom Viridiplantae; phylum Streptophyta; class Magnoliopsida; order Asparagales; family Amaryllidaceae; genus Agapanthus; species Agapanthus africanus. The sequence continues at coordinate 221,297,985 of CM057338.1, forward strand.
AACTACTTGTGAATTCCAAATATTGTATCAAATTCCAGTTAAATAGAAAATGTTAAACTTTCCGATCGAACATTCAAACACCCAAGTTTTCCCGAAATAGCTCAACTCTTGAAATAAGTTCAAAAACGACCACTTCATGCCTCAGTACCAACGGTCCAGCCGTAGAAGGGTCAAGCCAACGCCTCACATGTGGCACGCCGTACTGCCCCAAACCCTAAGGTTCAAAGGGCAGTTCTAGACGGTCACATAATCAAGTTAAGGTTTGTTGTCTTCTAGAGGGTCCATCGCGTTACTTACACTACTTAGAACGTCTTTAAACTACGGAAAGATCCAACACTTGGAAATTTCCCAACAGGGGAAAAAGTGGGTATTTATATCCGGTCAAATTTTTAACATGTTCTAAAATACCCGGAAAAACACAGACAAAGTTAAAGATTCCGATCGAATCGTCGAACTCCCAATACAACCCAGAAAAACTCAACTGTTGAGCAAACTTTAAAAATTCCCATAAAATACAGCACTGACAGAGATAAATTACTGTGCAAACCACGTGGCCTAACTCACCAGTATGGCCGCGGAACCGCCGCACAAGCAGGGGTGGGGCCGCGGTTCCGCGGCTCTTTGGTCGAGTTGGGGTCACGTGTTTCACAGTAACTCATACAATACCCTGCTGAATTTTTTGGGTATTTTTAATATGGAAAAATCCACATTTTCAGAAAATGTCCAGAGAGGGTTAAAAGTTAGGGTTTCGGGGTTCGATCGGATTTCTAACATCGTCTACACTTCGCCTAAAGCTCTAGTTAGGCTCTGATACCACTGTAGGGTTACTAGGCACACTCAAGAGGTTCCACAAGGCATCAACCATGCTAAACAAAAATTTTCTGGTGCCGAGAAACCCTAAACTGGATCGTTAACTAGAAGTAAAGGCGAAACTACATGCAAGCAAACAACTTTGCTAATAAGTGAAAGGAAATACAACCTTTGTAGATCCGCTCCACCATTTCTTTAGCTTCGTGTTGACGTCCCTCCGCTGCGATCATCGGATCCCGGACTCTAGCGATGGTTTCGTCGGAGAAATGATCGGGCTAGGTCATTGACTTCGAGGCCGAAGATGATCTACGTCGAGGCGACTCAAACTCAAGCTCCATCTTCACTAGGTCAAGAAACTTGTGAAGAAAACACCCTCTACTACATGGCAAGTGATAGAGGATGAAGAAATAGGAAGTGGGTTCACTTTAGAATTGGATTTCTCACTCTTTTACTCATGGCACCATTGTTGGTAGCAAGGTTCTTTCTTCTTGAAGAAGAAGAAGAAGAAGCAGAAAAAGAATATGATGATAATGATAAAATCAATTGATTAATAATAATAAATCAAGTGATCTTATCATAATGCAACCTTGGGTTAGTTTAACAAGTGTAGAGAATAAACTAGGGTTTAGGCAAATGGTTGGGGCTAAGGTAAAAGACAAAATGGTAGACTTATTCTAAGCTTAATGAAGCTTCAATAACAAAACAAACTAAGCCACCATTTCATTTTTGCCCAAAAATAAATTAAAGAAAATAAATAAACCAAATAAAATCCTAACCATTAACCTAAATATGGTTTAAAACATACACACACCCAAGTTTGCATGTACCATCAAACATGATACAAACTAGTGCACAAAACTATATCATATATGCAATGTGCACATCAAGTGAGAAAATCCATCTTAAGTGAACAAATACTAGTTAATGTAAAGTAATATATCAAATATATAATTATACATTAAATCATTAAATCAACACTTGATTTAACGATCCGGTCATATCACATATGACCGACTAATATCCAATGTATCAACTTATCGAATCAATCCTCGATTCGATAACTAGGTTATATCGCATACAACCAATCGATACATTCATCGCGAGAATAGAATACGGTATCACATACACGCATTATTCTCGGTCCCGCACATATCTCATATGCGCTCCTATTTCGTTTCGCTTGAGCCAGGAAACCTCTGTGTAGGACTCTAAAGACTCGTCAATACGCCGGGCAGTAGGTAATGATCATATCAAACACCCACAAGCCGCAAGCGGTCTGCTAAACGTAACGGCCGCCTGGGTATTGAGCGATCAGAAGATCAACGAGCAAGCCCGCTCACACTCCTGTGAATCCAATCAGTAACACTACCGCACAGTCCGGTCTGTTCGTCTGATATGTCGCATATCTCGCCTAGGGGTGGTAAACGTCAGACCCCAATAACTCGATAAGTCGTGTCGATATGAGGCTCATATCGGGTCGAGAAACTACTGGTAACACTTACAAGTAAATCCCTAAAACAGCCTTGGCCAAGGACTTCTTGTTATAGCCAATCGAGCACTGCGCAACATCAACTCCCTATACCGGGAGAGACGAAACCCCTCCTATCGCTCATTGCCTCTATGTGATTCGAGACTGTACCCAAAAGACACCTTTTTGCACGCCCTCTTGGACGTGGTATGATGGAAATCAAAGCACAGTAGGAATCACACAAGACTCTATGACGATCTCGGGTCTACAGACTAACCTGTACCAGTGTCACCAGAGAACTGCCATATGACGTAAGGTATAATACCATCTGGGAGTTCTTGGCGAGTCCGTCCAGTGTACCCTGTCTCCACTGAGCACCCGTATATCATCTCTGATGTCAAACACCAATGGATATGGGATCATCCATCGCCCATCTGTATGGGTCGAGAAGGTATACGCTAGTCTACTCTGATATATCGATGCCCCGTCTCGATACACCCACGACTTGGGACTTTGAAGGATGTACTTATGGACTACCATGTCCCCACTAGTATGATCCGCATCATAGTCCAGGTAGTCAAGTACACATCCTAAGGCCTTACCAACTTGTAACAGAGAGACAATCAGTGTGCACGTTAAGGTAAAGAGTAACCAGATAGCATACTATCATATCGAGCAAGAAATTCCTCCCTATATATGTCCAAGCATCCACTACAATATACATCCTATGTATAGTAATGGCCTCTAGGGCATACATATAACTAACACAAGTTTGTCTGGATAGACAACAGGAACGGTCTGTATGGACAACAGGTCAGGTTTGTTGGCATTAGACACAAGATCTGGTAACAGGTAAGATCATGGTACATCATGTCAAGCGAGGTAATGTATAAAGGTGTCATGCCATGTCAAGAGTTGTACGGTACCATGTCGTGTTAAGTAATGGGTGTAACAAGTCATGTCAGGGTGTACAAGATATCATGTGGGTGCTCATAATCAAACTAGCATAAACATGGTATACATAACAAGCATGTGTGCTAATATAATCAACAAGCTGGAACTTGTAACGTGAAATGCAATCAGGTACAGATTAAGGTATGTAGATGCACAGTTATCAGTTTGGGTTCAAGGGATAATTTCAACATTGCATGAATACAGTAAAATGAATGTGGATGATAAAATCATGTTAAGATGTACTAAGTAATCTAGAGATGCAACGATATGTATAATATGTTCAATGGATGCAATTATAACTAAAACAGGTTAAAGATGCACACGGATGTCCAACAGAGTAAAACTATAAAAAGGGCACCATAGACTATGTAAATAGTTATTATGTGATTAATAATATAAATGTGGTTACTAGGTTTAGTAAACTAAATGCAACGGGTAGGTTTCAAGTTCTGAATCTAAAAGATGTAAACGGAACACCGAACTGTTAAATTGGAATAGGTAACTTTGGATTCAATCTGTAAGTATAATATTCAATAAATAGTTATATACTCATAAGATAGCATGTAGCAAGTTTCACTTGCAGGCACTAGATGTGAAATACATGATACGGATGTAATCGGGTATCCGAGAAATTATAAAACATGAAAAGTGATAATGCGGTTTGCATAAATAATCATTATGGGGTATTATAATTTAAATATACATAGAAGGTAATAGTATAGCATGTAGCAAGATTAACTTGCCTTGATCGGATCACGATACGGTAAACGGAACGTTACGCGTCGGCGGAAAAGTCGCGACGCGCTCACGGTATACGGAATGAGTCCAAACAACGCACGATGGAATCACACGGGTCGGTATCCTCGCTGGGCCGTCGGGATCGTCATCGGCACGCCGGATCCCAGCAAACGAGAAACAGCAGTGAACAAGAGAACAACCCATAAAGAAAGTGAAGAAAGAATGGAAAGAAGAATGGAAGAAGGAAAACATTAAAGAGAGTTTACCGTAGCTGCGTTCTGTGGTTGCAGAGGGGAGTCGGCAAGGGGTGGCGACGACAAGGGTTGCCGACGTGAGGGTTTCCCGGCGAGACTAGGGTTCGGGTGTGATAGGGTTAAGGCTCGGTTTGCTGTATGGGGGTTTCATGGTGTGCAGGGATAATGTTGAGGGAGAAGCACATAGGAGAGGGAGAGGAGGAGAGATGAAGTGAGATGGCAATGGCGAGGGATGATCGACGACGAGGGGGTGCAAGGTGGTGATGAGGGATTCTATGGGTGTGCAGGGTGCAGTGGAAGGAAGGAGAAGAAGGTGACGACGAGGAGGAGGAGGAGGTGATGGGATGGAGGTGGTGACGTGGTCGAGTTTAGAGGGTAGAGGAGGCTAAGTCTAGGGTTAGAGTTTAAGCAAGGCGATGGGTTTAAGAAGGGGAGCTGCAGGGTTTTAAAGGAGGAAGAAGAAATATATTGAAGGGGGGTGACCGGATCCATCGACAGTGACCCGACTCGAGAAACCAACAGTAATCGCGAGAGGTGAGAGAGAGAGCGCGAGAGGAGAGAGAAAGAGAGAGCTGCGTAGGAGGAGAGAGAGAAAAAGAAAGGGAAAGAGACTGAGAGAGATTTGTGGGACCCAGGGGAAAAGAAGGATGATTCTGATTGGTTGAAAAAAAGAGTGAGAAATTCAGTGGTGGGGCCCGAGCGCAAAAGCAAAACCTCATTGGCTCGATGGGAAAAGATATGGGAAAAGATTTATAAAAGATTTTTAGTATATTAAAGAATAACTTTGATTAGATGGGCAAGGAAAGAAAAGATTTCCATTGTAACAAAATATTTTCTTCTGTTAGCCTACCATAAATCTTTAGCTGATGAAATAGGTTAAATGAAATTTTAAAAAAAATATTTAAATAATTAGAATTTAGCAGGATACAATACAATTCAGAATTGCCCCCCGGGTCGGGTCCAAAAATTTGGATTTGAAATATGAAAATTATTAGCATGTTCCAAAAATTAAAATGAAAGATTATATGACAGAAATGCATACCCCCAAGAATGGACGCACATACGTGCGTGTAGCCATCCAAACACGTCCGTTTCACTGAACGGGACGTGAGCACGATGCAAGGACGCTACCACGGGATTAGGGGTATCATGTAGGCCATGCATTGTATTTTAATAAATATTTTCTGTGACTTAAAAGTTATATGATAAAACATGCAATGTCAGATGAAATGCCATTATGTAGTTTATACTAGATGCACGTGTCAATGCAATGAGTCAAGGTGCCCTATAAATATAAATCAAACAAGTTCAAGCAAGCGGGTTGGGTCGAATGCAATGTAAAATGTAACTACCATTCGTACCCAAACACGATAAATCAAGAATAGACCATGGATAAGTAAATACGGAAACTGGAATTGGTATAAATGAACTCGGGTGTTACACGCACTGCACCAGAGCGCGCCACCTGTCGTTCTCTGGCACAATCTGCGCTTTCCGCTCTGGAATGGCGCACTGCACTAGAGCGCGCTGTAGGGTTCCTAGGCACACTAATGAGGTCTCACAAGGCATCAAACATGCCAATTTCAAAAATTTCCGGTGCCTACAAACCCTAATACGGATCGTTAACTAGAGATTAGGCGAAAACTAGAACTAGTAAACTGCTTTACTAATAAGTGAACGGAAATACAACCTTTCTAGATCCGGTCCTCCACCTCCATAGCTCCGTGATGAAGTCCCTCCGCTGTACCCATCGGATCCCGGACTCTCGCGGTGGTTTCATCGAAGAAATGATCTGGCTAGGTCGTCGACTTCGATGCCGAAGATGATCTACGTCGAGGCAACACAAGATCAAGCTCCAACTTCACCAAGCCATGAAACTTGTGATGAGAACAGCCTATACTACTTGGCAAGTGGTAGAGGATGAAGAAATAAGAAGTGGGTTCACTTTAGAATTTGATTTCTCACTCTTTTTCTCGAGTTGCCATTATTGGAGGCAAGGTTTCTTCTTTGTTGAAGAAGAAGAAGGAGAAGAAGAAGAAGAAAGAATATCATAAGTTCTTGAAAAATAGGAAATAATATGATACTTATCATATTTGCAACCATAGTTAGGTGTAGAGAATAAACTAAGATTAGGTTTAATGGTTAGGTTAAGGCTAAGAGACAAAATGGTCAAAGCTTCATGAAGTTTCATGAAAGAAACAAAAACTAGCCACCATTTTATTCTTGCCTTAAAATGAATTAATAAAAATAAATAGATAAGTAAATCAAAACCCTAACCATTAAGATAACCATGGTTTAATCATACACACCCAAGTTTGCATGTATCATCAAACATGATACAATCTTGTGCACAAAAGTATATCACATATACAACTTGTGCACTTCAAGTGAGAAAATCCATTTAATGTGAACCAATACTAGTTAATGCTAAGTAATATATCAAATATATATAATTATACATTAAATCATTAAATCAACACTTGATTTAATGATCCGGTCATATCGCATATAACCGACTAGTATCAAGTGTATCAATGTATCGAATCAACACTTGATTCGGTAACCCGGCTATATCACATATAACCTGCCGATGATACAAATTGCGAGAATAGAATACAGTATCACATACTGGTATTATTCTCGGTCCCGCACATATCTCATATGCGCTCCTATTTCGTTTCGCTTGAGCCAGGAAACCTCTGTGTAGGACTCTAAAGACTCGTCAATACGCCGACAGCAGGTGATGATCATATCAAACACCCACAAGCCGCAAGCGGTCTGCTAAACGTAACGGCCACCCGGGTATTGAGCGATCAGAAGATCGACGAGCAAGCCCGCTCACACTCCTGTGAATCCAACCAGTAACACTTACCGTACAGTCCGGTCTCGTCGTCTGATATGTCGTATATCTCGCCTAGGGGTGGTAAACGTCAGACCCCAATAGCTCGATAAGTCGTGTCGATATGAGGTCTATAACAGTTCGAGAAACTACTGATAACACTTACCAGTAAATCTCAGCAACCCTGGACAGGGATTTCCGGTTATAGCCAATCGAACACAGCGCAACATCAACCCCCTATACCGGGAGAGACGAATCCCCTCCTATCGATCATTGCCTCCATATGATTCGGGACTGTACCCAAAAACCACCGTTTTTCATGCCCTCTTGGACATGGTAAGGTGGAAATCAAAGCACAGTGGGAATCACACAAGACTCTATGACGATCTCGGGTCAACAGACTAACCTGTACCAGTGTCACCAGAGAACTGCCATCTGACGTAAGGTATAATACCATCTGGGAGTTCTCGACGAGTCCGTCCAGTGTACCCAGTCTCCACTGAGCACCCGTATATCATCTCTGATGTCAAACACCAATGGATATGGGATCATCCATCGCCCATCTGTATGGGCCAAGAAGGTATACGCTAGTCTACTCTGGTATATCGATGCCCCGTCTCGATATACCCACGACTAGGGACCTTGAAGGATGTACTTATGGACTACCCTATCCCCACTAGTATGATCCGCATCATGGTCCAGGTAGTCAAGTACACATCCTAAGGGCTTTACCAACATGTAACAGAGAGACAATCAGTGTACACGTTAAGGTAAAGAGCAACCAGATAGCATACAATCATGTCGAGCAAGAAAGTCCTCCCTATATATGTCCAAGCATCCACTACAATATACATCCTATGTATAGTAATGGCCTCTAAAGCATACATATAACTAACAATCTCCCACTTGCACTAGGGCCATCTGATAGCAGTGGTTGTAGTATCTTATACTCAACCATCCCATAAAAGTCTCTCTCTGGGAAAAAAGCCTTTGTGAGTGGATCCACCGTGTTGTCCTCTGAGTCTGCTCTCCTAACCTCGATCCCCTGAAGATCAACCATCTCCATGATCAGGTGATACTGCCTCAGAATATGTCTGGATCACTGATGGGACGGACGTTCCTTGGCATAAGCCACAACTCCATTGTCACACAATGGGAGGAACTAAGTTCATCTCATGAACAAATATACACCCAGACAGCCACTTTGGTAGCATCTTAAGTAGTGATGTATCCAGCCTTTATCGTCTAGTATGCCACGGTATCTAGCTTGGAACTCTTCCAACATACCGTCCCTTTACTGAGGGTAAAGATAATGCTTGTGACTGACATTCAGTCGTCCTTATCACCCTGGAACACTTCCAGTGATTCTCCCCAGGATCAATTGATACCATCTCACTTCAACTAGTGAGAATCCTAACATCCAATTAGATCTATCTCATAGATCAAAACACAGGATTTAGGAGGTATCACTTTGATCCTATACGGAGAATCCTTGTGATAAGCGGAGATTGAGCGAACGTAGCATAGGAAACTCCTTTCTTATCAAGAGTATGTCATCCACGTACTCTACGAGGATCGCCACCATACTCCCTACTACCTTTTTGTGTATACAAGGTTCATCTATCATTTTGATGATGTCAAAATTTTTGACTACTTCATCAAAACAGACGTTCCAACTCCGCGATGCCTGCTTTATCCTATAAAGCATCTTGTACACGTTTCCGCTGCTCCCACTGTCTACGAAGCTCTTTGGCTGTGTACTTACAGACGCTCTCTTCTAAAACATCATTTTAGAAAAGCAGTCATGACACCCAATTGCCAGATATCGTAGTCATGGTATGTAGCCGTGGCAAGTAGGATCCGGATAGACTTAAGCATAGCTACTGGAAAATGTTTCATCATTATCCACGCCTGGTCGATGACGAAAACCTTTAACAAGTCTAGCTTTGAAAGTCTCAACTTTTCAATCTACACCAAGTAATCTTCTCAAGATATACTTGCTCCTGATGGGGATTTAACCCTTCAGATATAGTAACCAAAGTCCATACTTTGTTGGTGTATAAGGATTCCATCTCAGATCGCTAAGCATCCAGCCATTCTTATAGAGTCCCACTCCTGATGGCCAGCTCAAAACTAGTTGGGCCATCATCTCATGATGCAATTCTTGCTCCCACTGTCATAGAGAAACTGAAGTATCTCTCAGGTGGGTGAGAAACCCTACTAGATCGTCGGAGAGGCTGAGGTTCGTTGGTATCTACTGAATCCATTGGTTGTACCAAATCATCTGCTGTAGTTTGCATAGCTGGAACCTTTCTAGTTCTACATAACTAACCTTGCCACGAGCTTGTCCGGATTTTGCTTTTAGACATAGGCCGGACAACCCCGAATCTTAACTAGCTTAAGACATGGGCTCTTCCCATACCATATCTTATATGGAGTGGTAGGCTGTGATCTGATTCGAACCCTATTCAATAGGTATGGAGCTTCTCAAGCGCATAACTCCCAAAAGGAAACAGGAAACTCAGTAGTACTCATCATAGAGCACACCATATCACATAGGGTGCTATTGCTCCACCCCGATATACCATCGTGCTATGGTGTATACGGAGGAGTAATGCTGAGAGAGAATCTCATTCTCCTTTAGAATTGTCCAGGAATTCTATGCACAAGTATTCTCCTCCTTGATCTCATCATAGGACATAATACTTATACCCGTATTTTGGTTCTCTACTTCTAACTTATATTCTGTGAATATCTCAAAAGGTTCGGACTTGTGTTTCAACAGGAACATAGGTCTGAATCTCGAAAGATCATCAGAGAATGTAATGAAGTACAAAGAACTGGTCTAGACATGTGTAGACAGGGGACCTTACATATATCATCATGTATCAGTCCCAAGAGTTCACTAACTCTTTCTCTGTTTCCAGTAAACAGAGCTATGGTCATCTTATCTTTGTGACATGACTGGCAAGTTTCACAAGATGTAAATTCAAACTGATTTAAATATGCATCTATATGTAACTTCAGCTAGTCGGGTCGCATTGATATGACCTAGTCTACAATACCTCAAGAAGAATTCGTTCATTTTTGAACTCTTCCTCTTGTGTGTGTTCTGTATACTAAGAACTGTAGTTTGATTTAGAACATTAATGCTTTTAGATAACGTGCCTGAACCGATCAACTTTTGATATAGGAAATGTTCAAAACATTATCCAACAATACAAAATTTTATCATTTCTTTACTAATAAAGAGACTGATATGATTTTGTATACCAGGTTCAGTATCTAATAACATTCGTTTAGAATCAATATATTTATAATACAGGGTGACAGTGACCAACAGACTTGGCTGCAACACTTGCCCCGTTTTCTGCCTCATGAAACTTATCACCCGTTCTCAGTTCTCTACCTATCTGTAGCCCTATGTAACAGATTACATATCTGGGATCATGATCCGGTATCAAATATCCAGGACGTAAAGAATACTGAGAAACAGTTCTGTATAATGAACACACCCGAAGATGATGCATCAGCATGCACTCTCTTCGTTTGGGCAGCACGGGAATTCTGGCAATCCCCTATTTCCTTCTCTGTCTTATAATAATTATAAGTTGGAGCGGGACCAACGTTCTCCAGCTCAGTATAACAAGCGGGTTCGGTCAATATTCCGTATTATTATCTTGATTAAGGCGTGATATGGTCGCTACCTGGAGAGAGAGAGAAGAAAACACTCAGCGTACACTCTTGCAATATCAGATTGGTTATTATTTTATCTAATCAGGATGACTCCCACTATTTTTATCAAATCTTCCTTCAAACCCTAAAAGGAAAGACTAGCCGGGATTAATTACACACTACAAGTTCGCAAATCTTTCAGCCAGGCCAGTGTCGGTACTTTGAGGGAGGGCCCCCGTGCTTTCGTACGAACCTAATTAATGTAAACCTCTTTTTCTCAGAGGCGTAACCTCGTTAACACCTTTCTAGACACCTACTTGATCGGCTAATTGTAATGTGTAAAACTCTCCCAGGAGTAACTCTTACCCGCAGTGGGTATCGGGATCCAACTATCTCATAGAAGGTATGCAATCTCATTGCAAATTTCAACACTTGAAATTCCCGATAATATTTTGCCCCAAGCTTCGTATGACCTTGACAAAGGCCAACAAATCATAGGCTGCTAGTCAAGTTCAACCCGTCATTTCTTAATTGAAATAAACCCACCCGCACGGCCCTTGACAAAGGCCAACAAGGTCGCACGACTACCCTAATCCAATCTGCATCATATGCATAAGCAGATAAGCACCAGTTAGCTACCGCACACCACGCCTTGACAAAGGCCAACACACGCAGCACGAATACTAACTACTACTTATCTGAAATAACGAAGGGCTACGACAGGTTTTTCTGAAAACCTATTGCGTAATGAACTTGATATCGTTGTAGGATCGAATGAATTTTGAAATGGAGTGTTTTTTAGGCTTTTCTAGTTTTGCTAAAGGGGTCACTCCCGGTGAAGGGATCGTCGGCCCTTTCCTCGTCGAATGAGATGCGGGATATATCATATATATCACTGTGCAAAGCAGAAACTATAGAAGCTATCAAAAGACAAACCGAGTGTGTAGCATCTGCCAGTTATTGCTAAAGGAGTCACTCCCGGTGAAGGGATCTCGGTCTTTTCCTCGTCGAATGAGGTGCGGGATATATCATATACATCACTGTGCAAAGTAAGAACTGTAGCTACCTATTTTATTTTTGAAATTCGATTCTACAACATCTTTAGGTTTCTTTTATTTCATTAATCTCATTAATGAAGTCCCATCATTTAAATTACCTAAACATCACAGATAAATACGACGTACACTTATGCCATCCGCATTCGCCACGATGTCCCCTCGTGCACCGTTAGGTTAGGTAACTAACGGCAGAGCAGGGCAGGGCTAGCGCGGGTGTAAAACATAAGTAACGCCTATATAATATATCATATATACTATATACAGTATTTATCACAGAACATCACATGATCACATCACAGATATCGCAGCAGAAGAAACATATGAAATATTGGATATACTAGGGCGTCCGTGTTTTTTAATACGAGCCAGTATAAAACACGGATTCCACGGTCGCGATGAATAGCCAAACCCACACCCCTAGACCCCTACGAGAGCGGCAAGCAACCCTACCAATTCTAGAGTTAGGAGACCCGGACTCGACTCCTCGAGTTGGTCTCCCACTGGACTATAGAACTCGGTTACTTGTGCCCTCCTCCTTGGGTCTATCCTAGTGCGGAAAAGTAAATAATATACAAAAGGTGACATCTTCCGCAACTTGGAAGTGCCCCAACAAAAGAATATTACATACAAGTTTTTACATGAATGAAAATGAAAAACACACATCTCACATAAAACCCCCCGGCTATTCAAACACGACGATCCAATATAACATATCCAGCAACACATAACATCACATGTCATCAACGTAAGTAAATATGCGCATCCCAATTGTCGTTGACATATAGCAACGAAACCGGCGATATCACATATTACACTTACGGTCACAGAAAAGAAAGTGTAAAACTACAACTGTTGGAATCCGCAACCTGCATAGACATCGCATGCCTAATCAAATGAATTCCTTAGACATCGCATGCCTAACAATTATAAACCCCGCATTTTAGTCTCATTATCGAAAACTCTTTTCAATATCAAGTCGGGCAATTCAACAAGATTACCGACATCCTGATCGAATGCTCGTCGCAAACTTTAGTAGACGGCCGCACCCTCGATGCCATCGACGAAGTGCACCAAGGCGGAACACCACTGCCGCGAGCACCCGAACGGATGCTTTCGGTGACGGGGTTCTCCTACAGTCACTTGGTCGGGGCTTTGGGGTGTGGATATCTATTAAGTTTACCCGGCGAGTATCCGCGTACGCTACGTGATTGCGACGGACTTTTGATCACATCAAAATTCCGTGGCAACCAATCAAGTGAGACTAAACTGCGATGTTTACAACATTCATTCAGTTATCTCATAACTACTTGTGAATTCCAATTATTGTATCCCATTCCAGATAAATAGAAAATGTTAAACTTTCCGATCGAACATTCAAACACCCAAGTTTTCCCGAAACAAATCAACACATGAAATAGGTTTAAAAAACATCCAGTTCATGCCTTAGTACCAACGGTCCAGCCGTAGAAGGGTCAAGCCAACGCCTCACATGTGGCACGCCGTACTGCCCCAAACCCGAAGGTTCAAAGGGCAGTTCAAGACGGTCACATAATCGAGTTAAGGTTTGTTGTCTTCTAGAGGGTCCATCGCGTTACTTGCACTACTTAGAACGTTATTAAACCACGGAAAGATCCAACACTTGGAAATTTCCCGACAGGGGAAAAAGTGGGTATTTATATCCGGTCGAACTTTTTAACATATTCAAAAATTACCCGGAAAGACACATAGAGAAAGTCTGACAATCCGATCGAATCTACGAACTCCCAATACAACCCAGAAAACTCAACTCTTAAGTAAACATTAAAAATTCCTAGAAAACTCAGCACCTGAAGAGACAAATTACTGTGCAAAAATGGAAGCGTAATCACATAATTTGGCCGCGGAACCGCCGCAGAAGCCATGCTCCTGCCGCGGTTCCGCCGCGCTTTGGGCGTATCGTTTGCTCGTTTTTGCACCGTAATTCTTAGAATTTCCTGCTGAATTTTTTAAGCATTTTTAATATGGAAAAAACCCAGTTTTGTAAAAATGTACAGAGAGGGGTCATTTTTAGGGTTTTGGGGTTCGATCGGAATTCTAATATCGTCTACACTTCGCTTAAGGCTCTAGCTAGGCTCTGATACCACTGTAGGGTTCCTAAGAACACTAATGAGGTTTCACAAGGCATCAAACATGCCAATTTTAAAAATTTCCGGTGCCTACAAACCCTTATACGGATCGTTAACTAGAGATTAGGCGAAAACTAGAACTAGTAAACTGCTTTACTAATAAGTGAACGGAAATACAACCTTTGTAGATCCGGTCCTCCACCTCCATAGCTCCGTGATGAAGTCCCTCCGCTGTACCTATCGGATCCCGGACTCTCGCGGTGGTTTCATCGAAGAAATGATCGGGCAAGGTCGTCGACTTCGATGCCGAAGATGATATACGTCGAGGCAACACAAGATCAAGCTCCAACTTCACCAAGCCATGAAACTTGTGAAGAAAACACCCTATACTACTTGGCAAGTGGTAGAGGATGAAGAAATAGGAAGTGGGTTCACTTTAGAATTAGATTTCTCACTCTTTTTCTCAAGTTGCCATTATTGGAGGCAAAGTTTCTTCTTTGTTGAAGAAGAAGAAGAAGAAGAAAGAATATCATAAGTTCTTGAAAAATAGGAAATAATATGATACTTATCATATTTGCAACCATTGTTAGGTGTAGAGAATAAACTAAGGTTAGGTTAAGGCTAAGAGAAAAAATGGTCAAAGCTTCAAAGCTTCATGAAGTTTCATGAAAGAAACAAAAACTAGCCACCATTTTATTCTTGCCTTAAAATGAATTAAAAAAAATAAATAGATAAGTAAATCAAAACCCTAACCATTAATATAACCATGGTTTAATCATACACACCCAAGTTTGCATGTATCATCAAACATGATACAATCTTGTGCACAAAAGTATATCACATATAAAACTTGTGCACTTTAAGTGAGAAAATCCATTTAATGTGAACCAATATTAGTTAATGCTAAGTAATATATCAAATATATATAATTATACATTAAATCATTAAATCAACACTTGATTTAATGATCCGGTCATATCGCATATAACCGACTAGTATCAAGTGTATCAATGTATCGAATCAACACTTGATTCGGTAACCCGGCTATATCATATATAACCTGCCGATGATACAAATTGCGAGAATAGAATACAGTATCAAATGCTGGTATTATTCTCGGTCCCGCACATATCTCATATGCGCTCCTATTTCGTTTCGCTTGAGCCAGGAAACCTCTGTGTAGGACTCTAAAGACTCGTCAATACGCCGACAGCAGGTGATGATCATATCAAACACCCACAAGCCACAAGCGGTCTGCTAAACGTAACGGCCACCCGGGTATTGAGCGATCAGAAGATCGACGAGCAAGCCCGCTCACACTCCTGTGAATCCAACCAATAACACTTACCGTACAGTCCTGTCTCGTCGTCTGATATGTCGCATATCTCGCCTAGGGGTGGTAAACGTCAGACCCCAATAGCTCGATAAGTCGTGTCGATATGAGGTCTATAACAGTTTGAGAAACTACTGATAACACTTACCAGTAAATCTCAGCAACCCTGGCCAGGGATTTCCGGTTATAGCCAATCGAACACAGCGCAACATCAACCCCCTATACCGGGAGAGACGAATCCCTTCCTATCGCTCATTGCCTCCATGTGATTCGGGACTGTACCCAAAAACCACCGTTTTGCACGCCCTCTTGGACGTGGTAAGGTGGAAATCAAAGCACAGTGGGAATCACACAAGACTCTATGACGATCTCGGGTCAACAGACTAACCTGTACCAGTGTCACCAGAGAACTGCCATCTGACGTAAGGTATAATACTATCTGGGAGTTCTCGGCGAGTCCGTCTAGTGTACCCTGTCTCCACTGAGCACCCGTATATCATCTCTGATGTCAAACACCAATGGATATGGGATCATCCATCGCCCATCTTTATGGGTCTAGAAGGTATACGCTAGTCTACTCTGGTATATCGATGCCCCGTCTCGATATACCCACGACTAGGGACCTTGAAGGATGTACTTATGGACTACCCTGTCCCCACTAGTATGATCCGCATCATGGTCCAGGTAGTCAAGTACACATCCTAAGGGCTTTACTAACATGTAACAGAGAGACAATCAGTGTACACGTTAAGGTAAAGAGCAACCAGATAGCATACTATCATGTCGAGCAAGAAAGTCCTCCCTATATATGTCTAAGCATCCACTACAATATACATCCTATGTATAGTAATGGCCTTTAGAGCATACATATAACTAACACGCACCACGTGTCAGCAGCGCACTAGCGCAGCGCACTGTCGCAGCGCACTGCACTAACAGAATCGCGCTTAGCAGAGCGCGACACGTGTCACCTGCGCATGCGCATGCGCATGCGCTAGTGCATTGCGTTCTTTAATTGGCGCAAAGCGCCTGACAAGTCACGTGGCGCACTATCAGACCACTTACATGCTGTGCATTATTTAAAAAGGCAGAGCCCAAGTAAAGGCCTAACAGACCAAATATAAATGTTATGCATTTAATTACAGAGCCCAATGCTATGCATTAATAAAAGAGCCGAGCCCAAATAAAGGCTCAAAAGCCAGAACAATAAAATATTCAACTGAGCCCATGTGCTCATAAACCTTCAAAGAGACTCTAGTCTCAAATTAGACTATAGATCTCCCAACCAACATTGGTTCAAGGGTACATCTCTGAACTGCTCTGATATTTGTCGTTGTAATCCTTCAACGTCTTCAGAGAGGTGACGGGTCCCGACAGCCATACATTCCACGGACCACAATGGACCACCATGTCCTTAAACTGGAAATTGACCGCAATGTCTCTAAACTAAACAATAGAGTCCAAATGCTCTTTTGTTGGATCTAAACGATCCCATTAAGTCGATCTTAGTCTTAAATTAGAATAACGTGTCCTTAACAAACGTTTAAGTTGATCTTAGCCTCAAATAAGGCAAATGTATCCTTAAACCGAAACCCCAAACCCAAATCTAAGAAAATACGGATTTGGACTAATCCACGTCCCACGGGCGACAACATAAATTAACTCCGTATACAATCCACGGGCAACCACAAACAAAACAAACACCCACGACACGAAGTGACCATCTGGAAAAGGAGAAAGTTGTTACCGCGATACGGTAGCATAATTAACTGCAGGGGCTTGCGCCTGCAGGGAAGAGCGTCCCCACAATCAAAAACCTCTCGAACGAGGGGGAATCTAATGAAGTCTGCTACATCGGCCGCATCCATTTAAACTTTCGATACACGGTGTCATAAATCAACTTGGCATCTTCGGAGAGGTGGACGGATAGCACCAATTAGCATCTGCCCCGAATTTCAGGCAAGAAGTCTATCGCGTCTCCGCCGCGTCCTTCAGAGGGGAACACCACTGATGAGTTGGTTTACTCTTCGGGTGATCCTAATTGATTCTTCTTTCAGGTTTGGAGGAGAATTTGACAGTACAGTGGGAGGTTTCCTTATTAGATAAAGCGATAACCATTCTGATCTAGGTTAGAGTGCACGCAGAGTGTTTCTTTTCTCTCTCTCTTTGGCAGCGATCTTTGACCGACCCTAGACTATGACTGAGTGACCGAGTTGATCGAACCTTCTTAAAATATTGGCTTTTGGATTGTCCGAGTTGCATAAGTCATTGCCGCTCCTTCTTTTACCCTTTGAATTTCTTAGAACACCTCGTATCACTACGAACATCCACTTCCATTGGATAGATCCATCGTATGGTTATATACGAACTCGAAGGGACTTCTTCGAGGATGGATCCAGGTTCAGGAGAAATTGAATTGGTTTATTCAGTTGTCTTTTATTATCATCTTCTCTCAGGTTGAGAGGGCTCCTTGGTTTAGGAGAGTACACCTATTACGCTTATTGGATAGTCTTCTTCTAAACCATAGACAGGTGCCGAAAGGTAGGGAATGAAGAAAACCAATTAGTCTATGTAGGGTGTACAGAAGGTAATAAGTAAAGACAAAATAAAGGGATTAGAAAGAGGGTAAAGTAAATTGCGACTGCTATCATTCACGACCAAACCGCGTACTTCATCGCCACTCCTACTTCACCTTTGCTTTTTTCCCGAGTTCGGGAGAAATAGAATAAGGTATTATTCAGTTGTATTTTATCATCACCTTCTCTCAGGTTACAAGTACTCCTAGGTTTAGGAGAGTACACCTATTATGCTTACTGGATAGTCTTCTTCCAAACCATAGGCTGGTGCCGAACGGTAGGGAAGGAAGAAAACCACTTAGCCTAAAAGGGTGTACAGAAGGTAATGAATAAAGACAAATAAAGGGATTTGGAGAGATGACAAAGAAATATACGGTTACAGTCATGAATTGGATTATGGAAGACGCATTACTAGGAATACCAGGATACCCCTACGAAATATTTTCATGTTTCAGTTTCACTATGCATTGTTAAAAGAAAAACTGATTTCCCGATAAGATACTTACTCCAGGGTATGTATTTACCAGGTATGATTCTCACATCCGTATGGTTTTACAGATGAAGAGTGGAAGTAAGTTATTTGGAATTAGGTGATCATCCTCATTATATCGGAATTCGTTGTAATTGGTGATATTTGAGGAAATCGCCTGGGTTTTTGCCGGACGGCAAGTATTTGGTTTTGAGTATCCGTTATTGTGCACCAATTTTAAACTGATATATTTGTACGTTTATTTTTATAAAGTGAGATATAACTTTTTGAAATTATGTCCGTGACATTTACCTATATCAGTTGACGATTGGGTAAGGAGCATTGAACAGCGGAGTAGTTCTTAACCATAAGTACAGTTTTCAACCTACGATGCACAGGTTTTGAGTTATTCGACTCAGGGGACTCATACAGAGTATTGTATGCTGTCCAGTGTCCATCAGGACAAAGGGGTTGGTCCCCGTACTATGTTCTGTTTACTTGTGACTTCTCTAGTTTTTAGACAAGTGTTTCGTAGAAATACAAGGTCTAAGTTTTGAGAAGTTGCGGGTATAGGAATAAAGTAGAGAACCAGATGTCGCAAGTATCGGGATTCTTCAAAGAGATCGAAGATGTAGATACTTATGATTGGTATTCAGTTGACAGTAATGGTTTTGAGAAACTTGTTTCTCTTTCAGATTACTCATAATTGGATGGATTCCTAAGTTGAGTAATGCTGATCAGGCCTCTCTCCATTAAGTTGATAGGCACTGGAGACAGCTGCATGATTTGAATCTGATTCCAATTAAATAAGTGCAAAAATTTCTATATTGGATATAGAATGGTTCATATCTTAACGATGTTAAGGTACGGGTAGTTGTCCAGCTTATGCTTAAAACCAGACTCTGGATAACTCAAGGCACGTTTCTGTAATGGCAGTTTGTGGGTTGACCCGGGCTATGTCAAAGGTTGACTTTCTACCATCTGGAAGATCAATAGTGATATTGTTCTTGACTCGCCACAGTTTTAGTAAAATGGATTTTTTCAGAAAACAATAGTGGGAGTATGGTAGAACTGGAAGTGATTCCAAAACCGCAAACGATTACAGAAAATTTAATAGGACCTAAAGATTCAATCAGGTTTGACATTCCATTAGCCACTCCGCAGATATGGTGGGTAGCCTCAGGCATCCGAGAGGTACTCCGGTAGCCTCAAGGATGGTGATAGAGAGATTCTTGTTTACCCAGACTTGACACTACTGTTGTTCCAGGCTATGAGACCCGGCAGGAGGTTAAGTATAGCGTCGTTCTAAACTATTTTTAGAAGTGCACGTATATATTATTCTGCCAGAGGGTTGTTGTGGTCAGTGGGAGCAGCGGAAGTATAGTGGGCAAGTAGCTTATGTCTATTTATAGACTTGAGCAGATATAGAGGAGATAGATCATCTAATTTTGATGTGACAGTCATGCGTTTAACTTCATCAGAATAGGGGATGGATCTGTTAAGAAGGTGGTAGGGTGTGTTGTTCTGGTATTTGGATGACATACACAGAGTAGCAAGTAAAATTCCTATACTACGATCGGTTATACTGTGGTTGTCACACAGCTGTTTCTCCATACAGAATATGTAACAACCCTAATTTTCCTACTCCAAATTTTTCAAATATTTTTTTCAAAAATCCACAAAGGGGTATTTTATCCTGAGCACAGGATATAGGTAATTATTTTGTTTTTAATTACAAGCTACAAGAATGTAATAACTCCATTTTTAGTGTGCAAGAAATTACTTTAAATTTAAAGTATACCAGGAGTATTTATTCTTGCTGCTATCAGTTTAAGTAATTAAATACCACAATAATTACAAGAAGGAGCCTGTAGCTCATTGGTAATGCCTTGTATTGCTGAACCAAGCCACCAGAGTTCAAATCCCCTGCCCCACATTATTTTTATAATTATTTTGTTTTAAATTTTTGGAAAGTCAACAGTAAAACCGCCATAACTCTCAAAATTTATACTGAACCCAAAAAGTTAGATATGCCATAAATCCCCCCAGGAAAGACCCTACCTTTCGGCGCCCTGACTCGGCCGGGATCGGCCGAGTCGGCCGGCGGACCGACCGACTCGGGCCGGCGCCGCCGGCCGGACTCGGCCGGACCGCCGAGTCACCTGAATGAAAATTTCCCCTCTTGACATAGTCAACCCCCCTGCACACACTAATTTCCTAGATCGGTTACCAGATTCTCAATAAATCACTTTTATTTCAAAATTTAATGATTTTTTAATATTTTTATATATTTTTTATATATTTTTTAATTAAAACCCTAACCCTAGCCAAACCCTATATAAATACCCCTACTCTCTACCCATTCACCGTACATTCCTAAGTCCACTCTCTAAAAATCTCAAGAGAACTCGGTACATTAGAAAACGAGCGAAAGGCGAAGCGCTGCCGAAATCGACGACGAATTCCGGCAATCGTACTAGGACCCTTCACGACGTTTCGACGCATCGACAACCCACTACTTTCCTAGCACTCTCTAACGTGTCCAAAACCCGTAAGTCCCCCTCTTTCTGTTTTTCTTTTCTCTCAAGAAAAATACGACTTTTTAAAACCCGACGGAAATCGGAACAAACCGATTTCCGATTCGGTTTTCTATCAAAACTCACTTGTCACAAATTCCATAATGCTTAAACATATTCATGTTGACTATTAATCACTTAAAAATCAATTTGGATAAAGTGTTTCACATGAAATGATAACGTTTCCATTTATCGTATTTCTTTCACTTAAATACCACAATGTTTAGTTATCACATTTAACCCTTAACAATTGCTATACCTTAACGTAGATCACGAGGTAATGACCTGCCTCCACACACACGCAAATACAACCCTAATTGATATCATCAAAACTTAGAATACGAAAATACAAGACTTTACATTAAAATACCCTTTTCTTTATAAACCTTTTCTGAAAGTTCTATGTTGTATACAATTTTAAAACAAACCTTTTAATAGGAAAATACGATATGTCATGGACATCGATCGTTTATCTAAACTGACTTTGTGATGTCTAGGCAAGTGTGTCTAAGGCAAGTGGTTACTTAATTAGGGCCACTACTTGTAGTGGAGAGCCTTCCACTTACCTGGCATTTACCTGGCCGCAATTGGCGGTGAAGAGGCGATTTGAGGCTTCTAATGACTTATCATTTAGACCCTTTAGAAATAGGCTAGTTTGCTTAGGAAACCCTAGAATCTAAAATACGGAAATTTACACCTTTTACAAATAAATAGCTTTTACTTTATAAAACCGTTTTCTAAATGATTAGTATTTATTAAATCTTTGCAAAGCGCCACTACAACCCATCTTTGGGGAAATCGTTAGGGATAGTACGGTTTATCGTGCACCCTCGAGTTTAGTAGTGCGAGATTCAGACCTCCGCAAGGAGCATTCGGTCTCGAAAGGTTTAAAATACGACATTTAAGAAAAACGAGATTTTGGAGAATAAAATATTTATTTAAAATTATTCTTGTATTAGCATATATATATATATTTATCATTTAAACGCCTATTTTTTTATAAGATAAAGTTTTCACCTTTTCCTAAAAATTACAAGATTAAAAGTTACATTAAAACACCATGAATTTTCAAATAAATCAATATTATAACTTAATACTTTTAATAGGATATATTCACTAGAATAACACAAATAAAATTTACACTCATTATAACAATAAAGACGAATAATAAATACTTGGGTTGTATCTTGAAAACTATACAAAAGTATTTTTATATAAAACCCCCTCAAGTTTTATAATTTACAATAAGGACCCTAACAATTATAGAACTTCAAATTACATTTGTTTTAGTCTGACTCGGGTTTGAGTCTGACTATTTCTGACTTGAATATGATTCAAGTCATTCTATATTCTTTAATATTCCAACTCAATATGATTACATGAATCCCAGAATCCTGTTAACAATCATTACAACTTGACTGAATCAAACCATGGATATACATCCATTATTCCGTTTTTTCCATTTACCTGATTATGCAGTTACAACATGTTTGCTGATATCATAGTTTTGATCAGTCATCTAACTTATACAATACAATACTACAATACAATCATAACACTACGGGGCTTAAGGGGTAGACTGGTACGGAATATGTTAAAGGTGGCACGAGGTGGTCACTTAAGACGTAATTACATCCATGCCGTTGTTCCGTGGTATTATCGACAGAGCCTTGTACTACAGGTTACCAAGGTCCCCGGTGTAAGTGGGACTCCCCTCGTATACACTGGCATCTTCTGTACCAGGCTGCAAACAACAACGTTAATACAATATTACAATATTATAATACAACATTAAAAGCTCTCTCTCTCTCTCTCTCTCTCTCTCTCTTACTTTCTGTATATTTCTCCCTTATCTTTGGGACTTACCGAGCGACCTGTTCGCTGACGACATTCTATTTCTTTCTTCTTTGAATGTCGTCAGGTGCTTTGGACCCAGGAGAGATCGAGCCCACCGGTGAAGACTTGGAGCAGTTTCACGAAGATCACGAGCTCTAGATATTGTACCTTGTTCTTTTCAGTATTTTCAATTCCTGTTATGCCACTGTTTAGGCATCGCTTTCCATTTCAGTTGTATTTACTTTTCATGCATTTTACAAAAGAATGTTATTAATAAAGTTGCTGTTATTTCTATATCTCTTGTCTCTTGTGATTTACTTTTATATTGCTTAGATACGCTTAGCGTATGTACTTCTGAATATATACGTAGCGGGCCTCTTCGCGTCCCCTTCGCCGTATACTGGGAAGCAGGGCGTGACAGGTTTTGTTGGTGGCCCATGCAGGTCAGAGCTGTATGAATCCCTATCATGCAGTTCTGGTCTGCGTGAACAAACTAAGCAATATAACACAAGAACCAGCAACAAAAACATTCTTTACAATTCATGTTCCTTGAATCTTACAGTTTCATATTCCTTGAATCTTATCATTTCATTTGAATCTGTCCTAACCCAAATTTTTCTTCAGGGTTATGGATTCCCCGAACAACACCAACACCAACGTCAACAACACCCCTCCAGCACTACCTCTCGCACCAGCTGTTCCTGCACCACCCACAGAGCAAACAGTGCTACTTGTGGCAATCCGCAGCTTTCTTGAGGGACAACAACAACTTCTGAACCGACCTGAGACCAACGCACCGGGAGTAAAGCAATTCAGGGCTTTACATCCGAAGCAGTTCTCTGGAAAAGGAAGCCCTATTGAAGCGGAAGAATGGGCACAAGGCATCGAAGAAGATCTGGCAGCAGCTCAAGTGCCAGACATCGCTTGGGTCCGTGTAGCAAAACTACAGCTCACGGATAATGCTCGCAACTGGTGGAAGGCGGAAGAAAGCCGTCTGGTACAGCCGATTGAATGGAAGACTTTTCGCGAGAAGTTCGACGCGAAATACTTTCCAGCGACTGCCAGGTTTGCAATGGAGCAGCAGTTCATTCATATACAACAAGGATCGATGTGGGACAAATCAGTAGATGAAAACGACGCTGAATTCACCATGTTAAGCCGATTCGCAGCACACTTGATACCGACGGATGAGATCAGAGCCCGTCGCTTTCAACAAGGACTGGACACGGAGATTCAGGCTGCCCTAGCCACGGGAAAATTTCTGACTCATGAAGATGCTCTGGAAGCTGCCCGCAGTTATGAGGCAGTGATAAAGGCAAGGGGCAGACCTCAGTGTGCAGGAGTGAAACGTCCTGCCACTCAAATGGAAGGAGGGGCCTCTTCAAGGCCAGCTATTGAACTCAGAAGACTAGAAGAAGTTAAGGATCGGTCAAGACCCGATTTTTGCTTTTATTGCAAGAAGGAAGGACACTTGTGGAAGGACTGTAGGCGCGCAAAAGGCCTATGTTTGGTTTGTGGCGCGTCCAATCACGGAATTGGAAACTGTCCTTATAGACGCAACTCAGCACACACATATGCCAACTACCCGCAGCAGCCAGCTATCCAAGCTCCTGCAACTCGTCCTGCACTCCCCGCACCACCTCCACATAGATTCCCTGCTCAGCCAAATCGCCAATTCCATCAGACACTGAGAAACATGCCTCGATTACAAGGGAATATGCCTCCGGCTAGGAGGAACGTGCCACGGCGACAGGCTTTCACCTTAGCAGCCACAGAACCTGAAACTGTGAACCAAGGTAACCCAAGTAACTCTCTCACAACTTTGACCAAAACTTCTTTACAATCTTTAGTTCTATCACCAAACTGTTACACTTTCCTTTTACAAATTTCGAGGACGAAATTTTTATAAGGAGGGTAGAATGTAACAACTCTAATTTTCCTACACCAAAATTTTCAAATATTTTTTTCAAAAATCCACAAAGGGGTATTTTAGCCTAAGCACAAGATATAGGTAATTATTTTGTTTTTAATTACAAGCTACAAGAATGTAATAACTCCATTTTTAGTGTGCAAGAAATTACTTTAAATTTAATGTATACTAGGAGTATTTATTTTTGCTGCTATCAGTTTAAGTAATTAAATACCACAATAATTACAAGAAGGAGCTTGTAGCTCATTGGTAATACCTTGCATTGCTGAACCAAGCCACCAGAGTTCAAATCCCCTGCCCCACATTATTTTTATAATTATTTTGTTTTAAATTTTTGGAAAGTCAACAGTCAAACCGCCATAACTCTCAAAATTTATACTGAACCCAAAAAGTTAGATATTCCATAAATCCCCCCAGGAAAGACCCCACCTTTCGGCGCCCTGACTCGGCCGGGATCGGCCTAGTCGGCCGGCGGACCGGCCGAGTCGGCCGGCGCCGCTGGCCGGACTCCGCCGGACCGCCGCCGCCGGCCGGACTCGGCCGGACCGCCGAGTCACCTGAATGAAATTTCCCCTCTTGACGTAATCAACCCCCCTGCACACACTAATTTCCTAGATCGGTTACCAGATTCTCAATAAATCACTTTTATTTCAAAATTTAATGATTTTTTTAATGTTTTTATATATTTTTTATATTTTTTTAATTAAAACCCTAACCCTAGCCTAACCCTATATAAACACCCCTACACTCTACCCTTTCATCCTACATTCTTAAGTCCACTCTCTAAAAATCTCAAGAGAACTCGGTACATTAGAAAACGAGCGAAAGGCGAAGCGCTGCCGAAATCGACGACGAATTCCGGCGATCGTACTAGGACCCTTCACGACGTTTCGATGCATCGACAACCCACTACTTTCCTAGCACTCTCTAACGTGTCCAAAAGCCGTAAGTCCCCCTCTTTCTGTTTTTCTTTTCTCTCAAGAAAAATACGACTTTTTAAAACCCGACGGAAATCGGAACAAACCGATTTCCGATTCGGTTTTCTATCAAAACTCATTTGTCAAAAATTCCATAATGCTTAAACATATTCATGTTGACTATTAATCACTTAAAATCAATTTGGATAAAGTTTTTCACATGAAATGATAACGTTTCCATTTATCGTATTTCTTTCACTTAAATACCACAATGTTTAGTTATCACATTTAACCCTTAACAATTGCTATACCTTAACGTAGACCACGAGGTAATGATCTACCTCCACACACACGCAAATACAACCCTAATTGATATCATCAAAACTTAGAATACGAAAATACAAGACTTTACATTAAAATACCCTTTTCTTTATAAACCTTTTTTGAAAGTTCTAAGTTGTATACAATTTTAAAACAAACCTTTTAATAAGAAAATACGATATGTCATGGACATCGATCGTTTATCTAAACTGAATTTGTGGTGTCTAGCCAAGTGTGTCTAAGGAAAGTGGTTACTTAATTAGGGCCACTACTTGTAGTGGAGAGCCTCCCACTTACCTGGCATTTACCTGGTCGCAATTGGCGGTGAAGAAGCGATTTGAAACTTCTAATGACTTATCATTTAGACCCTTTAGAAATAGGCTAGTTGGCTTAGAAAACCCTAGAATCTAAAATACGAAAATTTACACCTTTTACAAATAAATACCTTTTACTTTATAAAACCGTTTTCTAAATGATTAGTATTTATTAAATCTTTGCAAAGCGCCACTACAACCCACCTTTGGGGAAATCGTTAGGGATAGTACGGTTTATTGTGCACCCTCGAGCTTAGTAGTGCGAGATTCAGACCTCCGCAAGGAGCATTCGGTCTCGAAAGGTTTAAAATACGACATTTAAGAAAAACGAGATTTTGGAGAATAAAATATTTATTTAAAATTATTCTTGTATTAGCATATATATATATATTTATCATTTAAACGCCTATTTTGTTATAAGATAAAGTTTCCACCTTTTCCTAAAAATTACAAGATTAAAAGTAACATTAAAATACCATGAATTTTCAAATAAATTAATATTATAACTTAATACTTTTAATAGGATATATTCACTAGAATAACACAAATAAAATTTACACTCATTATAACAATAAAAACGAATAATAAATACTTGGGGTGTATCTTGAAAACTATACAAAAGTATTTTTATATAAAACCCCCTCAAGTTTTATAATTTACAATAAAGACCCTAACAATTATAGAACTTCAAATTATATTTGTTTTAGTCTGACTCGGGTTTGAGTCTGACTATTTCTGACTTGAATATGATTCAAGTCATTCTATATTCTTTAATATTCCAACTCAATATGATTACATGAACCCCAGAATCCTGTTAACAATTATTACAACTTGACTGAATCAAACCATGGATATACATCCATTATTCCGTTATTCCATTTACCTGATTATGCAGTTACAACATGTTTACTGATATCATGGTTTTGATCAGTCATCCAACTTATACAATACAATACTACAATCAATCATAACACTACGGAGTTTAAGGGGTAGTACGGAATATGTTAAAGGTGGCACGAGGTGATCACTTAAAACGTAATTACATCCATGCCATTGTTCCGTGGTATTATCGACGGAGCCTTGTACTACAGGTTACCAAGGTCCCCGGTGTAAGTGGGACTCCCCTCGTATACACTGGCATCTTCTGTACCAGGCTACAAACAACAACGTTAATACAATATTACAATATTATAATACAACATTAAAAGCACTATCTCTCTCTCTCTCTCTTTCTTACTTTCTGTCTATTTCTCCCTTATCTTTGAGACTTACCGAGCGACCTGTTCGCTAACGACATTCTATTTCTTTCTTCTTTGAATGTCGTCGGGTGCTTTGGACCCAGCAGAGATCGAGCCCACCGGTGAAGACTTGGAGCAGTTTCACGAAGATCCCGAGCTCTAGATATTGTACCTTGTTCTTTTCAGTATTTTCAATTCCTGTTATGCCACTGTTTAGGCATCGCTTTCCATTTCAGTTGTATTTACTTTTCATGCATTGTACAAAAGAATGTTATTAATAAAGTTGTTCTTATTTCTATATCTTTTGTCTCCTGTGATTTACTTTTATATTGTTTAGATACGCTTAGCGTATGTACTTCTGAGTATATACGTAGCGGGCCTCGTCGCGTCCCCTTCGCCGTATACTGGGAAACGGGGCGTGACAGGATATGGATATAATATCAGACATTCTGGTTACTAGATCTATGGTTTTAGATCTAGATTTGGGTAGTTTCCCAATCTGGGTAGTTTGACAGTATTCTATTAGTATTTTAGAATAGATGACTCATGGTATGGTGGTGTACCTGCAGGTGATGGCGTCACCCTCTCTAAAGGTGTCTTACAGACTAAAGGGGAGAGGGATGTCCATGATTGGCATATCATGCAATTGAGTCAATCGTGAGATGTCAAGTACCACACCAAATGTTGTTTTTGCACCAGATGCAATAAGTTTATATTAATCCATTACTGGAGAAACATTCAGAAGCAGTTTTAGAACATAAGTGGATGTTTTACGGATTTCATGACGGCAGCCTCCTTCGGGAGACGGTTATCTTTCCAGGCTTCCAAAAGTGATATGGATGACAGAGTGATTGTCAGAGTTATAGTTTTTCCTCTGACGAAAGGGGTAGTATTATGGACCGGTGGTCCAAGAAGATACTGTGGGAGGCATGGTGCAGGGGTTCCAGTGACGATACAGTCTAAGAAGTTTGGATTTGGAGTTCATTTATGAACTAGGTCCCATCAGATATCCAGACATGTTCTAAGATAGGTATTACTCAATTCGGGAGATTGTTTTCTCCGCGAACTTGAGATTAGGAGAGACATAGAAAGAAACATTAGGGCGGATCCACTCATTGAGGCTATTTCTCGAACACAAGAGTTTTACAAACGAGTTTTGTGAAACTGATTAGTAGAGGTGTTGGGTGTTCGGTATCACACGGGCTGTGAGTATGCGATATCGCAATAATTAGCCTTAGGTGCAAGTGGGAGATTGTTGGTTATAGTGCCCTCAAAGTCAATTAATGGATCACAGGTACGTGATTGCAATGATTGAGGAGGACCTATACCGGTAGGACAGTCTTACTCGAGATGATAGTATGCTATCTGGTTTGCCTTTATCAGTCGTGTACAGGTTTAGATGACTGATCACTATTACACGTTGATAGAGCCCTTAGGATCTTGCTTAACTACCAACAGTATGATGGCGATCATATACGTGAGAGTTGGGTAGTCTATAAGCACATCTTTAATAGTGGTCCCTAGTCGTGGGAGTTTCTAGACAGGGCATCGATACTCCGGAGTAGACTAGTGTATACAGTCGAGACCCCGACGAGGGGCGGTGGCCGGTCTCACAAGCCACTGGTGTCAGTTGGATCACCTAAGATGTATACAGGTGCTCATTAGGTTATGAGTACACCGGACAGGACTCGCCGGGAACCTGCTAGTTGGTATTTTACCTAGCGTTAGATAGTTGTTCCTTGGTGACGTGTGTACAGATTAGTTCATCGACCTGAGGTAGTCATTTGTCTCGTGTGAGTTTCCACTGTGCTTTGATTTCTATCCTACCACGGCTCAAAGGAGTCATGCAAACAGGTTTTAGTTGGGTACAGTCCCGAGCCACATCGAGGCAAGTGAGCGGATCGGCAGGGGATTTGTCTCTTCCGGTATTGGGGATGAGATCGCGCTGTGTCTAGGAGAGCCATTACACATAGCCCTCGTCCGAGGCAGGAGATTTACTGGTAGGTACTCCAGTAGTATCTCAAGGTGTTCTGGGCTACACTCTGACACGACTTATACCACTATTGGGGGTCTGACGTTACCAGCCCCCTAGGCCCGATATGTTATACTCATAGACGAATGGACCCGAATGTTTGTATATTGTTACTGATAGGCCCAGTAGGGTTCCATGATGAGTTCGCTCATCGGTTTCCCTTGAGGTCAGTACATGGGCAGCCGTTACGCACAGCTAGTTCTGCTGACGTACTTGTGGTAAAACCCACTGCCAGGGTACTGACGAGTCTTTAGAGTCCCCCACAGATAGTTTCCTAAGTTCGGGCGAAACGTTGTAGACGCCGTATGGTTTTATGGCAGGGTTCGGAAAATGCACGTGCATTTATGCACGTGTCATATTTCGGGCAGATAATACTGGTGGGCTTTGGTTTAAGCCGGATCCATGTATTATATTGAGTCGGAATATTTTAGTCTCTCGTATTTGTATTCGGTCGGAATACGGATACAGGTATGTATATACAGGCGAGGGGTATTTTCGTAATCCGTTACGAGAATATTTTAGAAGATGCATTTCTTTTTGGATTAATCATTTTGGTTTAAATGATTATTGGGTTTTGAAAAGGGTGACTCATTCTTGGTGACTCATTACTTCTAGAATGATCACTAATGACTCATGTAATGAGTCATCTAGTGAGTCATTAAGTATTAATGAGTTTTGTTTTGGGAATGGATATTTTGAGGAGATATTTTCGTTAGATATTTTCTTATGGTTTTGATTATATAACCTCATTTTATCTATTCACATGAGAATAAGAAGTCATTATGCTTGAGCGCTCTCTCTCTCTCTCTCTCTCTCTTGAGTGTTTCTTGAGTTCACCATTTCCAACTCCTAAGCATCTTCTTTAACCTCCACCCTATCCCTCTCATGTGATGAGAACCCTAGTGTGTTTGAGACAAAATATTCTACTCGTTCTCTACTTCATCTTGGTCATCTCTTTTAGCAGACGTGATGACCGAGTTGCCTCGGTATAGAGGTGGGAGCCCGTTTAAAGATCCGTAGATGTGGTGCCACCTCGACGAGGAGCAAAGAGATCGGAGTTGCCGCGAGGAGCGTGGGATGATGGCTAAAGACCGAAGGACTTGGATCGATCGGTATAGCCTTTCTACCTCTTTACAGTTTGTTAGTTTAGCGTTAATAGCAAGATCCGGGTTATAGTATGCGATAGCGCCAGTTATAAAAGTTTTTGTTCCGCGTTTGGCGTCAGAATGACGGCCGGGGCGCTATCGTAGACTTACAATTGGGAGGATGGATTTTGTTGGCACTTCATAGGTAAAGCTATGGCAGCCCCTGATGATATGACCGTACCACACCCCCCATAAGAGAAGACTCATACGGTCCTTATCATGTGCCCTAATTATCGCTATAACTTCCTCATCTTATGGCAACTGCGGAAAAGCAGCTTGTGAGCGAGTGTAGGGGAAGTCAAGAAGTGAGGCCATCGTTCCTGAAAAAAGAAGGGAAAGGAAAAACTCATTTTTTTAAAAAATATAATAATAAAAAATAATAATATAATATAAAATAAAATAAAAACGTGATGTTTCTTTCACGGGACCATTGACTGCAAAACTAATGGACCCCACAAAATCAATATGGCGGCTCATCAATAATGAAACAAGATAATTATTGTGAGAATCAAAAAAGATTCTCATTAAATAGACACTGGAGTTTAAACAATTCTTGACATTCTTGAAGAAAAATGAATACTGTTGAAGTACCCAACAAATTTAAATTTTTGCAAATAAGGGTAAAACACTATGAAAATATTCTCAAGAACACCAGGGAAAGAAATTCCCGAAGGACCCTCTTGATCTTTCAGAGCTAAGCTCTTTGATGAGGAATTAAATTCTTTTTAAGCAGTGGAATTAAATTTCAGAAACCCCCATGATGGCGAAAGGAAAAATAGAATTAAAATTCCATAGATCTTCAAAGATCAGAGGAGAAATGCCCGATCTTCGAAGACATTGGGGTTTACTACTCAAAGATTATGTCTTTTTGGTTCTCTAAGAGATGGGTTCCAGAAGAGAGCAAAGCTCTTATGGTGGATTTAAAATCCAGAAAAAAGAATTAAAGAAAAGGATTTCTTGTTCCTAAGAGAAAAACGCCATCCAACATCTTTACCTAAAAAAGTTCTTTCTGACAGAGTTTAACTCTGAAATTTCAATGGGTAAAGAACTAAGCTCTGAAAGGAGAATTAAATTCTCAAGAGAAGACTAAGGAAGAAGACAAAGAAGCGGTGGTCTTTTCAAGAGCCAAGCCCACTCATTTATAAGACGTGATGGGGAGCGGTTCATCTCCCCGTTCCCCTAGGCAATCCGACGGTTGTAGGGGCAGACAACGTTGCAGTCACGTGCAAGTTGTTAGTGTATATGCCCTAGAGGCCATTACTGTATCATACTAGTTTGTATATTACTTGATGGAAGCTTGGGATATTCACCTTGTATAAACAATCTTGCTCAATATAGTAGTATGCTACTTGGTTTGTTTCTACTTCAATGTGTACTTGTGTTTATTTCAGTATATCACTTATACGCATTAGTGGAGCCCTTAGGATCTTTGCTTGATTACCAGCGTTGTGATGGCAGTCACACTAGTGGGGGCTGGGTAATCTATAAGCACATCCTTATACAGGTCCCTAGTCGTAGGACTATCGAGACAGGGCATCGATACTCCGGAGTAGACTAGCGTGTGCGCTTCTCATCCCAGTGTGGGAGATGGTCTGTCCTACAGCCATCAGTACGTCGTACTGGAGATAGTATACGGGTGCTCGTTGGGTTACGAGTACACTGGACAGGACTCGTCGGGAACTGAAAGGTTGGTATTATACCTATCGTCAGTTATCAGTTCCCAGGTGACATGAGTACAGCTTAGTCCGCTGACTTGATACTGGCACTTCGCCTCGAGTGTGTTCCCACTGCACTTTGATCACTACCCTACCACGGCTCAAAGGAGTCGTGCAAACAGGTGGTGATTGGGTGCAGTCCCGAAGCACTTGGAGGCAGTGACGGTTAGACAGGATTCGTCTCTCCCGGTATTGGGGGTTGACATCGCGCTGTGTCTAGGAGAGCCATTACACGAGTAGTCCCTGGCCAGGGCAAGCGAGATATACTGGTAGGCTTCCAGTGTTATCTCAGGGTGTTTTGGGCTTCAATCCGACACGACTTGTACCGCTATTAGGGGACTGACGTTTAACCGCCCCCTAGGCCCGCCATGCGATGTATCAGACGAACAGACCGGACTGTACGGAGAATGTCACATTCAGACTCAGTAGGAGTTCAGATGGGGTTTCACCTCGTCAGCCTTCTTGTCGGCATCTACCTGGGGACCGTTACGCACAGCTAGTGCCGCTTGCGGTCTGTGGTTAAACCCACTGCCAGCGTAGTGTCGAGTCTTTAGAGTCCCACACAGAGGGTATTCGCCTCTGGGCAAAACAGAGTAGAGGTCGCATGGTTTTGCGACAGGGTTCGTTCTCATCCGCGCACTTGTGCACGTTTGGAGTCCGGACGGATTATACTGGCAGGCTCTGGTTTGAGCCAGATACTGGTATATGTTTTAGGGTTGCTTTTATCTCTTGGTATTCTTGTTCCTCGGAACGAGAATGCAGGTGTGTATGCACAGTTGCTTGAGGCGGAGGATGAGGTTTTTCATTAGGGTTTCGGAACGGGTGCGTATGCACAGTTGACAGTTATCTTTTTCCAAACCCTAATGGATTTATGAATTATCTATTAATAATAGTAATTAAATGAGAATTATGTTATGGTTGATTTTTGTTGACTTATTGACCTTGGTTGACTTGTTGACCATTGACCACCATCATGCTTTGAAAGATCCTCCTTGATTCATGCTTACACTTCATTTAAAGAAGTATGATAGTGGTCATTCCAATAATAACCATCAACTATTCTTATTTCAATTATTATTATTTAGATAATACTTTTCTTTTGCATTATGGTTGCAAGAAAGAGAAAAGAGATCTCATTATCTCATTCTTCCTCTCTCTCTTCACTTCATCTTCTTCTTCCTCTAGCAAAGAGAAACCTTCTCATGTGTTGAGAATCCTTCTCTTTAAAAGGAAAAGCAAACCCTAATCACTCTCTACTCATTCTAGGATGAAGGTTTAGCAAGCCGGAAACCCTAGTTCACTCAAAAATCGAGGAAGAGCCCAAAGGTCGAACCTTCGAGGTAGATCCATCTTCGACGGGAGAAGGCGACGAAAAGAGAACCATCAACCTCTACAAGGTTTAAAGAAGAAGGAGTTCAAGTTTAGGTATAACCATCTTCCATAGTAGCTAACTCCTTTTAGCGTATTTGCTAGTTTAGTTTAGACAACGATCCCGACCTTGTTTAGTCCATGTTGCCTCTTGCGATAAAAATTCGTTTTTTATACCGTTTCCGCCTCCCCGTAAGCACCGGGGGTCGCAATATGGACTTACAGTGGTATCAGAGCCTAACTAAACTTAAACTAGCTTGGTAGTGAAGTGTAACGAAGTTCGGAACCGAAAAAATCATAAAACCGGAAAAACCAAAACCCTAAGTTTCTGTTGAATTTTTTTCTGCTCAAAATGAAAAACTTTATACTTGTAAATTCGGCTCAGGGTTTTGTTTGAACAGCCAAGAAAAACGATGCACCAATTCACTTAAACCGCCGCGCTTCCGCGGCACGAGGTAGGCATGTGCCGCGGAAGCGCCGCAGTTTGGTTTCTTCACTGCATCGTTTTTCGTGCAGTGTTCTTCTGTGTTGGTTTTGGGATTTTTAAAATATATTATATGTGCCCAGATTTTCCAGAACAGAAATTCACTTTTGGGGTCCTATAATTCCGTATTTTTTTTCCGAACTTCACTGCACTTTGGCTATGTTGGTTATATCTGTGATGTTTGCATGTATTGAACGTCGGCTAATCGCTATAAGTCGATATGTCGGGGTTATACATGATCTGTAATGTTCTGGAATGTGTATATGAATGTGTTGGACTGTCGCGGGTGAATAGCCGGAGTGGATGTGAGATGAGCTTTTGTTTTTCTTTCATTCATTGTAAATGTAAATTGATGTAATAATATTATTTGTTTGGCCGCACAACCGGGTCGGGGTTGTAGCCGTCATTGTATAATTCTTTTTACTATTTATGCTCCTAGGATAGACCCATGGAGGGGTGCACAAACTGCCGAGTACTTGGCGGGTAGTTTGCCGCACCCGTAGGGGTCTTGGGTGGGGTATTTGGCTATTCACCGCGACCGTGTTATCCGCTTTTCGTTTCAGGCTCGAAAGGATTGCGGATTGCTAGTATATCCAATGTATTCATCTGTGATCTGTAATGTCTATCATTGCTTTCTATTTAGGCGTTGCTTATGTTTTACAGCCGCGCTAGCCCAGCCCCCGCTCTGTCGTTAGTTAAGTAACCTAACGAGTGATGACGGGACCCCGTGGCGAATGCGAATGGCATAAGCGTACGTCATATTTTGGTTGTTTTCTGCAATGGTAGGATTAAATGATGGGACGCATTAAAAGTAGTAATGCAAGAATATCACGCATTAAAAGAACTAATGCAAGATAATAAACCAAGTTAAAGTCGTTGGAACACTTTCGAAAAACCACTCGGTTCTTTTCAAAAACTAACTTTTAAATGCGGAGCTTGAGCCACTCCTTCTAAAAGCTATCTCGTTCCATCGATTATATCAAGTTCACTACGTTCACGGTTTTACCAAAACCATTCGTAGCCCTCCGTCGTTTCGCATGAATAGGCAATAGTATTCAAGCTGTGTATTTTGGCCAAAGTCAAGGCACAGTGATTGGTAGCTATTGGGTGTTCATGTGTAGCATAGATAGATGCGTTGGTTTGGGACAGTCGTGCTGCCATTTTGGCCAAAGTCAAGGGTATGTACGGATGGATCCAAATTAACCTGGAAAGTGACGGGTAGAACTTGACATGTGACTTATGATATTTTGGCCAAAGTCAAGGTCATAAGAGCATGGGGCAAAAATCCACATCGGGAGTTTCATAAGTACTGAAACTTGCTAGATTTGCATACCATTTGGAGTGTGATGATTATGGTAGGATTCCTTCGTTTTCGTCACACGATGATATTTGGATCCCGATCCTACTGTGAGTATATGCTACTCCTTGGGAAATTTCTCACTAAACGATCAATGCTATAAACCTAGTAGGTGCCTAGAAAAGTGTTAGCGGGGCTACGCCCCCAGGGAAAAGAGGTTATTTAATTAAGGAACTTCGTGAAAGCGTTGGAAAACCTCCCTCGAAGTACCGACACTGGCCTGGCTGAACGGTTAAGCAAGTATTGTACGGTGGGATTGATCCCGGCTAATTCTTCCTTTGTGGTTTGAGGAGGGATTCGAGAGACAGTGGGAGCCATCCTGTTTAGACAAATTAAAAACCATTCTAAACTTGCAAGAGCATCGTGCTAAGTGTTTCTTCTCTCCCCCTGCAGCGACCAAATCGAAATGACTGGACTTAAGTTACTTCTAGATAAAAACATATTGACAGGGCCAAACTACAAAGATTGGCTCAGGAATGTCAAATTGGCAATCTCTTACGACAAGCTGGGGTATCTTCTTACCACCAAAGCTCCCCCCGTCCCAGGTCCCACCTCCAGCGTCGCGGATAAGGAAATCCGTAAGACTTGGGAGATTGACAGCGCGAAGGCCAGATGCCTCGTACTTTCCTCGATGGACAACGACCATCAGAGGAGGCACGAGAATATGGATTTGGAATCCATATTTCTTCATACAAAAGAACTGTATGGAGAGCAGTCTCGTATCGCAAGATACGAAGTGTCGAAGAAGTTATTTTCGACAAAGTTGGCCGTCGGATCATCGGTAGCGGACCACGTGCTTAAGATGATTGGCTACACTGAGGAGCTCGCGGAACTTGGGACCACGTTGGACAGTGAACTCTATACGGATATAATTCTCCAGTCCCTTCCATCCACTTACGCCCAGTTCATACTGAATTTCAACTTGCAAGAAAAGGAAGTTGAACTTTCAGAACTCCTCAACCTGCTGAGGAGCGCAGAGGGCACCCTACAGAAGGGTAGGGAAACATCCACTTTGTTTGTAGGAGGATCTTCTTCTTCTAGGTCCAAGGCGAAAGCCAAGGGAAAGAAGAGGAAAGCCCCCGCCAAACCAAGAGGCGGTGTTAGTAAAGTGGGTACGAAGGGAAAGGAAAAGGCAACAAAGATTGCGGGGAAGCTTGTTGGTAAAGAGGAATGCTTCTATTGTCACAAGAGTGGACACTGGAAGAAAGATTGCAGGGCTTGGAAAGCCAGGACACAGGAACTGAAGCAGGTTGCGGCTTCAGCTTCAGGTGTGTATGTTATTGAAAACTCTCTTTCTATAAACTCTACTTCCTGGGTATTGGATACCGGATCAGGATCTCATATCTGTAATTCTTTGCAGGCGTTGAGAAACCGTAGGGTTTTGAAGGCAGGTGACATGACCCTCAGAGTTGCGAACGGAGCTAGCATGGATGCTAAAGCCGTGAGGGACTTTCACCTGGGAATGTCAGATGGGCATGTTTTGGTTTTGCGTAATTGCTTTTTTGTACCCAACGCAACTTGTAATATCATTTCTGTATCTTTGGTTTCTAAAGAAGGTTATGAATTTGCGTTTGTAAGTAATGTTGTTAACATTCACCTTAATCAAGTTCTGATTGGGTCAGGTACATTGAGCAATGGTATATACGTATTAAACCAACCACAGATTTTCAATGTCCAGAATACACACAAAAGAAAGTCTCCAGATATCAATCAGACTTTCTTATGGCATTGTAGACTGGGTCACATCAATGAGAGAAGGTTGACTAAGTTACATACAGAAGGATATTTGGATCCGTTCGAATATCAATCGTATGCCACTTGTCAATCCTGTCTCAAAGGAAAGATGACAAAGACTCCGTTCACTGGACACGGAGTAAGAGCAAGCGAGCTCTTGGGACTCGTACACAGCGACGTGTGCGGTCCAATGTCTACACATGCGCGAAGCGGTTATTCCTACTTCATTACTTTTACGGATGATTTTTCAAGATACG
The DNA here is from genome assembly GCA_030015575.1 of Agapanthus africanus. Classification (NCBI taxonomy): domain Eukaryota; kingdom Viridiplantae; phylum Streptophyta; class Magnoliopsida; order Asparagales; family Amaryllidaceae; genus Agapanthus; species Agapanthus africanus. The sequence continues at coordinate 221,335,488 of CM057338.1, forward strand.
GTTATGTCTTCTTAATGAAACATAAGTCCGTAGCTTTTGAAAAATTCCAGGAATTTAAGAATGAAGTAGAAAAACAAACCGGCAAAAGTATCAAGATTCTAAGATCGGATCGAGGTGGAGAATACTTAAGTGCCGAGTTCCTGAATTATTTAAAAGAGAATGGGATTCTCTCTCAGCTTACTCCTCCATACACTCCGCAACACAACGGTGTATCGGAGAGACGGAACCGGACCCTATTGGATATGGTACGGTCCATGATGAGTAACGCTGAGTTACCGCGATCATTCTGGGGGTATGCACTAGAATCAGCTGCGTACCTTTTGAACCGAGTTCCTACTAAGACTGTGCCTACTACACCATATGAGATGTGGTGTGGGAAGAGACCCCATCTCAGTCATATTAAGACTTGGGGAAGTCCAGCTTTTGTTAAAAAGCAGCATGCGGACAAGCTCGAGGCGCGCTCAGTACTGTGTAAGTTTGTGGGATATCCAAAGAATTCCAAGGGATATCTCTTCTACTACGAAGAGGAACAAAAATTTCTTGTTTCTCGTCATGCCCACTTTCTAGAACATCAGTTCTTAGAAAAAGAATTAAGTGGGAGCGCAGTAGAACTAGAAGAAATTCCAGAACCACAGACTATTACTGAAAGCTTAGAGGAACCAGAGGGTTCAAATGAACAGGACATTCCTACGCCGCTCCGCAGGAGTAGTAGGCAGTCTCATCCGCCCGAGAGATACTACGGTTTTCTCATAGACGGGGATAGAGAGGATTGCATCATAGACTATGATGAGCCTACTAGCTTCCAGCAGGCCGTTCAGAGCGTTGACTCGGTAAAATGGCTGGATGCAATGCGGACCGAAATGGAGTCCATGTACACCAACAAAGAATGGACGTTGGACATTGCTCCAGACGGGGTAAAACCCGTAGGATGCAAGTGGATCTTCAAAAGGAAGATTGGTGTAGATGGACAGGTTGAGACCTATAAAGCTAGACTTGTAGCAAAGGGTTTCCGTCAAAGACCTGGCTTGGACTATGACGAAACCTTTTCTCCAGTGGCTATGCTGAAATCCATTCGGATCCTTCTTGCCATTGCTGCCTTCCACGATTATGAGATTTGGCAGATGGACGTAAAAACCGCTTTTCTAAATGGAAATTTAGAGGAGTGTGTCTATATGGATCAGCCAGAGGGTTTCATTCAGAGTGGGAGCAGCGGAAAGGTGTGCAAGTTGCTTAAGTCCATTTATGGACTAAAGCAGGCATCGCGGAGTTGGAACATCTGTTTTGATGAGACGGTCAAGGAATTTGACTTTATCAAAAATCCAGATGAACCATGCATCTATAGTAGATTTGTAGCGAGAACTGTAGTATTCCTTGTTTTATACGTGGATGACATTCTCTTAATAGGAAATGATATTCCTATGCTACAATCTGTCAAGGGTTTCTTGTCACACAGGTTCTCCATGAAAGACCTGGGTGATGCCTCTTACATCCTGGGGATCCGGATCCATCGTGATAGATCCAAGAGGATATTAGGACTTTCACAGTCCAGGTACATCGACACCGTACTGAAAAGATTCAGTATGGAAGATTCCAAGCGCGGTAACCTACCGGCTTGTCACGGGATCACCCTCTCTAAAGAGATGTCTCCCAAGACTGATTCGGAGAGGGATCGCATGTCTATTATACCCTACGCTTCTGCGGTAGGCTCTATAATGTATGCGATGTTGTGTACCAGACCGGATGTAGCTTATGCACTGAGTGTAGTAAGCCGGTATCAGTCAAACCCTGGGGAGAAACATTGGATAGCGGTAAAGAACATTCTCAAGTACCTGAGGAGGACTAAGGAGATGTTCTTGGTGTATGGCGGAAAAGACCTCCAGATTGAGGCCTTTGCTGACTCCAGCTTCCAGAGTGACAAGGATGATTCCAAGTCCATGTCGGGTTTTGTCTTTACCCTCAATGGAGGGGCGGTGTGTTAGAAGAGTTCCAAACAGGAAACCGTTGCAGACTCAACTATGGAAGCGGAATACATCGCTGCATCTGATGCCGCAAAAGAAGCTGTCTGGATAAGGAAGTTCTTAAAAGAACTTCAGGTGGTTCTGTCCATTGTTGACCCAGTACCTCTGTATTGCGACAACAACGGGGCTATAGCTTTAGCAAAGGAACCCAGGTCCCATCAGAGATCCAGGCACATCTTGAGGCGGTATCACCTGATCAGGGAGATCGTGGATCGCAAGGAGATCGAGGTTCGGAGGGTTGCTTCAGAAGAGAACACTGCAGATCCATTCACCAAGGCCTTACCCCAGACTCAGTTCGAGCGGCTGATCGAGATGATAGGTCTTCGATACGCCAGTACATGGCCTTAGTGCAAGTGGGAGATTGTTAGTGTATATGCCCTAGAGGCCATTACTGTATCATACTAGTTTGTATATTACTTGATGGAAGCTTGGGATATTCACCTTGTATAAACAATCTTGCTCAATATAGTAGTATGCTACTTGGTTTGTTTCTACTTCAATGTGTACTTGTGTTTATTTCAGTATATCACTTATACGCATTAGTGGAGCCCTTAGGATCTTTGCTTGATTACCAGCGTTGTGATGGCGGTCACACTAGTGGGGGCTGGGTAATCTATAAGCACATCCTTATACAGGTCCCTAGTCGTAGGACTATCGAGACAGGGCATCGATACTCCGGAGTAGACTAGTGTGTGCGCTTCTCATCCCAGTGTGGGAGATGGTCTGTCCCACAGCCATCAGTACGTCGTACTGGAGATAGTATACGGGTGCTCGTTGGGTTACGAGTACACTGGACAGGACTCGTCGGGAACTGAAAGGTTGGTATTATACCTATCGTCAGTTATCAGTTCCCAGGTGACATGAGTACAGCTTAGTCCGCTGACTTGATACTGGCACTTCGCCTCGAGTGTGTTCCCACTGCACTTTGATCACTACCCTACCACGGCTCAAAGGAGTCGTGCAAACAGGTGGTGATTGGGTGCAGTCCCGAAGCACTTGGAGGCAGTGACGGTTAGACAGGATTCGTCTCTCCCGGTATTGGGGGTTGACATCGCGCTGTGTCTAGGAGAGCAATTACACGAGTAGTCCCTGGCCAGGGCAAGCGAGATATACTGGTAGGCTTCCAGTGTTATCTCAGGGTGTTTTGGGCTTCACTCCGACACGACTTGTACCGCTATTAGGGGACTGACGTTTAACCGCCCCCTAGGCCCGCCATGCGATGTATCAGACGAACAGACCGGACTGTAGGGAGAATGTCACATTCAGACTCAGTAGGAGTTCAGATGGGGTTTCACCTCGTCAGCCTTCTTGTCGGCATCTACCTGGGGACCGTTACGCACAGCTAGTGCCGCTTGTGGTCTGTGGTTAAACCCACTGCCAGCGTAGTGTCGAGTCTTTAGAGTCCCACACAGAGGGTATTCGCCTCTGGGCAAAACAGAGTAGAGGTCGCATGGTTTTGCGACAGGGTTCGTTCTCATCCGCGCACTTGTGCACGTTTGGAGTCCGGACGGATTATACTGGCAGGCTCTGGTTTGAGCCAGATACTGGTATATGTTTTAGGGTTGCTTTTATCTCTTGGTATTCTTGTTCCTCGGAACGAGAATGCAGGTGTGTATGCACAGTTGCTTGAGGCGGAGGATGAGGTTTTTCATTAGGGTTTCGGAACGGGTGCGTATGCACAGTTGACAGTTATCTTTTTCCAAACCCTAATGGATTTATGAATTATCTATTAATAATAGTAATTAAATGAGAATTATGTTATGGTTGATTTTTGTTGACTTATTGACCTTGGTTGACTTGTTGACCATTGACCACCATCATGCTTTGAAAGATCCTCCTTGATTCATGCTTACACTTCATTTAAAGAAGTATGATAGTGGTCATTCCAATAATAACCATCAACTATTCTTATTTCAATTATTATTATTTAGATAATACTTTTCTTTTGCATTATGGTTGCAAGAAAGAGAAAAGAGATCTCATTATCTCATTCTTCCTCTCTCTCTTCACTTCATCTTCTTCTTCCTCTAGCAAAGAGAAACCTTCTCATGTGTTGAGAATCCTTCTCTTTAAAAGGAAAAGCAAACCCTAATCACTCTCTACTCATTCTAGGATGAAGGTTTAGCAAGCCGGAAACCCTAGTTCACTCAAAGATCGAGGAAGAGCCCAAAGGTCGAACCTTCGAGGTGGATCCATCTTCGACGGGAGAAGGCGACGAAAAGAGAACCATCAACCTCTACAAGGTTTAAAGAAGAAGGAGTTCAAGTTTAGGTATAACCATCTTCCATAGTAGCTAACTTCTTTTAGCGTATTTGCTAGTTTAGTTTAGACAACGATCCCGACCTTGTTTAGTCCATGTTGCCTCTTGCGATAAAAATTCGTTTTTTATACCGTTTCCGCCTCCCCGTAAGCACCGGGGGTCGCAATATGGACTTACACAAGTCACGTGAGAGCAACGCTGGGAGGCATTTGTTCCCTTATAAAAAAAAAGGGAAGATGAAAAATTCCTTACTGTTCAAGTCTCACGTGTTAAACACGTGAGCGCCAATATGCAATGCATATAGGCGGTGCAAATCAAACGACTATAGGCTAAATAAGCCCTGTTCCCCTCCGAAAGACGGCGCGACGTGAAGACGTCTCGCCTGATATTCGAGGCAGATGCTATTTGGTTTTATCCGCCCACCTCTCCGAAGATGCCAAGTTGATTTATGGCACCGTGTATCGGAGGTTTAGACGGATGCGGCCGATGTAGCAGACTTCGTCAGATCCCCCCTCGCTTGAGGGGTTTTTGATTGTGGGGACGCTCTTCCCTGCAGGCGCAAGCCCCTGCAGTTAATTATGCTACCGCATCGCGGTAGCCACTTTCTCCTTCTCCAGATGTTCACTTCGTGTCGTGTGTGTTTGTTTTGTTTGTGGTTGCCCGTGGATTGTATACGGAGACTAAGTGATGCCGTCGCCCGTAGGACGTGGATTAGTCAAAATCCGTGTTTACTTAGATTTGAGTTTGGTGTTTTAGTTTAAGGATACGTTAGCCATATTGAGGCTAAGATCAACTTAAACTTTTTTTAAGGATACGTTAGTCTAATTTCCAGACTAAGATCTACTTAACGAGATCATCTAGATCCATTTCCAGTTTAGGGACATGGTGGTCCATTTAATATATGGCCGTCGGGACCCGTCACCTCTCTGACGACGTTGAAGGATTACAATGGCAGGTGTCAGAGGAGTTTGGAGATGTACCCTTGAACCAAAGTTGATTGGGGGTCTTATAGTCCAATTTGGGACTAAAGTCTATTTGAATGTTTAAGGATACGTTAGCTATATTTGAGACTAAGATCAACTTAAACGGGATCGTTTAGATCCAACAAAAGAGTGTTTGGGGGCTCTATTGTTCCAGTTTAGGGACGTAGTGGTCCAACATTCCCATTTTGGGGACGGATATTAGTTTAAGGACGAGTTAGCCATATTTGAGGCTAAGATCAACTTAAACGTTTGTTAAGGATACGTTAGCCTAATCTCGAGACTAACATCAACTTAACGGAATCGTTTGGATCCGATAAGAGAGCAATTGGCTCTATTGTTCCAGTTTAGGGACATAGTGGTCCATTGCCAGTTTAAGGACGTGGTGGTCCATTGAATTGGTTTAAGGACTCTTAAGTCCGTAGGTTGGTTTAAGGACGCTTAAGTCCGTAGCAATGTATGGTTGTCGGGACCCATCACCTCTCTGACGACGTTGAAGGATTACAACGATGGACGTCAGAGGAGTTCAGAGATGTACCCTTGAACCAAGTGTAAATTGATTTAAAAGAGCAGCCATGCTCAGTCAATTTAATTTGAGGACTTACGGCCATGATTGGGTTAAGTCCAGTTGAGAATATTCAACATTTTTATTTATATTTAGCCTAGTAGGCCTTTATTAGGGCTCTGCCCCTGTCAATAATGCACTGCATTTTTTTCTGGCCTATTAGGCCTTTTAAGTTGGGTTCTGTCCCCTTATTTATAATGTAGAGCATTTGTTTTGGTCTATTGGGCCTTTTAATTGGGCTCTGCCCTTTAACAATGCGCTACATTAATTAGTCTAACAAAGTGCCACGTGGCTTGTCAGGCGCTTTACGCCAATTGAGGAGCGCAAGGCGCAAGTCCATAGGGAGGTGACACATGTCACGCTCAGGATAGCGCAAGCGCAGTGCGCTGTGCTGTTGCGCTGCTGACACGTTTGCGCGCTCTGGTGAGTTGCGCCAATTCATGAGAGCGGTGTTCTGTTTTTAGAAGCGCATAGCGCAGATCATTATGAGGCTGACACGTGGCACTCTCTGGTGGCTTGCGCTTACCCGAGAGCGCAACAGTGTAGATTTTGCAAGTGCGGAGCACTGTTTTATTATTTTGATCAATTTTGGATCAAAGAAAACAAATTTTCTTGTTTTCAAAGAACCAGTGGTTCATCAAAAAGCAATGGCTTTATTATTATTATATTTTTGTTGAAGATCTTTGATCTTGTTCTTAGATCAATGATTTTTTTAGAAGAAATTCTTCTTTTATTCAAGGTTTTTACCTTTGCTTTCTTTGAGCTCTTCTCAAAATTTTCTTTAAAGGAGTTCTCTCTGTGTTGATGTGTGTTTTGGAATTGGGGTCTAGGGGCCTTTTTATAGTGCCCATTAATTTGTTAAATTTGTTAAAGAGATCTTTCTCTGAGTGATTTGGGGAATTTTCCCCACTGTTGGATTTTTGATCCAAGGGCTTCTGTTTTACAGAAGACAATCTTCTTGTTTTAACAAGAACAGAAAGATCTTACTGGAATTTTAATTATGTTTGGCGCAAACGCACCTGCGCTTGACATGTATCGCGCAGCGCAGAGCGCAGCGCAACTACGCTGCCACGTGTCGCGCAGCGCACAGCGCAGCGCAACTGCGCTGCCATGTGTCGCGCAGCGCAACTGCGCTGCCAGGTGGCGCGCAGCGCAGAGCGCAAGTCAGCTGAAGCGTTGCTTCCTTTAATTTTGTTTTAAATAGAGCCTTGCTCTGATTGGGTGCGCTGACTTGGGCGCTGCACTCGCTGCGCTGGTGTGTCTGATTTTGACACGTGACACTCTGCGCAGCGCAGGGAATCTGAAGCGTTGCTTCATTTATTTTAATTTTAATTTTCACTTTAGTTTTCAAAACAGAGCTTTGCTCTGATTGGGGGAAACAGAAGCGTTGCTTCGTTTCCCGCCTTGGAATTTGAACAGAGCTTTGCTCTGATTGGGGTAAACAAATGCCCCACACCGTTGCGCTTACGTGGCCCTCCAAACGTGAGCGCAGCGGTGGCAGAATTCCAACCATCGCGGGAACTCTTAGAAGTTGAAAGGGCATTTGATGCCTATAAATAGGACCTTTGGTCCTCCACAGATGATCATCATCTATTAAGATTTTTACTTTCAAAATTTCAGAGCCTTGCTTTTGCCTTCAAAAACTCCAAGAGTTAGAATTTCTTTAGAAAACACTTTTTAAGTAAAATTTTTAATTAAATTAGATTAATTTTTATTGACAGAACCTTGCTCTCAATAGATCCCTGATCTAAAGAAAACCCATTTAGGCTTTCACTTAACAGAGCTTTGCTCTAAAAGGATCTAAGGAGAACTAAAGAGAACCTAGTCAGGATTCCATCAATAGAGTTCTGCTCTCTGAAAGATTTCATTTATAATTTCTTGATTCATTAATGGAGCTTTGCTCTTTTTAAATCATATAGCAGAACTCTTAAGAGTTGCTGATTTTTGTCGATCTTTTTTTTTATAGGAGTAATGGACGCCCACATGTATGATCTCGATGAGATTATTTCTTATGGAGACATCCGCCGGCTCGGCCGTTCTCAGAACCGAGAATTTACCAATGCCGAGTGTGCTGAAATCATGAGCCGCTTCGACGCATAAAACGGTCAACTGCTTCCTCGGCGCTCCTCTCTTCTGAAGCTTATTGTGGGAGCAATTTGGGAAGCGCTTCCCCTATTCTTTACCGGCGTGCCGCTTAGGGCATTGGACGCCGCCGAGGACAAGGTGCACTCAGTGTACCTGATGAACTTAATCTCGAAGAGACGGCGAGACAATCTTGTCGATCTCTTGCACCAGGCCTTTCAACAGTCCGCCATTCTTGCTGCCTATCGGAGGGTGGAGGACATCAATGAGGACTCCGACGCTCGTGTTCGCGAAAGAAAGCACACTAGGATGGTTCGCCAGGCTTGGAAAGTTTTAGATAAGGTTACTTTCGAATTCCTCAACCCATGTCCTGGGTCCGAGATTATACCGTTGTAAACATTTCAATAATGTTGTTGTTTATTTCTTTATTGATGTAAAAACTTTCCAAGTATGAATGACAACTCTTTTGCCTCCTTCCTTTTATTTTCTGCTTTGTTACTGGCACATTCTTTAAATAAGCATAGCCTGTAAGCGATATATAGCATTCTGTCTTGAACATATTGGGGAGTAGTGATGGCTCAGGAAGCAGGTTCAGGTCTGCTACCTAAGGCTTTTCAACTTCATGAGCCGTGAGGGTCTCATAAAGACTTTTCTCCCTACGAGTCGAGAGGATCTCGTACGTGTATTTTCTTCTTAGGAATCGTGAGGATTCCTAAGTGTGTTTCCTCTTATAAGTCGTAAGGATCTTAAAAGAGAATTTTCCCTCTTATGAGTCGAGAGGACCCGTAAGCGGTGGTTTCCCTCCTTGTCGAGATTCGACTTCGGAGGGTGAGACCCGTGGATAGTATGCAAGAGACCGTTTTTGGCCGACTTGCATGATCCCAGTTCTTAGAAAGCAGGTTTTTTTTATCCCCACTGCCTAAGGCTTTTCCTCACGAGTCGAGACGAATCGAGCAGTTTTCGCAAAGACATCAATTTCCTCACGAGTCGAGACGCATCGAGCATTTCTTGCAAGAATGTCCTAACGTCACAGTTAACCTCTACTCTTTACGACAGAAGTCCGTTTGGGTCTGTGGTATTTAGGGTTTTGGCCGTCGTACCGTCGCATCAGCTGATATATTCCTCGATAGGCAATCGTGCTGTTCAAGTAGCCCTGCGACTGCCGTGTCTCTGATCCCTTCGGGGGCTGGACAAGACGTCTTCAAGCAATCCTCCTTAGCGATTTGACCGTCGGGAGAGCAAGCGTTAGGAATTTTGCCATGCCGCTTTTTACTTGAGGTTAGGCTCATTTTGGAGAGCCCCGATGAGTCATAACCACTCTGCGCTGGTGTGGGATGATCTCCGATAGTCTTTCAGGTTTTATTTGAGTTGCCGTCAAGACCCTAAAGCTAGGAATTTGGCCTTTGCTTCATTTGCTGGCACTGTGTCTGCTGTATCGAGACGAATGTCGCGATTGTCTCTAGGTTGCATGTGAACCGTCGAGGTTTGGAACTAGGGATTTTGCAATGGCTACGTTGTTTGATTGTCGCGTCTGAGTCCTGTTGGAGGAAGAACGCTGTGGTGACATCGCGTCTGCTGTGTCGAGACGAACATCGAGGTGGTCACCATTCCACGCTGGTGTGGGATGATCTCCGATGGTCTTTCAGGTTTTATATGAGTTGCCTTCAAGACCCTGAAGCTAGGAATTTGGCCTTCGCTTCATTTGCTTTGTCGTGTCTGAATTCTGTTGGAGGAAGGACGCCGTAGTGACATCTCGTCTTCTGTATCGAGATGAACGTCGAGGTGGTGACCACTCCGCGCTGATGTGGGATGATCTCCGATGGTCATTCAGGTTTTATATGAGTTGCCGTCAAGACCTTGAAGCTAGGAATTTGGCCTTTGCTTTATTTGTTGGCATTGCATCTGCTGTATCGAGACGAATGTCGCGGTTGTCTCTAGGTTGCTGGTGAACCGTCGAGGTTTGGAACTAGGGATTTTGCCATGGCTCCGTTGTTTGATTGTTGCGTCTGAATCCTGCTGGAGGAAAAACGATGTGGTGACGTCTCGTCTGCTGTATCGAGACGAATGTCGAGGTGGTGACCACTCTGCGCTGGTGTGAGATGATCTCCGATAGTCTTTCAGGTTTTATATGAGTTGCCGTCAAGACACTGAAGCTAGGAATTTGGCCTTTGCTTCGTTTGCTAGCATTGCGTCTGCTGTATCGAGACGAATGTCGCGGTGGAGCTGGGATTTTGCCGTTACTTCGCTTTATTTCGACCATAGGGTCTTTTGTTGACGTTGCATCTGCATCCTGCTGGACTGTGAAGGAACGCCGTTGTTGATATTGCGTCTGCTGTAACGAGACGAATGCTGAGGTGGAGCCGGGATTTTGCCGTCACTCCGCTTTGCTGACCATGGGTTCTTTTGTTGACGTTGCATCTACATCCTGCTGGACTGCGAAGGAACACCGTTGTTGACATTGCGTCTGCTGTAACGAGATGAATGCTAAGATGGTCTCTAGGTTGTCTGTGAACCGTCGAGATTTGGAACTAAGGACTATGCCGTGGCTCCGTTTGATGGTGTAGCATCTATGTCCTGCTGGAATGAGGAGGCACACCGTTTTTGGTCTCTAGGCTGTAGATGTGGCCATTGAGATTTGGAACTAGGGACTTTTGCCATGGCTCCGTTTCGTTGCGACTCTGAGGTCGATTGTTGACGTCACGTCTGCATCTGGTTGGAGTGAGGAGAAACGCCGTTGGTGATCTCTAAGTTGTCGATATCGACGTCGAGACCCTGAAGTTAGGGATCTTCCTTTGCTTCGTTTGTTGACATTGTGTTTGCAATATTGCGACAACTGTCGAGGTTGTCTTTAGGTCGTCTATGAACCGTCAAGATTTGGCTTCGCTTTCTGGTGGAGCCTGTTGGGAAGGTATGGTTCCCTCTTTGTTTGTACCCTTGGATTGTATACAGGGATCGATGTGATCTCACCTGTAGGGCAAAAGTTTCATTATATTTTTTTGTTATTGTTTTATTTCCGTGATGTTCTATCATTTCAGCTTTTATATCGCGAAGGTCGCGATTGCCCAATCATTTCGGCTATTTTTCGCGGTGCCCAATCATTTCGGCTGTTTATTTTATATTTACTCGCTGCTTTTTATTGCGAGTTGCCCAATCATTTCGGCTATTTTGTGTGCACATGTTTTTACTTTCTGCTTTTTATTGCAAGTTGCCCCATCATTTCGGCTATTTCGTATGCATGTGCGGCCTACTGGCTTTTCACCGTAAACATGAAATTAGACACCGATTTCGGTATCAGCACCGCTACAACTGGGATATTGCCAGGAGCGAATCATCATTTGCCTCTGTCGATGTCAAACAAAGGTGGCTTAGCGAACAGGGTTAAGGTCCTGTCGACTAAGGCTTTTGACTTCATGAGCCGTAAGGGTCCCACAAAGGTATTTCTCCCTACAAGTCGTGAGGATCTTGTAGGTGTATTTTCTCCTTAGGAATCGTGAGGATTCCTAAGTGTATGTTCCTCTGTAAGTCGTAAGGATCCTACAAGAGGGTTTTCTCCTTGTAAGTCGAGAGGACTTACAACGGTTGTTCACCATGCGAACATATCCCCAGTCACGGATGGGACATGGTTAGGGAAATGTCTATTCGCGCCCGTGGATCGTATACAAGGGTCAGTATTGAGCCACTTGTAGGGCAATATCGAAGGTTGTGGGGGTTGCTTAAGCACAGGTTTAGGTCTTCGTAACTTAAGACTTTCAAATCTTATGAGCCGTGAGGGTCCCATAAGAGAGTTCTCCTTACGAGTCGTGAGGATCTCGCAAGTTTATTTTCTCCTTAGGAATCGTGAGGATACCTAAGTGTGTTGCTCCCTTGTGAGTCGTAAGGATCTCACACGGGTGTTTTCTCCTTACAAGGTCGAGAGGATCCTGTAAGTGTTCTTTAACGAGGCCACGCCCTTTCGGGTTTTCACAAACACTCGCCGGTAGTCCTGCTGTTTTTACTCACGGAGCCCTTTCGGGTTTTCATCCGTGCCCCTTTTGCTTATGAACATACCGTCTTCTCTTTTTTTTTAATTCTTTTAATTCTTTTTTTTATTTTTCTAACGAGGTTGCGCCCTTCCGGGTTTTCACAAAGACTCGCCGGTAGCCCTACTGTTTTTACTCACGGAGCCCTTTCGGGTTTTCATCCGTACCCGTTTTGCTTATGCACATACCGTTTTTATTATTATTTTTTGTATTCTTTTTTTTATTTTCGTCAGCCTGAGGATACTGCGGTAGTAGTTTAAAGACGTTTCGGTCGTTTGCAAGTCTTAGGACATTGCGGTCCATCATTAGTTGAAGGACGTTTCGGTCCGTCATTAGTTTAAGGACGTTTCGGTCCGTCAGCTAGTTTTAGGACGTTTCGGTCCGTCATTAGTTTAAGGACGTTTCGGTCCGTCATTTGTTTAAGGACGTTTCGGTCCACCGTCGCCGTATTTGAGGCGAATCTCTAGTTTACTGACTTTTCGGTCTAAGGGGCTTTCTCTATGACTGAGCATGATGCCCCCGGCGTATCCATCTTTCTCGGAGCATGTGGTTGTGGCGGGCTCACCTTCCAGTCTTCGGAGATGACTAACTTGCCCTGTTGGTATTGGTCTTCAACCCAGTTTTTGAAGACGTAGCAATTCTCGATCAGGTGACTTACCGTTTGGTGGTAAGGGTAATAATTGAGATCGTTAACATCGTCTGGCCACAACGAACGTTTTGGACTTGGCAGATTGATGAGTCTGTCGCACACTGCCAGCTCAAACAGTCTCCTTGTTTTATCTTGAGGAAACGAGTAAGGACGTTTCAACTTTTCATGGAGGGGTTGCCGCTTATTGTTTCGGAAAACAACCGGTCTAGGGCCACTCGATTGCTGTTGAGTGTTGGCTACGAGGGCTGTTTTTTCTTCCCTTTATCCTTTTTGCTCGATTCTTTATTTGCGGGGCCGAGATTTTTTCCGAGTAGCGTGCGATTGCACGACTGAAAGTTTTCGCAACTCCTCAATTCTTTCATTTTTGAAATGGATTCCTTGAGGAGAGGGTTGAGGGCAGCTTCTTCGTCGGAGTCGCTTCCGAAGGTGATAATTTGCGATCCCTTGGAGTCGGCTATGTGACAGTCGGCGGCGGCTCTTTTGCGCTCATCTATCGCATTTTTCTGATGTCTACGAGCTCCATGTTTTGTCCTGTTGAAGTGTTGCTTTTGAGCAACATACCCTTTCCACCAACACTTAAAGGAGTCACAGTCTTCGGTAGGGTGTATGATCTTCTGATGATACAAGCAGAAGTTAGGATGTATCTCCACTCCAACGAGAGTATTTTCTTCAGAGGGTGGTAGCTTCATCCCCGCTGACAGGGCTTTAGCAAACCTTTTCCTCGTCTTGAATTTGTTTTTATCCACAGCGAATGGCTTTTGATTTGACGGGAGTGCCTCGACTCTTTGGTCCAGTCGTCGGTGTTTGGCTCCTTCCAGTATGGTCATCTCACGCTCTTGATTGGCTTTAACTTTCAGACGAATCTCATTCAGGAAGGCATCGCTCAACTCGTCTGACGGCCGTGGAATTTCTGGTTCAGGGTCCGCCCTCGGTTTCTCGGCGCAAGGAGCCTCTTTATCATCCGCCAATGAGTGAGAGATCACATGATAAGTCGCTACGTAGTCTTCGGATTCATCTGATGAGTCTTCTGCATCACTTTCGTCCTCAACAAAAGAACAAGCTGCCCCCATCGTGTTCGTCTTGTTTGGAGTGTGCGGCTGTGGCGGGTTTACCTTCCAGTTTTCAGAAAGCGCGAACTTTCCTTGTAGGTACTGATCCTCGATCCATCCCTTAAATACGAAACAATCCTCGATCGGGTGACTTACCGTTTGGTGGTAAAGGCAATAATTGGGATTATTGAGATCGCCTGGCTACGACAGACGTTTTGGAATCGGCAGATTGATGAGTCTGTTGCGCACTGCCAGCTCGAACAGTCTTCTCATTTTATTCTGAGGAAACGAGTAAGGACGTCCTAGTCTCTCCTTGAGGGATGGGCGTGGACGCACGTTGTTTTGGCGAACAGCCGGCTTTGAGTTGCTCGACTGTTGCTGAGCATTGGCAATGACGATTACTTTCCCTTTCCCCTTCTCATTTCGAGAGTCCGGTTTTGGAGGAGATGGTCCATGGCCCATCTGGTCCATTTGGGCTAATTTGTCGATCAAGGCCTGGAAGGTGGTCGGCCTGAAGAACATCATAAATTGTGAGATGGTCGCTTGCGGATCAAGAGTGCCCACGAACATGCCTACCGCAGGTGCCTCTTCTATGCATTGTTCGCATTTCGACCATAGGTTCCGCCATCGTGTTGCGTATTGGACCCACGTTTCTCCGGGCCTTATCCTGGCATTAATCAGTGCTCTTATCGGGATGCGTTCGCTGGCGCTTGCGAAACGCTGAATAAATAGAAACTCTATTTCTGTAAACGTTTTGACGGAGTCATCGGGAAGCTCCGAGTACCATTCAAACGCTGTCTCCGATAAGCTGCCAACAAATTGGCGAAACAGCAATTTATCGTCACCCCCAGTATTACCGCACAAGGCTCTGAATTGAGCAACGTGTTGGTGCGGATTTTCCGTCCCCTTATATACATGGAACTTAGGGATCGTATATCCCGGCGGGTAACTAATTTGGTCATACCAGCTCGGATAGGGTCGTCCGGTCCTAACAATTTGTCCAGCCGCTTCACTCGCTTGATGAGCTCGTATTTGCTGAGCTATATACTCTTCCAAGGCAGCTTTGGAAATTGTCTCCTCTTTGGCTGCTGACAGAGCCGGTGGAGGATTCGATATCTCTCCTTTTTCATCTTCAAGGACAATCGGAGGATCTTCAGCAGGAGGATCAGATGTTTCCCCTCCGTCGTTTCCGACAATGACTGGAGGGTCTTCAACTGGAAGGTCCGGCTGTAACATCATCCCTACCATGTCTTGGAAGAGGAGCGCCATTTGTTTTATTTTAGCCGCTTGCTCTGCGGCTTCATTGTCCTTCTTTTCGAGGACCCTGCGTAGGTAGTCAGCATCAGTTTCTTGTTCATGATGCTGCTTTGATGATGCCTCCGAGATTTCTTTTGGTTCGGTAAGTGCGGCCATTGCAGTCATCATCTCCTGAAGCTTCTGTTGCTGCTCCTGGGCTTTCGTCACGGATCGGGTGAGCGGTCGGTGACCCGTCGAAGCACGGCTTTCCTCCTTTCCAGAAGCCATATAAACAGTATGCACCACCATGCCCCCAGACTTGGGGCGTATAGATTCAGTGTCTTTGCGATTCTCCAAAGACACAGGGATCTTCCCCGACCTCCTTCTTTTTTGAATGGTCGAAGTTGAGGGGGACATTCTAGTGGGCACCCAAGTAGCTGTTGCTTTTTGTGGCTTGATGGAGTAATCCTTCTCCTGCCGAACCTTCATCTTTTTCTGTCGGCGGAGGTAGTCTTGATCAATCACCGACTCCCGGACCTGTCGCCAGACCTTGTAAATTTTAGAGGACAGCCGTTGAGAGGGCTGCTCCAGCTTCTTCTCTGGAGTATCCTCCACAGGTGAAGGAGTTCTCTTCAGCACCGCAGTAGGAGAGTTTCTGCGCACCGTCTTCAGCAATTCAAAGCTGTTCCCGGTTGGAACAGTAGCATCGATCCCCACCGTTGGAGCCGGCGGAGTTATCCCAGAGGGGGAGTTGCCCCCAGCCTTCCTCACTCGGTGCCATTGGCGACGTCGAGCATGTCGTGCGGATGAGATCACCTCCATTGTTGGATAAGCTTCTTCATGCCCCCTCTGAGCAGAGGAAGCAGCTTTGAGGACCTCGCCTGGAGCAGCCACTGGAATGACCAGCCCTGTAAAAACTGACTTCTTGGAAGGAGGAGTCTTTCCAATGATTTCGTCCACTTGAGCCAGGATAACTATCCGCTTTGGGATGGTAGCTTCGGGTATCGCGGGTTTGCAGACGTTCTGGCCCAGTCTGTTGAAAACTGAGGTATTGAAGCTGGGCGACCCGTTGAGAGGGGTCGTGGCAGTGGTAAGCCGATCAAAGACCGGCTTCTTTGGGGCTTCTTGCAACGTCAGTGTGGCATTGAAACTCAACGGTGGGAGCATGGTCCCGAAGAATAATCTAGTGGTGGATTGAGTTACCTGCTCCACTGGCATCTTGAAAAGAGAGGCCACTTGGGGCCCGTAAGTCACTCCTCCAGCAGGGACGGAGCGAGAGTCGCAGTTGCAGGTAGTGCAGTTTGAAGCCATTGATTTTCTGTTTTCTGCACGGAGCAAGACACCAAATCTAAGTACCATGAATCCACAGACAACCACAGCAAACTGCAATTCGTTCGCGAACACGACACACGAAATGTGGAGTGGAAAGAGGAAAAGGTCCCACCGGGCGTGCCAGAATCCGTTCCCCTCCGAAAGATGGCGCGACGTGAAGACGTCTCGCCTGAGATTCGGGGCAGATGCTATTTGGTATTATCCACCCACCTCTCCGAAGATGCCAAGTTGATTTATGGCACCATGTATCGGAGGTTTAGATGGATGCGGCCGATGTAGCAGCCTTCGTCAGATTCCCCCTCGCTTGAGGGTTTTTTGATTGTGGGGACGCTTTTCCCTGTAGGCGCAAGCCTCTGTAGTTAATTACGCTACCGCATCGCGGCAACCACTTTCTCCTTCTCCAGATGTTCACTTCGTGTCGTGTGTGTTTGTTTTGTTTGTGGTTGCCCGTGGATTGCATACGGAGACTAAGTGATGTCATCGCCCGTAGGACGTGGATTAGTCCAAATCCATGTTTACTTAGATTTGGGTTTGGTGTTTTAGTTTAAGGATACGTTAGCCATATTGAGGCTAATATCAACTTAAACTTTTGTTAAGGATACGTTAGTCTAATTTCCAGACTAAGATCTACTTATCGGGATCGTCTAGATCCATTTCCAGTTTAGGGACATGGTGGTCCATTTAATATATGGCCGTCGGGACCCGTCACATCTCTGACGATGTTGAAGGATTACAACGGCAGGTGTCAGAGGAGTTTGGAGATGTACCCTTGAACCAAAGTTGATTGGGGGTCTTATAGTCCAATTTGGGACTAAAGTCTGTTTGAATGTTTAAGAATATATTAGCCATATTTGAGGCTAAGATCAACTTAAACGGGATCGTTTAGATCCAACAAAAGCGCGTTTGGGGGCTCTATTGTTCCAGTTTAGGGACGTAGTGGTCCAACATTCCTAATTTGGGGACGGATATTAATTTAAGGACGAGTTAGCCATATTTGAGGCTAAGATCAACTTAAACGTTTGTTAAGGATACGTTAGCCTAATCTCCAGACTAAGATCAACTTAACGGGATGTTTGGATCCGATAAGAGAGCAATTGGCTCTATTGTTCCAGTTTAGGGTCATAGTGGTCCATTGCCAGTTTAAGGACGTGTTGGTCTATTGAATTGGTTTAAGGACGCTTAAGTCCGTAGCAATGTATGGTTGTCGGGACCCGTCACCTCTCTGACGACGTTGAAGGATTACAACGACGGATCTCAGAGGAGTTCAGAGATGTACCCTTGAACCAAGTGTAAATTGATTTAAAAGAGCAGCCATGCTCAGTCAATTTAATTTGAGGACTTACGACCACGATTGGGCTAAATCCAGTTGAGAATATTCAACATTTTTATTTATATTTAGCCTAGTAGGCCTTTATTAGGGCTCTGCCCCTGTCAATAATGCACTGCATTTTATTCTGGCCTATTAGGCCTTTTAAGTTGGGCTCTGTCCCCTTTTTTATAATGCAGAGCATTTGTTTTGGTCTATTGGGCCTTTTAATTGGGCTCTGCCCTTTAACAATGCGTTACATTAATTAGTCTGACAAAGTGCCATGTGGCTTGTCAGGCGCTTTGCGCCAATTCAGGAGCGCAAGGAGCAAGTCCATGGGGAGGTGACACGTGTCACTCTCAGGAGAGCGCATGCGCAGTGCGCTGCGCTGTTGCGCTGCTGACACGTGGCGCGCTCTGGTGAGTTGTGCCAATTCATGAGAGCAGTGCTCTGTTTTTAGAAGTGCATAGCGCAGATCATTATGGGGCTGACACGTGGCGCTCTCTAGTGGCTTGCACCAACCCGAGAGCGCAACAGTGTAGATTTTGCAAGTGAAGGGCATTGTTTTATTATTTTGATCAATTTTAGATCAAAGAAAACAAATTTTCTTGTTTTCAAAGAACCAGTGGTTCATCAAAAGGCAATGCCTTTATTATTATTATATTTTTATTGAAGATCTTTGATCTTGTTCTTAGATCAATGATTTTTTTAGAAGAAATTCTTCTTTTATTCAAGGTTTTTACCTTTCCTTTCTTTGAGCTCTTCTCAAAATTTTCTTTAAAGGAGTTCTCTCTGTGTTGATATGTGTTTTGGAATTGGGGTCTAGGGGCCTTTTTATAGTGCCCATTAATTTGTTAAATTTGTTAAAGAGATTATTCTCTGAGTGATTTGGGGAATTTTCCCTACCGTTGGATCTTTGATCCAAGGGCTTCTGTTTTACAGAAGACAATCTTCTTGTTTTAACAAGAACAGAAAGATCTTACTGGAATTTTAATTCTGTTTGGCGCAAACGCACCTGCGCTTGACACGTATCGCGCAGCGCAGAGCGCAGCGCAACTGCGCTGCCACGTGTCGCGCAGCGCAGAGCGCAGCGCAACTGCGCTGCCATGTGGCGCGCAGCGCAGCGCGCAAGTCAGCTGAAGCGTTGCTTCCTTTAATTTTGTTTTAAATAGAGGCTTGCTCTGATTGGGTGCGCTGTCTTGGGCACTGCACTCTCTGCACTGGTGTGTCTGATTTTGACACGTGGCGCTCTGCGCGCAGCGCAGGGATTCTGAAGCGTTGCATCATTTATTTAAATTTTAATTTTCACTTTAGTTTTTAAAACAGAGCTTTGCTCTGATTGGGGGAAACAGAAGCGTTGCTTCGTTTCCCGCCTTGGAATTTAAACAGAGCTTTGCTCTGATTGGGGTAAACAAGCCCCACATGTTAAACACGTGAGCGCCTATATGCAATGCATATAGGCGCTGTAAATCAAACAACTGCCAGGTTTAACAAGCCTCACGTGTTAAACACGTGAGTGCCTATGTGCAAAGTATATAGGTGCTGCAATTAAACTGACAGGCTAAACAAGCCTCACGTGTTAAACACGTGAGCGCCTATATGCAAAGCATATAAGTGCTGCAATCAAACTATAGGCTAAATAAGCCTCATGTGTTAAATACGTGAGCGCCTATATGCAATGCATATAGGCGCTGCAAATCAAACAACTGATAGGCTATATAAGCCTCATGCGATAAACACGTGAGCGCCTATATGCAAATCATATATGCACTGCAATCAAACAGCTGACAAACTAAATAAATCTCACGTGTCAAACACGTGAGAGTACCCCCTACGAAGAATTAAATTCTACTCAAAAAGGGATCATTGGATCAAAGATCCAATGGTGAGGAGGAAAATTCTCTGTTAAACAGAAAGTTTGTGGATCAAAAATACTATGAGATGGAAAATATTTTTCATATCTTTCTAAACAAAGAAAGATTGTGCTCTGTTAAACCGAGCACCCTTGAATTAAAATTCCAATGATGATTAAAATTAACTATTTTTACAAAATAAGATTCTGCATATGGGGAAAAAAATTTCCAATCTTGTTAAAAACAAGAAAAATATGTTCTGTAAAACAAAAACCCTTGGATCAAAGATCCAATGATGGGCAAAATTCCCCAAATCAATTCTGAAACTAATTAAACTAATTAGAATCTCTCAATGAGAGATTTTCTCAGAATTAAACAAACTTCTCTCCACTATATAAAGAACTAAAGACTTCAAGTCTCGAGGGACGGAGAGTGAACAAAAAAGGAACCCCCTCAGAAGCTTTAAAAAAAAGAGAGAAGAAAAAAGAAAAGCTTCAAAAGAAACAGAGAATTTAATTCTCACAGAAGAAGACTTATTTCATTGAAACCCTAGGTAAAAAAAAACAAAACTCAGAGATCATCATGTTTCTCCTTTGCCTCACTAAGGGTTTAACCCTTCATGCAAGAACTTATTTCTTCCTCTGGTTGAGACTTACAGAAGCAGATCTCCCCACAAGTTGAGAATTTAATTCTCATCTGTAACGACCCTAGTATTACTATACCTTCGTGTTTTCTTTCTTTAGTAAAATATTTTATTTATTTATTCTTAGTATTTTTCCGTATATTTTGTTTTCTATTAAATATATTATTTTATTATTCCATCTAATTTTCTCAAACTCATTTCTTTAAACTAAATCTTAACCTATTTCAAATTAAACGCAAGACCTGACCCAGCCCATAACCCAAATCCAATCTCATTTTCATTTTCTTTTATAAAACTATGAGCCCAAAAGCTCGCTTTCTTTTTAAGCAACATCATATATTTAATTCTTATTAAATATGTGTATGAACAACCTTGTAGCACATTGGTTAAGTCCTTGCATTGTTATTCCATAGATCACATGTTTAAATCCCCATTCTTGTAATTATTTTTTTTATCAATTTTTATTCTTCTCATAACTTACAAATGAGACCTTTCATTTCCAAAATGAATGGTGGCCTTTCATTTCTCTTTTAATTCCCATGTTGAATGCATATATTATTATACATAATTCACTATTACACCATCTTTATTTGTCCTCCTCTTTCTTTTTCTTCCTCACATTTTTATATCTCTCCCTTCTCTCTCTTCACCTAGAGTCCCAGAAGAAGAACACCAAGAAGTTTCAAGAAAGTCTCGCTAGAAACGCGAGGCTATCGGCGGATAAAGAAGTCCGGTGACAATACCGGTTTGTGTATGTAAGTCCCTTCTCACTTTTCCTCCCTCCATCTCCTTCTCTCTATCTTTCTCTTTTCATATTGCTATGAAAAATTTCCCTTATCATATCATAGTCCCTAAATAATTAATACATATATAAATAATGAACACACACAAACATACACACATATATAGTTTGTAAAGTCTTTTTCATTACTCTCAATCCATATATTAAGATTTCATAGTGACCAATTAAGATTGTATCGTTTGTTGTTGTATTTTAAATTACTTTATTTAAAGTTTGTAAAAAAAATGAAGTTACGAATAAATACCATGGTTTTCTCATTTCTCACATATGACATATCAATACCTTTACTTTTAAAATAATTTTTAGGAATTAATTTTTATTTCATGAAATTTCAGGAAATTTATATATGATAGAATATATTATTTTGTACATGCTGTAAAAATTTCAGATCGAATCACTCAACGGTTTAGGAATTATATCGTTTTTATTCACTGTTCGTAAAACAGAAAACTGCAGTTATCGGTCAACTTTTAGGACACATAACTGTAGGGTTCCTAGGAACACTAATGAGGTCTCACAAGGCATCAACCATGCCAATTTCAAAAATTTCCGGTGCCGAGAAACCCTAATGCGATCGTTGACTAGAGTTTAAGGCGATAACTATGCAAGTAATAAACAACTTTACTGCTAAGTGAAAGAGACTACAACCTTTGTAGATCCGGTCCTCCACTTCCTAAGCTCCGTGATGATGTCCCTCCGCTGCGATCATCGGATCCCGGACTCTAGCGATGGTTTCGTCGATGAAATGATCGGGCTAGGTCGTCGACTTCGATGCCGAAGATGATCTACGTCGAGGCAACACAAGATCAAGCTCCAACTTCACCAAGTCATGAAACTTATGAAGAAAACACCCTATACTACTTGGCAAGTGGTAGAGGATGAAGAAATAGAAAGTGGGTTCACTTTGGATTTGGATTTCTCACTCTTTATCTCAAGTCACCATTGAAACTAGCAAGCTTCTTTCTTCTTGAAGAAGAAGAAGAAGAAGAAATATGATAAGAATAATTAATAAATGGAAATAAAGTCATTCTTATCATATTAGCAACCATGGTTATGTGTAGAGAATCAACTAGGGTTAGATCAATGGTTAGGTTAAGCAAAAGAAACAAAAATGGTCAAAGCTTCTCAAAGCTTCAAGAAGCTTCAAGTGTAAAACAACAAAGCCACCATTTTCTTTTCTTTTGCCAAAAAGAATAAAGTAAATAAATGAGTAAATGAAACCCTAACCATTAACATAATCACAGTTTAAAGCATACACACAACCAAGTTTGCATGTATCATCAAACATGATACAAACTAGTGCACAAAACTATATCATATATATATAATGTGCACATCAAGTGAGAAAATCCATTTTAAAGTGAACCAATACTAGTTAATGCAAAGTAATATATCAAATATATAATTATGCATTAAATCATTAAATCAACGCTTGATTTAATGATCCGTTCATAACGCATATGACCGACTAATATTCAATGTACCGACTTATCGAATCAATCCTCGATTCGATAACTAGGTTATATCGCATACAACCAATCGATACATTCATCGCGAGAATAGAATACGGTATCACATACACGCATTATTCTCGGTCCCGCACATATCTCATATGCGCTCCTATTTCGTTTCGCTTGAGCCAGGAAACCTCTGTGTAGGACTCTAAAGACTCGTCAATACGCCGGCAGCAGGTGATGATCATATCAAACACCCACAAGCCGCAAGCGGTCTGCTAAACGTAACGGCCACCCGGGTATTGAGCGATCAGAAGATCGACGAGCAAGCCCGCTCACACTCCTGTGAATCCAACCAGTAACACTTACCGTGCAGTCCGGTCTGTTCGTCTGATATGTCGCATATCTCGCCTAGGGGTGGTAAACGTCAGACCCCAGTAGCTCGATAAGTCGTGTCGATATGAGGTCTATAACAGTTCGAGAAACTACTGGTAACACTTACCAGTAAATCTCAGCAACCCTGGCCAGGAATTTCCGGTTATAGCCAATCGAACACAGTGCAACATCAACTCCCTATACTGGGAGAGACGAATCCCCTCCTATCGCTCATTGCCTCTATGTGATTCGGGACTGTACCCAAAAGCCACCGTTTTGCACGCCCTATTGGACGTAGTAAGGTGGAAATCAAAGCACAGTGGGAATCACACAAGACTTTATGACGATCTCGGGTCTACAGACTAATCTGTACCAGTGTCACCAGAGAACTGCCATCTGACGTAAGGTATAATACCATCTGGGAGTTCTCGGCGAGTCCGTCCAGTGTACCCAGTCTCCACTGAGCACCCGTATATAATCTCTGATGTCAAACACCAATGGATATGGGATCATCCATTACCCATCTGTATGGGTCGAGAAGGTATACGCTAGTCTACTCTGGTATATCGATACCCCGTCTCGATACACCCTCGACTAGGGACCTTGAAGGATGTACTTATGGACTACCATATCCCCACTAGTATGATCCGCATCATAATCCAGGTAGTCAAGTATACATCCTAAGGGCTTTACCAACATGTAACAGAGAGACAATCAGTGTACACGTTGAGATAAAGAGCAACCAGATAGCATACTATCATGTCGAGCAAGAAAGTCCTCCCTATATATGTCTAAGCATCCACTACAATATACATCCTATGTACAGTGATGGCCTCTAGGGCATACATATAACTAACAATAACTTGGTATACCAATGTCCAAATTGAGAAAACTCGGATATTTTAGATATCTACATCGAATAATATAGATTTTCTTAGTTTGATATTTTTACTGAAAACCTATGTAAAATATACAAACCGCGTTACAATCTTAAGCGACGAATCTGGACAGAATCTGTCCTGATTCGCGCACTGTTTTTAAATTGGACATAACTCAAAGTTCCGATGTCCGTTCGTGACAAAATTTAGATGTGTAGATGCATAATTGATAGAAATATAATTTTATATATACTATATTACTTAGAAATGTATTAAACAACCCGATATAGGCTTTGCAATACAATATATAGTTGCTGTCTAGAAATCTGAATTTCGGTTTTAAACTCTGATATTAAAACGATCATAACTAGAGCTTCAGAAATCCAAATCGCGCGAATCTTGGTGTTTTGGATAATTACATCGAAAGACCTACAATTTTCTCATAATTTTTGTAACCTGAAACATGATAGAAATTAACTCAAACTGCGTTTTAAAAATGTGTGACGGTACTGAACAGATTCTGATCTGTTTTGCGCGACGATACGAAAACATGTATATCTCCCAAACCGATAGTCGTATTTAGGCGAGACTGGAACTCACATGTGAATAACACTTAAGGCTATGTTTTAGTTTATATTCTTATTTCAAATGACTTGATTAACTAGTCGAACATATCACATATTTATAACATTGTTTTGGACGTTACTTGTATACTTATCTCATATCTTGTTCTGTAATTACTTATTTATTTTTATTTAAATGACTTGTAATTAAATAATTACATGTTAGAATTGACTTGATCTTGACACGACTCAATCATGAATACTTGAATCCAGTATGTACACTTGAACCAACTTGACATCGAACCATGAATACAATTGGCATGACTTGAACTTGACATGACTACATGAACTCAATTTTGAAAACTTGATATCATACATCACCTTTTGTATTCATGGATTCGATCAAGACTCATAACATTAATCATAAACTAATAAACACGGGGTGTTGGGGTAGTTTATGCGTGAATCCAACAAAATCTCAAAAGTCCCCCTAGATCATGAATCCATGTCTACTAACACAAGCAAGTTATCATGAGGGCCCGTGTTTTCTTGCTCCTGGATTACAGCCTGTTGAGTTTGGAATACTTCAATATTAGGTAGAAGTCCCATTACTAACATTTGATTCGGGCCTGTGGTTCCCTACCCCTAGATTACAGCCTGTTGGGTTCGAGAACACTCTTGAGATTGGTTGATATTCACCCTTGAACTTACGTTAGATTAGTATACCCAAGTAGAGACCTGTTAAAACACTTATATTCACTTCATGTTCACTATACCTATACTCCACGACCATATTATACTTGTTTACCATGCTGATATAGTTGACATACACATTACCATGCATGCTACCATACTTGTTTATAGGTTCATGATTTATATTCATGCTATACTTGTTTACTATGCTCATGTTATATTATCATGCTTACATAGTTGTCATTAATATCACCATGTTATACTTGTTCATGTTTTATTTCCATTCATGCTATATCACATGTCACATTGCATGTTCATTTATGTACTTTCATATCCCACCATTCTTGGGGACTTAACGAGCGCAAGTTCGCTGACGGGCATTCCACCCACTTCTTTCTATTCTTGGAATGTTCGTCAGGTGACATTGAGACAGAGAAGATAGAAGTAGTCGAAAAGGAGTACAATTAGTTCACATCACAAACAGACGTATAGTTTCATTCAGTTTTTCATTTCATTTCACCTTATTTATGTATGTCTCATTGTTAAGGCTTATCATGTTAAATATCTTGTATTCAGATATTTTGCCTACTATGAATCATGAATGTAATAAATCACAGTTGGATTTCATTATTTGTTTATTCTTGTTAGTTTAAGTTGCTTATATACGCTTGGCGTATTTATTTCGAGAAATGACCTTCTCGGAATAAATACGTCGCGGGCTTGCCACGTCACCGTTTCCATCTACTGGGAAGCGGGGCGTGACATCACCGGGGAGATTTTGTCATGCAGATTCAAAATCTAGAGGAAAGAATTGAGTTCAAAGAATTTGATTCTTACAAAACACATGAACACTAGGGTTTAACCCTATAAAAAGAATTTAATTCTTACAAAATAAGAGACATGAGATCCTCCAAATCCTAGGGTCATTAACATGAGATCAAAATTTCCAAACACCCAGATGGAAAAACTGATGATTCGTTAGTGTTTAAACACTATAACGAGGACCGCACGTGTTTTCCACGCAAGCGCTTAAAAGAAGAACAAGAAGTGCCTCCTAGGACAGTCACGTGTTTTGCACGTGATCTCCAATCAAGTGCTTAGCACTTATATAAAAAAGGAGGGGATAAAACCCAAAAAGTAGTACCCAATTTTGCGGCGTCTCGCGTGTTCACACGTGAACTCCACAAGTACCAAGTATTTAGCACTTATATGCAAAAAGGGAATAAAGCCCAAAGAACAGCACCCACTCTGGGACGTCTCACGTGATTCACACGTGAGCGCCTCTAAAGTTCAGTGTTTAACACCGATCTAATGTCTCACGCGGGATACACGTGAGTACTACATTTACCAGTGCTTAGCACTACAGGGGTAAATATGAAGACCCAAACCTAGTCACAAATGGGCTAAGTCTTCCCGAGGTCAAAACATTTTTATCTCCAAATCGACCGAGCCTCTGTGCTCATGTTTTCCCAAATTGATCTTAGTCCTAAATATGACTATTGATCTTCCTCATCCCACATCCTCCCGAGGAAATCTTAGTTTACCACTAACTCCTTTTTCTCTCAAATACGGGAATTAGTTCAAGGGTATATCTTTCCACACCTCTGATCTACGTCGTTGTAATTCCTCAACGTTTTCAGAGAGGTGGCGGGTCCCGACAACCAACAGTTTTTTGGTGCACTGATGTGTACACCTCAAATCAGACCGCACCCCAAACTGGGTGCATCCCATATCATCGTTGTTCATCCCATCACGTAAAAAATACACATGCGCGCAAGATGATCAATGGACCGAGATGTCCTTAAACTAAAATCTCACCTCCAAAATCGTGATCAACGGACCGTGACGTCCTTAAACTAAAACCTTACCTCCAAAATGGTGATCAACAGACCGAGATATCCTTAAACTAAAACCTCACCTCCAAAATGGTGATCAACGGACCGAGACGTCCTTAAACTAAAACAACAAGAGCCCAAATGCTCTCTTGTTGGATCTGAAACAAAAACGATCCTAAAACCTTATTAAGTAGATCTTAGTCACAAATTGGACTAACGTATCCTTAACAAAAAACCAACCGAGCCCCAACTGCTCATATACATTTAAGTCGATCTTAATCTCAAACCAGATTAACGATCCTTAAATAAAACAAACCCAAATCTAAGATATACGGATTTGGACTAATCTACGCCCTACGGAGGACAACATAAATTAGTCTCCATATACAATCCACGGGCAACCAAAACAAACAAAAACACACACGACACGAAGTGAACTTCCAGAGTAGGAGAAAGTGGTTATCGCGGTGCGGTAACGTAATTAACCGCAGAGGCTTGCGCCTGTAGGGAAGAGCATCCCCACAATCAAAAACCTCTCGTAAACAAGGGGGAATCTGACGAAGTCACGCTACAACGGCCGCATCCGTCCAAACCTCCGATATACGGTGCCATAAATCAACTTGGTATCTTCGGAAAGGTGGACGGATAAATCCAAATAGTATCTGCCTCCAAATTCAGGCAAGACGATCGATCCCGGTTCTTCTCTGTTTTTGGCGATGAACAATGGTTAGTTAACTTAGCACCCAATAAAATTAAAAATAACTCACTTGCTTAGGTTAAAAGCCTTGATTATGGTACTAAGATAGACTTTTATGGTATCAGAGCCAAGCTAATGCATTAGGGTAGTCTAAACGACATTAAGTGTTCGATCAAAATTCAAAATCCGAACTTTTTCAAGTTTCTGTCCATTTTTCCAAAAGTTGGTATTTTACAGATTAAAATTATTCAGAAAATCGTGCAGGTAATTATATGGAGCCCCAATAAATCCGAGTGCCCAATTCAACCAGATGACCGCGGAACCGCGGCAGAACCTAGGGTTTAGCCGTGGTTCCGCCGCAAGTTTGGTGAGTTTGGGAATCGTGTCTCTTGTGTTGCTCCATTGTGATATTTAGAACTTTTTGGGTATTTTTGTTGAGGCTCAAGTTGTTGAGGTCTCTGTAGTTTATAGGAATTTGGGATATCGATCGAAATGTTTAATATCGTCTAGATTATTTGTGTATGTTATACAATGGTTAGAATCCACAATGATTGGTTTTGAGAAAATTAGTTATTACGTAACAAATCTCACATTTTAGCCTTACTTTAATGATTGGCACAGAGTTTAGATTTGGATCTAAACTCCGTCGTAATCTAGTATTATACATGAATACTCGCGGGAAAACAAGATAGCCATGGTCCTTCGCCTTGACCAAGTAACTATGGGAGAACCCCATGGCCTACAACATCCACTAGGGTGCTCAAGGCGATGGTGTTCTGCCCAAGTCTACTTAGTTGATTCCTTTGGGGGCATGGCCATCAACTAATGTTCCCGACGAGCATTCAATAATTCTGGATTTTTTTATTGAATTGCCCAATTTTATTTTTGAAAAGAGTTTTCAATTCAAGGCTAAAATGTAAGGTTTCAAACATTAGGCATGAAATTTGGAATATGCGATAATCTGGGTTTATGATGTCCATTGATGCGGATTCTAATCATTGTAGTTTTCTTTTCTGCGACCGTAAGTGTAATATGTATCCCTAATCTCGTTATTATACGTCAACGACATTAGGAATATACATATTTACTTTACGTTGATGATTTGTAATGATATTCTGTTGCTATATAGGTATGTTATATAGGATCGTCGTGATTGAATAGTCGGGGTTTTATGTGAGATGAGAATTTTTCTTTTTTCATTTATGTAATATTCTTTTATTGGGACACTTCCGGGTTGAGGTTGTTGTCTTCATTTGATATAGATTATTTACTTTTCCGTATTAGGATAGACCCAAGACGGGGAGCATAAGTAACCGGGTTCTAGAGTCCAGTGGGAGGCCATCACGAGGAGTCGAGACCATTCTCCTAACTCTAGAATTGGTAGGGTTACTTTCCTCTCTCGTAAGGGTCTAGAGGTGTGGGCTTGGCTATTCAACATGATCGTAGAATCCGTGTTTTTTATTACTGGCTTAATCTAAAACATGGACCTCTTAGTATATCCTATATTTTCATATATCCGGCTTCTGCTGTTTTCTATAATGTGATGTGAATATATAACTGCCTGAGACAAATGCTACTTATATATATGATATACCAGTAGACACTATATATGCTTTGCATCCGTGCTAGTCCTGACCCCGCCCTACCGTAAGTTAAGTAACCTTACGATGAAGATCCGGGTCCCTATGGCGAATGCGGATGGCATACATGTGTGTTTTATTTTCGTTTCTTCTGTGATGATTAGGACTTTAAATGATGGGACTACAGTAATAAGATTAATGTTATGAAAAGAAACCTAAAGATGCTGTAGAATCAAATTTGAAATATACTTGGCTTTTTCACGAAAAAACAAATATTTCAAATGCGGAGCTTAAAGCCACTTCTTTTTCAAAATTATTTGGTTCTACAACGATATCAAGTTCAAAATGTTAAAGGTTTTTATTAAAACCATTCGTAGCCCTCCTCTATTTTAGGAAGTAGAGTACTTAGTATTCATGCTACGTTTGTTGATTATAGTTAAGGCGTAGTGTACAGTAGCTAGGTGATGTCTTCCTATAAAGCATATGATGCGATCGATTAGGATATTTATATGAATTTGTTGACCATAGTTAAGGGTCATACGAATGGGTCTAAATCAATCAAGAAATGACGGGTAGAACTTGACTAGCGCTTATAATTTGTTGAACATAGTTAAGGTCATAAGACTCCAGGGGTAAAAACTATATCGGGAATTTCAAGTGTTGAAATTGGCAATAATATTGCATACCTTCTATTTGATAGTTGGACCTCGATCCCACTATGAGTAATAGTTACTCCCGGGAGAATTTTACACTTTACAATTAGTTAATCCAGTAGGTGTCTAGAAAGATGTCAACGGGGTTAAGCCTCTAGGAAAATGAGGTTTATTTTAATTAGGTCTGTGCGATAGCGCGGAAATCTCCCTTGGAGTACCGACACTGACCTGGCTGACCGGTTAGCGAACTTGTAGAATGTAATTAATCCCGATTAATTTTATTTTTAGGGTTTGAAGGAAAATTTGATAAAAACAGTGGGCGGCATCGACTAGATAAGATAAATAACCAATCTAATCTTGCAAGAGCTTTCGCTGAGTGTTTTTCTTTTCTCTCTCTCCTAATGGAAGATACCAATGACAGGATTTAAGCTTTTACTAGAGAAAAATAAACTGACAGGACCTAATTATAAAGACTGGCTGAGGAACGTGAACATTGTCTTTACTTATGATAAGATTGCATACGATCTAACTACTCCAGCCCCTTCCCTCCCAGGCCTTGATTCCTCTGTTGCGAATAAGGAGATCCGCAAGACTTGGGATATCGACTGCGCCACAGCCAAATGCCTCACTTTAGATTCGATGGACAACGAACATCAAAAGCAACATGAGAAGATGGATGTGCAATCCATCTTTTTCCATACAAAGGAGTTGTATAGGGAGCAATCTTGTGCTCTTCGTTACGAGGCCTTAAGAAAGTTGTTTTAAATGAGGATGGCTGTTGGTACATCTGTAGGAGATCATGTCCTGAAGATGATATGGCTTATTGAAGAACTTGAGGACCTGGGATTGATGATTGAAAATGAACAATATATTGATATAGTTTTGCAGTCTCCCCCCTGCCTATGCTCAATTTATAGTGAATTTCAACATGCATAATTTGGAGAAATCACTTCTTGAACTTCTCAATATGTTGAGAAGCGCAGAGAGCACGCTAATGATGGTGATCCCACTCTACTGCTGGGTAATCTTCCTCTTCCATCCCAAAAGCTAAAGCCAAGGGAAAGAAGAAGAAGAAACCCACCAAACCGAGAGGTGGAGTTAAAAAGGCAAAGGAGAAGGACAAATCTGGGGTCGCAGTATCAGGAAAGGGAGAATGCTTCTACTGCCACAAGGCGGGGCATTGGAAAAGGAACTATACTGAGTACTTAGCCGATCTAAAAAAGAAGAACCATGCTGATGCTTCCGCTTCATGTGTGTTTGTTACCGAAAACTGTTTTTCAATAAACTCTGCATCCTGGATATTAGATACCGGTTCGGGAATGTAGGGTTCCTGGGCACACCCATGAGGTTCCACAACAGATCAAACATGCTAAAATCAAATTTTTCTATCAAGTGCCAACTAACCCTAAGCAAGATCGTAACTAGAGGTAAGGCAAAACATGCAAGCAAACTACTTTGCTAAAAGGAAAGTGACTACAACCATTGTAGATCCGGTCCTCCACTTCTCTAGCTCCGTGTTGACGTCCCTCCGCTGCGATCATGGGAATCCCGGACTCTCTTGTCGGTTTCATCGGAGAAATGATCGGGCTAGTTCGTTGACATCGATGCCGAAGATGATCTACGTCGAGGCAACTCAAGATCAAGCTCCATCTTGGTCATAGAACTTGTGAAGATAGCACACTCTACTACATGGCAAGTGGTAGATGATGAAGAAATAGGAAGTAGGTTCACTTTGGATTTGGATTTCTCACTCTTTTGATCATAGCACCATTGGAGGTAGCATAGTTTCTTCTTCTTGAAGAAGAAGAAGAAGAAGAAAAAGAATATGATAAGAATGATAAAATCAATTGATTAATAATAATAAATCAAGTGATCTTATCATATAGCAACCATGGGTTAGTGTAACTAGTGTAGAGACTAAACTAGGGTTTAGGTGAATGGTTAGGTTTAGGAAAGAAACAAAATGGTCAAAGTTTAATGAAGCTTCAAGTAAAATACAAAAGAATCCACCATTTTATTTCTTGCCCAAAAAGAATAAATAAATAAATGAATAAATAAATTAAAACCCTAACCATTTACCTAAACATGGATCAAAGCATACACACACCCAAGTTTGCATGTATCATCAAACATGATACAAACTAGTGCAAAAAACTATATCATATATACAATGTGCACATCAAGTGAGAAAATCCATCTTAAGTGAACAAATACTAGTTAATGTAAAGTAATATATCAAATATATAATTATACATTAAATCATTAAATCAACACTTGATTTAATGATCCGGTCATATAGCATATAACCGACTAATATCAAGTGTATCAATGTATCGAATCAACACTTGATTCAGTAACCCGGTTATATCACATATAACTGACCGATGATACAATTCGTGAGAATGGAATACAGTATCACATACTGGTATTATTCTCGGTCCCGCACATATCTCATATGCGCTCCTATTTCGTTTCACTTGAGCCAGGAAACCTCTGTGTAGGACTCTAAAGACTCGTCAATACGCCGGCAACAGGTGATGATCATATCAAGCACCCACAAGCCGCAAGCGGTCTGCTAAACGTAAAGGCCACCCGGGTATTGAGCGATCAGAAGATCAATGAGCAAGCCCGCTCACACTCCTGTAAATCCAACCAGTAACACTTACCGTACAGTCCGGTCTGTTCGTCTGATATGTCGCATATCTCGCCTAGGGGTGGTAAACGTCAGACCCCAGTAGCTCGATAAGTCATGCCGATATAAGGTCCATAACAAACACGAAACTACTGATAACACTTACCAGTAAATCAGTGCAACCCTGCCCAGGGATTTCCAGTTATGGCTAGTCGAGCATAGCACAACATCAACCCCCAATACTGGGAGAGACGAATCCCCTCCTATCGCTCATTGCCTCCATGTAAATCGGGACTGTACCCAAAAACCACCTGTTTGCACAACTCAGTAGAGCCGTGGTAGGGTGGAAATCAAAGCACAGTGGAAGACACACAAGACTCTATGACGATCTCGGGTCAACAGACTAAGCTGTACCAGTGTCACTAGAGAACTGCCATATGACGTGAGGTATAATACCATCTGGGAGTTCTCGGCGAGTCCGTTCAGTGTACCCAGTCATCACTGAGCACCCGCATACCATCTCTGATGTCAAACACCAATGGATATGGGATCATCTATCGCCCATCACTTGGGTCGAGAAGATATACGCTAGTCTACTCTGGAATATCGATGCCCCGTCTCGATATTCCCACGACTAGGAACATTGAAGGATGTACTCATTGACTACCCAGGCCCCACTAGTATGATCTACATCATAGTCCTGGAAGTCGAGTACACATCCTAAGGTCTTTATCAACATGTAATAGAGAGACTGCAAGTATACATGTTAAGATAAAGAGCAACCAGATAGTGTACTATCATGTCGAGCAAGAAAGTCCTACCTATATATGTCCCAGCATCCACTACATTATACATCCTATGTACAGTAATGGCCTCTAGGGCATACATATAACTAACAATCTCCCACTTGCACTAGGGCCATCTGTAGCAGTGGTTGCAGTATCACATACTCAACCATCCCATATGAGTCTCTCTCTGGGAAAAAGCCTTTGTGAGTGGATCCGTCGTTTTGTCCTCAGAGTCTACTCTCCTAACCTTGATCATCCTGGAGATCAACTATCTCCATGATCAGGTGATGCTGCCTCAGACTATGGCTGGGTCACTGATGGGACCAGGGTTCCTGGGCCAAAGCCACACTTCTATTGTCATACAATGGTAGAAACCTAGTTCATCTCATGAACCAATATACACCCAAACTGCCACTTTGGTAGTATCTTTAATAGCGATGTTACCAGCCTCTATCATCTAGTTTTCCACGGTATATAGCTTGGAACTCTTCCAACATACCGTCCCTCTACTGAGGGTAAAGACAATGCCTGCGACTGACATTCAGTCGTCCTTATCACCCTGGAAATTTTCCAGTGATTCTCCCCGGAATCGATTGATACTATCTTACTACAGCTAGTGAGAATCCTAACATCCATTTAGATCTATCTCATAGACCCAAATCCTAGGATTTAGGAGGTATCAACTTTATCCTATATGGAGAATCCATGTGATAAGAGGAGATTGACCGTACGTAGCATAGGAAACTCTTTTCTTATCAAGAGTATGTTGTCCACGTACAATACGAGGATGACCACCTTACTCTCTACTACCTTTTTGTATATACAAGGTTCGTTTACCATTTTGATGAAGTCAAACTCTTTGACTACCATATCAAAACAGACCTTCCAACTCCGCGATGCCTTCTTTATCCTGTAAAGCAACTTGCACATTTTTCCGCTGCTCCCACTGTTTACGAAGCTCTCTGGCTGTGTACTTATAGACGTTCTCTTCTAAATCGGTATTTAGAAAAATAGTCATGACACCCAACCACCAGATATCGTAGTCATGGTATGTAGCAATGTTAAGTAGGATCCGGATGGACTTAAGCATAGCCACATGGAAAAGGTTTCATCATTATCCACGCCTGGTCGATGACGAAAACCTTCAACAAGTCTAGCTTTGAAAGTCTCAACTTTTCCTTCTACACCAAGTAATCTTCTCAAGATATACTTGCTCCTGATGGGGATTTAACCCTTCAGATATAGCATCCAAAGTCCATACTTTGTTGGTGTACATGGATTCCATCTCAGATCGCTAAGCATCCAGCCATTCTTACAGAGTCCCTACTCTCGATGGCCTGCTCGAAACTAGTTGGGTCATCATCTCATGATGCAATTCTCGCTCCCACTGTCATCGAGAAACCGAAGTATCTCTCAGGCAGGTGAGGAACCCTGTTAGATCGGCGGAGAGGGTGAAGTTCGTCGGGGACTATTGAATCCTTTGGTTCTGTCAAATCATCAGCTGCAGTTTGTATAGATGGAACCTTTCCAGTTCTACAGGTTGACCTTGCCTCGATCTTGTCTGGATTTTGCTTTTGACATAAGCCGGACAATCCCAAATCTTAACTTACTTAAGAGATAGGCTCTTCCCATACCATATCTTATATGGAGTGGTAGGCACTGATTTGATTCGAACCCAATTCAATAGGTATGCAACTTCTCAAGTGCACAACCCCTTAAAAGAAACAGGTAACTCAGTAGTACTCATCATAGAGCACACCATATCTAATGTGGTGTGATTGCTCCGTCCCGATACACCGTTGTGCTGTGGTATATTCAGAGGAGTAATACGGAGAGAGAATCTCATTCCGCTTTAGAATAGTCCAGGAATTCTATGCACAAGTATTCTCCTCCCTGATCTCATCATAGGACATAATACTTATACCCGGTTTTTGGTTCTCTACTTCTAACTTATATTCTGTGAATATCTCAAAAGCTTCGGACTTATGTTTCAACATGAACATATGGCTGAATCTTGAGAGATTATCAGAGAATGTAATGAAGTATAAAAAATCGGTCTTGGCATATGTAGACAGGGGACTTTGTATACATCACTATGTATCAGTCTCAAGAGTTTAACAACTCTTTCTCTGTTTCCAATAAACAGAGCTATGGTCATCTAATCTTTGTGACATGACTGGCAAGTTTCACAAGATATAAATTCAAACTGATTTAAACATGCATCTAGAATGTAACTTAAGCTAGTCGGGTCGCATTGATATGACCTAGTCTACAATACTTTAAGAAGGATTCGTTCATTTCTGAACTCTTCCTTTTGTGTGTGTTCCGTATATTAGAAACTGTAGTTTGATTTAGAACGTCAATGTTTTTAGATAACGTGCCTGAACCGATCAACTTTTGAAATAGGAAATGTTCAAAACATTATCCAATAATACAAAATTATATCCTTCTTTACTAATAAAGAGATTGATATGATTTTGTACATCAGGTTCGGTATCTAATAGTATTTGTTCAGAATCAATGTATTGGTAATACAGGGTGACAGTGACCAACAGACTTGGCTGCAACACTTGCCCCGTTTTCTGTCTCATGAAACTTATCACCCGTTCTCAGTTCTCTGCCTTTCTGTAGCCCTATGTAACAGATTACATATCTGGGATCCTGATCCGGTATCAGATACCCAGGACGCAGAGGATACTGAGAAACAGTTCTTTATAATGAACATACCCGAAGGAGATGCATCATATGCACTTTCTTCGTTTGGGCGGCATAGGAATTCTGGTATTCCCCTATTTCCTGCTCTGTCTTATAACAATTATAGGTTGGAGCGGGACCAACGTTCCCCAGCTCAGTATAACAAGCGGGTTCGGTCAATACATCCATATTATTATCTTCATTAAGGCATGATATGATCGCTACCTGGAGAGAGAGAAAAGAAAACACTCTGCGTGCGCTCTTGCAAGATTAGATTGGTTATATATTTTATCTAATCAGGATGGCTCCCACTGTTTTTATCAAATCTTCCTTCAAACCCTAAAAGAAAAGACTAGTCGGGATTAATTACACTCTACAAGTTCGCCA
The DNA here is from genome assembly GCA_030015575.1 of Agapanthus africanus. NCBI lineage: Eukaryota > Viridiplantae > Streptophyta > Magnoliopsida > Asparagales > Amaryllidaceae > Agapanthus > Agapanthus africanus. Next base: position 221,371,511 of record CM057338.1, read on the forward strand.
ATCTTTCAGCCAGGCCAGTGTCGGTACTTTGAGGGAGGTTCCCCGTGCTTTCGCATGGACTTAATTAAAGTTTTCCCAGAGGCGTGACCCCGTTTTCCCAGAGGCGTAACCCCGTTGACACCTTTCTAGACACCTACTTGATCGGCTAATTGCAAAGTGCAAAACTCTCCCAGGAGTAACAATTACTCACAGTGGGTATCGGGATCCAACTATCATATAGAAGGTATGCAATCTTATTGCAAATTTCAACACTTGAAACTCCCGATAAAGGTTTTTACCCCTAGCACTTAAGACCTTAACTATGGTCAACAAATTATAAGCACTAGTCAAGTTCTACCCGTCATTTCGTGATTAATTAGACCCACCCACATGACTCTTAACTAAGGTCAACAAAGTCACGCGACTGTCCTAACTAATCGCATCATATGCGGTGTAGGAAGACATCACTTAGCTACCGTACACTGTGCCTTGACTATGGTCAACAAACACAGCACGAATACTAAGTACTCTACTTTCTAAAATGACGGAGGGTTGCCAATGGTTTTTATGAAAACCTTTAACTCTTTGAACTTGATCTTGTTGCAGAATCAAATGGTTTTTAAAGGGAATGTTTTTTAGGCTTTTCTATTTTTGCTAAAGGGGTCACTCCCGGTGAAGGGATCGTCGGCCCTTTCCTCATCGAATAAGGTGCAGGATATATCATATATACCGCTGTGCAAAGAAAAAACTATAGAAGCAATCAAAAGACAAACCGGGGGTTGTAGCATCTGCCAGTCATTGCTAAAGGAGTCACTCCCGGTGAAGGGATCTCGGTCCTTTCCTTATCGAATAAGGTGCAGGATGTTCTACAAGGAACACCGCGATACAAAGCAAGAACTGTAGCTACCTGTTTTATTTTGAAATTTGATTCCACAACATTATTTAGGTTTATTTTCTTTCATTAATCTCATTAATGAATGTCCCATCATTTAAGTCCACCTAAACATCACAGATAAATATAGCGTATGCTTATGCCATCCGCATTCGTCTCGATGTCCCGTCTGCACCGTTAGGTTAGGTAACTAACGGCAGAGCGTGGTAGGGCTAGCGCGGGTGTAAAACATAAGCAACGTCTAGATAATATATCATATATACTATATGCAATATCTATCTGAACATATCACATGATCACATCACAGATAACGCAGCAGAAAATATCATATGAAATATTGGATATACTAAGACGTCCGTGTTTTCAATACGAGCCAGTATAAAACACGGATTCCACGGTCGCGATGGATAGCCAAACCCACACCCCTAGACCCCTACGAGAGCGGCAAGCAACCCTACCAATTCTAGGGTTAGGAGACTCGGACTCGACTCCTCGAGATTGTCTCCCACTGGACCCTAGAACCCGGTTACTTGTGCTATCCTCCTTGGGTCTATCCTAATGCGGAAAAGTAAATAATATACAAATAGTGACATCATCCGCAACCTGGAAGTGCCCCAATAAAAGATTATTACATATAAGTTTTTATATGAATGAAAATGAAAAACACTCGTCTCACATAAAAAAACCCGGCTATTCAAACACGATGATCCAATATAACATATCCAGCAACATATAACATCATATGTCATCAACGTAAGTAAATATGCGCATCCCAATTGTCGTTGACATATAGCAACGAAACCGGCGAAATCACATATTACACTTACGGTCACAGAAAAGAAAGTGTAAAACTACAACGGTTGGAATCCGCAAACCTTTTAGACATCGCATGCCTAACCAAATGAATTCCTTAGACATCGCATGCCTAACAATTATAAACCCCGCATTTTAGTCTCAATATCGAAAACACTTTTCAATATAAAGTCGGGCAATTCAACAAGATTCCCGGCATCTAGAACGAATGCTCGTCGCAAACTTTAGTGGACGGCCGCACCCCCGATACCGTCGATGAAGTGCACTAAGGCGGAACACCGCTGCCGCGAGCACCCGAACGGATGCTTTTTGGCGACGGGGTTCTCCTACAGTCACTTGGTCGGGGCTATGGGGTGTAGCTGTCTATTAAGTTTACCGGCGAGTATCCGTGTAATCAACGTGATTGCGACGGACTTTTGATCACATCAAAATCCCGTGGCAACCAATCAAGTGAGACTAAACTGCTATGTTTATAACATCCAAATCAGTTATCTCATAACTAGATGTGGATTCCAAATATTGTATCACATTCCAGATAAAATAGAAAATGTTAAACTTTCCGATTGAACAATCAAACACCCAAGTTTTCCCGAAACAACTCAACACATGAAATAAGTTTTAAAACATTCACTTCATGCCTCAGTACCAACGGCACAGCCGTCGAAGGGTCAAGCCAACGCCTCACATGTGGCACGCCGTACTGCCCCAAACCCTAAGCTTCAAAGGGCGGTTCAAGACGGTCACATAATCGAGTTAAGGTTTGTTGTCTTCTAGAGGGTCCATCGCGTTACTTGCACAACTTAGAACGTTATTAAACTACGGAAAAATCCAACACTTGGAAATTTTCCGGCAGGGGAAAAATGGGTATTTATATCCGGTCGAACTTTTTAACATATTCTAAAATTATCCGGAAAAACACATAGACGAAATAAGACATCCCAATCGAAACAGTGAGTCCCCAATACAACCCAGAAAACTCAACTCTTGAGTAAAGTTTAAAACTTTCCAGAAAACACAGCAACTCCAGAAACAAATTACTGTGCAAACCACGTGGCCTAACTCACCAGTATAGCCGCGGAACCGCCGCGTAAGCAGGGGTGGGGTCGCGGTTCCGCGGCTCTTTGGTCGAGTTGGGTTCACGTGCTGCACTGTAACTCATACAATTCCCTGCTGAATTTTTTGGATATTTTTAATTTGGAAAAATCCACTTTTTCAGAAAAAGTCTAGAGAGTGGTTTTGAATTAGGGTTTCGGGTTCGATCGGGTTTCTAACATCGTCTACACTTCGCCTAAGGCTCTAGCTAGGCTCTGATACCACTGTAGGGTTCCTGGGCACACCCATGAGGTTCCACAACAGATCAAACATGCTAAAATCAAATTTTTCTATCAAATGCCAAGTGATCGCACGCTTTTGGCGTGTCGGATGTTCAAAGTTCTAAAGTTTACCGCGATCAGGATGGTGTCGCTATGCAGCTAGCCGGTTGAGCATGGGTCGATCCACAGGGAGATAGTTGTATGTCCGTTCTTGTCTTAGACGAGTCAATAAAGAATGTGTATATGTTTGTTCAAACTAACCTATGTGTTATATGCAAGTATAAAGTTGTTAAGAAAAAGATACGAAATTGTAAGCTAAAGAAATCCGTACTCAAAACCTTTGAGCCGGGTCTTGACCAATTGAAGCTAGAGCAATCGGCAACAACGTGGATTAGGGGATTTAAGCACGGTATTCGTGGAATCCGGCTTATTTACCCTTGTCCATCCGTTCTTGTCTCTTGCTTTCGCCTCCGGCCAAACCGAACGCAACCGGTCGCGGTTAGGAATCACCGTTACCTTGTTAGGGTAGGGTGCCTAACGGAACGCTTGCGTAACGTTTGGACGGAGTTCAATAGAAAATAACGGGAAAAGGAAATGAGCAAAGAAACATTAATTTACAATATCGTATTGATTCTTAATAACAATAATTACAACCATTCACAAAAAAAACCAAAAAGAGCAAAAGAAAAGAACAAAGAAAAGAAAAGATTACAAGCAAGTAATTAAAGTGCATGGTAATAAATTGCAATTAATAAAAGATAAGAATGAAAAATGCAAGAAAGTAATACTAAGATCCATAGAACTCAAGACAAGTATGGGATCAATAGCCAACCCTTAAACTTGCAAGCTCAATCAAGAGGTTGCAAGATCAAGAGAAGGGTAAAGAACTCATGTGAAATGAAGCACAAATTCCATATGAAGATACAACCCTTGAGATCAATAACAAACCCTTAAACTTTCAAGCTCAATGAAGTGGTTGAAAGATCAAGAGAAAGCAAAAATCTCAAGGGGAAGTTGAAAAAAAAGAATGATACAAAAACCCTCATCTTCATTTCATCATCCACTCAAAAAACTCCCACTACAATTTTCATGGAGGAAAGAATGAAGAAGAAGAAGAAGAAGAAGAAGACTAAAAACTAGCAAAAAGAGGCTAAAGAATGGACACCCTTGGTTTGGCTCAGAACTGGGGTATTTATAGGAAGGGAACTGGAAACCTAGGGCAAAAATCTGCCCCTACAGGAAAAGACCAACATGCCCCTGAAAAACGACAGAGAGAGGAGCCTATACGGCCGCGGAACCGTGGCCTAGACCCCCTATTGGCCGCGGTTCTGCGGCCCTATAGAAGAGTTAGGTCATGGGGTTTGGTGGGGTTCCCTGGCTCCCTTTTTCCTCGTGTTTGAAAACTTTAAACTGCACAAAATCTTTCAGAATATCTTCAGATTTCTTAGTCCAAGATTGCTTTATTTTCTTCACTTTTGACTTCTATCTCCCTCGATCTCCGCGCACCCATTGATTCTTGTGATGCCCTCCTCGTGCTCTGTGCTTGTCCGAGACACGAATGACCACTGTCATATGTCTTGTCTCTGGAACTGGTACTTGGCACTGGATGTATATGGATGACCGGAACCCGGCTTTTATCTGCAGTCAACAGATGTTCTGCTTTTGGCGTAACTGTGAAGATTTTGTCTTGATTTGCAATATTTGTACTGGAAACCTGTAATCTGTAAATATGTAACAAACACGGATTAAAAACACCTACCTATAAACACACGGGCATAAGAATGGACGGTATAAAATGCAATATTCTGTTATGAACAAATACCCCCAAACTTAACTTTTGCTCGTCCCGAGCAAAACCAATTATTCACAAAAAAATAAAATCCTAACCGCGCTTTCGCAGGGAACACGATTGCACTGAGCATGTGCAACAAGCCGTTAAACCTCTAGGTGTCCCTAGTAGGAGGAGTGTTGTCTCCTGAGGGTTTTCAGCGGATACTACGCACAAAATCCCGTCAAGCTAGTTTTGCGAAATAACTATGATTCAAACCCAAAAGTTTTGTTTCAGAAAATAACAATTCTATGATCCTAAGTCTAGACTATCGAACCCTTATTTTTCATACCTCGCTTCTTATTTAACTAAAGATTTTATATGTCTTTACGTGCAGTGCAATTAGTGTCGTTAAGTTCCAGAAGGATCGATTAAAGTTATCATGTCACACAATAAAGCCCAGATAAATTTTTTAAAAGGATCACATAAGTTTTATAAAGAGTTAAGTATTTTTCAAGTTTCGTTTTCCAGTAAAGTTTCAACTTCAGAATGTCTATCTTCCCTAACAGGAAACTAGGTCTTATTTTTCACTCCACATTTTTCTTGTTTTCATTTCATACACACCTCTGTGAACGTGCAATAGTCTTTATCATAGAATAAAACCTTCATATCTCCGCTAGAAATATTTTTTTTATAAAAACCTGTCTTTTGTCAAGATTATTCTCACACAAAGAACCGTTAGGAATTTTAACTCGGAGAGAACACTTGCTTGACTTTGTTTTAAACTGGACTTTCTAGGCTCTTAACGAGCTTTGGGCCAAAACACCCAAACCAGTTGGCTTTAGAGCATTAGGTGTAGAGACAACCCAGCGGACTTAATTACTCAAGTTACCTAGGCCCAAAAACAAAAGACAATTTAGCGTGAAAATCATGATGATTCAATACGAACGGAGATATAACTGGCAGTTCAATTATTATTTTTGGATAAAAGATGTGTTTAGTGGGTTCGGTGTGTAATCATTCCAATCAAGTTCCAGATGGGTTATTTTTCAGAATTAGTTCTAATTAAGGCATCAATAATATCCCTTCATATTCACTTCACTTCATATACTATTCTTGATAATACTTATTTCAGAACAAACCTATTTGATCCTCAGAAAATCATTTATCCGTTTAAAAGTTTTTAGACATAAAAGACTTGTCATCTAATTTCCAAAACTCACGACACGTGTAGTGTGATGTAAAGACGTATATCAGCTATAGTTAACTTCAAAGGAGAGTTATCTTTCAGGTTTTCAAAATCTAAAAATAATATTTAGTTATTCTTATCTTATCAAACAAAACCGTCAAAATGTTGAATCTGAGTTCTCCCACTAGCTAACTTGACAAAGTTTTTATATTTTTTGGAAAATTTTCGATTTTTGTGGGATTTTTAATAAGGTATGTAAATGCAAAATATACAAATGAATGCGAAGGAAGAAAGCTTACCGAGCACACCCCCAAACTTAAACTTGACAGTGCCCTCACTGTCAGGTTACACCAAGAGGGTCAAAATTGTCGGCGCTCCCTAGAAACAAATTATATACAAAACAAAAAGAAAACCAAAAGATATATACAAAAAAAGGTTTCCCCCCAAACTTAAGTGAAACGGTGTTTCCACTGTTTAAGCGGTGAAGTTCAGGATTAGGGGGAAAGAAAACAGTATCAAGCTATACAAGGCCTTACACAGGCCAAAAGTTAACACCAACCATTCAAAAATTCTATCTCTGTAAGATGCGGGTTGGTGAAAGAAGGTGAAGAGGAAAGAAATGGAAAATACGCGAGACCTTATGGAGATAGAAGCGGGATACGGTCTCGGTATATGAGAAGAAGAATGGCGGAAGGGAGAAAGAAGTGGAATACGAACTTGAGGGTGGAAATGGAGCGAATAAATTAGCACAATTTGTGATGACCGATGTGTGAAAAGCGATTGTGCTAATATATTAACCCGTCGAGAAATGGGGTCAAATCCCTCAAGATCCGTGAGAAACCATGGGTACGCCGAACGCGGTAAACCAGACATATGAAATGAAAGTGATACGGTTTCTTGCAATGTCGGAACGATGGAAAGGATGGAGGGAAGTGATCAAGGAGGGGTATCGGTTAGAGGTTCAGAAGGGTGTACACAGTCAATGACAGGGACAGGATGAATTGGAAAATCCGACTCATCAATTAAAACTGGTTCATCCTCAAAACTATCCTCAATGTTCTCCTCAAAATTTATCTTATCCATGCATTTATCCTCAAAATCCAGACGCGTATGGGGTTCGGGAAAAACATTTAATGACTTGGGATGATGAATTGGAGAGGAAAACTCAGCCAAATCTGCGGGTTCATCATCCAAAATATTTCCAGCGTCAATATCCTCAATCAAGTGAAAGTCAATTTTCTCAGACACCTCATCAAAAGCATGGATTTCAATCGATTCTAGTTCTAAGATGGAGGTGTAGAGGTCAAAAGGATTGGGTGTGGTTTCACTTGGCAAGGTCCCTTCACAATCGGGTAAATTAAACACTGCAAAGTCGCACAACTCATCAAACATCCTATCTTCAATTGATAATTCAGTTGGGACACTTGATAGACTTTCAACACAGGAGTTGTGGGATTCAATTTGAAACGGGTAGGTTTGATTTGGAAGGGGGTACAGCTCACTCTCTCCACTCAAATTCTCAATCTGTCCAACTGCCTCATCATACATTGGAAAATTAGGAGCTAGTTGGAAACTAGCTACCGGGTCAGAAGGTTGTATGAGGGCGGCTATGGACGCATTCAAATCCATCATCTGTTGGCATGACGCTACCCTAAAGTCTTCCAACGACTGTTCCAGACTAGACATAGGTTGTGAAGGGGTTTCAGTAAAAAATTCAAAGTTGTTTGGATACTGAAAACTCCTAAATGGCGGTTCAGAATCAATGTCTAGGGAAGGTGCAAGAGTAGGGTAGGACTGGTAGGAATTGAATGGATGGACAGCAGTAGGATCAACATTCGGATATGAAAGTGAATGGAATTGTTGATCCCAAGAATCTGTAGTGGTGAGAGGAGTGAAAGATCGGCTACAGGATTGTTCAATACGTTCAGCGATGGACAAAGGACGACTTGCAAAAGGGGTATCAACATAAGAGGGTGGGGGAGGTTGAAAAGGTTGATACAAAGTGGATTGCGGAATGCAAGTGTTTGTCCTAGACGCTTCTATCCGATCTTTCAAAGAGATTTTGGGCATGGAGGGATCGTTCAACGTTCGACCAAAACAAGAACCGTAAGAAATAATGTCTGGTTATGGGTACCAAAGTTCGGCAAGAGTTTTGCGAGGTGGTGTACCTATGATATGAAGAGAGAAAGAAAGAAAGGCAGAGAAAAGGAGGGGAAAAAGAATGTGATATTTTTTTAGGTAGCTATTAACGAAAGAATGAAATATACACATAAAAAGAATCTGGACAAAAATAATCACGACACAAAAATACCACACACCTAATCGTTCTAGGGTTCACCTAGGTCAACTAGACCTGCTCCAGAACTTGATTGTCGAAGTAAAACTGTGTCGAGAAACGGGCTCAAGATACACTGATCACGAGGCCAGGTAAGTGCAGAGATAAGGGGAGGTTTTCCAACGCTTTCGCGAAATTCCTTAATTAAATAACCCTTTCTCTTTTGGCGGTTTCGCCGTTAACACTTTTCCAGACACCCCGTAAACAATGTACCGTTAAGCGAGATTCTAAACACGGTTAACTTCTCCTAATGAGCGCGAAGTCCTTAAGGCTTAAAGTCTAATTTCTTTTAAAATTTGTGCGTGTAAACGTTATGCTCAAGTTCGTGATTTGTGGGCCACGGAAAAGGTGATGAAATCCTTTACCGTATATTGTGGGGTTCGCTTGCCCTTAAGTCCGTATTAATGTATACAATGCGCAATTCAATAAAAAATCTATAAAGAATCAAACAATCGTTTTTTAGTTTAAGCACGGCACTGCAACAAATACGAGTTAGTCAATTTTTAGCGTTTGCTAGCGAACTTGCAAAGAATCCTGCAAAGAATAGTATATTGGATGCGTCGGATTTGAGAAGAACGTGTTAGTAAAGTACGTACCGTTAAGTTTTTAGGTTAGGAAACCCCCGTTGAATCAAATCCGGTAAGCTTGAAAAGTTCGCTTGCGCAGGTCAAACTAGCCGGATCTTTGGCACTGTACTTTGCAATCACCTTAGCCTTGAACGTAAACTTTGCTCCCCACAATCACAGTTCGCAAATCCGCAAAAAATCTGCAGACTTGCTCACAAAAATTATCAAAAAAACAAAAAGATTTTTTTTTATTTATAAATATATACAAAAAGAATATTAACCCGAATAACAAGAAAGAAAATACGCTACCGTCTCCCCGGCAACGGCGCCATTTGATCGCACGCTTTTAGCGTGTTGGATGTTCAAAATTCTAAAGTTTACCGCGATCAGGACGGTGTCGCTATGCAGCTAGCCGGTTGAGCACGGGTCGATCCACAGGGAGATGGTTGTATATCCGTTCTTGTCTTAGACGAGTCACTAAAGAATGTGTATATGTTTGTTCAAACTAACCTATGTGTTATATGCAAGTATAAAGTTGTTAAAAAAAAGATACGAAATTGTAAGCTAAAGAAATCCGTACTCAAAACCTTTGAGCCAAGTCTTGACCAATTGAAGCTTGAGCAATCGGCAACAACGTGGATTAGGGGATTTAAGCACGGTATTCTTGAAATCCGGCTTATTTACCCTTGTCCTTCCGTTCTTGTCTCTTACTTTCGCCTCCGACCAAACCGAACGCAACCGGTCACGGTTAGGAATCACCGTTACCTTGTTAGGGTAGGGTGCCTAACGGAACGCTTGCATAACGTTTGGGCGGAGTTCAATGGAAAATAACGAGAAAAGGAAATGAGCAAAGAAACATTAACTTACAATATCATATTGATTCTTAACAACAATAATTACAACCATTCACAAAACAAACCAAAAAGAGCAAAAGAAAAGAACAAAGAAAAGAAAAGATTACAAGCAAGTAATTAAAGTGCATGGTAATAAATTGCAATTAATAAAAGACAAGAATGAAAAATGCAAGAAAGTAATACTAAGATCCATAAAACTCAAGACAAGTATGGGATCAATAGCCAACCCTTAAACTTGCAAACTCAATCAAGAGGTTGCAAGATCAAGAGAAGGGTAAAGAACTCATGTGAAATGAAGCACAAATTCCATATGAAGATACAACCCTTGAGATCAATAACAAACCCTTAAACTTTCAAGCTCAATGAAGAGATTGAAAGATCAAGAGAAAACAAAAATCTCAAGGGGAAGTTGAAACAAAAGAATGATACAAAAACCCTCATCTTCATTTCATCATCCACTCAAAAAGCTCTCACTACAATTTTCATGGAGGAAAGAATGAATAAGAAGAAGAAGACTAAAAACTAGCAAAAAAAGGCTAAAGAATGGATACCCTTGGTTTGGCTCAGAACTGGGGTATTTATAGGAAGGGAACTGGAAACCTAGGGCAAAAATCTGCCCCTACAGGAAAAGACCAACATGCCCCTGAAAAACGACAGAGAGAGGAGCCTATACGGCCGCGGAACCGCGGCCTAGACCCCCTATTGGCCGCGGTTCCGCAGCCCTATAGAAGAGTTAGGTCATGGGGTTTGGTGGGGTTCCCTGGTTCCCTTTTTCCTCGTGTTTGAAAACTTTAAACTGCACAAAATCTTCCAGAATATCTTCAGATTTCTTAGTCCAAGATTGCTTTATTTTCTTCACTTTTGACTTCTATCTCCCTCGATCTCCGCGCACCCATTGATTCTTGTACTGCCCCCTCGTGCTCTGTGCTTGTCCGAGACACGAATGACCACTGTCATATGTCTTGTCTCTGGAACTGGTACTTGGCATTGGACGTATATGGATGACCGGAACCCGGCTTTTATCTGCTGTCAACAGATGTTCTGCTTTTGGCGTAACTGTGGAGATTTTGTCTTGATTTGCAATATTTGTACTCGAAACCTGTAATCTGTAAATATGTAACAAACACGGATTAAAAACACCTACCTATAAACACACGAGCATAAGAATGGGCGGTATAAAATGCAATATTCTGTTATGAACACCAAGTAACCCTAAGCAAGACCATAACTAGAGGTAAGGCGAAACATGCAAGCAAACTACTTTGCTAAAAGGAAAGTGACTGCAACTTTTGTAGATCCAGTCCTCCACTTCTCTAGCTCCGTGTTGACGTCCTTCCGCTGCGATCATCGGAATCCCGGACTCTCTTGTCGGTTTCATCGGAGAAATGATATGGCTAGGTCGTTGACATCAATGCCGAAGATGATCTACGTCGAGGCAACTCAAGATCAAGCTCCATCTTCACTTGGTCATAGAACTTATGAAGATAACACACTCTACTACATGGCAAGTGGTAGAGGATGAAGAAATAGGAAGTGGGTTCACTTTGGATTTGGATTTCTCACTCTTTTGATCATAGCACCATTGGAGGTAGCATAGTTTCTTCTTCTTGAAGAAGAAGAAGAAGAAGAAGAAGAAGAAGAAGAAAAAGAATATGATAATAATGATAAAATCAATTGATTAATAATAATAAATCAAGTGATCTTATCATATAGCAACCATGGGTTAGTGTAACTAGTGTAGAGACTAAACTAGGGTTTAGGTGAATGGTTAGGTTTAGGAAAGAAACAAAATGGTCAAAGTTTCATGAAGCTTCAAGTAAAATACAAAAGAATCCACCATTTTATTTCTTGCCCAAAAAGAATAAATAAATAAATGAATAAATAAATTAAAACCCTAACCATTTACCTAAACATGGATCAAAGCATACACACACCCAAGTTTGCATGTATCATCAAACATGATACAAACTAGTGCAAAAAAACTATATCATATATACAATGTGCACATCAAGTGAGAAAATCCATCTTAAGTGAACAAATACTAGTTAATGTAAAGTAATATATCAAATATATAATTATACATTAAATCATTAAATCAACACTTGATTTAATTATCCGGTCATATAGCATATAACCGACTAATATCAAGTGTATCAATATATCGAATCAACACTTGATTCGGTAACCCGGCTATATCACATATAACCGACCGATGATACAATTCGCGAGAATGGAATACAGTATCACAAACTGGTATTATTCTCGGTCCCACACATATCTCATATGCGCTCCTATTTCGTTTCGCTTGAGCCAGAAAACCTCTGTGTAGAACTCTAAAGACTCGTCAATACGCCAGCAACAGGTGATGATCATATCAAGCACCGACAAGCCGCAAGCAGTCTGCTAAACGTAACGGCCACCCGGGTATTGAGCGATCAGAAGATCAACGACCAAGCCCGCTCACACTCCTGTGAATCCAACCAGTAACACTTACCGTACAGTCCGGTCTGTTCGTCTGATATGTCGCATATTTCGCCTAGGGGTGGTAAACGTCAGACCCCAGTAGCTCGATAAGTCATGCCGATATAAGGTCCATAACAAGCACGAAACTACTGATAACACTTACCAGTAAATCAGTGCAACCCTGGCCAGGGATTTCCAGTTATGGCCAGTCGAGCATAGCACAACATCAACCCCCAATACCGGGAGAGACGAATCCCCTCCTATCGCTCATTGCCTCCATGTGAATCGGGACTGTACCCAAAAACCACTTGTTTGCACAACTCAGTAGAGCCGTGGTAGGTCGAAATCAAAGCACAGTGGGAGACACACAAGACTCTATGACGATCTCGGGTCAACAGACTAAGCTGTACCAGTGTCACCAGAGAACTGCCATCTGACGTGAGGTATAATACCATCTGGGAGTTCTCGGCGAGTCCGTTCAGTGTACCCAGTCATCACTGAATACCCGCATACCATCTCTGATGTCAAACACCAATGGATATGGGATCATCCAACGCCCATCACATGGGTCGAGAAGATATACGCTAGTCTACTCTGGAATATCGATGCCCCGTCTCGATATTCCCACGACTAGGAACATTGAAGGATGTACTCATTGACTACCCAGGCCCCACTAGTATGATCTACATCATAGTCCTGGAAGTCGAGTACACATCCTAAGGTCTTTATCAACATGTAATAGAGAGACTGCAAGTATACATGTTAAGATAAAGAGTAACCAGATAGCTTACTATCATGTCGAGCAAGAAAGTCCTATCTATATATGTCCCAGCATCCACTACATTATACATCCTATGTACAGTAATGGCCTCTAGGGCATACATATAACTAACAGGGAACTCACATCTGTAATTGTGTGCAGGGATTGCGAAATAACAAGGTTTTGAGGAAGGGAGATCATACTCTCCGTGTTGTTAATGGCTCGAATGTTCATGCTGTATCCATGGAAGAGTATCATCTTGGGTTGCCTTCAGGGTGTATATTGATTTTGAATCCCTATTATTTTGTACCAACTATATTGTGTAATATAATATCTGTATATTTGTTAGAAAATGAAGAATATCATTTTGTATTGCAAAGTAATGTTATGAACATTAACCTAAATCAACAGTTGATTGGGTATGGTACATTAAATAACAGAATTTACGTTCTGAATCAACACACAGTTTTTAACATCCAACACACAAACAAAAGAAAGACTTCAGAAATAAATGAAGCATTCATGTGGCATTGTAGACTTAGTCATATTAACGAAATAAGACTAACCAAGCTACATAAATATGGATATTTAAATCCGTTTGAATATAAATCTTATGCGACTTGTCAGTCTTATATCAAAGGTAAAATGACCAAAACTCCATTTACTGGATACGGAGAAAGAGTTTCTGAACTCTTAGGCCTCATTCATAGTGATGTATGTGGACCATTGTCTACACATGAAAGAAGAGATTATTCATACTTCATAACTTTTACTGATGATTTCTCAAGATTTGGACACGTGTTCTTGTTGAAACATAAGTCTGAAGCTTTCGAAAAATTCAAAGAGTATGAAATTGAAGTAGAAAAACAAACTGGAATGAGTATCAAGAAACTTCGAACAGATTGAGGAGGAGAGTACTTAAGTACAGAATTCTTAAATTTCCTAAAAGAGAATGAGATTCTCTCTCAGCTCGCTCCTCTGTACACACCACAACACAACGGTGTGTCAGAGAGGAGAAATCATATCCTATTAGATATGGTACGCTCGATGATGAGTGATGCTGAGTTACCACTTTCCTTTTGGGGGTCTGCATTGGAGACTGCAATATATCTATTAAATAGGGTTCCAACTAAATCCGTGCCTACCACTCCATATGAGATATGGTATGGGAAGAGACAATCTCTTAAACGAGTTAGGATATGGGGTTGTCCTACCTTTGTTAAAAAGCAGAATCCAGACAAACTCGAGACACGATCGATTTTGTATATATTTGTGGAATATCCTAAACATTCATATGAATATCTACCACAAGGAGGAACAACGTGTGTTTGTTTCTCAATATGCCACATTTTTAGAAAATGATTTTTTTTATAAATGATACAATTGGCAATACGGTAGAACTGGAAGAAATTCCAGAGCCACAAACAATAACTGACGATTTGATTGAATCTGAAGTTTTGATAGAACCTGACGAGCCTCAGTCACTCCGTAGATCTGGTAGGACTTCTCACCAACCAGAGAGATACTATGGTTTCCTCATTGATGGTGATAGAGAAGATTGCATCATGGATGATGATGACCTTATTAGTTTTCAGCAAACTATCATGAGTAGTGACTCAATGAAATGGCTGGATACCACGCGATCCGAAATGGAATCCATGCACACCAAAAAAGTATGGACTTTGGAAGTTCAACCTCCTGGAGTAAAACCTGGAGGGTGCAAATGGATCTTTAAGAAAAGATTCGTGTGGATGGACAGGTAGAGACTTATAAAGCTAGAATTGTAGCGAAAGGATTTCGTCAAAGAACAGGACTGGATTATGATAAGACTTTTTCTCCAGTTTCAATGCTTAAATCCATTCAGATCCTACTTGCTATAGTTGCTTACTACGTCTATAAAATCTGGCAGATAAACATTAAAACAGCATTTCTAAATGGTGATTTAGAAGAATGCATTTTTATGGATCATACGGAAGGTTTCATTGACAGTAGGAGCAGCGAAAAGGCATGCAGGTTGCTTAAATCCATCTATGGATTGAAGCAGGCATCATGGAGTTGAAACATCTGCTTTGATGATACGATCAAAGAGTTTGATTTTATCAAAAACGTAGATGAACCTTGCATTTATAAAAAGATTGTAGGGAGTACTGTCACGTTCCTCGTATTGTACGTAGTTGATAATCTCTTGATAGGGAATGGCGTTCCTATGCTACAATCGGTCAAATTATTCTTATCACAAAGGTTTTCCATGAAGGACTTAGGTGATGCCTCGTGCATTCTAGGCATAAAGATCTAAAAGATTGTTGGGATTGTCCCAATCTAGATACATAGACATCGTACTAAAGAGGTTTAGTATGGAAGAATCCAAGCGAGGTAATTTATCCGCTTGTCATGGAATCACCCTCTCCAAAGACTTTTTTCCAAAGTATGATGAAGAGAGGGCTCGCATGAGTGTTATACCCTACGCTTCCGATGTAGGGTCTATCATGTATGCGATGTTGTGTACTTGCCCAGATGTAGCTTATGCACTAAGTGTAGTAAGCAGATATCAATCCAATCCTGAAGAGAAATACTGGACAGTTGTGAAGAACATTCTTAAGTACTTACGAAGGACTAAATAAATGTTCTTGATGATGGTAATGGGAATCTCCAAATGGAGGTTTTACCGATTCCAACTTCCAAAGTGATAAGGATGACAACAAATATATCTCGGGTTTTGTATTTACTCTCAATGGAGGGGTGGTTTGTTGGAAAAGTTCCAAACAGAACACCGTTGCAGACTCAACGATGGAAGCTGAGTACATTGCTGCAAATGATGCAGTTAAGGAAGCTGTCTGGATGCGGAAGTTCATCTCAGAGCTCGGAGTAGCTCCAACCATTATTGATCCAATACCCTTGTATTGTGATAATAATGGAGCTATGGCATTGGCCAAGGAACCGAGGTCCCATCAGCGTTCCAGACATATCCTGAGGTGATATCATTTGATCCGGGAGATAGTTGATCGCCGCGAGGTCGAAGTTCGGAGAGTAGACACAAAGAACAATACCGCGGATTCACTCACCAAGGCCCTTTCACAAGTGCAACATGAACGACTTTTTGAGATGTTGGGTATGAGATATGCCAATACTTGGACTTAGTGCAAGTGGGAGATTGTTAGATATATGTATGCCCTAAAGACCATTATTGTATATTATAGTGGATGCTTGGACACACACACACACACACAGGACTTTCTTGCTCGACATGATAGTATGCTTTCTGGTTGTTCTATATCCTGACATGTTCACTTGATTAAGTTTACTGTCTATTTGATATATGTTGATAAAGCCCTTAGGATATATGCTTGACTACCATGACTATGATGCAGATCATACTAGTGGGGCATGTGTAGTCCACAAGCACATCCTTAAAAGTTCTTAGTCGATGGATTGTCGAGACAGAGCATCGATATTCCAGATTAGACTAGTGTATACGTTTCTGGACCCAGTATAGGGGCAATGGATGATCCCATATCCATTGGTGTTTGACATCAAAAATTGTATACAGGTGCTCATTAGAGACTGAGTACACTGAACGGACTCGCCGAGAACTCCTAAATGGTATTATACCTATCGTCAAATAGTAGTTCTCTAGTGACACTTGTACATGTTAGTCTGTAGACCCGAGATTGTCATAGTGTCTTGTGTGCTTTCTACTGTGCTTTGATTTCCACCCTACCACGGCTCTATTGAGTCGTGCAAACAGGTAGATTTTGGCTACAGTCCCGAGACACATGGAGCCAGTGAGCGATAGGAGGGGTTTCGTCTCTCTTGGTATCGGGAGTTGATATTACACAATGAGCGATTGGCTATAACCGTAAGTCTCTGGGCAGGGCTGATGAGATTTACTAATAAATGTTATCAGTAGTTTCTCGATTAGTTATAGGCCACACATCGACATGACTTATCGAGTTATTGGGGTCTGACGATTCCAACCCCCAGACTCGATATGCGACATATCAGAAGAAAAGACCGGACTGTACGGTAAGTGTTGCTTGTTGGCTTTACGGGAGTTTGAAAAAGTTTGCTTGTTGATCTTCTGTTCGTTCAATACCTGGGTAGCCGTTACGTCCAGTTAGTACCGCTGACGGCTTGTGGGTATCTGATATTATCGTTACCTACTGCTAGAGTATTGATGAGTCTTAAGAGTCCCACATAAGGGTTTCCAAGCTCAAGAGAAACGAAGTAGGGCACATATGGAGATATGTGCGGGAGCTTGATTAACTACAAGTACATGATACCATATTTAATCTAGCGTTTTTTCTTTTGATATTAGTTAGGTTATATATGATATGACCGGATTATTAAATCAAGTGTTGATTTAATAATTGACTAATTACTCATTATAAATCCTTTCTTTATAAAAGATTATGTGTGTGTGTGTGTGTGTGTCATGGTAGATGATACATAGAACATGGCAATGTAAGAATCGCATGGAAAAGGATATTAGAGATATTGGTAAATATAAATGAATAAATACAAAATTAAAGAATGAGTCGTGGCTTCTAAATGTTTCTACAAGGCTCCATTGACCATGACTAACTCTTTTCTTTTTGTTTTATTCATTTATTCTTATCATATCAATCTCTATATATCTTATCTCCAAGGTTCACTTCACTTGGCCATAGTTCATCCTCCTCCTCTTATCTCTCTAGATATTTTTCTAGGTTAGATAAAGATATGAAAAAGAAAGGTTTTTAGTAAGAAAAATCACACTTCATCACCCTATATTAGCTTAGCAAACTAGTATAGGTTGTTAGCTTCACTTCTTTTTTGATTAGTGAAGTAAGAGTTTGAGTGCAAAGAACCTCATGGTAGATCATCATAGACAACGAAGGCCTCAAGCAAAGTTGTTCCAACTTCAAGTGAAGCCAAAGAGGAGCTCAAGGGCGTCTACACGGAGCCATTGAAGAGAATGAGTGGTCTACAAAGGTTGTAGTTCTTTTTCACTTAGGATTATACACACTTTTACATTGCTAGTAACCCTAATCTCTAGTTTGATTCATGGTTAGTTAACTTAGCACCTAATAAAATTAAAAATAACTCACTTGCTTAGGTTGAAAGCCTTGATTGTGGTGCTAAGATAGACTTACAAATTCTTCTGGACTTAGCCGGTATGGAGCTTTGATTAACAGTTGCGCACCAGGCATTAAATCAATGTTGAATTCAAGAGCTCGATCGGGAGGCAAACCTGATATATCTTCAGGGAACACATTCTTGAACTCTCGAACTACCTCTGGCTTTTCTTTTTCCACCGGTAGAGAAAACACTTCTGCATTCTTTGGTTTAGCATGGAAGATTCCTGGCTCCAACGTTCTGTCTCCACTCTTGAAATATAAGACTGGGTGATCTGGTATCTCAAATACTACTCTCCTTTAACGGAAGTCAATCATAGCATAGAAAACTCCCTGCCAGTCTATTCCCAACACAACATCAAAATTTGGGATGTCCAGTACTTTAAAATTCACGTAGAATTCTCGTCCGCAAACTACAACTGGACACTGATCAAATACCATAGTTGCGTTTAATACTCCATTTCTGGAACTGACATTCCAGCATGAAATGAGTGGCTTCATGGGAATCGCATGCGTTCTCACAAATCGTTGGGACATGAAGCAGTGTGACGCTCCAGTGTCGAAAAGTGCGAGTGCAGGAAGGTTGGCTACTAGTATAGTACCTAAGTTGTGTGAGATTGGTTTTATATACAGGAGAATTACAGAGATATACATGGATTGAAAAGATGTGGAAGGATTGGGAATTACCAGTGATTATTTGGTCAAAGCTTCCTCAACCGTCATTGTGAAAGCCTGACGTCTGGGTACATTTCTCCTTGCTAGAAGCACATTCCTCTATACTTGGAGCATGTTTCTTTGACTTTGAGGCACGTTTCTCTGTGCATGGTGGAATTGATGAGGAGACTGTGCAGGAGGTCCATGTGGAGGTAGTGCAGGGAAAGCTAGACGAGGTGAAGGAGCCTAAATAGCTGGCTGCTGCGGAACTGTGATTGCGGGTCTAGATATTGGAGTTGGGTTGAGTCGATATGGACATGCTCCTATGGCGTGAGTGGATGTGCCACAAAACAAACAAAGGCCATTTGCACGCCTGCAGTCTTTCGCCAGGTGTCCATTCATCTTGCAGTAGAAACAAAAGTGTGGACTGGGCCGGTTAAATGATCATCCCGGTCTCCTAGGTGAAAAATTTGGCCTGGAAGAGGCTCCTCCTGCTATTTGTATAGCAGGGCATTTCAAACCGGTAGTCTGCCCTTCTTCTTCACAACTGCCTCATAGCGTCGGGCAACCTTCAGAGCAAGATCATGGGTTGGAAAATCCCCTGTAGTGCAGCTTGGATTTCCGGGTCCAACCCTTGATGAAATTGTCATGTCAGGATATCAGCAGTTGGGATGAGGTGTGCAGCGAACCTGTTACGACCTTAATTAGCAGTATAGAGAATGAGATCAAAAATTTGAATTTGAGATAATATCTTACCTGCCAAGTATGGTAAACTCAGTATCGTATTCATCTCCATATCAAGCCTTGTTATAAGTGGATGAACTGCTGCTCCATGTCAAAATGGCCAGTCTCAGGAAAGTACTTCGCGCCAAACATATCGCAAAACGTCTTCCATTCAATCAGTTGGGCGAGTTGGGTTTCTTCAGCCTTCCACCAGACTCTGGCGTTATCTGTTAGTTGCAGCTTTGCAACTCTCATCCAAGCAATCTCTGGCACTTATGCTGCTGCCAGGTCATCTTCTATTGACTGAGCCTATTCTTCCACTTTCAATAGGCTCTCTTTTCCTAAAAAATGTTTCGGGTGCAGTGCCCGGAATTGCTTGACTCCCCGTGTCGACTTCAAGGTGGTGCATGAAGATAGCAGTCTGTCGCTGCTGACCCTCCAAGAGACACTTGACAGCCTCAAGCAGTACCGTTTTCTTATTGATAGGAGCTGCAACGGTAGTTAGTGGTGCTAAAGTAGGCGGTGGAGTGTTGCCATTGACAGTCATGCTCGTGTTGTTGGGAGAATCCATGACCTTGATAGAAAAGAAAGGTTAGGATAGATTCAAGGAATTTAAAATGTAAGGAATGTATAGTTGCTTATTCTTATAATACTTGTGATATATTGCTCAAGACTTCATGCAGAACTGACCTGTATGAGCCGCCAACAAAACCTATCACGCCCCACTTCCCAATAGACGGAAACGGTGAAGTGGCGAGCCGCAACGTATTTACTAGGAAATAAATACGTTAAGTGTAATTAAGCAATATATATATATATATATATATATAATGCACAAGAATGACAAGAGATATTAAATAAACAGCAACTTTTATTAACATTCATTTTTACAATAAAACTGCTTTGAAATAGAAAGATACAAGAATATAAAGCAATGCCTAAACAGTGGCATACAAACTGAATGTAAATACAAAGAGAGCTAGAAGTCCGGCTGGGCAGTGAACTGGTCCAAGTCCACCTTGTTAGGCTCGATCTCCTGAGAGTCCGGTCCTCCTGATGAACATTCCAAAGAAAGAAAAGACAGGAATGTCGTCAGCGAACTAGCGCTCGGTAAGTTCCAAAAGAAGGAATGGAATAGAATAAGTAATGTGAAATGAAATTGATAAATTGTACATGTATATGTTTGTTATTCTAACGTAGTTGTTTGTACCTTGGTACAGAAGGTATTTGTGTATATGAGAGGAGTTCATCTTACCTCATGGACTATGGTAACATGTAGTACAAGGCCCCATCAAAACCCACGGGACAATGGCACGAGAGTTCATGTAGGTGTCTTTTAAGTGACCATCTCGTGCTACGTTAATACATTCCGTACCAATCTACCCCGTTATCCCCGCGTAATGTATTGTATAGGTTATATTTACAAGTCTTGCTGAAACCATAAATACAAGTTGTTCAAGTAGTCAGGTTCAGGATGTAATCATGTATTCAAAAAGTCATGTCAAGTTATAACCATGGTTCGGTCAAGTCAAGTCTAGTATTCATGTTTGGTATTGATGTTTGAATTCAAGTATTCAAGTTCAAGTTCAAGTATTTATGTTAGACTTTGGATTCATGTTTGAATTGGACTCTGATTTGAATTTGGATTCAGGTTTGAGTTAGACTCAGACCGAGTCAGACACTTGTAACTGATTTAGATTTTGAATTAGAATCGAGAGTCATCGGTAACTGCTGCACATGGACGGCAGGATTTATGTCTTTTTCCAAGGTAATTACCATTTATAACTCCGATAAGTTTTCTATTTTAAATAGGCAAGCACTTACTTTCTCCGGCTCCCTAGGGCTTAAGAGAATTGATCCCGCTTAAACCTATATTTACTAAAGTCCTTAAATATTTTTTTATATAACTCGAGGGGGTTTTATGAAAAATATTTTAATAAAATTTCAAAATAAACATCGAGAATTTATTTATATTATTTAGGGTTTTCATGGATGTGAATTTTAATGATTTGAAGTATTTTAGTGATGAATTGCTTATCTTGAAAAGTTCATGGTATTTTATTGTAAAACTTGTCTTTTGTTGGTATCTCGATGGTATTTTAGTGAAACTTGAAATTTTTCATTTACAAAAAATAAATTTATTATATTTTGAAAATGTATGGATTTGTAATTTTTATATAATTATTAAAAATTAAATTTTATTTAAATAGAAAAATGCGTTTTTCTTAAAAACCGTATTTAAAACCTTTCGGGACCGAATGCTCCGTGAGGAGATTTGGATCTTGCTCTACCAGCCCAAGGATGTGCGATAATCCGCACCATCCAATGGCGGGTCTCCTAAAAAGGGTTGTAGAGACATAATCACAAAGGAATTTAAAATACTGTTTTAAAAGATAACCGCTTTTAAAGTGAATGGTATTTTAATGTAATATTTTCTTCGTAACCAAAATTTACACAAAGGCATCGTGCTATAGAACAAGAGTGTATATGAGGGGTAGTTCATTACCCCGTGAAGTTTCCTAAGGTATGTTTAAGCAAATACTAAAAGAGATAATATTAAAGTTCATGATATTTAAAAGAAAAACTTAAGTTAAAGTTATTTTACATGAGAATTTTAATGAAATTTTGATTCTAAATATTAGGGTTTAAGGTTACAAGTATAGTGTAAAAGATTGGTTGATCAAAGAATGAAGATAAGAAGTTTTCTACTGTTTAGAAAAAGGATATCGGTATTAACTCCACTTACCGATATGAGTTTTGAAATAAATTTTTAAAGAAGAGAAGTAAAAATTAGAAGAGACTTACTAGTTGATTGACTTAAAAAAAGATAGAAGAGGAAGGGTTGAATTTCGTGGCGTCGCGGCAGCGCCGGAATTTGCTTCGATCCTCACCGGAAGTTGACTGTTTGCTAACTCCACTTGTACTTCATTTGTACTTAGAGAATTTTTGACAGTTTTGGCTAGAAATTTCAGAAAGATGTTGATCCAAAATGTGGGGTGGTATTTATAGTGTAGAATTAGGATTTTGGAATTAAAATAATGAATTAAAAAGCATTAAAATTGTGATAAATTGTGAAATGAAAGGTCTCTATTTGATTTCAGGGAAATCAAACAGTGAAAGGGTGTTAGGGGTAGGTAAAGGGGTTAGTGTGCATAACATGGAGCTCTTTGGCCACAGTTGGACCGTCGGTACTGGCCCAAACCGCTTTTTCGCCGGCCGATCTAGGGAGTTGGGTCGCTGGATTTGTGCCATGTGTACAAGTCAGTGTTAACTGCATTTTTCACATGTTTGATTTTTCTGAATTTTCATTTTTTGTGTGTTTTGAACGTGTAAACTTTTGGGCTTCCAAAGAGTTAGAAAGAAAAATCAGAAAAAAATAATGTGTCTGATGGGAATCGAACATAGGGGTTACGTTACAGCAGTGCAAGGGTTTTACCAGTGAGCTACAAGTTATTTCTTGTTGTTATTTAACAAAATTAACTTATAACCCAGTCAAAGGCTGTATAACTCATTTTTGTACATTAAATTGGAAAATTATGTACAATAAATTCAGAGTCGTTACAAAATGCAACAAGTGACTGTGTTGTCGTTACTATTTCCTTGATCTATTATGGTAGGCTCCTTGTGTAATTTTAAGGACGAAATTATTTTAAGGAGGGTAGAATGTAACGACCACAAAATGTTAGTATTTTTCATGTATTTTCATTTCTTATAGAGATGCCCTTTTTCTTTGAAACAAAAATTTTGAAACGATGCAAATTTTACAATCTACCCTTCCTAAAAGAATTTCGTGCTCGAAATTCTCATAAGAAGGATGTTGCAATAGGGTAAGGAAAATAAAAGAAAACACCATCACAAGTCGTCTTCGCGCTCCCGACTGTCGATATTCTATTCAAAAGAAAAGAGGTGCAAGAAAGACGATCTAAAGGATGCATGCAAGGAATGAATTAGCCTAAAATTAAGGAATCAAAGATTTAACAAGTGTCAAGATAAGATCTTCAAAGAATGATAAGAAAAGATCAGAATTGATTCAAAGGACAGAAATTTTCAAAGGAGGGAAAATAAATGTTGGATTTTTAAATTCTTATATCAACTGCTTACAAAGGTCATGCAGAACCGAGCTGTATGGGCCACCAATAAAATCTATCATGCCCTGCTTTCTAAAAGAATAGGAGCGAGAGTGGAGGAGACTCGTACGTATCCACAACGAGAAGCACGCCTTTTCGTCTTGAATACGTTAAGCGTAATTACAAGTAGAATAAAGATAAAAATTACAATAAATTCTTGAACAAATAAAGCAATTATTAATGATCAAGGAAAACTAGTATAATGAAACTAACATCAAGAACTAGAAGTCGGCTTTGCTAGGTTCGCTTAGCACCCTCGACGGTTTTCGGCATGCATCAAGTACGCTATTTGACGTTAGGTATAATACCATCTAGGAGTTCTCGGTGAGTCATGTTCAGTGTACCCAGTCTCCACTGAGCACCCGTATACAATCTTTGAAATCAAACACCAATGGATATGGGATTGATCACCACTGAAAACGGCATTTTAATACCGCTCATTCGTTATCTCTTTTGTTATATATCGGTGCTATTAATCAGTGTCTTCTCTATAATTACAGTTTACAGGTATTCGTGATAAAACACCGGAAACACATTCAAAATCACGGATATATCGTCTGTGAGCCGACACTGCAACCAGACCAGAAAACCGACCGATATCCCAAGAGCTTTTGTAAAATAAATGTGCGCACACACTTTTTGGTCCAACACAATGCATGTTGCACACAACTCTTAGGCAAAGACCATGTGGGGGCAGCCATGGCATGATAGGTTATGCAAGTGGGCATGTGTTGGTGTGATGTGCATTAATGGACATTGAATGCATAAAGATATGATGTGATTTGAAGCATCTCATTTCCCTCCAATTCTCTTCATACAAACCAGGTGAAATAAGACCAAGCAAACAGCATCAGAGGCTTATTGGAGTGCACACAAACCCACACACACAATACGAGCCCCTCTCCTCGGATTTGACCCGGTGACCATCCCCTAAAAACGGGCGACGCCGGCCCCACCTGCCTCAATTGCCCCCAGTTTCTCACAGCCCCTTCTTTGATGCCACGTCAGCTCATTTTTATTGTTTGTTTATTTTTCTTTTGAGCCTATAAATACAGATCAGTGGGCAAAGGAAGGAGGCTACCGATGTATATACCATTTCATAATTTTTTTTAGCTTTGTTTTTGTTTAGCTTGAGGGTGAGTGTGCTTCTTCTTGGTTTCTTCTTCTTCTTCCCTCTTGAAGCTCTCTTTGGAGAGCTTCATTAAAGAGGTCGAACAAGTTACCAAATCTTGTATTTTGTTCTCAAGTAATTAATATATTGTTGTTTCTTTTATTTACTTGCTCTCTTTTCTTGCTTTTTTTTTCTTACCATGCTTAACTAATCTTCATTTTGGTTGTGGTGTGGGTGATGAAGTGAGATGAAAGGCTTTGCCTCCTCCACCTCTTGTTTATGTTTAATGTGCTTAAAATCCATTTTGTGTTAAGGTTGCTAAGCTAGGATATGGTATGTTGTGATAAAGAGCTTGACAAACTCTTTGTTTCATATACTATATACCTTCACAAACCCTTAGCAAACTCAACACCAATATCTTTTGCTCTCACTAACTTCTTTGTGTTTTCATTGTTGCGGTATGCTTACAAAACCTCGTGCTTAGTGTTGATACCCCAAGCACGGACATACAAACGGTAAGTGACCAAAACGGACTCGTTTCGTGTTTTGCGTCGAATGTCGGACTTTGACGGTTTGTGCTCTGCAACCGCGTTGACAAGTCGTGCTCCCTGCCGGATTCAAGGTAAAGCCGGACAACTCATAACCAAGGGGGCGTAAAGGTAAAACGTCGCGATTCAATCTTCCGAACCAAGACACAACCATTCTTTCCTTACACTTGTTTTCTTGCTTTTCTTGTATTCATATTGTTTTTATTATTTTTGGGACAACAACCCCAATTCATTAATTTGTTAATCTTAAACAACGATATCTAATACTCAATTCTCTGCGGATCGACCTGTGCTTGCCGGCTCGCTACAACGCGCCGTGCACTTGCGGTTATAAATATTAAAACGAGAACGATCTCGTGCGCGCATTCCGTTTTCCTAAAATCATATCCTTATTCCAATACATATGCGTTTGCGCGCGTGGGTGGATTCCCAACAAGGTTCATCCATCGCCCATCAAATGGGTCAAGAAACGTATACGCTAGTCTACTCTGGAATATCGATGCCCCGTCTCGATACACCCACGACTAGGAACAATTAAAGGATGAACTTGTGGACTACCCTGGCCCCACTAGTATGATCTGCATCATAATCTTGGTAGTCAAGTATACATCCTAAAGGCTTTACCAACATGTGAGAGCAAGACGGTATCACAATACTAATCTACATGTTAAGATAAAGAGCAACCAGATAACATACTATCATTTCGAGTAAGAAATTCCTCTCTATATATGTCCAAGCATCCATTATAATATACAACCATGTACAATAATGGCCTCTAGGGCATACATACAACTAACAATCTCCCACTTGCACTAAGGCCAGTTGTTGTAGTATCTCATACTTAACATCCCGAAGAGTCTCTCAAATTGTATCTGGGGAATGGCCTTCATGAGTGGATCCAACGTGTTATTTTTCACGTCAACTCTCCTGACCTCGATCTCCCGTCGATTAACTATCTCCCGGATCAGGTGATACTGCCTCAGAATATGCCTGGATCGCTGATGGGACCTGGGTTCGTTGGCTAAAGCCACAAATCCTTTGTTATCATAATACAAAGGTATTGGATGATCAATGGATGGAAACACTCCAAGTTCTGTTATGAACTTCTTCATCCAGACAACCTCCTTGGCGGCATCGTTGGCAGCGATGTATTCAGCCTCCATCGTCGAGTCTGCCACTGTATCTCGCTTGGAACTCTTCCAACATACCGCCCCACCATTGAGGGTGAAGACAAAACCCGAGACCGACTTAGAGGCTTCCTTATCACTATGGAAGCTCGAATCGGTAAAGGACTCTACTTGGAGTTCACCGTTACCATACACCAAGAACATTTCTTTAGTCCTTCTCAAGTACTTAAGAATGTTCTTCACAGCTGTCCAGTGATTCTCCCCAGGATCCGATTGATACCTACTTACAACACCAAGTGCGTACGCTACAACCGGTCGGGTACATAACATCGCATACATAATAGACCCGACTGCCGAAGCATAGGGTATCTCTTGCATGCGAGCCCTCTCCAAATCAGTCTTGGGGGACATCTCTTTGGAGAGAGTGATTCCTGAGATCGTGGGTAAATTCCTACGTTTGGAATTTTCCATACTAAACCTCTTTAGTATGGTGTCAATGTACCTGGATTGGGACAATCTCAACATCCGTTTAGATCTATCTCGATAGATCTTAATCCTCAGGATATAGGAGGCATCACCCAGATCCTTCATGGAGAATCTTTGCGATAAGAAGAGCTTGATCGAGTGCAACATAGAAACATCATTTCCTATCAAGAGTAGATCATCCACGTACAATACAAGGAAGACAACCTTACTCTCTGCAACCTTCTTGTATACACAAGGTTCATCTACGTTTTTGATGAAGTCAAACTCTTTGACTGCCACATCAAAACAGATGTTCCAACTCCGCGATGCCTGCTTTAACCTGTAGATTGATTTAAGCAGCTTGCACACCTTTTCGCTGCTCCTACTATCTACGAAGCCCTCTGGCTGAGTAATGTACACTCTCTCTTCTAAATCACCATTTAGAAAAGCGGTCTTGACGTCCATCAGCCAGATTTCGTAGTCATGGTATGCAGCGATGGCAAGTAGGATCCGGATGGACTTAAGAATAGCCACTGGAGAAAAGGTTTCTTCATAATCGACACCTGGTCATTGATGAAAACCTTTTGCAACAAGTATAGCTTTGAAAGTCTCAACTTTTCCATTTATACCAAGTTTCTTCTTAAAGATCCACTTGCTCCCAATCGGTTTTACCCCTTCAGGAGCAACTTCCAAAGTCCATACTTTGTTGGTGTACATGGATTCCATCTCAGATCGCATTGCATCCAGCCATTTCACAGATTCCCCACTCGTGATGGCCTGCTCGAAGCTATTTGGGTCATCATCTTCCATGATGCAATCCTCGCTCCCACCATCAATGAGAAAACCGCAGTATCTCTCAGGTGGATGAGAAACCCTACTAGATCAACGGAGAGGCTGAGGTTCATCGGAGACTATCGAATCATCCGGCTCCACCAAATCATCGGCTGTAGTTTGTGTAGCAGGAACTTCTTCCAGTTCTACCTCATGACCACTAATTTCTTTCACAAGAAATTCCTTTTCTAAAAAGGAGGCATGCTGAGCAAGAAATACCTTTTGATTCTCAGGGTGGTAGAAGATATGCCCTCGCAAATACTTGGGATATCCTACAAACTTGCACAGAACTGAACTTGCCTCAAGCTTGTCCGGATTTTGCTTTTTAACATAAGCCGGACAACCCCATATCTTAATGAAATTAAGGCATGGTCTCTTCCCCTCCCATATCTCATATGGAGTGGTAGGCACGGATTTGGTTGGAACTCTATTCAATAGGTATGCGGCTGTCTCAAGCACATAACCCCAAAAGGAAAAAGGTAACTCAGCGTTACTCATCATAGAGCGTACCATATCTAATAGGGTGCGATTCCTCCGCTCCGACACACCGTTGTACTGTGGTGTATACTGAGGAGTAAGCTGAGAGAGAATCCCTTTCCCTTTTAGATACTCCAGGAACTCCGTGCTTAAGTATTCTCCTCCTCGATCAGATCGAAGGATTTTAATACTTTTACCCGTTTAGTTCTCTACTTCGCATTTATATTCCTTGAATTTCTCAAAACCTTCAGACTTGTGTTTCAATAGTTAAAAACACATGTCCGAATCTTGAGAGATCATCGGTGAATGTAATGAAGTATGAGAAACCATTCCTGGCATGTGTAGACACGGGACCGCATACATCACTATGTATCAGTCCCAAGAGTTCAGTAGCTCTTTCTCCGTGTCCTGTAAACGGAGTTTTATTCATTTTGCCTTTGAGACATGACTGACAAGTTTCATAAGATGTAAATTCGAACTGGTTCAAAAATTCATCTTTATGTAACTTAGCTAGTCGTGTCGCATTGATATGACCTAGTTTACAATACCACAAGAAGGATTCGTTCATTTTTGAACTTTTCCTCTTGTGTGTGTTCTGTACGTTTAGAATTGTATTTTGATTTAGAACATATAAACGGTTACATAACGTACTAAACCCAATCAACACTTGATTTACGAAAATAATCATAACATTATTCTCTACTAAAAAGTTATATCCTTCTTTATCTAATAAACAAATTGATATTAAATTGCATATCTTAGAGGGTATATAATAACAGTCGTTCAAGATCAATGTATTCCTATTTAGTAATACAAGGTGATATTCACCAACTGCTTTGGCTGCAACACTTGCACCATTCCCTACTTTTAGATAATGATCACCTTTTCCCCGTTCTCTACCTTTCTTTAGCCCATGTAACATATTACATATGTGGGATTCCGATCCGGTATCTAATACCCAGGACGTAGAGTGTACTAAGAAACAATTCTCGGTAACGAACACACCCAAAGAAGATGCATCAACATGTTCATTCCTCGTTCGGGTCGCGTAGGAATCCGGATATTCACCTATTTCCTGCTCAGACTTATAACAATTATAAGATAAAGCGGAACCAACATTCCCCAGCTCAGTATAACAAGTGGGTTCGGTCAATACATCCATATTATTATATTGATTAAGGCGTGTCATGGTCGCTACCTGGAGAGAGAGAAGAAAACACTTAGCGTATGCTCTTGCAAGATTAGATTGGTTATTATCTTATCTAATCAGGATGACTTTCACTGTTTTTATCAAATCTTCCTTCAAACCCTAAAAGGCAAGACTAGCCGGGATTAATTACACCCTACAAGTTCGCCAATCATTCAGCCAGGCCAGTGTCGGTACTTTGAGGGAGGTTCCCCGTGCTTTCGCACAAACCTAATTAAAATAAACCTCATTTTTCCAGTGGCATAACCCCGTTGACACCTTTCTAGTCACCTACTTGATCGGCTAATTGTAAAGTGCAAAACTCTCCCAGGAGCAACTCTTACTCGCAGTGGGTATCGGAATCCAACTATCTCGTAGAAGGTATGCAGGTATGCAATCTCATTGCAAATTTCAACACTTGAAATTCCCGATAAAGTTTTTCCCCCAACGACTTATGTCCTTGACGGAGGTCAACAAACCATAGGCCGCTAGTCAAGTTCAACCCGTACATTTCGTGATTGAATTAAACCCACCCGCACGACCCTTGACGGATGTCAATAAGGCCGTACGACTACCCTAATCCAATGGCATCATATGCGGCAGATAAGCCCTAATCAGCTACCGCACACTACGTCTTGACGGAGGTCAGCAAACGCAGCACGAATACTTAGTAGTACTTATCTGAAATGACGGAGGGCTATGACAGGTTTTTAAGAAAACCTTTTGCGTAATGAACATGATATCATTGTAGAATCGAGTGATTTTGAAAATGAGTGGTTTAAGCTCCGCTTTTTTTTAAAATCGAGTTTTTCAAAATAAACCGAGTGGGTGTAGCATCTACTAGCTTTTGCTAAAGAGGTCACTCCCGGTGATAGGATCTAGGCACTTTCCTCATCGAATGAGGTGTTGGATATTCATCAAGGAATACCACTATACAAAGCAAGAACTAGAGCTACCTTTTTGAAAATTTGATTCTACAATATCTTTAGGTTTCTTTCCTTTGAATTCCCATCATTTATGCTTCCTAAGCATCACAGATAAAGAAACGAAAATACAACGTACGCTTATACCATCCGCATTCGCCACGATTTCCCGTCATGCACTGTTAGGTTAGATAACTAACGACAGAGCGGGGGCAGGACTAGCGCGGATGCAAAACATAAGCAACGTTTATTATATATCATATATATAATATAAAATATTCATCTCAGGCAGTTATATGATCTCATCACAGAACATTGCAGCAGAAGTCAACATATGAAATATAGGATATACTAGAAGGTCCATGTTTTAAATCATGCCAGTAAAAAACATGGATTTCACGGTCGTGATGAATAGCCAAACCCACATCCCTAGACCCCTACGAGAGCGGAAAGCAACCCCGCCAATTCTAGAGTTAGGAGACCCAGACTCGACTCTTCGAGATGGTTTCCCACTGGACTCTAGAACCCGGTTACTTGTTCTCCTCGCCTTGGGTCTATCCTAATGCGGAAAAGTAAATAATATAAATCAATAGTGACATCATCCTCAACCCGAAAGTGTCCCAATAAAAGAATATTACATACAAATTTTTACATGAATGAAAATGAAAAACTCTCATCGCACGCAAAAACCCTGGCTATTCAACCACGACGATCCAATATAACATATCACAACAACACATAACATCACATGTCATTAACGTAAATAAATATGCGTATCCCAATTGCCATTGACGTATAGCAA
Organism: Agapanthus africanus; assembly: GCA_030015575.1. Classification (NCBI taxonomy): domain Eukaryota; kingdom Viridiplantae; phylum Streptophyta; class Magnoliopsida; order Asparagales; family Amaryllidaceae; genus Agapanthus; species Agapanthus africanus. The sequence continues at coordinate 221,402,531 of CM057338.1, forward strand.
TGAAACTGGCCATACACCACATATTACACTTACGGTCGCAGAGAAGAAATGAAAACTACAATAATTAGAATCCGCAACATCCTTAAACATAATAAACCCGAAATATCACATACTTCAGATTTCATGCCTAACCATATAAATTCCTTAGACATCATAAACCCGGAATATCACATATTCCGAATTTCATGCCTAACATTATAAATTCCCTAAACATCATAAACCCGGAATATCACATATTCCGAATTTCATGCCTAACATTATAAACCCGGCATTTTAGTCTCAAATTGAAACACTTTTCAATATCCAGTCGGGCAACTCAACAAGATTCCCAACAAATGCTCGTCGGAAGCATTAGTAGACGGCCACACCCCCGATGCCGTCGACGAAGTGCACTTAGGCGGAACACCGCGGCATCAAGCACCCAAACGGATGCTTTTGGCTACGGGGTCCTCCTATAATCACTTGGTCGGGGCTATGGGACGTGGCTATTTAGTAGTGTTACCCGGCGAGCATTCGCGTACTATACGAGATTGCGACAGAATTTCGATCCAAATCAGAACCCCGCGGCAACCGATCAAAAGAGACTAAATTGCTAGATTTAAAAAATACTAATTAGTTTTCACAAAAACTAATTATTGAGGATTCCAAATATTGTATCACAAATCACATATATCTAGACGATGTTAAACATTTCGATCGATTTATCAAACATCCAAAATTCCCAGAGACCTCAACACTTGAGTCACTGTTAAAAATACCCAGAGAGTGTCCCAAGTACCGACGGACCAACATAAGAAGGCACGCTCCCTGCCTTACCAACGGCACCACGGAACCGCCACCAAAACCATGTTTTGGCCGCGCTTCCGCTGTCGTTTGATCGAGTTGGGCCGTCGTTTTTCTTGTAGATCCATAGAAAAACCTGCACATTTTTCTGAATATTTTTAATTTGAAAAATTCCAACTTTTGGAAAAATTTCCAGAGAGTGGGATTTTTCGGTTTCGAATAGTCGATTGAACACTTTAACTTCGCCTAGACAACTCCTAATGCTCTAGCCTGGCTCTGATACTACTGCTGGGATCGCTTAGCACCCCCGACGGTTTTCGTCATGCATCAAGTATGCTATTTTAAAAAATTTAGGGTGCCGAGCGAGCCCAACCAAGGATCTAACTAGAGAATTAGGGTTATAATAGCATGTAAACAAACTTTACACTAAGTGATATAGGAATACAACCTTTGTAGACTGGTCCTTCTCTTCTAAAGCTCCGTGTAGTGGTACCTTTGCTCCAAGTAGTGGTGTCCCGGACTCTCCTTAAGCTCCACTATGCGAAAGGAACGAGCTTGCTCAAAGATTTTCAAGGCCGAAGATGATGTACCTCGAAGAATTTCTAACTCAAGCTACCTCTTCACTAACTGATGAATTAGTGAAGCAAACAACCTATACTAAATGGTTAGTTTGGTATACATTGATGAAGTAGGAATTTTTCTCACTTTAGAATTATTTTTCTCTTTTTCTTTTTCTTCTCACTTGAAAGCTAGAGAGCAAGAAAGGAGATGAAGAAGCGATCAAGTATGAACCATGAGTGAGAAAATATATCATATAAACTCATGTAGAGACTTAACCATGGCTAAAGATAATGGTTAGGTTAATAAATATCTAGAGTAAAACAAAATTAGTGGACTTAAGGCTTCTACATGCTTCCACAAGCATCTTAGCCATGCTAATTTCCACCTAATTTTGATTTTTCCCTCAATATTTAAACACCCAAATTATCTTTACTTTGGTATGAGTCTCATACACCCAAGTCCAATGTATCATCTAGCATGACACATAAATAAATACATTAATATATATCATATATATATTTATATGTATTTCGAGAAAATAATTCTTAAGTAAGCTAATATTAGTTAATATATATTAATATATCAAATATATAATTATACATTAAATTATTAAACCAACACTTGATTTAATAACCCATCTATATCACATACAACCGATTAATATCATTTACATGTATATCAAATATACATATAACAAATTATTGAATCAACACTTGATTCAATAATCCAGTTATATCACATATAATCTATATCGTGAGATTAGAATACTGTATCACATACAAGTATCAATCTTGGTTCCGCACATATCACATATATGCCCTACTTCATTTCGCTTGAGCCAAGAAACCTCTGTGTAGGACTCTAAAGACCCATCAATACGCCGGCAGTAGGTGATGATCATATCAGTCACCCACAAGCCGTCAGTAGTTGTAAATCCCCGTTTCCATTCTAATAAAAGTTTCTTATTCTCTGATTTTCACTAGTTTCTCTTCTTTCCTTCATATTTCGAATTGGGTATTAAGCTTAATATTTATATTCTTCCAAACCCTAAAAGTTAAAACCCAAGATTTAAAAACCAAAGCCGAATTAAAACCAAGGCTAATATAAATTAAAACCCTAAGTTTTATTCAGCCCACTTCTGTTTATTCCTAAAGGGAATTTCTTTTATATATAGCCCAGCCCTCACTATATTTTTCCCCAGCCTGATAGCATTTCCCTCAGCCCACTAATAATCTTTTAACCAATTTATAGAATTTTCCCGCGGCCCAATTTCCTTACTCAGCCCAATCCCATTTCTAAATAATTCCTTAACCCAAGTTTTGGAACCGGCCCGTTTCCTCGCCTGCAGCCCACGAAATATTTAAAAGGGAATCGTTTTAAAAAAATTAACCAAGCCTAATTTTCCTTTTCCCTCACTCACCCTCCACTGTTCATCTTCCTTCAAAAATTTATCCCAACGGTAACATCCCAAAATTCACGCGCGCGACCCGCCTCCTCCGCCGTCGCTCACGCCTCACGCCCACGCTCCTGCCGTTACCCCCACGTTTTCAACCTCGTCTCCATTATCCCTCTCACATCTCACTCCCCTCTCATTTTTTTCGAAAAATTCCTCATATCTCTCTCTCGAAAACTCACGAACCCACCGCACTCGACTCCCTCCGACGAAGGAGGACCTCCTCATCGACCCCACCGTTCTCACTCGCTCACTTCCCTCCACCAACTGAGCTCCCTACACAACCACCTTCGCCTCCAGCTTGCACACCCAACTCCCCTGCACACAACCCAATTGCAACCGAGCTCGGCCACCCTACATCCCTCGACGCCGGCGAACTCCCCACTACATCGCCGACCTCCCAACGACCTCCACCCCCTCAGCATCATCACCATCGCAGTAATCCCCTAGTCCACTGCTTAAACCTCTCTTTCTCTTCAAATCTCAAAATCCCATTTTTTTCAAGAACTTCACTATGCACGTTGCCGGAGCGACGCCGTCGACCGTCGGCCACCCCAATACACTCGCAGAGGATCATCAAGCACCCCTCAACGTCCAGGGACTGCAACGACTCCGGACAACCCCGACGCGAGATCCGCATCTAGATCCAAGCTCGCGCGAATCGGTTCCACGGCGTACAATGCGCGTTCGTGACATCGTTGCTGCCGTGCGACCCCGAGGCGCTTTCTAGGCAAGTGTTTACTTGCTACATGCTACAATATTAGTGGTACAACCTTAAAATCATATAATTATAAACTTATCGAATAACGATATATATTGTGACGTATGTGTTCGATGTATGATCCCAATGGAAACGATTGTTTATTTTGAATGAAATTGATATTTTCTGCTAGCCCACAGGATGTTAAATATAGTGTAGGAATCTCGCTGAAAAATACGATTGTTCGTGACAAAAAGTGATACCCCTATATATGTTGTTAAAACTAGAATTCTCTCGTACCTGAAAACGAATAAAATCACCATAAATCATATACAAATTGAAAAGATGCGTTCGAGGGCTTAAATCGAAGCCGACTCGACGATCTTTAATCCTATGTAAATTTCTGATCATTTCTGTTACGTAACCATGAAGATAATTGGATCGGAACACGACTCTGGACTGCAGTCCAGAGCGTTTCTGATTAGTGTGTTCTGTTCAAAGACCTGCGTCACTGTGTTTCCTGAAATCGAACGTTACGGAACTTTACAGTAGATTATAGATAATTTTGTTAGCTAAACAAAACAAGTGGTTCCATTCCGATTCATCACCGTTTGCTATTTTAAACTATATTTAAAAGGGCAGAACGTATAACTGTTCAGAACAGATTCTGAAATGACATATTGAGGTTAAAATGTGCATAACTTTCAACATACAGATGCGATTGAGGATCTTTCTATTGTGTTGAATACTCTATTGGAAACCCTAGATTTCATTTAACTGTAACATCGCTGAATTCTGAGCCCAACTGGGTGCAATTCGTGCCGCGAAACGGACGTTCAGTTCTGAAACTGAATTTCCAACCGCGAGCACTTAAAATGTAATATCTATATCTTGAAAACCGGAATCCCGATTGAACTGAAACAAATTTCGATGAATTACTGACTGATTGTTCTATATATCTTACTTACATCATTTTTGCTGAATTCTTAACATATTAATTTATGCAATTTATTTTAGTTCATGACATGCATGTTAATTCATAACATACAGAGCTTGTTGGTAGCATACAATACATATATCATACCCTTGTCATATACTCAGTGTTAGTGCGTGTGGACATTGCATTATCGTGCGTGATAGATGTTGGTTTAGGAGTGACGAGTACACCAATGGAAAGTGAATATTCGTGACAGTGATTGATACAGTGGACAGTGATGAAACCGTGCCATTGGTATACTTGTACACAACTAGATCAATATCATAAATAGTGTAACCTGGGAAAAAAGAGGAAATCAAAGTGGAAAGAGTATCGTATTTAGCGGGACCGTGTTTAGAGGATGATCATTCGAATCGTGATACTTATACGTGTAGTACAGGATCTAGCGATCCGGCTGACAGGGTTATGTCCCGGGCATGTGGGTCGTTGTCTCGGGTACGTACGAGACTCCTGTTAAATATGATCCTCCTTCCACTATGTGATTTCAAACATGACCTAGAGACCGATAGGGACACATATCATATTCTGCATCATATAGTGATATAGTGATTACTTGCATTATTCTCATACCAGTATTACCTCATTTACCTGTTTCATCTGATTATAATAATATTATTATTGTGTCGCTCTGACGACCTGAGTATGCATGCTCAGATTCCGCGGGAGGACCAGCACAGGAGACGGATCTATCCTTTGAGTTCACGGAGATATAGTTTGGTGTACCTTCTTCATTTACTGCTTTCCATAAAAGAGATTGTGAGATTGAACTTGGTTAGTTATTATTCTTATTATCTGTAATCTGTGAACAATGAAATTTTAATGTAATAATTTAGTGATGTGATTCCTTTAATACTGTGCTTTATTTACTGATTACCATGTAATGCTAGAAGCCGAAGTGTGACTACGGCGGGATGATTCCTTGACCGTAGGAGCATGGCTGGCCTAGTCATCCCTCATTTCCGTATTTTGGGAAGCGGGGCGTGACATGGTTTAGTTGGTATCAGAGACCGTGTTTAGTATCAAGGGATAACATTAACTATGCTATATTACGTTATTCTTGTTTCACTGCTCTTGATTTCCATCTTTGAATCTGATCCTATCCTTTTGAATCTTCCAGTGATATGACGTCCCCGAATGACCCCTCCTCGGACTCCAGCTCTCAGGACCGCACGGAAAGAATACTCAGTGCACTGACCACTCTCGCGGAAGCTCAGGAGAGGAAGACAGATTTGCTTACTGAGGGACTCAGGGCGATTACCGCCGCAGGAGGACCCTCCGCACTTATTACCGCCCCCGAAGGTGCTACTCCACCAGCTTATCAAGCTAGGACTGGTACCGTGTCAGACTTCCAACGGTTACACCCAGCTGCGTTCACAGGGCTAGCTGAACCCCTTGAGGCTGAACAATGGCTGGTGAACATGGAGAATTTATTGACAGCCGCCAGGGTTCCAGAGGAAGACAGAGTGGATGTGATAAAGATACAATTAGAAGACGAGGCCCGTACATGGTGGTCGGTAGAAGAAAGCAGACTTGAAGAGCCGATTGAATGGAGCAAGTTTAAGGAATGCTTCTTAGATCATTATTTTCCTCCCACAGCCAAGGCAGAAATGGAGGAAATGTTTATTCTTTTGAAACAGAATGGACGCCCAGTGGACGTTTATGCGGCAGAGTTCAACCGTCTGAGCCGCTTTGCTCCATACATGGTCAAATCAGAAGTCACCAGGGCCAGGCGTTTCCTTCAGGGGTTAGATTTTGAGTTGCAGCAGTTGATTGCTTCGTTGGATCTGCAGACTTTCGCACAGGTACTCAACGCGGCGAGAGTTCAGGAGCAATTGATTAACAAGTTCAGGAGACCCCCAGTCGTTCCAGCACGTACCCACGCGCCTTCTCGAGGAACCATACCGGTTCACAGAGCAGGAACGACACAAATGAAGCGCCCGTTAGTACCACAGCATCGCCCCCAGAGACAGGGCGTAACTTGCGGCTATTGCGGTAGAGGAAGGCATACCCAGAAGGACTGTCGCCGTGCCAAGGGACAGTGTTTGATTTGCGGTTCCAGTCAGCACAGGATTAACAGTTGTCCTGAGCGAGCAGAGATACAGGGAGGTTCTGGACCGCCACAGCAGAGGCCACAGGAGCAGAGACAACCATTTACAGGTCACGGTCAGGGACGGGCTTTCACCTTGACCGCTGAGCAGGCAGAAGCGTCCGGAGACGTGGTTACAGGTACTCTGCTCGTACATTCCTTGCTAGCTAGAGTACTTTTTGATTCGGGAGCATCGCATTGTTTCTTGTCTGAGCATTTCACTAATACACACTCAATACCACATGAACCACTAACCAAGGGATGGGAAATTCATACGGGTAATGGCATTATTATATCTAGTCGAGAATGTAGATTATGCCCGGTTGTAGTGTGTGGCAGGGAATTCTATGCGAATTTCCTCCTAATTGGGACAGACAGTTACGACGCAATTCTTGGGATGGATTGGATGAGCACTTTCCACGCAGTTATCGATTGTCGTGCAAAGAAGGTGATCTTCCGCATCCCTAATCACCCGGAGTTCATTTTCGAGGGCGGAAGCGAATCCTTAGAGCCAGCTAAATACAGAGCAAAGCCTAAGGAGCTGACAGCTATGGAGATTGATGGGAGCCCAGCCCCAGAAATTGTTCGGGACTTTCTAGACGTATTTCCCGAGGATTTACCAGGTCTACCACCTCCTCGAATCTTGGAATTCTCAATCGATTTGATTCCAGGTACAACCCCAGTATCCAGAGCCCCATACAGAATGGCACCAGTTGAATTGGCGGAATTGAAGAAGCAGGTTGAAGAACTTTTGGAGAAGGGATTTATTCGGCCAAGCACTTCACCGTGGGGTGCACCAGTTCTGTTGGTAAAGAAGAAGGATGGATCGCTGCGAATGTGTATAGATTATCGGGAGCTGAACAAGGTCACAATAAAGAACAAGTACCCAATCCCGCGTATCGATGACCTATTCGTCAGCTAAGTGGAGCCAAGGTTTTCTCGAAGTTGGACCTCCGTTCTGGATATCATCAAATCAGAGTAGCAGCCGAGGATGTATGCAAGACGGCTTTCAGGACCCGATACGGACATTACGAGTTCCTTGTGATGCCGTTCGGTGTTACCAACGCCCCAGCAATATTCATGGACTTGATGAACAGGGTGTTCGCAAAATACTTGGACACGTTTGTCGTTGTGTTTATCGACGACATACTTGTCTACTCGAAGACCCGGGAAGAGCATGCTGAGCATTTGCACACGGTCCTACAAATTCTTCGGGAAGAGAAGCTGTATGCGAAGCTGAGCAAGTGTGAGTTCTGGCTCGACAAGGTACAGTTTTTGGGACATATTGTTTCGGGCGAAGGCATCTCGGTGGACCCGGCAAAGATAGAATCTGTCAGAGATTGGCCGACGCCGAAGTCAGTGGCTGAAATCAGGAGTTTTCTGGGATTGGCAGGTTATTATCGGAGATTCGTCCAAGATTTCTCAAGGATCACGGAACCATTGACGAGGCTGACACGGAAGGACGTGCCGTTTACATGGACAGAGGAGTGCACTCAGGCATTCGACACACTAAAGCAGAAGTTAACTACGGCACCTATACTTACAGTACCAGATAATTCCGGTGGTTTGGTGATACACAGTGATGCCTCAGGAAAGGGTTTAGGCTGTGTTTTGATGCAGCACGGTCGAGTAGTTGCTTACGCCTCTCGACAACTGAGAAACCACGAGAAGAACTACCCCCACACATGTCTTGGAGTTAGCTGCGGTTGTTTTTGCGTTAAAGATTTGGAGGCACTATCTATTGGGAGAGAAAGTGGAGGTGTAAACAGATCACAAAAGTTTGAAGTATGCTTTCACCCAGAAGGAACTAAATATGAGGCAGTGCCGATGGCTAGAGCTGATGGCAGATTATGACTTAGACCTTCAGTATCACCCGGGGAAGGTGAATGTGGTACCAGATGCGCTCAGTCGCAAGCCAGCGGTCATGATGTTGACCGATCAGAGAAGCATTATTGAGGATTTCCAGAGACTTGAACTTGAGGTTGTTACGCCGAACGCACTTAGTCAATTTTGGCAACTACAGGTGCAATCTTCCCTAGTGGATCGTATCAAGATTGTACAAGTGGGTGATCCCCGATTGCAAAAGTTCAGAGAGCAAGTGGAAGCCGGATTGAGAACGGATTTGATTATACATGAAGATGGCTCTCTGAGATTCGGTAGCAGACTCTGCGTACCTAAAGGAGATGTACGAGAAGAAGTTTTGGCTGAAGCACACAGTTCAGCTTATTCTGTGCATCCAGGAGATACAAAAATGTATCAGGACCTAAAGCAGCACTTTTGGTGGAACGGAATGAAGCGGGAAATTGCGAGGTTCGTATCCAGGTGCTTGGTATGTCAGCAGGTGAAGGCAGAACATCAGAGGACAGCAGGATTGTTACAACCATTGCCGATACCTGAATGGAAGTGGGAGCACATTACTATGGATTTTGTGACGGCCTTACCACGGAGCCCTAGAGGCAATAACGCTATTTGGGTTATCGTCGATCGCCTCACAAAAGCTGCACACTTCCTACCTTTCCGAGTGGGACAGTCGACAGAATCACTGGCAGAAAGATATATGCAGGAGATTGTGCGACTTCACGGTGTTCCAGTCAGCATTGTGTCAGACCGGGACACGAGATTCCTGTCGCACTTTTGGAAGAGCTTACAGGAGAGTTTGGGAACCCGCCTTAAATTCAGCACAGCTTATCACCCACAGACGGATGGACAATCCGAGCGTACGATTCAGACGCTCGGGGACATGTTGAGAGCCTGTATGTTGGACTTTCAGGGTTTCTGGGAGGACCATCTGCACCTAGTCGAGTTCTCTTACAACAATAGTTATCAGGCTAGTATTCAGATGGCTCCTTTTGAAGCACTATACGGGCGGAAGTGTCGATCCCCAGTATGTTGGGATGATGTGGGAGAACGAAGATTACTGGGCCCCGAACTCATTGTTCAGACAGTTGACAAGGTCCAAATGATCAGGCAGCGTATTAAGACGGCTCAGGATCGACAAAAGAGTTGGGCAGATACCAGCATAAGGGCACTAGAATTCGAAGTCGGAGATCATGTGTTCTTAAATATTTCCCCTACTCGTGGAGTTATCAGATTCGGAAGTCGGGGAAAGCTTAGTCCCCGTTTTATCGGACCTTTTGAGGTGCTAGAGCGAGTAGGAGAGGTGGCCTATCGACTGGCCTTGCCTCCATCGCTAGCTGGTGTGCACAATACCTTCCACGTGTCACAGTTGTGGCGTTATGTTCGGGACGAGAGTCATGTCCTAGACCATTCAGAGCTAGTTTTGGGTACTGACTTATCATACGAGGAGCAGCGTACTACCATCCTCGACCGCAGAGAGAAAGTGCTGAAGAATAAGGTCATTCCGTTAGTCCGAGTGTCTTAGGGCGGTCGTTCCCCAGGAGAATCCACCTGGGAGTGGGAGGAAGACATCCGTGATCGTTATCCACATGTCTTTGTTTAGTACATTGTATTCTTGTGTCCTTATCAAATTTCGAGGACGAAATTTTTGTTAAGGGGGGTATGATGTAAATCCCCGTTTCCATTCTAATAAAAGTTTCTTATTCTCTGATTTTCACTAGTTTCTCTTCTTTCCTTCATATTTCGAATTGGGTATTAAGCTTAATATTTATATTCTTCCAAACCCTAAAAGTTAAAACCCAAGATTTAAAAACCAAAGCCGAATTAAAACCAAGGCTAATATAAATTAAAACCCTAAGTTTTATTCAGCCCACTTCTGTTTATTCCTAAAGGGAATTTCTTTTATATATAGCCCAGCCCTCACTATATTTTTCCCCAGCCTGATAGCATTTCCCTCAGCCCACTAATAATCTTTTAACCAATTTATAGAATTTTCCCGCGGCCCAATTTCCTTACTCAGCCCAATCCCATTTCTAAATAATTCCTTAACCCAAGTTTTGGAACCGGCCCGTTTCCTCGCCTGCAGCCAACGAAATATTTAAAAGGGAATTGTTTTAAAAAAAATTAACCAAGCCCAATTTTCCATTTCCCTCACTCACCCTCCACTGTTCATCTTCCTTCAAAAATTTATCCCAACGGTAACCTCCCAAAATTCACGCGCGCGACCCGCCTCCTCCGCCATCGCTCACGCCTCACGCCCACGCTCCTGCCGTTACCCCCACGTTTTCAACCTCGTCTCCATTATCCCCCTCACATCTCACTCCCCTCTCATTTTTTTCCAAAAATTCCTCATATCTCTCTCTCGAAAACTCACGAACCCAACGCACTCGACTCCCTCCGACGAAGGCGGACCTCCTCGTCGACCCCACCGTTCTCACTCGCTCACTTCCCTCCACCAACTGAGCTCCCTACACAACCACCTTCGCCTCCAGCTTGCACACCCAACTCCCCTGCACACAACCCAATTGCAACCGAGCTCGGCCACCCTACACCCCTCGACGCCGGCGAACTCCCCACTACATCGCCGACCTCCCAACGACCTCCACCCCCTCAACATCATCACCATCGCAGTAATCCCCTAGTCCACTGCTTAAACCTCTCTTTCTCTTCAAATCTCAAAATCCAATTTTTTCAAGCACTTCACTGTGCACGTTGCCGGAGCGACGCCGTCGACCGTCGGCAACCTCAATACACTCGCAGAGGATCATCAAGCACCCCTCAACGTCCAGGGACTGTGCAACGACTCCGGACAACCCCGACGCGAGATCCGCATCTAGATCCAAGCTCGCGCGAATCGGTTCCACGGCGTACAACGCGCGTTCGCGACATCGTTGCTGCCGTGCGACCCCGAGGCGTTTTCCAGACAAGTGTTTACTTGCTTCATGCTAAAATATTAGTGGTACAACCTTAAAATCATATAATTATAAACTTATCGAATAACGATATATATTGTGACGTATGTGTTCGATGTATGATCCCAATGGAAACGATTGTTTATTTTGAATGAAATTGATATTTTCTGCTGGCCCGCAGGATGATAAATATAGTGTAGGAATCTCGCTGAAAAATACGATTGTTCGTGACAAAAAGTGATACCCCCATATATGTTGTTAAAACTAGAATTCTCTCGTACCTGAAAACGAATAAAATCACCATAAATCATATACAAATTGGAAAGATGCGTTCGAGGGCTTAAATCGAAGCCGACTCGATGAACTTTAATCCTATGTAAATTTCTGATCATTTCTGTTATGTAACCATGAAGATAATTGGATCGGAACATGACTCTGGACTGCAGTCCAGAGCGTTTCTGATTAGTGTGTTCTGTTCAAAGACCTGAGTCACTGTGTTTCCTGAAATCGTACGTTACGGAAATTTACAGTAAATTATAGATAATTCTATTAGCCAAACAAAACAAGTGGTTCCATTCCGATTTATCGCCGTTTGCTATTTTAAACTATATTTAAAAGGGCAGAACGTATAACTGTTCAGAACAGATTCTGAAATGACATATTGAGGTTAAACTGTGCATAACTTTCAACATACAGGTGATATTGAGGATCCGTCTATTGTGTTGAATACTCTATTGGAAACCCTAGATTTCATTTAACTGTAACATCGCTGAATTCTGAGCCCAACTGGGTGCAATTCGTGCCGCGAAACGGACGTTCAGTTCTGAAACTGAATTTCCAACCGCGAGCACTTAAAATGTAATATCTATATCTTGAAAACCGGAATCCCGATTGAACTGAAACAAATTTCGATGAATTACTGACTGATTGTTCTATATATCTTACTTACATCATTTTTGCTGAATTCTTAACATATTAATTTATGCAATTTATTTTAGTTCATGACATGCATGTTAATTCATAACATACAGAGCTTGTTGGTAGCATACAATACATATATCATACCCTTGTCATATACTCAGTGTTAGTGCGTGTGGACATTGCATTATCGTGCGTGATAGATGTTGGTGTAAGAGTGACGAGTACACAAATGAAAAGTGAATATTCGTGACAGTGATTGATACAGTGGACAGTGATGAAACCGTGCCATTGGTATACTTGTACACAACTAGATCAATATCATAAATAGTGTAACCTGGGGAAAAAGAGGAAATCAAAGTGGAAAGAGTATCGTATTTAGTTGGACCGTGTTTAGAGGATGATCATTCGAACCGTGATACTTATACGTGTAGGACAGGATCTAGCGATCCGGCTGACAGGGTTATGTCCCGGGCATGTGGGCCGTTGTCTCGGGTACGTACGAGACTCCTGTTAAACATGATCCTCCTTCCACTATGTGATTTCAAACATGACCTAGAGACCGATAGGGACACATATCATATTCTGCATCATATAGTGATATAGTGATTACTTGCATTATTCTCATACCAGTATTACCTCATTTACCTGTTTCATCTGATTATAATAATATTATTATTGTGTCGCTCTGACGACCTGAGTATGCATGCTCAGATTCCGCGGGAGGACCAGCACAGGAGACGGATCTATCCTTTGAGTTCACGGAGATATAGTTTGGTGTACCTTCTTCATTTACTGCTTTCCATAATAGAGATTGTGAGATTGAACTTGGTTAGTTATTGTTCTTATTATCTGTAATCTGTGAACAATGAAATTTTAATGTAATAATTTAGTGATGTGATTCCTTTAATACTGTGCTTTATTTACTGATTACCATGTAATGCTAGAAACCGAAGTGTGAGTACGGCGGGATGATTCCTTGACCGTAGGCGCATGGCTGGCCTAGTCATCCCTCGTTTCCGTATTTTGGGAAGCGGGGCGTGACAGCAAACTAGCTGGACGTAACGGCTACCTGGGTATTAAGCAATCAGAAGATCAACAAGAAAGCTTGTCCATACTATCGTGAATCCAATTAGTAACACTACCGTATAGTCTGGTCTCTTCGTCTGATATGTCACATATCGAGTCTGGGGGTGGTAAATGTCAAACCCCAATAACTTGATATGTTATGCCGAAGTGAGGCTCATAACAGGTCGAGAAACTATTGATAAAACTTATTAGTAAATCTCAGTATCAGCCTTGGCCAGGGATTTTCTGTTATGGCCAATCGAGCACAGCGCAAGATCAACCCCCAATACCAGGAGAGACGAAACCCCCTATCGCTCATTGCCTCTATGTGACTCGGGACTGTACCCAAAAACTGTAAGTCTATGATGCACACCACACGGCTTGCGGGGAGGCGGAATACTTTAAAAATGTTTTTCTCGCACCAAAAGAAACTTGTTTTAGCTTTGTATCATGAACTTGTTCCACTTTTGGATCTTGTTTAAACCTTAGCTAAAAAAAATAAACTACTAGAGAGTGCTAACTACTAGGTTGAGAAGTTGTACCCTCGTGTCTAGTCCTTCGGTTCTTCAAGTGGCTCCTTGCTCCTTGGATCAACCTTCTTGTTGATCTCTTTTCTTGTGCTTCTTTTAGGTCCTTGAAGAGTTCGCTTGCCGGTCTCCTTTGCGTCAAAGATGGATCCATCCGAGGGCTATGGTCAAGCTCCAACCTCAAAGAGATACCTTAGTGATCTAACTTGCCAAGAGAGAAGACTAAGTTGATGTAGAATGAGTGTATTGGATTAATTAATCTCAAAACTCATTGTTTTGCAACACATGCAAGTGTTTGAGCTTGAGGAAGAAGGAGAGAAGAAAACCTAGGAGAGAGAATGCAATTTTTAGAATGAGTAGAGAATTAGTTGTAAGAATGGCTAAGTATTTGGCTAATAATTCAACCATGGAATTATTTAATCTCACAAATTACAACCTTACTTAAATAGTAACTCCAAAGTGAATAAACAAATGCTTAGTCATGCTTTCAACCCATGCCTCATTAATCTCCTCATTTCCACCCCATTAATCCTTTATGAAAAAAGAATAAAACAATAATGAGGTGTCTCCTTCTAGAAGCTCATTCTTATGAAATTACAAGAATGCCCTTTTTCCGTATTTTCATACCCGTATCCGTATTCCGAAAAATAAGGATACACTGAGATCAGTATAATCCAATACTACAATACTAGTATCCGGTTTAAACCAAAGCCCACTAGTATTATCCGTCCGATCATCATTCGAGTAGCCAGTACACGAATGCGATCGAAACCCTGCCGTAAGACCATAAGGCGTCTACATCGTCTCGCCTGATCCAGGGAAACCCTCTGTGTGGGACTCTAAAGACTCGACAGTACACTGGCAGTGGGTTTAACCACAAGTCCGTCAGTGGCACTAGCTGTACGTAACGGCAACCCAGGTACATGTTGAAAAGGAGGAAGACGAGCGAACTCGTCCGTAACCCCTACTAAGTATGTCCGTGACAATATCCGTGCAGTCCGGTCTGTTCGTCTGAGAGTACCGCATGTATGGTCTAGGGAGGTGGTGAACTTCAGACCCCTAACAACCATACAAGTCGTGCCGGTATGGCTCAAGACCATCCGAGAATCTACTGGTCAGTCCACCAGTAATTCTCAATCAGCCCTGGCCAGCGACTTATGGTAATGACCAACTGATCACAGTGTGATATCGACTCCCTATACCGGGAGAGACAAATCCCTAACAGTCGCTCACTGCCTCCATATGGCTCGGGACTGTACCCAACTAAAACCTGTTTGCACGACTCCTTTGAGCCGTGGTAGGGTAGTAATCAAAGCACAGTGGGAACTCACACGAGACAAATGACGACCTTAAGTCGACAGACTATCTGCACACATGTCATCTGAGAACTGCTATCTGACGCTAGGTATAATACCATCTAGTCAGTTCTCGGCGAGTCCTGTCTGGTGTACTCACACCCAGTGAGCATCAGTATACAATCTTAGGTGCACATCACCAATGGCTGCGGGACCAATCCATCGCCCCTCGTCAGGGTCTAGATATGTATACACTAGTCTACTCTGGAGCATCGATGCCCAGTCTCGATACTCCTGTGACTAGGGACATTTTAGGATGTGCCTATTGACCATCCGGCTCCCACAAGTATGACTGCCATCACAACGCTGGTAGTCAAGCATACACCCTATGGTCTTTATCAACATGTATACAAAGTAAAATATATCACATGTTAAGATAAAGACAAACCAAATAGCATACTATCATATCAAGCAAGATTGTCATGTACATACATATCCCTAGAATCCTATACAATGAAGGCCTCTAGGGCATATATATCCAACAATCTCCCACTTACACTGAGGCTTGTAATTGGCGCAATGAATACCCACTGTCTGCACTAGATCCAGTTGCTGGCGTACCGCATGCCCAACATCTCAAACAGCCTCTCGAACTGGACTTGAGGTATTGCCTTGGTTTATGGATCTGCTGTGTTGTCTTTTGTGTCCACTCTCCGCACCTCGATCTCCCGGCGATCCACGATCTCCCTGATCAGGTGATACCTCCTCAAGATATGCCTGGATTTCTGATGGGACCTTGGTTCCTTCTCTAAAGCTACAGCCTCATTGTTATCACAATACAAAGGTATTGGATTGGAAATGGACGGAACCACCTGAAGTTCATAGATGAACTTCTTCATCCAGACAGTCTCTTTTGCGGCATCGCTAGCAGCTATATACTCACCCTCTATAGTTGAGCCTGCGATGGTATCCTATTTGGAACTCCTCCAACATACCTCCCCTCCATTGAGGGTAAACACAAAATCCGAAACGGATTTAGAGTCATCTTTGTCACTTTGGAAGCTGGAGTCGGTAAAAGCCTCGATCTGGAGGTCTCCATTACCGTAAACCAAGAACATCTCCTTAGTACTTCTCAGGTACTTGAGAATGTTCTTTACCGCTATCCAATGCCTCTCACCAGGGTCAGACTGATACCTGCTTACTACACTAAGTGCGTAAGCTACATCTGGTCTGGTACATAACATCGCATACATTATGGATCCTACTGCCGAAGCGTAGGGTATAATGCCTATGCGAGCCCTCTCTTCTTCAGTCTTTGGAGACATCTCTTTGGAGAGGGTGATCCCGTGACAAGCGGGTAAATTACCGCGCTTGGAATCTTCCATACTAAATCTCTTTAGTATAGTGTCAATATACCCGGACTGTGAAAGTCCCAACATCTTTTTGGATCTATCACGATAGATCTTAATGCCCAGAATGTAGGATGCATCTCCCAAGTCTTTCATGGAGAATTTCTGTGACAAGAAGAGCTTCACTGATTGTAGCATAGGGACATCATTCCCTATCAGTAGTATGTCGTCGACATACAAAACGAGGAAGACTACTGCTCCTTCAACAATCTTCCTATAAATGCATGGTTCATCTATATTTTTGATAAAGTCAAATTCTTTGACCATCTCATCAAAGCAGATGTTCCAACTCCGCGATACTTGCTTTAATCCATAAATGGATTTAAGCAACTTGCACACCTTTCCGCTGCTCCCACTGTCTAAGAAACTTTCTGGTTGATCCATGTAAACATTTTCTTCTAAATGTCCATTTAGAAAAGCTGTTTTTACGTCCATCTACCAGATTTCATAGTCATGGAAGGTAGCAATGGCAAGCAGGATCCGAATGGATTTAAGCATAGCTACTGGGGAAAAGGTTTCATCATAGTCCAATCCTGGTCTTTGACGAAAACCTTTTGCAACGAGTTTAGCTTTGTAGGTTTCCACTTGTCCAAATGCACCAATATTCTTTTTGAAGATCCATTTGCATCCAACTGGTTTCACCCCAGGAGGAGCAACATCTAAAGTCCATACTTTATTGGTGTACATGGATTCCATTTCGGATCTCATAGCATCCAGCCACTTCACCGAGTCTTTACTCGTGATATCCTGCTGAAAATTAGTAGGCTCATCATCATCGATGATGTAATCCTCTCGATCTCTATCTACAAGAAACCCATAGTATCTTTCAGGAGGACGAAAAAGCCTACTAGATCTGTGGAGCGGCGTTGGTTCGTCGGGCTCTATTGAAACCTGATTTTCTACTAAGTCATCGGCGGTAGTTTAAGGTTCTGGAATTTCTTCCAGCTCTACCGCGCTCCCACTAATTTCTTTTGCAAGAAATTAGCTCTCTAAGAAGATAATGTGGCGAGCGACAAACACCTTTTGTTCTTCAGTATGGTAGACAATATATCCCCTTGAATGCTTGGGGTATCCTACAAACTTGCACAAAACTGATCGTGCCTCGAGCTTGTCCGGATTATATTTTTAACAAATGCCGGACACCCCCATATCTTGATATACTTAAGACATGGTCTCTTCCCGCTCCACATTTCATATGGAGTAGTAGGCACAGACTTGGTCGGAACCCTATTCAATAGGTATGCAGCTGATTCTAGCGCTAAACCCCAGAAGGAAAGTGGCAACTCAGCACTACTCATCATTGAACGCACCATGTCCAGCAGCGTTCGATTCCTCCTTTCTGATACACCATTATGCTGAGGTGTATATGGTGGAGTAAGCTGAGAGAGAATTCTATTCTCTTTTAAGCATTCAAGGAAAATGGTACTTAAGTATTCTCCACCTCGATCAGATCGAAGTGTCTTGATGCTTTTACTAGTCTGTTTTTCCACTTCATTTTTATACTCCTTAAACTTCTCAAAAGCCTCGGATTTATGCTTCATTAAAAACACATGTCCATACCTCGAGAAGTCATCAGTAAAAGTGATGAAGTAGGAGTGACCGCTTTGTGCATGTGTAGACATCGGACCACATACATCGCTGTGTACAAGTTCTAAGAGTTCCGTGGCTCTTTCTCCGTGTCCGGTGAACGGGGATTTGGTCATCTTTCCTTTGATACATGATTGACAAGTTGCATACGATGAATATTCAAACGGATCTAAATATCCATCCTTATGTAACTTAGTCAACCTTGTTTCGTTTATATGACCAAGTCTACAATGCCATAGGAAGGCTTGGTTTGAATCTAGAGCCTTCCTTTTAAGCGTGTTTTGAATATTGAAAACTTGAGGTTGATTAAGTATGCCAAACCCAATCATTTCTTGATTTAGGAGAATTTTCATGACATTTCTTTCAACTGCAAAATTATATCGTTCATTAGATAACAAAGATACTGATATAATATACACAGCATACTGGGAATACAAAAACAGCTGTACAACACCAAAATGTGCCCACTAGTCAACCCCAGGTGATATTCCCCCATTGCAACAGCATCTACATTCATTTCATTGCCCATCCATAAGGTCATATCACCTGTCTTCAGTGCTCTACGGTTTCTCAGAGCCTGCAAAGAATTACAGATGTGAAAACCAGAACAGGTATCAAGTACCCATGATGTAGAGTTACTGAAAGACAATTTTTGATTACAAACACACCTGAAGCAGAAGCAGCAGCTTGCTTCGTGTCCTTGGCTTTGTAAGCCATGCAATCCTTCTTCCAGTGCTCTTGCTTGTGACAATAGTAGCATTCGTTCTTATCCGCCTACACCCTTCCTTCCTTGTTCGTTCCCTGCACCTTCTTGACCCCACCTTTCGGTTTGGTGGCTTTCATCTTCTTCTTTCTCTTAGCTTTCGCTTTGGATTTAGAAAAGGATGATTGGCCAACATACAGAACGGGGGTCTTCTCCTTTTTCAAGGAGGTCTCTGCTACCCTCAACATGTTTAGGAGCTTTGGAAGATCAGCTTCCATTTCGTGCATGTTGAAGTTCGGCACGAACTGAGAGAAGGTGTGGGGAAGGGACTGCAAAATTAAGTCGATGTATAACTCATTCTCTAGCACGCATCCCAGGTTTGCGAGTTCCTCAATAAGGCTGATCATTTTCAGGACGTGCTCTCCCACATGTGATCCTGGAGATAACCTCATCTGGAATAGTTTCCTTGAGGTCCCGTACCTCGCGATACGGGAGTGCTCTCCATACAGTTCCTTGCAATGGAGAAAGATGGATATAATATCCATACTCTCGTGCTATTTCTGGAGTTCATTGTTCATGGACGCCAGCACGATACACTTAGCTCTTTCGCAGTCTAGATCCCAAGTTTTGCGAACCTCCTTATCCGCAACTGAGGAATCAGGTCCTGAGATAGGGGGAGGAACAGCGGTGGTAACATATGCAACTTTGTCATAAGTCAGTGCAATGTTGACATTCCTTAGCCAATCTTTATAGTTTGGCCCGGTCAGTGTATTCTTTTCAAGTAATAGTTTTAGTCCTGTCATGGTAGTTGCCAGAGAGAGAGAAAAGAAACA
This sequence comes from Agapanthus africanus, assembly GCA_030015575.1. Lineage (NCBI taxonomy): Eukaryota > Viridiplantae > Streptophyta > Magnoliopsida > Asparagales > Amaryllidaceae > Agapanthus > Agapanthus africanus. The sequence continues at coordinate 221,422,220 of CM057338.1, forward strand.
CTCAGCATATGCTCTTGCAAGTTTTGATTGGTTTATTAGTTTATCTAAACAAGATGGCTCCCACTGTTTCCTCAAATCCTTCTTCAAATTTTAAAAGAAGAATTAGTTAGGATTAATCGCACGTCACAATACTTGCTTAACCTTTTAGCCAGGCCAGTGTTAGTACTTCGAGGGAGGTTTTCCAACGCTTTCGCGAAGTTCCTTAATTATATAACCTCTTTTTTCTGGAGGCGTAGCCCCACTAACACCTTTCTAGACACCTACTTGGTTTATAGCATTGATTGTTATGTGAGAAAATCTTCCGAGAGTAATCCTACTCATCAGTAGGATCGGGATCCAACTATCATCGCATGATGCCCTAGATGGAAGGCACTCTAGTCACCATACTCCAGAAGGTATGCTAAATCTTCAAATTTCCTTTATATTTGAAACTCCCGATGTGATATTTACCCCAAGCTCTTATGACCTTGACGTAGGCCAACAAATCATAAAATGCAAGTCAAGTTCTACCCGTCATTGTCCTGATTAATTTAGATCCATCCGTACTCGTCCTTGACGTAGGCCAACAAGGATGTACGACGGTCCTAAACTAATGCATCTATCTGTACAACAAATAAGCAACACATTGCTACCATACACTATGCCTTGATGTAGGACAACAAACATAGCATGAATACGATGTGTTGTTTATTTGAAACGACGGAGGGTTACGGCTGGTTTTTGATGAAGCCGTTAACGTAGTGAACTTGATATGATCGAAGGAACCAAGATAGCCTTTTAAAAGGAGTGGTTTATGCTCCGCATTTAAAATTTGCTTTTTGAAGAAAACCGAGTGGTTTTGAAATTGTTCCAACGATTTAGTTTAGGTTTATTTTCTTTGCATTAATGAATTAATGATGTCCCATCATTTAATCCTACCATTGCAGAAAACAAAAAAAATACAACGTACGCTTATGCCATCCGCATTCGCCACTGGGCCCCGTCATCACCCGTTAGGTTACTTAACTAACGACAGAGCGGGGGCTGGACTAGCGCGGGTGTAAAACATAAGCAATGCCTAATAAATATCATATACAGATATATCCATTCGTCGCACGCAATAATAGGCATTCCAAATCACAGATGAACATATTGGATATACTAGGAATTCCGCACTTCGTTTAAGCCCATAACGAAGGACGGGTTCCACGGCCGTGATGAATAGCCAAAACCCCACCCTAAACTCCTACGGGTGCGGCAAACTACCCGCCAAGTACCAGAAGTGAAGCAGTCTCCCTCAACAACGTGAGTAGGCCACTATGCACTTCAAAGTACCCGGTAGTTTGTGCACCCCACCTTGGGTCTATCCTAAGAGCAAAAACGGTAAAAGAAAATAATACAACGGTGGCTACAACCTCAACCCGGATGTGCCCCACAAAAATAATATTACATCAATTTTACAAATTACATTGAATGAAAGAAAAGAAAACACTCGTCTCAAACCCCCCGGCTATTCATCATCGACGATCCAATAAGATTCATATACATAAACCAATCATCACAGATATGTGCAACCCCCACTAATCTTCGTATAGCGATTAGCAGACGTTTCAAAACACATATAATATTACAGAAGAACCGATTAGCTAAAGCAATTAGAATTTCGATCGATTAAGAAAATTTGAATCTACCCCAAGTTCCATACAGTACACAAACTATCTGGGCAGAAGCAAAATATTCCAAAAATCACAAATCCAGAAAATGAGAAAATCAGAAAAAATTTGGACCGAATCGGAGTCGACTCGGCAGCGGATTGGCGACAGAACGCTGGGTACTGCCGCGGTTCCGCGGTGGTCTGACCGATTCATGAGCCCAAATTTCTTCTATGTTCTTAAAAAACCCTGCATGTATTTTTAAGCCTTCTGAAAAAATTTTACGACCAGATTTTAAAATCGACAGAAACATGCATTTTCGGATGTGATTTCGGGACTTTTCCGGCGATCGAATTTCTATCACTTTGCTAACAAGTTAGTTAAGGTTTAACCAGGCTCTGATACCAGTGTAAGTCCATGATGCACACCACACGGCTTGCGGGGAGACGGAATACTTTAAAAATGTTTTTCTCGCACCAAAAGAAACTTGTTTTAGCTTTGCATCATGAACTTGTTCCACTTTTGGATCTTGTTTAAACCTTGGCTAACAAAAATAAACTACTAGAGAGTGCTAAGTACTAGGTTGATAAGTTATACCCTCGTTTCTAGTCCTTCGGTTCTTCAAGTGGCTCCTTGCTCCTTGGATCAACCTTCTTGTTGATCTCTTTTCTTGTGCTTCTTCTAGGTCCTTGAAGAGTTCGCTTGCCGGTCTCCTTTACGTCAAAGATGGATCCACCTGAGGGCTATGGTCAAGCTCCAACCTCAAAGAGTTACCTTAGTGATATAACTTGCCAAGAGAGAAGACTAAGTTGATGTAGAGTGAGTGTATTGGATTAGTTGATCTCAAAACTCTTTGTTTTGCAACACATGCAAGTGTATGATCTTGAGGAAGAAGGAGAGAAGAAAACCCAGGAGAGAGAATGCATTTTTTAAATGAGTAGAGAATGAGTTGTGAGAATGGCTAAGTATTTGGCTAATAATTCAACCATGGATTTATTTAATCTCACAAATTACAACCTTACTTGAATAGTAACTCCAAAGTGAATAAACAAATGCTTAGCCATGCTTTCAACCCATGCCTCATTAATCTCCTTATTTCCACCTCATTAATCCTTTATGAAAAAAGAATAAAACAATAATAAGGTGTCTCCTTCTAGAAGCTCATTCTTGTGAAATTACAAGAATGCCCTTTTTCCATATTTTCATACCCGTATTCCGAAAAATACGGATACACTGAGATCAGTATAATCCAATACTACAATACTAGTATCCGGCTTAAACCAAAGCCCACTAGTATTATCCGTCCGATCGTCATTCGAGTAGCCAGTACACAAATGCGATCGAAACCTTGCCGTAAGACCATACGACGTCTACATCGTCTCGCCTGATCCAGGGAAACCCTCTGTGTGGGACTCTAAAGACTCGACAGTACGCTGGCAGTGGGTTTAACCATAAGTCCGTCAGTGGCAATAGCTGTACGTAACGTCAACCCAGGTACATGTCGAAAAGGAGGCCGACGAGTGAACTCGTCCGTAACCCCTACTGAGCCTGTCCGTGACAATATCCGTGCAGTCCGATATGTTCGTCTGAGAGTACCGCATGTATGGTTTAGGGAGGTGGAGAACTTCAGACCCCTAACAACCGTACAAGTCATTCCGGTATGGCTCAAGGCGATCCGAGAATCTACTGGTCAGTCCACCGGTAATTCTCAATCAGCCCTGGCCAGGGACTTATGGTAATGACCAACCGATCACAGTGTGATATCGACTCCCTATACCGGGAGAGACGAATCCCTAACAGTCGCTCACTGCCTCCATGTGGCTTGGGACTGTATCCAACTAAAACTTATTTGCACGACTCCTTTGAGCCGTGGTAGGATAGTAATCAAAGCACAGTGGGAACTCACACGAGACAAATGGCGACCTTAAGTCGACAGACTATCTGCACATATGTCACCTGAGAACTGCTATCTGACGCTAGGTATAATACCATCTGGTCAGTTCTCGGCGAGTCCTGTCCGTTGTACTCACACCAGTGAGCATCTGTATACAATCTTAGGTGCACATCACCAATGGCTGCGGGACCAATCCATCGCCCCTCGTCAGGGTCTAGATATGTATACACTAGTCTACTCTGGAGCATCGATGCCCAGTCTCGATACTCCTGTGACTAGGGACATTTAAGGATGTGCCTATTGACCATCCAGCTCCCACAAGTATGACTGCCATCACAACGCTGGTAGTCAGGCACACACCCTATGGGCTTTATCAACATGTATACAAAGTAAAATATATCACATGTTAAGATAAAGACAAACCAAATAGCGTACTATCATATCAAGCAAGATTGTCATGTACATACATATCCCTAACATCCTATACAATGAAGTCCTCTAGGGCATATATATCTAACAAAAACCACTTGTTTGCACGCTCTGTTGAACGTGGTAGGGTGAAAATCAGAGTACGGTAGGAATCACACAAGACTCTATGACGATCTCGGGTCTACAGACTAATCTGTACCAATGTCACCAGAGAACAGCTATCTGACGTTAGGTATAATACTATCTAGGAGTTCTCGGCGAGTCCTGTTCAGTGTACCCAGTCTCCACTGAGCACCCGTATACAATCTTTGATGTCAACCACCAATGGATGTGGGATCATCCATCGCCCATCAAATGGGTCAAGAAACGTATACGCTAGTCTACTCTGGAATATCATGCCCCGTTTCGATACACCTACCACTAGGAATAATTAAAGGATGAACTTGTGGACTACCCTGGCCCCACTAGTATGATCTGCATCATAATCCTGGTAGTCAAGTATACATCCTAAGGGCTTTACCAACATGTGAGAGCAAGACAGTATCACAATACTAGTCTACATGTTAAGATAAAGAGTAACGAGATAGCATACTATCATGTCGAGCAAGAAATTCTTCTCTCTATATATATCCAAGCATCCATTATAATATACAATCATGTATAATAATGGCCTCTAGGACATACGTACAACTAACAGGCTTGGCCTGAGAGTTGTTTCAAGTCCTCCTCAGTTGTTACCATTTCGTACCTAGCGTCTTATCCTGCCCCACTGTCGTTTGACGACATTCCTCGGACAAGAAAACAAAAAATAGGAATTCCGCCAACTGTGAGCAGTAAACGGTAGTGCACATATCAAATAAGAAACATGTGTTAATCAGTGCAAGATAACTAGAATATCACGATATTCGAGATTTCAGTGTTATTAATTATAAGTATAAGCTCGATTTGTGGAGTTTTATTATCTAACCAACTTATTCCGTAATACCACGGAACAACAGCAATACGTGATCAAGATTTATATATAATGCAATGTACCATTTTTCTATGGTACCATGAGAACGAAGATATGATCCTCCGTTACACATAAATACCCCTTTTCTTCAAGCAAATATATATATATAACCAATAATTGGTGTATATTATACATGTCATGTTTACGAGATTCAAGAGTTTCAAGTATTCAAGTAGTTCATGTCAAGTTAATGTCGAGTTCAGGTCAAGATAAAATAACCGCAGGAGTATTCACAGACCCAAGGCTATCATTCAGTGTCACGCCCCGCTTCCCAGAGTACGGTAAGGAGACGTGACGGGTCACACGACATATTTACTCAGAAGTAAATACGTCAAGCGTAATTAAGCAATATAATTTAAATGTACACAAGAAAGACATGAGATGTAGATGAACAGCAACTTTTTATTTATTAAACATTTCTTTACAATACAACTGGAAAATAAATACAATACTGGAAATCAATGCCTAAACAATGGCATGAAGTGAAAGTAAAGTATATATAAGTGATTAAAGCTCTGGGTCTTCTGCAAACTGCTTCAAGTCGTCTGAGCTGGGATCGATATCCAAAGAATCGGATCCTCCTGACAACATTCTAAAGAAAGAATAGAAAAGAAATGTCGTCAGTGAACAATCGCTCAGTAAGTCCCAAAGAGAGATAAAAATAGAATAAATAAATAGAGGGTATAACTGTTATAATTTATGTTTGTTATGTTATCGCTGTTATTTGTAGTCTGGTATAGAATATACCAGTGTATACGAGAGGAGTCCAACTATTTCGTAGACTAAGGTATATGGAGCATAAGGAACCGCTAAGCCACGGAACAACAGCAACGAATATTCAGGTTAGGTGTATTAAAGTGAACATCATCGTGCCATTTTTAACACATTCCATACCAATCTATCCCTTTTAAACCCCGTAATATTTATTGTTGTAGGGTTCCTAGGCACACTAATGAGGTCTCACAAGGCATCAACCATGCCAATTTCAAATTTTACGGTTGCCGAGAAACCCTAATACGGATCGTTGACTAGAATTTTAGGCAAAACTAAAACAAGTAAACTACTTTACTCTAAGTGAACGGAAATACAACCTTTGTAGATCCGGTTCTCCACCTCCATAGCTCTGTGATGAAGTCCCCTCGCTGTACAAATCGCATCCCGGACTCTAGCATCGGCTTCATCGGAGAAATGGGCGGGCTTGGTCGTCGGCTACGATGCCGAAGATGATCTACGTCGAGGCATCACAAGATCAAGCTCCCACTTCACCAAGTCATGAAACTTGTAAAGAAAACACCCTATACTACTTGGCAAGAGGTAGAGGATGAAGAAATAGGAAGTGGGTTCACTTTAGAATTGGATTTCTCACTCATTTGCTCAAGTTGCCATTGATGGAGCAAGGTTTCTTCTTGAAGAAGAAGAAGAAGAAGAAGATAATATTATGATAAGTATATTTTCAAAAGAAAATAAAATGTATACTTATCATAATCCAACCATGGTCAAGTGTAGAGAATAAACTAGGGTTAGGTCAATGGTTAGGGTTAAGCATGAAGACAAAATGGTCACTTAGTCAAAGATGCCTTGAAGCTTCAAGAAGCTTCAAGCAAAGAACAAAGAAAGCCACCATTTTCTCTTTATCATTTCCAAAATAAAATAAATGAATAAGAAAATGAAAACCCTAACCAATATACAACAATGGTTTAATCTTTACACAAACCCTAGTGAGCATGTATCATCAAACATGATACAAACTTGTGTACAAAAGTATATCACATATACAATGTGCACAAACAAGTGAGAAAAACCATTTAAAGTGAACCAATACTAGTTAATGCAAAGTAATATATCAAATATATAATTATGCATTAAATCATTAAATCAACACTTGATTTAACGATCCGGTCATATCGCATATAACCGACTAATATACAATGTATCGATTTATCGAATCAATCCTTGATTCGATAACTAGGTTATATCGCATACAACCATATCGATACATTCATCGCGAGAATGAAATACGGTATCACATACACGCATTATTCTTGATCCCGCACATATCTCATATGCGCTCCTATTTCGTTTCGCTTGAGCCAGGAAACCTCTGTGTAGGACTCTAAAGACTTGTCAATACGCCGGCAGCAGGTGATGATCATATCAAACACCCACAAGCCACAAGCGGTCTGTAAACGTAACGGCCACCCGGGTATTGAGCGATCAGAAAATTGACGAGCAAGCCCGCTCACACTCCTGTGAATCCAACCAGTAACACTTACCGTACAGTCCGGTCTCGTCGTCTGATATGTCGCATATCTCGCCTAGGCGTGGTAAACGTCAGACCCCAATAGCTCGATAAGTCGTGTCGATATGAGGTCTATAACAATTCGAGAAACTACTGGTAACACTTACCAGTAAATCTCAGCAACCCTGGCCAGGGATTTCCGGTTATAGCCAATCGAACACAGCGCAACATCAACCCCCTATACCGGGAGAGACGAATCCCCTCCTATCGCTCATTGCCTCCATGTGATTCGGGACTGTACCCAAAAACCATCGTTTTGCACGCCCTCTTGGACGTGGTAAGGTGGAAATCAAAGCACAGTGGGAACCACACAAGACTCTATGACGATCTCGGGTCAACAGACTACTCTGTACCAGTGTCACCAGAGAACTGCCATTTGACGTAAGGTATAATACCATCTGGGAGTTCTCGGTGAGTCCGTCCAGTGTACCCAGTCTCCACTGAGCACCCGTATATCATCTCTGATGTCAAACACCAATGGATATGGGATCATCCATCGCCCATCTGTATGGGTCGAGAAGGTATACGCTAGTCTACTGTGGTATATCGATGCCCCGTCTCGATACACCTACGACTAGGGACCTTGAAGGATGTACTTATGGACTACCATGTCCCCACTAGTATGATCTGCATCATAGTCCAGGTAGTCAAGTACACATCCTAAGGGCTTTACGAACATGTAACAGAGAGACAATCAGTGTACACGTTAAGGTAAAGATCAACCAGATAGCATACTATCATGTCGAGCAAAAAAGTCCTCCCTATATATGTCCCAGCATCCACTACAATATACATCCTATGTACAGTAATGGCCTCTAGGGCATACATATAACTAACAATTGTATATATATTTGTAGTGATTTGTAGATATAAGACTTGCCGAAACCATGATATCAATTGTTCATATAAACGGATAAGGATATAAACGGATAGTCATGTGTAGACAAGTCAATGTATATCCATGGTTCGGTCAAATCAAGTCATGTTGATATAGATGGATTCATGTTGTAATAGAATTATATCAAGTATAAATTGTATTCGGATTAAACTGAGACTCTGTTTGAGTCATACAGTTAAACAGAATTGAAGTCCTGAATTAGGTTTTGAAGTTATCGGTAACTACTGCACATGGACGGCAGGATTTGTGTCTTTTTCCAAGACAATTACCGCTACCTTAAATAGGTGAGCACCCACTTTCTCCAGCTCCGTGAGGCACAAGAGAATTGGTCCCGCTTAAACCTATATTTACTAAGGTCCTTATTGTAAATTAATATAACTTAAGAAGGTTTTATGAAAAATAGTTTTGATATATTTTCAAAATAAACCTCAAGTATTTATTTATCGTCTTTAGGGTTTTCATAGATGTAATTTTTATAAGATGAGATAATCTAGTGGATATAAACCTAAATTGAATAGTATATGGTATTTTCATGTAAATTGACTTGTATTGATTTCTGATGGTAGTTTCATGAAATTTGGGATTCCTTTGTTTAGAAAACATGAATATTTTTATGTATATTTAAAATAGATAGATTGATAATATTATATATAATTATTAGAAAATAAATTTATTTATTAAATAGAAATCACGTTTTCTTAAAAATTGTAATATAAATTCCATCGAGATCGTATGCTCCGTGAGGAGGTCTGCATCTCGCCCTACTAGTCCGATGAATGTGCGATAACCCGCACCACCAAATCGGATTCCCCAAAAGTGGGTTGTAAGGACATAATCGTAAGGAATTTGATTAAAACAATTTAAAGAAATACGGTTTTATTAGTTTAGGGTATTTTAATGTAAAATTTTATTTGACCCACAAAATATTGTTCCAAAAGCCATCGTGCTATATTATGATGAGTGTTTTGATGAGGTAGGTCATTACCTCGTGAGTTTTCTAAAGATAATATGAGCAAATATGATAAAATAATGTCGCGGGTAAACTTTGTGGTATTTAATCGTAAAAGTGAAATAAAAGTTGTATAACATTGTATTTTGAATTAAAACTTGTTCTAAATGTTGTTTTATGGTTTCTAAACAATATATAAAGAGATGGTTAATTTGCTGTTAAGAAAAGTTGGGTTTTTAACGAAATTAGAATCGGAAGTCGGAATAACTCCGCTTCGGACGAGTTTTAATAAGAGATCGTTTTAGAATAGAAAGAGAGGAGAGGAGAGGGGACTTACAGGTTTGGAGAAAAGAGAAGAGCTATAGGAACAAGTTCTGAACTTTATGGAGTCGCGGTATCGCCGGATTTGTCCTGATTTGTCGCCGGAAGGTGACCTTGGGCTAACTCCATTTGTACAACTATTTGGACTTGGAAAAATTTGAGTGTTTTGATGATAGATTTCAGAATAGAGAAGGCTAGGGTGTGGGGGTGGTATTTATATGATAGAATTAGGGTTTAGAGTGTTAAAAATGAGAATTAAAATGCATTAAAATTTTGTTTTAAAGCTAATTTTAATTCTCTGGATATTTGCAGGTAATTCAAATAGAAGAGGAGTAGTGGGGGGGCCAAGGGGTTAGGGTAAAAAAAAAAGGGGCATTTGCTACGGTCTGGCCCGGCGGCCCCGGCCCAAGAGTCTCCTTCACCGACCGATGGTGGGGGTGGGGTGTTTGGATTGAAGCCACATGTCATGTTCAGTATATATAACATTTTCCATATATTTGATTTTAGTCACTTTTTATTTTTACGTGTATTGCACGTGTAAACTTTTAGGCTTCCAAAAATTTTTTTTAAAAAAATCATAAAAAATAATATGTGGCTGGGGGGATTTGAACACAGGGGCTATGTTACAGAAATGCAAGGCTTTACCAATGAGTTACAAGTGCTTTCTTGCTGTTCTTAAACAAATTAAATATTTATAGCATACTCAGGGTTGCAAATACTCCATTTAGTATTTTAACTTTAAACAAATTTTGTACATTATAAACAGAGTCGTTACATTCTACCCTCCTTACAAAAATTTCGTCCTCGAAATTTACAATTTATTTAAGGACTAATTTACAAACAAGTAAGGGTATCTTGCACGCATGTCGTCTTCTCATTCCCACGTTGATTCTCCTGGTGAGTCTTTGTAAGTCGATGTCGCACACCCTGTGTCTGTCCGTGGGGAGGCGGAATATTCAAAAAACGATTTTCAAATGCATCGCCACACCGAGTTGAACCCCAGGATCGTTGCTAAATCCTAACTAGCTAACTTGCAATGAGGTTTAACTACTCGGATGAAAGTTATACCTCACGATACCAAGTCCTTCGGGTCTTCATCGATGTCCTCCACCTCGTCATCAGCTCCAATGATCGAAATGGATCGGGCAACCTCGACGGCCTCCTCTAGTCAAAAAACGATCCACCCGAGAGTCTATAGTCTGAGCTCCTACCTCGAATTTGAGGTAACTACGGCTTCTAGTTTGCTAAACTAGAATTCCTAGGTGGTGTAGAGTGAGAAGATGGAGTGATTTGTCTCTTGGAACCCTAGATTTCTCAACTCATGTGAGGTTTAGGGTTATGAGGAAGAAGAAGGTCACTTGAAGAAAATGATAGGGGAGAAGAAGAACTTGGATGAAGAATCCTCATTTCATTTGTGTTGAATCATGAACCATGTGATAATTGATGAGATAAACAAATAACTCACAAATATCAACCATGGCTCACAAAATATCTATTTGTCAAGTGATGAGTCATAGCCATTGAAGAAGTATCTCCATCTCATTTTCTACACCTCATTATTCTTTAATCCAAATGGAAAAAGAAACCCTAATGAGGTGTTTCTTCTAAAAGCTTTCCTGCAAAATTACGAGAACGCCCCTCATCCGTATATACATACCCGCATCCGCATTCCGAAGAACACGAATACAAAGAGACGAAAATAATCCATCAATATAATACTAGGATCCGGCTTAAATCAAAGCCCACTAGTATTATCCGCCCGATCATCATACGTGTACAAGTACACATAAGTGATCGAAGCCCTGTCGTAAAACCATACGGCCTCTACACCTTTTTCCCGGTGCAGGGAAACCCACCGTGTAGGACTCTAAAGACTCGACACTACGCTGGCAATGGGTTTAACCACAAGCCGCAAGCGGTACTAGCTACACGTAACGGCTACCCAGGTATGTGTCGATAAGAAGGACGATGAGCTAACTCATCCGAACTCCTACTGAGCCTATCTGTGACAATCTCCGTATAGTCCAGTCTGTTCGTCTAAGAGTATCGCATATCAGGCCTAGGGGCAGTAATCGTCAGACCCCTAATAACGCAATAAGTCGTGTCAGAGTATATCCCAAAACACCCTGAGAAACTGCTGAAATACCTACCAGTAAATCTCGCTTGCCTTGGCTAAGGACTTTATGTAATGGCCTTCCGAACACAGCGCGATATCAACCCCCAATACCGAGAAATACGAATCCTATCTAACCGCCACTTCCTCCAAGTGCTTCGGGACTGCACCCAACTACTACCTGTTTGCACGACTCCTTTGAGCCGTGGTAGGGTAATAATCAAATTACAGTGGGAACACACTCGAGGGGAAGTAGCAGTGTCAAGTCTACGGACTAAGCTGTACTCATGTCATCTGGGAACTGCTACCCGACGATAGGTATAATACCCACCAACAGTTCCCGACGAGTCTTGTCCAGTGTACTCATAACCTAATGAGCACCTGCATACTATCTCCAGTACGACATACTGATGGCTGTGGGACAGACCATCTCCCCTGCTGGGATGAGAAGCGTATACACCAGTCTACTCTGGAGTATCGATACCCCGTCTCGATAATCCTACGACTAAGGACCTGTATAGGATGTGCTTGTAGACTACACAGCCCCCACTAGTGTGGCTGCCATCACAACGCTGGTAACCAAGCAAAGATCCTAAGGGCTCTACCAATATGTATAAGCAATATGCTAAAAAAACACATGCACATATTTAGGTAGAAACAAACCAGGTAGCATACTACCATTTCGAGCAAGACTGTTACTATATCCGTGTATAGCCCAACCTTCCATTAAGTAATATACAATCCAGTATGATATAATAATGGCCTCTAGGGCATATATCACTAACAATCTCCCACTTGCACTAAGGCCATATACTGGCATATCGTAGACCTAAGATCTCGAATAGCCTCTCGAACACTGTCTGAGGGATGGCCTCGTGAGTGGATCTGCAGTGTTGTTCTCCATATATACTCTCCTCATCTCGATCTCCAAGGGATCAACGATCTCCCTGATCAGGTGGTACCACCCTAAGATATGTCTGGATCTCTGATGGGACCTGGGTTCCTTCCCTAAAACTATAGTGCCGTTGTTGTCACAATACTAAAGTATTAGACTAACAATGGAAGGAACCACCTGAAGTTCAGTTAAGAACTTCCTCATCCAGACTGCCTCTTTTGCGGCGTCTCATGCAGCGCACTACTCTGTTTCCATTGTCAAGTCTGCAATGGTGTCCTGCTTGGAGCTCTTCCAACAGACCGCCCCTCCACTGAGGGTAAGACATAACCCGACATAGACTTGGAGTCATCCTTATCACTCTGGAAGCTGGAGTCAGCAAATGCCTCAATCTGGAGGTCCTTTTCCGCCATACACTAAGAACATCTCCTTATTCCTTCTCAGGTACTTGAGAATGTTCTTTACTGCTATCCAGTGCTTCTTCCTTGGATTTGACTAATATCGGCTTACACGTTGAGTGCGTAAGCAACATTTTGTCTGGTACACAACATCGCATACATTATAGAGCCTTCCGTAGCAGCGTAGGGTATAGATGTGATTCGAGTCCTTTCCAAATTAGTCTTGGAAGACATCTCTTTGGAGAGGGTGATTCTATGACAAGCCGGTAGACTACCGCTCTTTAAAGCTTCCATACTAAATATTTTTAGATTGATGTTGATGTACCTTGACTGTGAAAGTCCCACCATCCTCTTTTATCTATCACGATAGATCTGGATCCCCAGAATGTAGTTGGCATCACCCAGGTCTTTGACGGAGAATCTTAGTGACAAGAATCATTTGACTGATTGTGGTATAGGAGTGTCATTTCCTATCAAGAGAAAGCCATCCACGTACTAGACGAGGAATCTCACAGTTCTCCCAACAATTTTACTATAAATGCATGGTTCATCTGGATTTTTAATAAAGTCGAATTCTTTGACCTTCTCATCAAAACAGATGTTCCAACTCTGCGATGCCTGGTTTAGTCCATAAATGGAATTAAGCATCTTGCACACTTTCCCGCTGCTCCCACTCTGACTGAAACCCTCTGGCTGATCCATATAGACGCACTCTTCCAAATGTCCATTCATAAAAGCGGTCACTACGTCCATCTGCTGGATCTCAAAATCTTGGAAGGCAGCAGTGGAAAGAAGGATCCAGATAGATTTGAGCATAGACATTAGAGAAAAGGTTTCATCATAGTCCAAACTAGGTCTTTGATGAAAACCTTTTATAACAATTCTAGGCTTATAGGTTTTAACCTGTCCATCTACACTAATCTTCTTTCTGAAGATCCATTTATAGCCTACGGGTTTTACCCCTTCTGGAGCAATGTTCAAAGTGCATACTTTGTTGGTGTATATGGAATCCATCTCAGTCCGCATTGCATCCAGCCATTTTACCGAGTCATCGCTCTAAATGGCTTGCTAGAAGCTAGTTGGCTCATCGTTGTCAATGATGCAATCCTCTCGATCCCCGTCTATGAGAAAACCGTAGTATCTCTCGGGCGGATGAGACTGCCTACTAGTCCTATGGATTGGCGCAAGGATGCCATGTTCATTTGAAATTTCTGGTTCTACCATACTTTCAGTAATAATTTGTGGTTCTGGAATTTCTTCTAGTTCTATTGCGCTCCCACTAGTCCTTTTTCAAAACATTGATTTTCCAAAAAAAATGGGTATGATGAGGAAAAAAACCTTTTGTTCCTCTGCGTAATAAAAAAGATACCCACTGGAGTTCTTTGGGTATCCCACAAACCTATACAGTACTGAGCGTGCCTCGAACTTGTCCGCATACTGCTTTTTGACAAAAGATGGACATCCCTATATTTTCAGATACTGAAAATAGGGTTTCTTCCCACTCCACATCTGATATGGTGTGGTAGGCACAGTCTTGGTAGGAACCTTATTCAAAAGATATGCAGCTGATTCTAGTGCATAACCTCAGAAGGATTGCGGTAACTCAGCATTACTCATCATGGAACGAACCATATCCAATAGGGTTTTGTTCCGCCTTTCCGATACACCGTTGTGTTGTGGTGTGTATAGAGGAGTAAGCTGAGAGAGAATTCCATTCATTTTTAAGTAATCCAGGAACTCAGCAATTAAGTATTCATCACATCGATCAGATCTCAGTGTCTTGATACTTTTGCCTGTTTGTTTTTCCACTTCATTCTTATATTCTTGGAATTTTCAAAGGGTCTCGGATTTATGCTTCATCAAGAAGACATGTCCTTACCAAGAGAAATTATCCGTAAAAAGTAATGAAATAGGAATAACCTCTTCGTTCATCTGTAGATATTGGACTATATGCATCGCTGTGTATAAGTCCTAAGAGCTCACTCGCTCTTACTCTGTGTCCAGTGAACGGAGTCTTTGTCATCTTTCCTATGAGACAAGATTGAAAAGTTGCATAAGACTGATATTCTAACAGATCCAAATATCCATTTCTATGTAACTTCGACAACCGTGTTTCATTGATGTGACCCAGTCTACAATGCCATAAGAAAGTCTTATTTAATTCTGGAGACTTTCTTTTTAATTCTGGATGTTGAAAACCTGAGCTTGATTTAACATGTATATACTTTGCTCTAGTGTACCTGACCTAATCAAACTTTGATTTAGGTGGATGTGGACCACATCGTTTACAAACTAGACTAGGTACACACAAACAGTTACGTAGAATCAATATCTACCCACTTTTCAAACGTAGGTGATATTCCCTACGGATACAGCGTCCACGCTCCTTCCGTTAGCAACTCTGAAAGTCATATCACTTGCCCTAATAACTGTAAGTGCACGGCAGCGCCCCGGCCGTCAATCCGAGGCAAAAACGCGGAAACGAAACTTTTTCGAAACTAGAAAACCGGAACCGCCGCGCACTTTAAACCCGGATCGGGCCATTAACCTAATGCTAGCAAACATGAGAAAGGGTAGAATGCTATACCGAGTGATCCGTGTCCTTCGGTCTTCGGCCTCCACTCCGATCTCCTCGCGGAATCTCCGGTCTTCATCTCCTCGTCGGAACGGGCACCACATCGCCGGGTTCTTTTACGGGCTCCCACCTCTGGACCGAGGAAACTCGGGCACGAAGTTGGCGAGCCGACGTGCCCAAAAAATTCTGTAGGCTAGTGTAGATACCTTTGTCTCATGGGGTTGTGAAGTTGCCATTGAAGTAGTAGAGGAGAGAATGAACTTTGGAGAATGATGGTGTATTTTGTTGCAAGCCAAAATATGAGATGAATAAAAATTTCCCACCACTAGAAAAAGAATCCTCTCTCATCTCCCTCTCTAGTAGTGGCCGGCCCCTCTACAAAAAATGGTGGAGAAAAAAGGGAATCATGCAAGAAAGAATAAGTATGATAATGAGAAGAAATGGTCACACCATTTTCCAAATCAATCCTTTCAAAATTCCATCACCATAAATACAAAGGAAAAGATGCAAAGAGAATCTAATGATGCTAGAACCATCATGATGCCTCCATATAAAAATAAACACCTCCACAAAAGATAATTTGCACACTTGCAAATAACCTCCTCCATCAGAAAAATCCGGCCGTGAAGGAACAAAGGAAAACTGGCCGAAACGGTATGCAAACTGGCAACTTCAGAAAACTGATCCCGTAATAAATTACAGGAAAACCCCCCGACTGTATATACATACCCGTATTTGTATTCCCACTGAATACAAATGCAAAGAGACAAAATCTACACTGTACAATACTAGGATCCGGCTTAAACCAAAGCCCGCTAGTATTATCCGTCCGATCATGATTCGTGCAATACCGCGCTTGTCTGATCGAACTCTGCCATATCTCCATACGGCCTCTACAGCGTTTCGCTCAAAAATTGAGCAACTGTCTGTGGGGGACTCTAAAGACTCGTCAATACATTGGCTGTGGATTTAACCACTAGCACGTCAGAGGTATTAGCCATACGTAACGGGCTACCAGGTATTGACCAAAAGGGACGTCGATGAGCGAACTCATCCTGACACCCTACTGAGCCTGTCAGTGACAATATCCGTACGGTCCGGTCCGTTCGTCTATGAGCATCGCATGGCGGGCCTAGGGGTTGGTAAAAGTCAGACCCCCAAAAGCGGTACAAGTCATGTCGGAGTGTAGCCCAGAACACCCTGAGATACTACTGGAATACCTACCAGTAAATCTCCTGCCTTGGCCAAGGACTTCGTGTAATGGTTCTCCTAGACACAGCGCGACCTCACTCCCAATACCGAGAGAGACGAACCCCTGCAGATCCGCTCACTACCTCCATGTGGCTCGGGACTGTACCCAACTAAAACCTGTTTTCACGTCTCCTTTGAGCGTGGTAGGGTAGTAATCAAAGCACAGTGGGAACTCACATGAGACAAATGACGATCTCAGGTCGATGAACTAACATGTACACATGTCACCAGGGAACTGCTATCTGACGTCTGGTATAATCCCAACTAGCAGGTTCCCGACAAGTCCTGTCCGGTGTACTCATAACCCAATGAGCACCTGTATACATCTTAGGTGAACCTACTGACACCAGTGGCTTATGAGACCGGCCACCGCCCCTCGTCCGGGTCTCGACTGTATACACTAGTCTACTCTGGAGTATCAATGCCCTATCTCGAAACTCCCACGACTAGGGACCTTTTAAGGATTTGCTTATAGACCCCAGGTCCCACGTATATGATCGCCCTCATACTGTTGGCAGCCAAGCAAGAATCCTAGGGGCTCTATCAACGCGCAATAGTGACCTGTAAGGTCACCTAAAACAGTACACGATGATAAAAGTAAACCAAATAGCATACTATCATCTCGAGTAAGACTGTCCTACCGGTATAGGTCCTCCCTCAATCATTGCAATCATGTGCCTGTGATCCAATAATTGACTCTGAGGGCACTATATCCAACAATCTCCCACTTGCACTCAAGGCTAATTATTGCAATGTCGCATACTCACAGCCCGTGTGATACCGAACACCCAACTCCTCTACTAATCAGTCTCACAAAGCCCGTTTGCGAAACTATTGCATTCGAGGAATAGCCTCAGTGAGTGGATCGGCTCTAATGTTTCTTTCTATGTCTCTCTTTATCTCAAGTTCGCGGAGAAAGCCATCTCCCGAAATGAGCAATACCTGTTTTAGAATATGTCTGGATATCTGATGGGACCTAGCTCATAAATGAACTCCAAATCCAAACTTCTTAGACTATATCGTCAACTGAACTTAATCGGTATCCTGCGCCATGCCTCCCTCAGTAACCGCCTGGACCACCTGTCCAAACTACTTCCCCTCGTCAGAGGGAAAACTATAACTCTGACAGCCACTCTGTCATCCAGGTCACCTTGGAAGCCTGGAATGATAACCGTCTCCTAAAGGAGGCTGTCGTTATCATATCCTTAGAACATTCACTTATGTTCTAAAACTGCTTCCGAATGTTTCTCCAGGATTGGATCAATATCAACTTATTGCACCTACTGCAAAAACAACATCTGGTGTGGTACTTGACATCTCATGATTAACTCAATTGCCTAAGCAAGTGATCTGCCAATCATACACATCCATCTCCCCTTTAGTCAGTAAGACTCCTTTAGAGAGGGTGACTCCATCCCCTGCAGGTATACTTCCGTGCTAGGAGTCGTCCATTCTAAAAACTCTTAGAATGCTGTCTAAGTACCCTGATTGGGAAACCACCCAAATCTAGATCTATAGATCTAGTAACCAGAATGTCTTGATATTATATCCAAGTCCCATGTGGAGAAGCCACTGTGTGACAACCAAAGTATAACCGATCGTAGTATAGGAATATCACTTCCTACTCTGTATATGTCATCCAAATACCAAAACATCACACCCTACTACCTTCTTAACAGATCCATCCCCTATTCTGATGAAGTCAAACCTATGACTGTCACATCAGAAATAGATGATCTATCTCCGCTATATCTGCTTTAGTCTATAAATAGACATAAGCCACTTGTCCACCATGCTTCCGCTGCCCACTCTGACTATGACAACCCTCTGGCAGAGTTATATAGACGTACACTTCTAAAGCTAGTTCACAACGACGCTATACTCATCCTCTTGCCGGGTCTCATAGTCTGGAACAACAGTAGTGTCAAGTCTGGGTAAACAAGAACCTCCCTGTCACCGTTTTTGAGCATACCGAAGTACCTCTCGAGTGCCTGAGGTTACCCACCATATCTGCGGAGTGGCCAATGGAATGTCAAACCAGATTGAATCTTTAGGTTCTTATCAAATCTTCAGTAATCGTTTGCGGTTCTGGAATCACTTCCAGTTCTACCATACTCCCACTTCTGTTTTCTGAAAAAATCCATTTTTATTAAAACTGTGGCGAGTCAAGAATAATATCACTATTGATCTTCCTGATGGTAGAAAGTCAACCCTCGTCATAGCCTGGGTCAACCCACAAACAGCCATTACAGAAACGTGCCTTGAGTTATCCAGAGTCTGGTTTTAAGCATAAGCCGGACAACTCCCTGTACCTTAACATCGTAAAGATATGAACTATTCTATATCCAATACAGAAACAGAGGCACTAATTTAATTGAACCAGATTCAAATCATGCAGCTGTCTCCAGTGCATGTCAAGTAAATGGAGAGAGGCCGATCGGCGTTACTCAACTTAGGAGTGCTTCCAATTATGAGTAACTTGAAAGAGAAGCAAGTTCTCTTAATCATTACTATTAACTGAATACCTCACACAAGTATCTACATCTTTGATCACCTTGAAGAATCCCGATACATGCAATACCTGGTTCTCTACTTTACTCTTATACCTATAACTTCTCAAAACATAGATCTTGTGTCTCTACGAAACACCTGTCTAAAAACTAGAGAAGTCATAAGTAAACCGAATATAGCACGAGAACCAACCCCTCTGTCCTAATGGACACTGGACAACATACAATACTCTGTATAAGTCCCTTAAGTCTAATAACTCATTCTCTGTGTGTCGTAGGTTGAAAACTGTACTTATGGTTAAGAAGAATTACACCGCTGTTTAATGCTCCTTACCTAACCATCCATTGATATAGATAAATGTCACCGATATAATTTCAAAAAGGTATATCTCACTCTATAAAAATAGACGTACAGATATATCAATTTGAAATTGGTGCATAACAACGGATATTCAAAACCAAATATTTGCCGTCCGGCAAACAACCCAGGTGACTTCCTCAAATATCACCAATTACAACGAATCCCGATATAATGAGGATGATCACCTAATTCCCAATAACTTACTCCCACTCATCATCTGTAAAACCATACAGATATGAGAATAAAACCTGGTAAATACATACCCTGGAGTAAGTGTCTAATTAGGAAATCAGTTTTCTTTTAACAGTACACAGTGAAACTGAAATATTGAAATGTTTTGATGGGGTATCCCGGTATTCCTAGTAATGCCTCTTCCATTATCCAGATTCACAACTGTAACCGTATATCTCTTTGCCATCTCTCCAAATCCCTTTATATGTCTTTAGTAATTACCTTCTGTACACCCTCTTGGGCTAAATGGTTTTCTTCCTTCCCTACCGTTCGGCACCAGCCTATGGTTTGGAAGAAGACTATCCAATAAGCATAATGGGTGTACTGTCCTAATCCTAGGAGCACTCGCAATGCGAGAGAAGGTGAAGATAAAAGACAACCGAATAAACCTTTTTCCTATTTCTCCCGAACCAGAATCCATCCCCGAATTGGAACAAGTTCCTTCGAGTTCGTATATAACCATACGATGGTGTATCCAAATAAACTGTGGATCTTCGTAGTGATATGGAGTGTTCTGGAGAAATACAAAGGTGATTTAGGATTGGCGAAGAAATACTTGGTTTGTTCGTGAATAGCAGTCGCAATTTACTTTGCCCTCTTACTAATCCCTTGATATGTCTTTACATAATACCTTCTGTACACCATTTAGGCTAAATGGTTTTCTTCATTCCCTACCGGTCGGCACCAGCCTAAGGTTTGGAAGAAGACTATCCAATTTGCGTAATAGGTGTACCGTCCTAATCCAAGGAGCACTCGCAACCTGAGAGAAGGTAAAAGGAAAAGACAACTGAATAGTCCCATTCGTTATCTCCAGAACCGGAAACCATCCTCGAATAAATTCCTTCGAGTTCGTATATAACCATACGATGGTTTTGTCCAATGGAAGTGGACGTTCGTAGTAATACGAGGTGTCCTGGAGAAAAGGGTAAAAGTAGGAGTGGCAATGAGGTTTGGAACTCTGACAATCCAAAAGCCAGTATTTAAGAAGGTTCGGTTAACTTGGTCACTGAATCATAGTCAAGGGTCGGGTCATGGTCGCTGCCAAAGAGAGAGAGAAAAGAAACACTCAGCGTGCACTCTAACCTAGATCAGAATGGTTACCAATTTATCTAATCAGGAAACCTCCCACTGTAACGTCAAATTCTTCCCCAAACCTGAAAGAAGAATTAGTCGGGATCACCCGAGGAGTAAACCAACTCATCAGTGCGAATCGGGATCCAACTATCATCGCATGATAACGTGACGGAATCCGCTCACGTTATCACACTCCAGAAGGTATGCGCATATCTGGCAAGTTTCAGTTTCTTTAGAAACTCCCGATGTGATTTTTGCCCCATGCTCTTATGACCTTGACGAAGGCCAACATATCATAAGTCACATGTTAAGTTCTACCCGTCATTATCCAGGTTAATTTGAACCCACCCGTACATACCCTTGACGAAGGCCAAAATAGTAGTACGACTGTCCCAAACCAACACATCTATCTATGCTGCAGAAAAGTAACAAATAGCTACCATACACTATGCCTTGACGAAGGCCAACATATAGCATGAATACTAAGTGCTACCTTCCTGAAATAACGGAGGGCTACGAACGGTTTCTGGTGAAAAACCTTTAACGTAATGAACTTGATATTGTTGAAGGAACCGGATAGCTTTTATAAAAATATAGTGGCGAAAACCTTTGCTAAAGAGGTCACTCCCGGTGAACGGATCTCGGTTCTTTCCCCGTAGAATGAGGTGCAGGATATTCCAACTGAATACCACGATGCAAAGCAAAAGTAATCGACTATAGTGAAGTTATCGCCCTGACGCAAACTTCTGTCCAAGGGGTCACTCCCGATGAAGGGATCTCGGCCCTTGCCTCGTCGACTGAGGTGCTGGATATTCATAACCGAATACCACTGTGCAAAACAAAAGAGTACGCCCTTGCAATAACAGCTTTTTGAAAAATGTTCCAACAACATCAGAATAGGTTTGTTTAGCTTGCATTGATCCGAATCAACGTGGTCCCATCAATTGATCACACCACAAAAGAACGAAAATAATGATGTACGTATATGCCATCCGCATTCGCCACTGGGTCCCGTCATCACTCGTTAGGTTACTTAACTAACGACAGAGCGGGGACTGGACTAGCGCGGATGCAAAACATATACAAAATCTACTAGTATATATATCAATATATAATATTCGCTCAAGGCATGATAAAAATGCAACATCACATAAATGTAATAAGCATCATAGAACAATACAGATATCTGGGATCCCCGGGCTTCATAGAGCCGCTACTGAAACCCGACGTTCCCCTGGTCGTGTGGATAGCCTGTACAATGAAATCCTAGACCCCTACGGGCGCGACAAGTTACCCGCCAAAACCTGAAGCGAGGCAGCCCCATTCAGCAACGTGAATGGACCACCCAGCACTTCATGGAATCCGGTAACTTGGGCACCCCTCCTTGGGTCAACCTGTACCCCCTACGAGTGCGGCGAATAGCCCTCCAATTCTAGAGTAAAGCCCCCTCCGTCTCAAAGCCATGAGATGCGAACCCGTTGCCCTCTAGAATCCGGCTATCCGTGCACCCCACCGCGGGGTAATCCTAATACAGAAAGTAAAATATACATACAACGGGTATATCGACCTCAGCCCGGTCGTGCCCCAAAAGAATAATATACAAGCAGGTAGTGACGGCAGTCCACATGTCGGACGCTCGCCCCGCAATATCAAATGTACATAAATAACCAAACTGTACTGCCACTGCATCCAGGCTATCCCCACGACCAATCCGCAACATCACAGCACAATATAGAACATCAACGTGAATGTCACGTTCGCAAATCCGTCTAAAAGGGCTATAGCAGTTAGAAAAGATTTACCGATCAAGTGACATTCACGGTCGTAGATATAATATAAATACTGTGAACTAACATGTTTAAAATTTTTGATCGACCAAAATTCTCGAAGTGGGCCCCAAGCACAACTGTAGCACTCAAAGAAAATCTGGGCCCAAACAGAATATTCCAAAAACCCTATTTCCAAGTCAAAAGCCCACTGTAAAAATTTGGTACAGTGAACAGTCAAGGTGGCGGCGGAACCGCAGCCAATGCATGGGTTTGGCCGCGATTCCGCGGTGGAACAGTGACGTCACGCGACCAAATTTTTACAGAATACTTATAATTCCCTGCACGTATTTCTGCAATGTACTGAAAAAAAAATTTGAGCTAAAAAAAATTCGACAGAAACTGATGCAATGAAAACGCGGTTTTTGGAAAATCCGGTCGATCGAACTTGTAAACACGTTAGAGAAAACTAGACTAGGTTAATGGCATGGCTCTGATACCAGTGTAAGTGCACGGCGGCGCCCCAGCCGTCAATCCGAGGCCAAAATGCTGAAACGAAACTTTTTCGAAACTAGAAAACCGGAACCACGGCGCACTTTAAACCCGGATCGGGCCATTAACCTAATGCTAGCAAACATGAGAAAGGGTAGAATGCTATACCGAGCGATCCGTGTCCTTCGGTCTTCAGCCTCCACTCCGATCTCCTCGCGGAATCTCCGGTCTTCATCTCCTCGTCGAAACGGGCACCACATCGCCGGGTTCTTTTACGGGCCCCCACCTCTGGACCGAGGCAACTCGGGCACGAAGTTGGCGAGCCGACGTGTCCAAGAAATGCTGTAGGCTAGTGTAGATACCTTTTTCTCATGGGGTTGTGAAGTTGCCATTGAAGTAGTAGAGGAGAGAATGAACTTTGGAGAATGATGGTGTATTTTGTTGCAAGCCAAAATGTGAGATGAATAAAAATTTCCCACCACTAGAAAAAGAATCCTCTCTCATCTCCCTCTCTAGTAGTGGCCGGCCCCTCTTCAAAAAATGGTGGAGAAAAAAGGGAATCATGCAAGAAAGAATAAGTATGATAATGAGAAGAAATGGTCACACCATTTTCCAAATCAATCCTTTCAAAATTCCATCACCATAAATACAAAGGAAAAGATGCAAAGAGAATCTAATGATGCTAGAACCATCATGATGCCTCCATATAAAAATAAACACCTCCACAAAAGATAATTTGCACACTTGCAAATAACCCCCTCCATCGGAAAAATCCAGCCGTGAAGGAACAAAGGAAAACTGGCCGAAACGGTATGCAAACTGGCAACTTCAGAAAAATAATCCCGTAATAAATTACAGGAAAACCCCGCGACTGTATATACATACCCGCATTTGTATTCCCACTGAATACAAATGTAAAGAGACAAAATCTACACTGTACAATACTAGGATCCGGCTTAAACCAAAGCCCGCTAGTATTAACCGTCCGATCATGATCCGTGCAATACCGCGCGTATCTGATCGAACCCTGCCATATCTCCATACGGCCTCTACAGCGTTTCGCCCGAAACTTAAGCAACTGTCTGTGGGGGACTCTAAAGACTCGTCAATACATTGGCTGTGGATTTAACCACTAGCACGTCAGAGGTATTAGCCATACGTAACGGGCTAGCAGGTATTGACCAAAAGGGACGTCGATGAGCGAACTCATCCTGACACCCTACTGAGCCTGTCAGTGACAATATCCGTACAGTCCGGTCCGTTCGTCTATAAGCATCATATAGCGGGCCTAGGGGGTTGGTAAAAGTCAGACCCCCAAAAGCGGTACAAGTCGTGTCGGAGTGTAGCCCAGAACACCCTGAGATACTACTGGAATACCTACTAGTAAATCTCCTGCCTTGGCCAAGGACTTCGTGTAATGGCTCTCCTAGACACAGCGCAACCTTACCCCCAATACCGGGAGAGACGAACCCCTGCAGATCCGCTCACTGCCTCCATGTGGCTCTGGACTGTACCTAACTAAAACCTGTTTGCACGTCTCCTTTGAGCGTGGTAGGATAGTAATCAAAGCACAGTGGGAACTCACACGAGACAAATGAAGATTTCAGGTCGATGAAATAACCTGTACACATGTCACTAGGGAACTGCTATCTGACGTCTGGTATAATCCCAACTAGTAGGTTCCTGGCGAGTCATGTCCGGTGTACTCATAACCTAATGAGCACCTGTATACATCTTAGGTGAACCAACTGACACCAGTGGCTTGTGAGACCGGCCACCGCCCCTCGTCGGGGTCTCGTCTGTATCCACTAGTCTACTCTGGAGTATCGATGCCCTGTCTCGAAACTCCCACGACTAGGGACCTTTTAAGGATTTGCTTATAGACTCCAGCTCCCACGTATATGATCGCCCTCATACTGCTGGCAGTCAAGCAAGAATCCTAGGGGCTCTATCAATGCGCAATAGTGACTTGTAAGGTCACCTAAAACAGTACACGATGATAATGGTAAACCAGATAGCATACTATCATCTCGAGTAAGACTGTCCTACCGGCATAGGTCCTCCCTCAATCATTGCAATCACTTGCCTGTGATCCAATAATTGACTCTGAGGGCACTATATCCAACAATAACTCTATGGTTTCTCAAAGCCTGTAATGAATTACAGGTATGAGATCCTAATCCGGTATCTTGTACCCAGGAAGTAGAGTTAATTGACAGACTGTTTTCAATCACAAGCATACCCGAAGTCGAAGCCTCAACATGCTTCGGATCCTGAATTATGGCTTTTCAAGCCCTGCATCCCTTCTGCCAATGCCCTTTCCCGTGACAATAGGAACATCCCTCCTTCCCTACT
Organism: Agapanthus africanus; assembly: GCA_030015575.1. Lineage (NCBI taxonomy): Eukaryota > Viridiplantae > Streptophyta > Magnoliopsida > Asparagales > Amaryllidaceae > Agapanthus > Agapanthus africanus. The sequence continues at coordinate 221,447,671 of CM057338.1, forward strand.
GTTAACCCCGAAACTTTTGCCCTGTCCTTTCCTTCTACCTTACTGACACCGCCTATCAGCTTTGTAGAGGTCTTCTTCTACTCACCATTGGCTCTCGCCTTGGACCCAGAAAAGGAAAATTCCCCAATAAGCAGAGCGGGTGTCACCCCGGTTTCCTTCAGGATGCTCCTAACTGGAAGTATAATTTTCTTCCCCTGGGCGTAAGTAGAAGGTAGGGACTGTAGAATTAACTCGGTACATGACTCGTTCTCCAACGTGGTCTCCAGGTCCGTGTGCTATTTAATATAGCTAATCATTGTAAGGACATGGTCCCCTACAGATGACCCGATAGCCAACCTCGCTTGAAGCAATTCTTTCGAGGTCTCATATCTTGCGATACGAGATTGCTCTCCATATAAATCTTTGTTATGGAAAAAGATGGAAACAAAGTCCATCTTCTCGTGCTGCCTCTGGTATACACCATCAACTAAGACCAACTCGAGACATTTGGCATTCGCACTGTCTTTTTCCCTTATCTTGCGGATATCCATATCCACGACGGTGGAAACTAGAGCTGGGACGACGGGGGCTTGAGTAGTAATGTGGTGGTCCAGCTTGTCATAGGTAATGGGCATTTGGACAAACCTTTGCCAGTCAATATAGTATAACTCAGTCATTTTATTATCTAACTGTAACCTAATTTGGTCACCTGGTCGCTGCAATTAGGAGAGAGAGAAGAATACACTCAGCATGATGCTCTTGCAAGTTTAGATTAGTTTTTAATTTATCTAAACAGGATGGATCCCACTGTTTCTCGAATCCTTTCTCAAACCATAAAAGAAGAATTAGTCAGGATTAATCTCACCGTACAATACTTGCTTAACCGTTCGGCCAGGCTAGTGTCGGTACTTCGAGGGAGGTTTTATGACACTTTCGTGAAGTTCCTTAATTAAATAACCTCTTTTCCCTGAAGGCATAGCCCCGCTAACACTGTTCTAGACACCTACTTGGTTTATAGCATTGATCGTTAAGTGAAAAATCTCCCGAGGAGTAGCATATACTTACAGCAGGATCGGGATCCAAATATCATTGTGTGATAATCCTGAAGTAATCCTACCAATATTATCACACTCCAAATGGTATGCAGCACTAGCAAGTTTCAGTTTCTTTAGAAACCCCCGATGTGGATTTTTGCCCCGTGCTCTAATGACCACGACGAAGGCCAACAAATCATAAGTCGCATGTCAAGTTCTACCCATCATTGTCCAGGTTAATTTGAACCCACCCGTATATACCATTGAAGAAAGCCAACAAAGTAATATGACTTTCCCAAACCAACGCATCTATCTATGCTACATATGAATATCCAACAACTACCAAACACTATGCCTTGGCGAATGTCAACAAACATAGCTTGAATACAACTGAATATTCATATGAAATGATGGAGGGCTACGAATGGTTTTGGCGAAACCGTGAATGTAGTGACTTTATATAATCGAAGGAACCTGATAGCTTTTAAAAGGAGTGGTTTAAGCTCCGCATTTAAAAGTCTGCTGTTTTGAAAAAACCGAGTGGTTTTAAAATTTGTTCCAACGATTCGGCTTTGGTTTTTTTGCTTTGCATTAATAATGCAGTCCCATCATTTACACCTATCATCACAGAAAAAGACGAAAATACCACATCCACTTATGCCATCCGCATTCGCCACTGGGCCCCGTCTAACACCGTTAGGATACTTAGCTAACGCCAGAACGGGGGCTGGACTAGAGCGAATGCAAAACATAAGCAACGTCTATTATATAGCATATACATAATAACCATTCGTTTAACGCGATAATAGGCATTCCATATCACAGATGAATATATTGGATATACTAAGAATTTCGCGTTTCATTTAAGCCTGTAACGAAAGACGGATTCCACGGTCGTGATGAGTAGCCAACCCCACCCCAGACCCTTACGGGTGCGGCAAACTACCCGCCAAATACCCGAAGTGAAGCAACCTCACCCATCAAAGTGAGTAGGCCACTCGACACTTCAAAGTATCTGGTAGTTTGTGCACCCCACCTTGGGTCTATCCTAGGAGCAGAAAATAGTAAAAGAAAATAATACAACGGTGGCTAGAACCTCAACCCAAATGTGCCCGGCAAAAGAATATTACATCACTTTACAGTTTACATCGAATGAAAGAATGAAAAACTCTCATCTCATATCCCCGGCTATTCATCCACGACGATCTAATTAGTTCATATATACAAACCAATATTACAGATCACAGATATGTGCAACCCCCACTAATCGACGTATAGAAATTCGTGGACGTTCAGCACATATATCACAACACAGATAAAACCCGATTAGCAAATAACTTAGAATTTCGATCAAAAACTATTTTCCGTGTCTACCCCAAATGCAAACCAGCACTCAGATGATCATGGGTAGAAACCAAATATGCAAGAAAACTGTACACCCAAAATAAGAAGCACAGAGGAAAAACGAGCCAAATCAACCATGATTCGGCCGCGGAACGGCAGCAAATTGACCTATTCGCCGCGGTTCCGCGGTGGTTGTGACGAATTGGTGACTCGTTTTTCTTCTGAGTTCTTATAATTCCCTGCAGTGAATTTTCATACCTCTGAAATAATTTTTAGCACAGTTTTAAAATTCGACAAAGACATATGGATCGGGGTGTTTAGTTTTTGAGTTTTCCGACGATCGAAGTTCTAATAAGTTGCTAATAAGCTAGTAAAGGTTTAGTTAAGCTTTGATACCACTGTAAGTCAATGTCGTGCACCCCGCGTGTCCGCGGGGAGGCGGAATATTCAAAAAACGATTTTCAAATGCATCGCAACACCGACTTGAACCCCAGGATTGTTGCTAAACCTTAACTAGCTAACTTGCAATGACGTTTAACTACTCGGATGGAAGTTATACCTCACGATACCAAGTCCTTCGGGTCTTCATCGCTGTCCTCCACCTCGTCATCAGCTCCAAGAATCGAAACGGATTGGGCAACCTCAATGGCCTCCTCGAGTTAAACATGATCCACCCGAGAGTCTATAGTCCGAGCTCCTACCTCGAATCTGAGATAACTACGGCTTCTAGTTCACTAAACTAGAAGTCCTAGGTGGTGTAGAGTGAGAAGATGGAGTGATTTGTCTCTTGGAACCCTAGGTTTCTCAACTCATGAGAGTTTTAGGGTTATGAGGAAGAAGAAGGTCACTTGAAGAAAATGAGAGAGGAGTAGAAGAACTTGGATGAAGAATGCTCATTTCATTTGTGATGAATCATGAACCATGTGATAATTGATGAGATAAATAAATATCTCACAAATATCAACCACGGCTTACAAAATATCTATTTTGTCAAGTGATGAGTCATAGCCATCGAAGAAATATCTCCATCTCATTTTCTACACCTCATTATTCTTTAATCCAAATGGAAAAAGAAACCCTAATGAGGTGTCTCTTCTAGAAGCCTTCCCGCAAAATTACGAGAATTCCCCTCATCCGTATATACATACGTGCATCTACATTCCGAAGAACACGAATACAAAGAGACGAAAATAATCCATCAATATAATACTAGGATCCAGTTTAAACCAAAACCCACTAGTATTATCCGCCCGATCATCATACGTGTACAAGTACATGTAAGTGATGGAAGCCCTGCCATAAAATCATACGGCCTCTACACCTTTTGCCTGGTGCAGGGAAATCTTCTGTATGGGATTCTAAAGACTCGACACTACGCTGGCAGTGAGTTTAACCACAAGCCGCAAGTGGTACTAGCTGCACGTAACGGCTACCCAGGTATGTGTCGATAAGAAGGCCGATGACCTAGCTCATCCAAATTCCTACTGAGCCTATCTGTGACAATCTCCGTATTGTCCAGTCTGTTCATCTAAGAGTATCGCATATCGGGCCTAGGGGCGGTAATCGTCAGACACCTAATAGCGCAATAAGTAGTGTCGGAGTATAGCCCAAAACACCCTAAGAAACTACTGGAATACCTACCAGTAAATCTCGCTTGCCTTAGCCAAGGACTTTGTGTAATGGCCTTTCGAACACAGTGCGATATAAACCCCCAACACCGGGTGAGACGAATCTTATTTAACCGCCACTGCCTCCAAGTGCTTCGGGACTGCACCTAACTACTACCTGTTTGCACGACTCCTTTAAGCCATGGTAGGGTAGTAATCAAAGTACGGTGGAAACACACTCTAGGCGAAGTAGTAGTGTCAAGTCGACGGACTAAGCTTTACTCATGTCACTTGGGAACTGATATTCGACGATAGGTATAATACCCACCAACAGTTCCTGACGAGTCTTGTCCAGTATACTCATAACCTAATGAGCACCTACATACAACCTCCAGTACGACGTACTGATGGCTGTGGGACGGACCATCTCCTCTGCTGGGATGAGAAGCGTATACTCTAGTCTACTCTGGAGTATCAGTGCCCCGTCTCGATAATCCTACGACTAGGGACCTATATAGGATGTGCATATAGACTATCCAGCCCCCACTAGTGTGACTGCCATCACAATGCTGGTAATCAACCAAAGATCCTAAAGGCTCTACCAGTATGTATACGCGATATGCTAAGAAAACACATGCACATATCAAGGTAGAAACAAACCAGGTAGCATACTACCATTTCGAGTAAGACTGTTACTATATCCGTGTATATCCCACGCTTCCATTAAGTAATATGCAATCCAGTATGATACAATAATGACCTCTAGGGTATATATCACTAACAGTCTTTTCTCCACATCACTCGAACTAAGTTTACTTCCTTGTTCCGAAGTGACTTTACTTTTCTGTCCAGGATTTCAACGGGGTGTTGCTCACAAGATAGATCCGTCTATACAGTGAGCTCAGAGTGATTAAGAATGTTACTGGGGTCACTCACATACCTTCTGAGTTGGGATATGTGGAACACGTCACTCCTTCCAATGATGGTGGAAGTGCCAAGCGGTATGCCACTTCTCCGACTCGTTCGAGTATGTCGAACGGTCCAATGTATCTCGGACTTAGCTTACCCATATCTCTGAAGAGAATCACTCCACGGTTTGGAGAAATCTTTAGAAAGACATGATCTCCTGGTTGGAACTCCAAGTGGCGGCGCTTTGCATCAGCCCGGTGCTTCTGTCGATCTTGGGCTATACGCATTCTTTCCCTGATAGTGCGAACTATATCTACAGTTGATACTATCATCTCAAGTCCAAGAAGTTCTCTATCTCTGATCCCGTCCCAACTTAATAGTGATCGACACTTCCTTTCATATAGAGCTGCAAAGGGTTCCATTCCAATACTTGATTGGTAGCTGTTGTTGTATGAAAACTCCACAAGATGTTAGTGATCTTCCCACGATCCTCCGAAGTCTAGCATACACTCTCTTAGAATATCATCAAGGATCTGAATCATTTGTTCAGATTGTCCATTTGTTTGTGAATGGTAAGCTGTGCTAAAGTTCAGACTCATACCCAAGCTAGCTTGCAGACTCTGCTAAAATTGCGATCGGAATCTGGTGTCATGATCGGAGACAATACAAACCGGTACTCCATGTAATCTCACGATCTCTTGCATGAGTTCATAGGTATCATAGATAGTACATTATAAAGAGTTAAATGTTACTTAGATTCAAACTTAACTCTATGTACTTTTTTGCTAGTGTCTCGGTAGATTGGCCAACTTGAAAGGGAATAAAGTGAGTCGACTTTGTGAGTCGATCCACATTAACCCATACAGCATCGTTACCTTTTGTGCTATGAGGAAGAGCTGTCACAAAATCCATGGTAATGTGTCGCCACTTCCATTCTGGGATAGGTAACAGTTGAAGTAAACCAGCAGTCCTGTGATGTTCAGCTTTCACTTGCTGACACACCATACATTTTGCTACGCTTCTGGCTACTTCACGCTTCATTCCATGCCACCAGTAATGTTGACGTAGATCTTTGTACATCTTTGTACCTCCAGGGTGTATTGAGTAGGGAGAGCTGTGAGCTTCTTTCATCAATTCTTCCCGAACAGAACCTTATGGTACACACAATCTGCTTCCGAATCTCAAAGATCCATCTTCATGGATGATAAAGTCTGTTCGAAGTCCACTTTCTACTTGTTCTATGATCTTTTGCAGCTTGGCATCACTTGCTTGAGCTGCTTTAATCTGATTGACAATTATAGACTGAACTTGTAAGTTCATCAAACTTGAAGCGTTGCCTGGCATGATCACTTCTATCTCCATCTGATGCAAATCTTGCTGTAGCTTCCACTATACGGTGAGATTCATTGATAGTGGTTGACAACTAAGTGCATCAGGTACTATATTCACCTTTCCTGGATGATATTGTAGGTTGATGCCGAAAGCTGCCATAACTTCTAACTATCTTCTCTGCCGCATATTCAACTCTTTCTGAGTAAACACATACTTCAGACTTTTGTGGTCTGTACAGATATCTATCCGTTCTCCAAGAAAATAATGGCACCAAATCTTAAGAGCAAAGATAATGGCTACCAACTCCAGATCATGCGTCAAATAGTTGCGCTCATGAATCTTCAGCTGTCTTTATGCATAAACTACAACTTTACCGTGCTGATGTAGAACACATCATAATCCCTTACCCGATGCATCGCAATGCACTTCAAAACCTCCATATCGGTCCGGTATAATGAGAATAGGTGCTGATGTCAATCTTGACTTGAGTTCTACGAAAGTTTGTTCGCATGCTTCTAACCACACGAATTCTTCATCTTTACATGTGAGCTTGGTCAGGGATGCTGCAATCTTTGAAAATCCTTCAATGAATCTTCTGTAATATCCTGCTAAATCCAAGAAACTTCGAATATCCTTCACTATTTTTGGTGTCGGCCATTCGCTTACTGCTGATACTTTAGCTGGATCAACAGAGATTCCTTTACCTGAAACGATATGTCTGAGAAATCCGACTTGTTCGAGCCAAAACTCGCACTTGCTGTACTTGGCATAGAGTTGATACTGTCGCAAAGTCTCCAGGAAAATTCGTAAATGTTTAGCATACTCTTTCCGATTCTTTGAATATACCAGGATGTCGTCGATGAATATGATAACGAACATGTCTAGGTACTCTCGGAAAACTTGATTCATCAGATTCATGAATATGGCTGGAGCATTGGTCACTCCAAATGGCATCAAGAGAAACTTATAATGTCCATAGAGATTCCTGAATGTCGTCTTCGGAATATCAGACTCTTTGACCTTCACCTGATGATAACCCGAACGAAGATCTGACTTTGAGAAAACGCAAGACCCACTTAGCTGATCGAATAGATCATCGATTCGCGGTAGTGGATACTTGTTCTTTATCGCGACTTCGTTCAAAGATCTATAATTAATGCACATTCTGTATGAACCTTCCTTCTTCTTCACAAGTAGAACTGGAGATCCCCAACTTGAAGTGTTGGGACGAATCCATCCTTTCTTCAGAAATTCGTCCAATTGAGTACGGATCTCCTTCAAACCTTCAGGGCGTAATCGATATGGTGCTTTGATCACCGGTTGTGCACCAGGTACTAAATCAATTCCGAATTCAAGAGCTCGATCAGGAGGCAAACCTGATATGTCTTCAGGAAATACATCTTCGAACTCTCGATCTATCTCTGGCTTAACTTCTCCTGCTTGTAGAGTTGCAATCACTGCCTTCTTCGGTTTTGCCATGTATGTGCTAGGCTCTAGGGTACGGTCTCCACTTTTGAAATAAAAGACCGGATGGTCTGGAATCTCGAACACTACCCTCCTTTTACGGCATTCGATGGTAGAAAGTTCCTAGCCAAACCATACCCAAAACTACATCGAAGTTCGGTATATCCAGTACCTTGAAGTAAGCATAGAATTCTCTGCTACAGACGACTACTGGACATAGGTTGTATCCCATTGTTTTCTTTAGAACGTCGTTTCCTAAACTGACATTCCAGCTGGATACGAGCGTTTTGACTGGAATCGCATGAGTTCGAACGAACCGTTGCGATATGAAGAAATGAGATGCTCCGGTATCGAAGAGTGCTAGTGCAGGAAGTGAGGCTATTAAGATCGTACCTAAGTTGTGTGGAATATGTTTTAGGTATAGGAAAAGATATTTTGATATGTATAAAGATTGAAAGAAAATTTGAAAGAAAAGAGTTACCAGCGATGACTTGGCCAGTGGCTTCAGCTTCTTCCACAATCATTATGAAAGCCTGTCGCCTCAGTACATTTCTCCTTGCTGGAGGAGCATTCCTCTGTCGGTTCCTATATCCTTGAGGTAGGTTCTTTTATGCTTGATGGAACTAATGAGGAGGGAGTGCAGTAGGTCTACGAGGAGGTGGAGCTAGGAGAGCAAGACGTGGTGCAGGTGCCTGGATAACTGGCCGCTGCAGGTAAGTGATTGCTGGTCTGGGTGCAGAGTTCGGATTGAGTCGACGAGGACAAGACCCAATATCATATGTGGATGAGCCACAGAATAAGCAGAGGCGATTAGCACGCCTGAAATCCTTTGCCAGGTGTCCATCCCTCCTGTAGTAGGTGCAAAAGTCTGGACTGGGCCAGTTAAAAGGTACTCTCGGTCTCCTGCGTATTTCTTTCTGGTGTTGTTTGAAATGGTAGCCACATATTTGTATCGATGTCTAGCCAATTGTAGTCCTTGCTAAATCAGCCGCTTGTTGTGATTTCTTCTGTTGGCTAATCTTTTGCCGCTCGAAATGTTTTCGCTCGTGTTTGTTGTGTTCGTATCGGAGATAGGGATTCTACTGTCAATTTGATTCTTCTCGATATGTTAGATCTTGACGTTCTTCTGAGCATGGATTGATTATCCACATGTTATGCATTCATGGACTACCGTATGAAGGAAGTCGGATTTAGTTTTCCGGGTGAACCAGTTCTTATTTGTTTTCTAAGAGACCGTAGCGTCACCCTTCCCGATTCGAATTCTTCTCTTCGTGCTAGTCATCTTTTGAGAAAGGGATGTCAGGAATTCTTGACGTATGTTTGTAATGTTAGAGACGCGGAGGTCCTGTTAGGCTAGGTCCCGATTAGGAGAGAGCTTCCAGATGTTTTCCTGACGAGTTGCTTGTTTTGTCGCCAGAGCGCGATATTGAGTTCTGATTGACTTGATTTTCGGCACGGAGCCTTTTTCTATACCACCATATCGGATGGACCCAGCGGAGCTTAAAGAACTGAAGGATCATCTCCAACATTTGTTGGATAAAGGGCTTGTTCGTTCGAGTGCATCGCCTTGGGGAGCTCATGTTCTGTTCGTCAAGAAGAAAGACGGCGGTTGTGTTTGTGCATCGATTTTTGTCAGTTCAATCAGGTTACTGTGCGGAACAGATATCCCTTACCTCTTATCGACGATTTATTTGATTAGCTTTAAGGTGCGGGACAATTCTCAGAGATTGACTTGCGATCAGGTTACCATTAGTTGCGGGTTCGAGAGGATGATATTCCGAAGACTGCTTTTCGCACGCGTTACGGGCATTATGAGTTTTTGGTAATGTCGTTCGGACTCACCAATGCCCCAGCAATGTTTATGGATTTGATGTACCGTATATTCAGGCCGTTTCTTGATCAGTTATTATCGTGTTCATTAAGGACCTCCTAGTATACTTTTGGAGACGAGTGGAGCCTGGGCAGTAATTAAGGATTTCGTTGCAGACTTTGAAGGAGCACCAGCTATTCGCTAAATTATCCAAGTGTGTTTTCTGGTTGGATGATGTTGACTTCTTGGGTCACGTAGTTACGAGAGATGATAAATATGGAACCGAAAAAGATTGAGGCCGTTCAGCACTGGCCCAGACCTGTATCAGTGATGGAGGTTCGTAGCATTTTGGGTTTGGATGGATGCTATTGATATTTGATACAGGATTTTTCACACATAGCTGCAACGTTGACCGGGTTGGCCCGGAAGGGAGTTTCTTTTCGTTGGACTGAGGTATGCGAGCGGAGCTTTTAGTAGTTGAAGACTCGTTTGATTACGGTGCCGGTATTATCTTTGCCTTTAGGATCAGGCGGTTTTGTTGGTTATTGCGATAATTCTTGGCAGTTGAAGCAGCACGAGCAGAACTATTCCACACATGACTTAGAGATGGCTGCGGTGGTTTTTACACTTAAGATCCGAAGACATTATAACTTTCAGCAGTGAGATTTTAATTTAAGACAACGCCGATGGATGGAGCTAGTGAAAGACCATGACTGCGAGATTCTTTATCGTTCGGGCAAGGAAAATGTTGTGGAAGATGCTTTCAGTCGGAAGCCCGGAGGTAGCTTTTCTTGTTTGAGCACAGTTCAGAGACAGTCGACGGCGGATTAGCAGATTCTTTATGACAGCCGAGTACAGTTCAAGTTTACATCGACCGGGGGACAACTTTTCTGTGTCCGGGCACATCCACGGTTATTTGATCATATCGTGAGGCCCAGTCCGATGACGTTCGTTGTCAGAGATCTTAGAACAAGTTCGACAGGGCAGAGATTCAGAGTTCGTGATCGATGGTCAGGGTGTACTACAATTTGGGACTCGACTATGTGTGATAGATTCCGAGGGATTGAGATACGAGATCTTAGAGGAAGCGCATCAGTCAGTATATAGTGTTCATTCAGGTTCCACCAAGATGTATTATGATGTGAGAGAAGTCTACTGGTGTAAAGGGATGAAGAGAGATGTCACAGATTTTGTCTTGGGATGCTGACTTGTCAGCAAGTCAAGGCCGAGCATCAGGGGTTAGCAGAAGAGTTACAACCTTTGCCCATTCCGGAATGGAAGTGGGAACATATTTCTATGGATTTTATTGTGGGTCTACCTAGGACCAGTCGAGAGTATGACTCTATTTGAGTGATCGTAGACCGATTGACGGAAGCAGCTCACCTTCTGCCAGTCAAGACCACTTTCAGATTCGTTCAGTTGCTCAGATATATGTTGATGAGATTGTATGACCGCACGGCGTTCCTACTTGTATTGCGTCCAACAGAGGCATCCGGTTCACCAGCCGACTATGGCAGAAACTTCAGGAGGCTTTAGGCACCAAATTGAGTTTCAGTACAGTTTTCTATTCGTAGACCGACGGTCAATCAGAGCGGACCATTCAGATTCCTGAGGACATGCTCCGAGCTTGCGTTCTAGTTTTCGTGGCAGTTGGGATCGCCACTTGCCCTTGAGAGAGTTTCCTATAATAACAGCTTCCAGGAGAAGATTCAGATGGCACCCTTCGAGATATTATATAGGAGGAAATGTCGATCACCAGTTTGTTGGACAGAGCTCAGTGAGAGCAGTATTTTAGGGCCACAGCTTGTGCAGGAGATGACTGAAAAGATCCAGTTAATTCAGAGTAGGATGATAGCGGCCCAGAGAAGGCAGAAGTCTTATGCAGACAGACGTTGGCGCAGACTTGAGTTTATAGTAGGCGATCTTGTTTTCTTGAGGGTTTCTCTGATGAAGGGCGTGTTGAGATTCGGAAGGAAAGGGAAGCTTAGTCCCAGATATGTGGGTCCCTTAGAGATTCTCGAGCGTGTCGGCGCAGTTGCTTATCGTTTGGCTCTTCCACCCAGCTTTCCAGATATTCACCCCATGTTTCATGTATCAATACTCCGCAAGTACCTTCATGATCATTCTCACGCGACACAGCATCCGACGATCCAGCTGGAGCGCGATTTTTCTTCCACCGAGCAGCCGATAGTCATTCTAGATCGTCAAGTGAAGAAACTAAGGTCCGAGGTCATACCGTCCGTATAGGTTCTTTGATGTGGCCCGAACGGCGAAAAAGGTTACATGGGAAACCGAGGACGAGATGCCGAAGAAATATTCCCATCTTTTCGAGAGTACGCGTAGTTAAATTTTAAATTCGGGGACCGAATTTCTTTAAGGGGGGAAGACTGTAACGTTTTGAAAAAAAATTATTTAATGGAATTTTCCAATAATCGGTAATATAACCTGTGTATTCCGAAAAACCAAGATATAATTATTTTTCAACATAGGCTTAAATATACCTATTCTAGCTATGTAATTGCTAGTATTTGGTATTCAATTGGTCACTTATAAATTTCTAGTTTACTTAAATATTTTTCTTAATTAATTGTTTTAAATATTATTTTTAAGCTTTCACTAATACATTTAATTAGAGATAATTACAAATTGGAATGGGTTAATTATACTTTAGTGAACCATGACACATTAAACCAAAATATAACATATTGTTTTTGAAATGAAAAGAATTGTCAAGATGGTTCTTGAAATTTTAAAGAAAAACTTAATGGAAAAGAAAATTTAAAAGAAAATAATAAACAAAGATGTATGGGCATATTGAATTGAGGTATGGGCTTTCCTTGACTTGGGCATTATATACACTCATACACTCACCTCTCTCTTCCTCTCTTGGCTGAATTCTGCAGCCCTTCCCCATCTCATTAGAAAATCCCCTCATTTTCAAATCAAATATAAAATAAAATAAAATAATTAAGAAAAGACTTAAGTGATGTAATAATTGGGGAAGCTTCCACACACACACACACACCTCACTTTCTCTCTCCCCCTCTCATTCTTGTTGCCCGAAACAAGGCAGCCCTAATCCCCCATTTTCCTCTCCTCATTTCTCTTCAAAAATCCTTCATTTTTGCTTCAAAAATCCATATAAATTCTCACTAATTTATAGTTTAATCTCCACCCAATTTTCCTTGGCCAAATCTAGCTTGAATCTAGGATCAAGGAGGCATTTAGGGAGGCTATGTTGCAAATTTGATCTCTTGATTATTGAGATATAATCTTAACTCAATGAATTACATGTTGGTTAATTACTTCAATCTAGCTTATTAGGTGTTTAATATGGTTTTAGTTTCAAGATTTAATTTTTAAGAGAAGGGTTTGAGATCAAGTTAGGGTTTTTATCATTTTTTTTCATGGTTATAATGTTCAGTTTAACATTTTAAGACATACAAAATCTAGTCTAGTTGTTAAATTGCAAATTGTTGCTTCAAAATTCTCCAAATTATATAATCTTGCAAACTAGATTTTTAGGATTAATGTAAAAAGGTGAGATTAAATTTTTTTAAATAATGGTGTGACCTAATTAAGATATTAAGTGATCTTATGGCCACTAGAATTGCTAAAAATCTATATTTCTACTAAAACGGTTAAGGGTTGCTTACTAGGGTTTTTGGAATAAATCGATTTGAATCAAGTTTGAGGTTTTGATGGTTTACCACCTATTTCATATAATAATTAGTGCGTTGTGAATGCGCGTTTGGTGCAAGTGGATTTTAGGTTTGGGGTTTGCCACGTATAGCGACCCTAGTTGTGGATTGTGGCGTTGTCGCGAACGCGTTTGTGCACCAAGTGCGTGCGTGTCTAGTTAGTGCACGTGGTTGATTGTATTGTTTGTGTCGCGACTATTTATATATCAATCCTCTTATTTACTTGTGTGCGATTCTAGGATCGGGTGCTGAGGCGTCGGATGTGGCGCGGAAAAAGCATGGCCGAGATCGGATCAGATTAGCCGAGACGTCCCGGTGACTAGATGTACACATCTACGGGGGGATCGTCTGGATGGCGCGAGGCGCCCGATGGTTTAGGATTATTTGTAGTTCTTGCATTTTATATGCGTAGTCTCCTAGTTATTAATCTCATTGCATCGCACCATCTTATGTGTGTGTGTGTGTGTGTGAAATCATCTCATAGGACACTTGCACCATTACCATTAGTTCATGCTGCACGGGCACTATTCATGCGAACACACACGCCTTTGGTAATTGATATGTCACGAACACTATAGAACTTTCTTAAAATCAGTAACTGTGCATCTGCATCATATATGATCCGTGGACTTATACTTGTATGTTCATTTCACTAAATGGATATGTAAGATTGTTAGTTATACATGCATACCTCACTGCATCATGATTCATGCATAGGTTCTAGCCGTATTTCGCATGGTATATACTACCGTATCATAGATTTCCATCATCACCGGCATGTTTATATATTGTGATTCTTCTCGAGGATTTCAATATTGATGGGATTTCTGGATTTTTTGGAAAACCGCAAGAATTTTATAAACCTGTTATCGCTTTAAAAATGCAAGTTGCGGTTTTCTCGTGATATGATGTATGTGTCGTCCACCATGAGTTTTCCTGATTTATGTTGGATTTCGAGACCCAATTCGAGGAGTTGGATGAACCGTTTCGGGTACTTGGTGGGCCCGGTAAGGTATCCCGGGGCAAAAAGCTCGAGTTGTAGACGATGAGCCTGGCAGGGGCAGACTACCTACCGGTGATTGTTGGCACGGCGAATATCCGGAGGATACCGATGTGGTCGTGAGATTTGATGATATGGGCCGATCCGGACTGACGAAGCTCGAGATATTGAGACATTGAGATATTGGGATATACATATATTGTGTCGATGATTGACATGGATTTTCTGTTGATTTCATTGATGATACTCAGTTTATTGCAAAGATGCTTTTCTAAGATAAGAATAAAGGTTTTCTTATACCAGACATGTTCAAGTTTTGTGTTTAATTATGCATTCATGTTGCATTCATGCTAGTACATAGTATCATTTGAGATACGCGGGTTGTGACGCATTTGCGTGCATGCTTACGATATTCTTATTAGATGTTACTTACTACTCACGAGTTGGCAACTCACCCCCGTTGTGCCACAGTATCTTGCAGGTCCGACCCATCCGCACAGTAGCGGCGGGCGCACTTCCTCATTTCGTTCTTTTTGCTTGGACTTGCGACATTGCTTGTAGGTGGGTTGGGAGGATATTTTATTCCATCATGTATTTTATTTTGTATCTAGTATACTCCATCTACCCTTGTATATTGGACTAGACGGTGAGACTCGTGAGATTTGTATTTGTGGTATTTGGTGTCGATACTCACTTGAGACGACGTGGTATTTTCTTATTTCTTGCTTTCGGATGCTTATTGTGCACTTTTGATATACATATTGCATGTGGTTGTGATTCCGCCATTGGCGAAGAGCTAGCTCCCGCTTGGGGATGCCTTTATTCATTATATATATGTATTTTCATGTGTTGTACCTGTTTGGGGGCCAGTATTTACAAAGAAAACTCTACGGAAATTTTCAAGAAAATATGATGTCGCTTTTAACTGTTTAATGCCACTTATTTGTTAAAACCACTTACTTTAAAACAAGTTTTCCTTCACTCTAATTGTTAAACGGTTTAGTTTTCTGGGCTTTGGCTTACTTAGCCTACGTTGCGCCTTTAGACGTTTCGTAATTTAAGTGACAGTCACATTCCGTACCTTCGGGTCGTGACATAATATGAGCAAATATGATGAAATAATGTCATAGGTAAACTTTATGATATTTAACCGTAAAAGTGATATAAAAATTGTATAATATTGTATTTTGAATTGAAACTTGTTCTAAATGGTTTTTTATGCTTGCTAAACAATATATAAAGAGATGATTAATTTGTTGTTAAGAAAAGTTGGGTTTTTAACGAAATTAGAATCGGAAGTCGGAATAACTCCGCTTCCGGCGAGTTTTAATTAGAGACCATTTTAGAATAGATAGAGAGGAGATGAGAAGGGACTTACGGGTTTAAAGAAGAGAGAAGAGGTATAGGAACAAGTTGTGAACTTCGTGGAATCGCGGTGTAGCCGGATTTGTCCCGATTTGTCGCCGGAAGGTGATCTTAGGCTAACTCCACTTGTACAACTATTTGGACTTGGAAAAATTTAAGAGTTTTGATAATATATTTCAGAATAGAGAAGGCTAAGGTATGGGGTAGTATTTATAGGATAGAATTAGAGTTTAGGGTATTAAAAATGAGAATTAAAATGCATTAAATTTTCGTTTTAAACCTCATTTTAATTCTCTGGATATTTAAAGGGAATTCAAACAGAAAAGGAATCGTGGGGGAGGCCAAGGGGTTAGGGTAAAAAAAATCGGAACATTTGCTACGGTCTGGTCCGACGGCTGTCATGACCCGAAATTGGCACGTGACGGTCATTAAACCATGTAACGTCCACAGGCGTAACGCAATCTAAGTAAGCCGAAAACCCAACAAATCTAAACCATCAAAAGTAGTAAGTGATAAGAACATTATTGAAGCTTTTGGGAATCTCAACTAAAAACTCTTTATAGTCCAAATTTACTTCCTTTAAAATTTGGCAGCACCTCCTTTGTAAAACTAGCCCCAAAAAGGGTACAACATAAAAATATAAGTAAAGCATCCCCAAACGGGAGCAAATCCACGCCCAAAGGCGGAAACAACACCACAAGAAAATATACGACGCCGTAGCCAAGAAAATGGACGATATGAAGTGAAAACAGCATAAAAGAATAAATCTGCATAAAAAGGCCGGCTCCCACGAGCACGACACCCAAGTCACCAAAATAATATACAATATCGTCCTCACAACTCGTGTCTAAGTCAATACATGAAAGTGGTAGATGGAGAGTATTAGATACAACGAATATACAAATGAGCATTATCGGATAACCGCAAAACCCACATATAGCAAAACTGCACACAGTCAGTCATAGTGGTATCCGATGCAAAAGATGATACGATAAGAAGAAGAAGCCCTGCCGCGACTGCTCTGAAGGACTACCTGCAAAACACTGTGGCATAACGGGGGTGAGTTACCAACTCGTGAATAGTAAATAACATATGCAGGTAATTGTAAGTATGCACGTACCGCGATAATCTATCACATGCAAGCTGATAGTAATAAATGGCAATATGTATATGCAACAGTCATGAAAGATATTCTATCAGGTACTACTAATACATGAAGCAATGCATATCAAATAATGTTGAATATGGGATAAAACATATAATCAACATGGAATGCTCATCGTGGAAAAACTAGTGTCCATCAATGACACTCCAAATCCCAATACCATAGGCACCGCATCTTCAGATCGGCCCTCATATCCTGTAAGTCTCATGGAACCTGAGTATCCAACATCGACACCCGAAAACATTATGAAAACTATGCCTGTGTATATGTGTCTGTGTGTGTATTTCCCTCAACGACACATCAAAGTCATGGAACCTGAGTGTCCAACATCGACACTCGAAACATCATGAAAACTAGTGTCTAGTATCGACACGTAAATACTCATCTATCAGGCGCCTTCATCACGACTGGCCCTGATGTCATGTCCGTACATAACTCTGGTCGGTATCCCTATGATAACCGCCGAATCTAAATACTATCACCGTTAGGTACAAGCCCTCCTGTCAGGCTCATCGTCTATGCCACGAAAATCACCTCTTGCCCCGGGGAGCCATACTGGGTCCACAATGTACCCGCAGACGGTGCCTACCGCTCCTCGAATCGGGTATCTAACACAAGTCTCAGAACTGAGAAAACTTATGGTGGACGCACTAAAATATCATATCAAGAGAAACCGGGTTTTCAAACAAAACATGAATTTCTTGAAATACCCCCACGGTTCTCAAATCCATAAATCGCATGAAATCCATATCTCAATGCGTAAATCCATGAAATGTAATATATGCAACATAAAACAGTAATATGAGCATATCAAGGAAAAACCGCTATTTAAATGCATCAAGTTATTAAATTTATCATGCGGTTCCCAATTCTCCAAAATCCAAAGCAACATCATGTAAAGGTGAACATGTGACTATAGCAAGGTATCAGGGTGTACATGTAAGTACGCATGCATGATGTACATGTAGCTATAGCAAAATATGTGTATACACCTGTCAATAATGATGTAATACCCTCCAAGTATATGTGTAACTATATCAAGGTATGTGTATATACATGTCAATAACGATGCATACCCTCCAGGTATATGTGCAGCATGTAGCAAGGTATGTGTATATACATGTCAATAATGATGCAATACCCTCCAGGTATATGTGTAGCATGTAGCAAGGTATGTGTATATACATGTCAATAATGATGCAATACCCTCCAGGTATATATGCAGCATGTAGCAATATATGTGTATATACATGTCAATAATGATGCAATACCCTCCAGGTATATGTGCAGCATGTAGCAAGGTATGTGTATATACATGTCAATAATGATGCAATACCCTCCAGGTATATGTGTAGCATGTAGCATACAGGTATGCTATATCTCATATGCACAATGGAATAAGAATCAATGTATCAATGTCACTATCCATACAATATCACATATGTATGTGTGTTGTGCTTGTCATGGCAATTATCGACGGAGTGTGTGGCATACAATTGTGCTCGTGCAACATGAACAGTCAATAATAGTGCAGTGTCCAATGGGTACAAGTCCAAACACAACAAGTAATGATATGCAATGAAGTTCATGCACAATCTCTATATGTGCAATACTTATAATCAAGAATCATATCATTTAATTTAGCCCAGACGCATAACGCCGTGCGGGCGATTCCCCTGTAGATGTTAAATCTACTCACTGATGATCTTAGGCTAAGTAAAACTAACCACTTGCTTTCCCTTCTTCGCAGCGTCCGAAGTCCCCGCCCGCGACCCTAAAATCATATAACAATATAATAAGTGAATATTAGCAATCGACCAATAACACGTACAAACTACATTTGACAGACGCACCAACTCCAAACAAACTCTCAAGTGTTCGTTTAATGGCTAACGTACATAGCGACACTACAAAACCAACCAAAGAGCAACAGCTACACAAGAACACGAACCGTGTCGGATAACGTAACGCGTGTAGTCGTAACACTATAAACAAGTAATGTGATCCCAGATTTTGTATACCGTCAAAACATAAAAATCAAACAGTACCAAACACTTCTAAACAACTGCAGACAGCTACCCTACAAAACCCAAGTCCTAACTCCCCTACATGGCCGAGCTCGCCGGAATTCCTCATGAAGTCGCCGGCCAAATCCAAGCCCCTTGGGTTCGTGCTCCAGGTGAAAGCTTAGGGTCACTAGTACATCACTACTACACTGCTAGATTTTACAGTAAAATTCTCAGGTCATAGCAGATCACCGATATCCTATAATGACACTAAAAATACGATATGTGCACGAAACTAAACTTTAAGTGTTCTAAACAAAAAGTAACAAGCTACACAACACTATAACATCCTATTTAACAGTTTGAGATCATTACCTAACCACACAAGCTCAAAAATCCTAGCTTTCCAAGCTCCAAGTGATCTTAGAGGCAAAACAAGACATGAGAAGTGATTTGGGTGAGATTTGATCAAGTTTTGTGAAGGTTTAGTGACGAATGGGTAAGGGTTCAGTTTGAGGTAAGAGGGAATGCAAAATAATTGAGAAAGAGATAGAGTGAGAGAGAATGAGAGTGTGTGAGGTGAGATAGAGATGAGAAAGTGAGTGTAGGGTAAGTGCACCCTTGCATTAACTCTATTCCTCTCCATCATAAATGCAAGCCATGACTCCTCATGAGTCACCTTGCCACCTCCTCTCCAAACCAAAACACAAATGAAAATATCTCCTCTCACAATAAATATTTAGGGTTAAGGTTAACAAGGCATAGATTAGGTTAAAGTTTTCATGGTCACTAAACTAGATTAACACAAACAAACCCTCACATTAACATGCACAAGTGTGTGCAAGCCATAACAAATAATAATAAAATATTAATTAATTGTTATAAAATGTGAGGAAACCAATTTGGTAAACTTTTTACAGAAAACTCGCATTATCGCTTAATTAACACTAATCGCATTCTAAGGTGTTACAATCTCCCCCCTTAAAGAAAATCCGTCCCCGAATTAAAATTCTTACTATGCGTACCTTCAAAGAGATGAGTGCAAAACTTCCACATCTCGCTCACAGCCTCCCAAGTGATCTCCTCACTAGACGGGCTACGCCAAAGAAAACCTCCGCAGATGGCAAGACTTTTGACCGAAGTTTCTCCACCTGCCAATCCACTATCACTATCGGCTGCTGGTGAACGAAAAATCGCGTCCCAAATGAATGGTCTGGTGCTGAATCATGTGAGAAGGGTTATGAAGGTAATTGAGAAGTATCGACACAAGAAATACGAGGTGAGTACTCAAAAATCTGACCGGAAGTACCAACGATAGGCAACAGAACTAACTCGCTCAAGGATTTCAAAAAGACCTACAATCTGGGACTAAGTTTCCCAAAACTCAACACGCTATTTCATTGGAAAAATCCGTAAGAATACATGATCTCCCACTGCGAACTCAAGTCTGCGACAACGACGGTCGGCTTAAGACTTTTGTCTGCACTGGGTTGCTCTCATCCTGACCTGAATCAACTGGATCTTCTCCGAAGTCTCTGGACTAATTGAGGTCCAAAAATACTGCTCTCGCGGAGTCGGTCAAACAGACTGGCGATCGATACAATCTACCACATAAGGCCTGAAAGTTGCCATTTAAAATGTCTCCGGATAACTGTTATCGTAAGAGAACTCCATCAATGGCTAGTGACGATCCCACAGCCAACAAACATTTAGTACGTATGCACAAGCATATCCTCCAGAGTCTGTATAGTCCGCTCTGTCTGACCATCGGCCTACGGATGGAAAGCGGAGCTAAAGCTCAACCAGGTACCCAAGACTTCCTGAAGTTTCTGCCCAAGACGGCTAGTGAACTGGATGCCTCTATTGGATGCAACGCATGAAGGAACTCCGTGCAAACGCACAACTTATCAAAGAACAACTGAGCATACTGAGCATAACCGGACAACAAACACCCGAATGGAGTCATACCCTCGACTAGACCTGGGTAGACCCACAACAAAATTCATGGAGATTTGCTCCCATTCCAACTCCGAAATGGTAAAAAGATTATAACTTTACTGCCGGTCTCAAATGCTCAACCTTAGCTCATTGACAAGCCAAGCACTTCAAAACGAAATCTGAAACTTCACTCTTCATTCCTACCCACCTGTAACTATCTCTCAAGTCACGTTACATCTTGGTGGAACTTGGTGAACACTAAAAGCTGACTGATGTGCCTGCTCTAGGACCTCACGTCTCTACCCATCAATATCAGGTACATGCCAACGAGTCCCTAAGCGTAGCACACCCTGGTCATAAATCAAGAACTCCGAATCTTTACCCTGCCGAACATGCTCAAGAATCTCAGACAAATGAGCATCGGCGGGCTGTGCCTCATGAAAATGATTAAGTAAAAGTGGATGGGCGCGGATATGAGCAAGATGTCCCCTAGTAGAGGTGAACTTAAGCTGTACTCAACGGTCGCACAAGAACTGTAAATCTGCAGAAGACTATCTCTGAACTGCGCTCAACTGGAACAAGTTAATCCCTGGGCCTACGACTCAAAGCATCAGCTACCACAATCGCCTTACCCCGGGCAATAAAGGATATCACAATCATAATCCTTCACAAGCTCCATCCAACGGCGCTGTCTCAACTCAGATCCCGCTGCAGGAAGATGTACATTAATCTCTGGTGGTCCGTGAAAATCTGACACGACTCTCCGAACAAGTAGTGTCCCCAAATTTCTAGCGCAAGACCACCGCGGCCATCTCCAGATCATGAGTGGGATAAATCCTGCTCGTACTTCCTCCAACTGTCGGGAAGCATAAGCGATAACTCTATTATGCTACATCAGTACACAATCGAGCCCCACTCACGAAACATCACAATAAACGACAAAGTCACCCGATCCAGAAGGCAAAGATAGAACTGGTGCAGTCGTCAACCGAGTCTTCAACTGCTGAAAACTCAGCACGCATGCCTCAGTCTAAAGAAAAGGAACCCCCTTCCTTGTCAATCTGGTATATAGTGATACATAAGAAATCCTGCACGAAACGGCGGTAAAAACCGGCTAAGCCCAAAAAGCCGTGGACCTCTGTCACTGAACAGGTCTGGGCCAAAGCTGTACGGCCGCGATCTCCCTCGGGTCCATACGAATACCGTCTCCCGTAACCACATGACCTAGGAAGTCAACACTAACAAGCCTGAAGGAACACTTCGAGAATTTAGCAAACAGCTGGCACTCTCCCAATGTCTGCAAAACAATCCTCAAGTGCTGCTCATGTTCCTCTAGACTCTTAGAATAGACAAGAATGTCATCAATAACACAATAATAAACTGGTCGAGGAACGGCCTGAAAAAATCTGGTTCATCACATCCATGAATGATGCTAGGGCATTGGTGAGTCCAACGACACCACCAAAAACTCATAAAGCCCGTAGCGCGGACAAAAGCAGCCTTCGGAATGTCATCACTCCGAACCCGCAACTAATGATGACCTGATCCCAAATCAAACTTAGAAAAATGTCTCGCACCCTGGAGCTGATCAAATAAATCGTCAATGCGAGATAAAGGATACCTAATCTGCACCATAACTCGTTTCAATTGACGATCAATCAATACCCAACCTCAAACTGCCGTCCTTCTTTTTGACGAACAGAATAGGAGCTCCCCAAAGAGAAACACTTAGACTTACAAGTCCCCATATCAAACAACTCTACAGCTGATCCTTAAACTCCCTAAGCTCCGCCGGCTCATCTGGAACAACGTCGGAAACTCTTGCACAATAGGAACCCGGTCCAACGAATCTACTGTGGCTCCGGTATCATAAATGAAAGCCAAGAATCCTTGACATCTTCTCCTCAAAAACCGACTAGCGTAAAAAGGCTGAAATCAAGCTGTGAGGGGCGGCACTACTGTCCCCCTGCACAACAAGAACTGACTCGCTGGGAAAACAAAACCTGACTGTTTTCTCGCGACAGTCCATAGATGCATAGCACGTAACTAACCAGTCCGTGCCCAGAAGAACGTCAAATCCAACATCTCTAGAAGGATCACATCGACGGACAAATCTCTATCTCCTATTCGATTGGCACATGACCGAAACACGTGTCGCGCAACAAAAGAATCGCTAACAGGAGTAAACACAACAAACGGCTGATCTAGCATACACGACTCTCGGCCCAACCACGGCACGAAGTGTGTAGAACAAACGAATGCATAGATCCCGAAATAAACAAACATGTGCATCGAAAGAACATACGAATTAAGAATACCTAAAAACTCTGCATTGGACGCCCGTGCGTCCCGATAAGTCGAAACAAAAGCTCATGCCTGACCTCTACCTGCAACAGGCTGTCCTCCTCCTCTGCCATCCTGTACTCTCTGAACAAACCCTCCGCGACTACGACCTCTCTGAACATAAGTCTGACACGGATCAACAACAGGAACAAAAGGCGACTCTCCCTGAGGTGAAGGTGGTAAGGTAACATATGGTACTGCTGCCCTCCTCTGGCGTACCAAGGTACAATTTCTGACGAGGTGATGGAAACTCCCGCACCGGAAACATCCATACGATGGCTGCTGACCCTCCTGGGGGTAAGAGCTAAACAACTGTCCTCGTCCCAACCCTCTGCTACTCCCACGACGTAAAAGAAATCCGTCACGACGACTAAGCATCTGTCTCTGGGATGATACACCTGTACGAGCCCTCCTCGGTTCCGGAACTTCCAAAGTCTCGGGAAGATGCTTCTCATCTAGTAGGGCTTCGTCCACTGATGTTGTATACATGACACAATGTTGTGTGCTGATAGCAAGGAATAACTGGGTAACAGAGGTGGCAACCTCCTGTCGCTGCGCTCGACTAGTCTCAACCAATGATCGCATCATCTGGCGCAAGTCCAGCATCTTTGCCTCAAGCCTAGCGATACGATCTATCGAAAGCGGATCAACTTCTCCTGTACAGCGAGCATACCGTCCTGGTCAGTCCTCGTCCCAAACGAGTCAACTTTGACCTCGGCTCTCGCTGCCTCTCTCTGAGCTCTCATAGTCATCGGCGGCATAAAGGCTAGAAATGGAAATAGGATTCGATAAGAACACGGAAATCGAATCACAAAGATATGTATAATCATAGAAAGAATTCAAGCAATTAGTACTAAGGTCACTTAGGCGGAGTACCGTGTCGTAAGTATAGCGCGGACATACACACACTACGTCATTCTGCTTAAACTAACTACTCCATCATACCAAGGTCAGCCTACACTCCGAAAGGTAAAACCTAGCGCTCTGATACCAACTTTGTCATGACCCGAAATTGGCACGCGACGGCCCTTAAACCACGTAACATCCACAGGCGTAACGCAATCTAAGTAAGCCGAAAACTCAGCAAATCTAAACCATCAAAAGTAGTAAGTGATAAGAACATTGTTGAAGTTTTTGGGAATCTCAAGCAAAAACTCTTTAAAGTCCAAATTTACTTCCTTCAAAATTTGGCAGCACCTCCTTTGTAAAACTAGCCCCAAAAAGGGTACAACATAGAAATATAAGTAAAGCATCCCCCAACGGGAGCAAATCCATGCCCAAAGATGGAAACAACACCACAAGAAGATATACGACACCGTAGCGAAGAAAATGGAAGATATGAAGTGAAAACGGCATAAAAGAATAAAGTTGCATAAAAAGGCCGGCTCCCACGAGCACGACACCTAAATCACCAAAATAATATACAATATCGTCCTCACAATTCGTGTCTAAGTAAATACATGAAAGTGGTAGATGGAGAGTACTAGATACAACGAATATACAAATGAGCATCATCGGATAACCGCAAAACCCACCTATAGCAAAACTGCACATAGTCAGCCGTAGCGATATCCGCTGCAAAAGATGATACGATAAGAAGAAGAAGCCCTGCCGCGACTGCTCTGAGGGACTACCTGCAAAATACTGTGGCACAACGGGGGTGAGTTGCCAACTCGTGAATAGTAAATAACATATGCAGATAATCGTAAGTATGCACGTACTGCGATAATCTATCACATGCAAGCTGATAGTAATAAATGGCAATATTTATATGCAACAGTCATAAAAGATATTCTATCAGGTACTACTAATACATGAAGCAATGCATATCAAATAATGTTGAATATGGGATAAAACATATAATCAACATGGAATGCTCATCATGGAAAAACTAGTGTCCATCAATGACACTCCAAATCCCAATACCATAGGCACCGCATCTTCAGATCGGCCCTCATATCCTGTAAGTCTCATGAAACCTGAGTATCCAACATCGACACCCGAAAACATTATGAAAACTATGCCTGTGTATATGTGTCTGTGTGTGTGTGTATTTCCCTCAACGACACATCAAAGTCATGAAACCTGAGTGTCCAACATCGACACTCGAAACATCATGAAAACTAGTATCTAGTATCGACACGTAAATACTCATCTATCAGATGCCTTCATCATGACTGGCCCTGATGTCATGTCCGTACATAACTCTGGTAGTGGCACATATCAATTATTAAGCAATATGCAATAAAATGATACAAGGTAGTGGCACATATCAATTATTATAGATCATATTAGTAAATTAGTAAATGTGATGTGAAAATAATATGATATTATATTGTACAAATAATAGGAGTTATAAAGTACAGTTGTTTGTGAATGATATGGTCCATGCAGGTGACCCTTAACTTTACGCACCCTAATATATTTGTGTGTTGTAATGCTGCTAATTATTTAAATTTCAAAATAAACAACTAAATAACAAGTAGGTATATAGATAGTAAAATTGACATAACATTTAACTCAGATATAACTATGTCCTATTAAAACTTATTACTATCATATAAACTTAAATGTACTGTTTTAATAAGTAATATTTTCTATTCACTAATAAAATAGCATATGTTAATTATTAGACTATTCTAGTAGAACTTAAATACAAACTCTAATACTAATACGCCACTCTTATACTTGAAATTTAATCTATATTATCTACGACACACCTAACAACTAAAAGTATAAAATACTCATGTGCTTCGTACTATATTATGATTATTTTATTATTCACAATAATTAAATGTTGTACTTGACTAGCAAACTTCCCAAAAATTCGGGTGTCCATCGGGCCGGGCTGTCGGGCCGGCCACTTGAAAAAAATTGAATTTTTTAAAAGAAATTTAAAACAAAATTTTATTTTTATGAAAAAAAGTTTGGAAATTTTTTTAACTCGAACTTCGTGTAGGTGCCGGGACAGACCTAGATATTTTAATACTTCAAAAATATTTTGAGAGGGACATAAGTCGGCAAACCTTACCGTTCATACAATTGCCAAAAAAATTTAAAATACAATTCAATAAAAAAAAAACTAACTGATTAGCTCCTATCGATCTTTACTCTTCATCAGTGTCGAGTCTTCAATATTTTTAACGTGTTGTTTGTCTAGTTTCTGCGTTAAACCAATATTTTTGGCACACTGCGATCTCCAATGCGTCATCCAACAGCCTCACTCTCTTATTGCTCATAATTCTGTTAGCTGCACTAAAAGCAGACTCCGAAACTGCAGCGGATACCGAAATTGTTAGTAAATCATGAGTCCGGCAGAAAGCATAGAATACATGTGTCCATGTGTCTTCCACCAATCCAAAATATCATGATTATCTATTTGATCCGCGGTGAGAAAATTACTGAAATCAGTTTGCAAATACATTGTAAGCTCGTTATAAGTAGAAGAAATTGAAACGGTTGTTCTTTGTTTTTTCTGCTGCAAAAACTGAAATATCATTTTTTTAGAAGTTTGCTGTGAAGAGAAAGATAAATAAGAAGTTCTGTTTTGACCGTATTTTACATCATATATGGCATACAATTCATGCAAATAAGAACCTAAAATATTTTTATAATCTTCTATATCGGTACCTAAGTTTTCATGGTATCTATCTAATAAAAAAATAAATTATCTTTTTTATGTTTAGGATAAAAAACAGAAACTAAACAAAATAATGCAGGAACTTTTCGCCAATATTTATTCAATTTTGTAAGCATACTATGTAATATTCCAGCAAATACACTTTCAGGATCGATTACATGTTCACTAATAATTTTACTAACATAAAATAACTGTTCTACTGCTAAATATGTAGTAGGAAAATAAACACCAGATAAATATTTAGTTGCATTGTAAAATATTTCTAAAAATTTAAAAACATATTCACAAACAAACCAATCATAATCCTTTAAATTATTATTGGGCATTTGCTACTCATAAAATAAAGTAACGGGCTCCCAATATTTTAAAACATATTTCAACATCTCATAAGTAGAAGTCCAGCTAGTTGGAATGTTGAATTTGAAATATCTAAATTTTAAATTTAACTGGGTACAAATTTGCTTAAAAATTTATTTTCGGGGTTCGGAGATTTCAATAAATATCATTGCATTTTTAAATTTAGCTAAATGAGGATCAATTATAGTAAGACTATCATGCACAATTAAATTTAAAATATGGCATGCACATGTTTGATGAAATAATTCTCTATTCAAAACAGAATTTAAATTATATTTTAAAATTGCTATAACAGAATTATTATTAGTAGTGTTCCCCTCCGAAAGGCGGCCGCCGCGGGACTGCGATGTCCGGGCGCTCGTGATTCGGGGCAGATGCTATTTGGTTTTATCCGTCTACCTCTCCGAAGATGCCAAGTTGATTTATGGCACCGTGTATCGAAGGTTTAGACGGATGCGGCCGATGTAGCAGACTTTGTCAGATTCCCCCTCGCTTGAGGGGTTTTTGATTGTGGGGACGCTCTTCCCTGCAGGCGCAAGCCCCTGCAGTTAATTACGCTACCGCATCGCGGTAACAACTTTCTCCTTCTCCAGAATTTCACTTCGTGTCGTGTGTATTTGTTTTGTTTGTGGTTGCCCGTGGATTGTATACGGAGACTGAGTAATACCGTCGCCCGTAGGACGTGGACTAGTCCAAATCCGTATTTACTTATATATGGGTTTGATGTTTTTAGTTTAAGGATGCGTTAGTCGCGTTGCGGCTAAGATCAACTTAAACATTCGTCAAGGATACGTTAGCCCTGTTTTGGACTAAGATCAACTTGACGTGGTGATTCATTTAATTTATGGCCGTCGGGACTCTTCGCCTCTCTGACGTCGTTGAAGGATTACAACGATAGATGTCGGAGGAGCTCAGAGATGTACCCTCAAGCCAGAGTTGATTAGGGCTTTTATCGTTTATTTAAGTGTTCAAGGATACGTTAGCCGTGTTTGGGGGCTAAGATCGACTTAAACGGGACCGTTTAGATCCAGCGAAAGAGCGATTGGCTCTATCGTTCCAGTTTAAGGACGTAGTGGTCCATTATTAGTTTAGGGACATCTCGGTCCGTCGCCAGTTTAAGGACGTAGTGGTCCGTCGTTAGTTTAGGGACGTCTCGGTCCAGCATTCCAGTTTAGGGACGTGGTGGTCCATATTAGTTTAGGGACGTCTCGGTCCAATATTAGTTTAAGGACGTCTCGGTCCACGAGTTTAGGGACCCCGCAGTCCATATGGATATGTGGTTGTCGGGACCCGTCACCTCTTTGACGTCGTTGAAGAATTACAACGACGGATGTCAAAGGAGTTCGGAGATGTACCCTCGAACCGGTCATGAATTGGTTTAGGAGAGCCATTTTGCTCAATCCGTTTAATTTAAGGACTTATAGCCAGGATTGGGTTAAGTCCAAAATTTTTTGTTTATTTCGGGCTTTGCCCGACTTAGAAAATCAAATCAAATAGGGCTCTGCCTTTTTTTAATTTTGCATTTTTGATTTGGGCCAGGCCCTTTTAGATGACATGTTGCATTTGTGCAGAACATCAAGGATTTTTCAGTTTGGAGAACAAAAGTGCTCTGCACTTTTGATCTAAGTTTGGATCAAAGGAAAACAAGTTTTCTTCTTGTTTTCCCTGATTTTGCAGAACCAAGGGTTCATAACAAGTGCAAGGCACTATTTGATTTCAGATTCAAGAAGGGACAAGCTTTTTCTTGTTTCTTTTTTTTTCAGAGAACCAAGGGTTCTTAGCAAGTGCAAGGCACTTTTAATCTCAAGTTTGGATCAAAGGAAAACAAGTTTTCTTCTTGTTTTCCCTGATTTTACAGAACCAAGGGTTCTGTAACAAGTGCAAGGCACTATTTTTTTATTTATTTGTTTTTTTATTTTATTTTTCTTTTGTTTTTATTTTCTCTTTAGAGATTTTTCTCTTCTCCAAAAGAAGTTTTTACCTTTTCTTTTCCCTGTTCTTGAATAATCTTCAAGAGTTTGACGCTCAAGTTAATTCCCCAGTTTATGATTTTAATTCTGATCCGATGCCCTTTTGAATGAGGTCTGGGGTCTTATTTATAGTGCTCACAATTTGTTTAAATTTGTTAACAAAATCTTTTTCTGAGTGATTTTTGGTAATTTTCTTTTACAGAAGAAAATCTTCTCGTTTTGGTAAAAACAGAAAAGATTTGATTAAATTTCCATTTTGTTTCTGCGCAACTCCCCAGAAAATGACACGTGTCACGCAGTGGACGGCTTGCGCACTGGCGCTTGCGCAACTGCGCAGACACGTGTCGCGCAGCGGTGCGCTTGCGCAATGGCGCTTGCGCAACTGCGCAGACACGTGTCGCGCAGCGGTGCGCTTGCGCAATGGCGCTTGCGCAGACACGTGTCGCGCAGCGGTGCACTTGCGCAACAGTGTTTGCGCAACTGCGCAGACACGTGTCGCGCAGCGGTGCACTTGCGCAATGGCGCTTGCGCAGACACGTGTCGCGCGGCGGTGCACTTGCGCAACAGTGTTTGCGCAACTGCGCAGACACGTGTCTTGCAGCGGTGCGCTTGCGCAGCTGCGCAGACACGTGTCGCATTGTGAGTCGTTTGCGCACTGCGCAACGCACAGAAATCGAAGCGTTGCTTCAGAAATTTTTGAGTTTTCAAAATTCAAATGAGCCTTGCTCAGATTGGGGAAACAAATGCCCCCCCACCGTTGCGCTGACGTGGCTCAACGTGAGTGCAGCGGTGGCAAGATTCTAGCCATTGGATCAAGGGGGTAAGTTGAAGGGGCGCAGGCGCCTATAAATAGGACCCTTGGTCCTTGGTAATTTTCTTACCGTTTCCAAAAATTCTAACTCTCAGAGCCTTGCTCTTGCTTAAGAATTTTCAGAGCCTTGCTCTTGATTTTTTTTTTTTTTTTTTTTTTTTTTTTTTAAGAACTCCAGAGTTCATAACCATCATAGGTAAAAATTAAATTAAATTAAAGCTGATTAATAGAGCCTTACTCTCCATAGATCCCTGATCTAAAGAAAACCTATTTAGGGTTTCATTTAGCAGAGCTTTGCTCTAAAGAGGTCCAAAGAGAACTCAGGAGAATCCTGTTAGGGTTCCATTAATAGAGCTTTGCTCTATAAAAGATTTTTCTTATATCTTCTTAATTAATGGAGCTTTGCTCCTCCCAACTTATATGACACTCGAGAATATTATTATTATTATATCATTTTTTTTTCCAGAGCGGAGCTCTCAATATTTTCAGGGAATTTTCTTCAAATTCTCCTCATAACTGATTTTGACTGGTGTCGCTCCTGTCTGCAGAGCATTGCTCTCGAGGAGTTTAACTTTTAACTTTCTGTATTTTCTTGTTTATTAATATCCCTGTATTGTTTTCTTCAGGTATTATGGCGGTGCGTCTATACAGCTTGCACGAGTTCATCACTTATGAGGATATCCGTGTACAGGGCCGTTAACAGAACCAGGAGTTTACGGACGCTCAATGTGCAGAGGTCATGGGTCGCCTGAATGCCAGCGGTGGCTGGTTGCTATCTCGTCGTTCGGCCCTTTTGAAAGTCGTGCTGGGGTCAATATGGAGAGCACTCCCAGGTCTTCACGAGGCCTTACCGCTCAATGCGCTAGATGATGCCGAAGACAAGGTGCATTCAGTGTACCTGACGGGGCTGATTTCGAAGAAACGGCGAAACAACCTCGTTGACGTCCTACATCAAATCTTTCAGCAGACGACAATCGTTGCTGCTTATCGAAGGCCGGAGGGGCTTGCCGATGATATTGACACCGAGGAGCGCGAGAGGCTGCGCATAAGAATAATTAGAAAGGGCAAAAGAAGTTTGGACGGCCTTACTTTTGAATTCCTCAATCCCTGCCCCGGATCTGAAGTTATTCCATTGTAATAATGTTTTCCTTTTACCGCTTTTCAAAATTGTAAGAATTTTTGCCAATATGAATGGAAACTTTTTACTTCAGCTTCTCCTATTTCCCGTCCTGAGTTTTCTGTCCATGCATAAATGAATGCGTCACGCATGCCAGATCAAATGTAGACCGGATATTCTCTCTGTCATCTTCTTTCTTTTAAAGTCAGCAGGCTGTCTTAATAACCATGGTTGATGGATGTCTAAAACGAGTATTCTGACTTCCTCAGGAAATAACGATGGCTTAGGCCGCAGGATCAGGTCTAATGCCTAAGACTTTTCAATTCTATGAGCCGTGAGGGTCTCATAGAGGCTTTTCTCCCTACGGATCGAGAGGATCTCATAGGTGGATTTTCTCCTTAGGAATCGTGAGGATTCCTAAGTGTGGTTTTCTCTTATAAGTCGTAAGGATCTTATAAGAGAATTCTCCCTCTCACGAATCGAGAGGATTCGTAAGTGGTTGTTTCCCTCCTCGTCGAAATTCGACTTCGGAGAGTGAGACCCGTGAATAGTATGCAAGAGACCAGTTTGGATTGACTTGCAGGGTCCCAGTGCTTAGAAAACAGGTTTTTTAATCCCTACTGCCTAAGGCTTTATCTCACGAGTCGAGACGCATCGAGAAAATCTCGCAAAGACATCAATTTCCTCACGAGTCGAAACGGATCGAGCAGATCTCGCAAGAACATCTTAACGTCGCATTTAACCTCTGCTCTTTACGACAGAAGCCCGTTAAGGTTGGTGGTACTTAGGGTTTTGGCCATCGTACCGTCGCATAAGCTGATATAGTCCTCGATAGGCAATCGTGCTGTTCGAGTAGCCCTGCGACTGCCGTGTCTCTGATCCCTTCGGGGGCTGGACAAGACGTCTTCAAGTAATCCTCCTTGGCAGTTTGACCGTCGGAAGAGCAAGCGCTAGGAATTTGCCATGCCGCTTTTTACTTGAGGTTAGGCTCATTTTGGAGAGCCCCGATGAGTCATAACCACTCCGCGCTGGTGTGGTGATGATCTCCGATAGTCTTTCGGGCTTTATATGAGTTGCCGTTAAGACCCTGAAGCTAGGAATTTGGCCTTTGCTTCGTTTGCTGGCATTGCGTCTGCTGTATCGAGACGAATGTTGCGGTGGGAACTAGGGATTTTGCCATGGCTCCGTTTGTTTGATGACGTTACGTCTGCTGTGTCGAGACGAACGTTGGGGTGACATCTCGTCTGCTGTATCGAGACGGACGTCGAAGTGGTGACCACTCCACACTGGTGCGAGATGATCTCCAATTGTCTTTCTGGTTTTATATGACTTGCCGTTAAGACCCTGAAGCTAGGAATTTAGCCTTCGCTTCGTTTGCTGGCATTGCGCCCTCTGTATCGAGACGAATGTCGTGGTTGTCTCTAGGTTACTGGTGAACCGCCGAGGTTTGGAACTAGGGATTTTGCCGTGGCTCCGTTTGTTTGATGACGTTACGTCTGCTGTGTCGAGACGAACGTTGGGGTGACATCTCGTCTGCTGTATCGAGACGGACGTCGAAGTGGTGACCACTCCACACTGGTGCGAGATGATCTCCGATTGTCTTTCCGGTTTTATATGACTTGCCGTTAAGACCCTGAAGCTAGGAATTTAGCCTTCGCTTCGTTTGCTGGCATTGCGTCCTCTGTATCGAGACGAATGTCGTGGTTGTCTCTAGGTTACTGGTGAACCGCCGAGGTTTGGAACTAGGGATTTTGCCGTGGCTCCGTTTGTTTGATGACGTTACGTCTGCTGTGTCGAGACGAACGTTGGGGTGACGTCTCGTCTGCTGTATCGAGACGGACGTCGAAGTGGTGACCACTCCACACTGGTGCGAGATGATCTCCGATTGTCTTTCCGGTTTTATGTGAGTTACCGTAAAGACGTTGAAGCTAGGAATGTGGCCTTCGCTTCGTTTTCTTTGGTGTGTTCGGATCCTGTTGGAGGAAGGACCTCTTGTCTGCTGTATCGAGACGAACGTCGAGGTGGTGATCACTCTAAGCTGGTGCGAGATGATCTCCGATTGTCTTTCAGGCTTTTTATGACTTGCCATCAAGACGTATGAAGCTAGGAATTTGGCCTTCGCTTCATTTGCTTTGGCGCGTCCGAATCCTGCTGGGGAAAGAACGCTGGGGTGACATTTCATCTGCTGTGTTGAGATGAACGTCAAGGTGGAGCTGGGATTTTGTCATCACTCCGCTTTGTTTCGACCATGAGGTCTTTTGTTGATGTTGCTTCTGCATCCCGTTGGACTGCGAAGGAACGCCATTGTTGACATCTCGTCTACTGTATCGAGACGAACGCTGAGGTGGAGCTGGGATTTTGCCATCGCTCCGCTTGATGGTGTAACATCTGTGTCCTGTTGGAATGAGGAGGCACACCGTTGTTGGTCTCTAGGCTGTATACGTTGACGTCGAGACCCTGAAGCTCGGGATCTTCGTTTGCTTCGTTTGTTGACATCATGTCTGGGATATTGCGACATATGTCGAGGTTGTCTTTGGGTTGTCTATGAACCGTCGAGATTTGGCTTCGCTTTCTGGCGGAGCTTGTTGGGAAGGTATGGTTCCCTCTTTGTTTGTGCCCCTGGATTGTATACAAGGATCGATGTGATTTCACCTGTAGGGCAAAAGTTTCATTCTTTCATTTTTTTTTATTCTTTCCGCGATACTCTATCATTTCAGCTTTTTATATCGCGAAAATCGCGATTGTCCAATCATTTCGGCTATTTTTTGCGGTGCCCAATCATTTCGGCTGTTTACTTTGTTTTTACTCGCTGCTTTTTATTGCGAGTTGCCCAATCATTTCGGCTGTTTCTTTTATTTTTACTCGCTGTTTTTTATTGCGAGTTGCCCAATCATTTCGGCTATTTTGCATGCATACATTTTTACTTGCTGATTTTGTTTGCAAGTTGCCCCATCATTTCGGCTATTTTGTATACATTTTTTTTTGAGGGAATTTGGGGTCTAATACCAATCTTGGCATCAGCATCGCTGCGACTGGAATATTGCCAGGAGCGAATCATCATTTGCCGTGAAAGGACTTGGAATTTGATACCGGTTTAGGCATCAGCATCGCTGCAACTGGGATATTGCCAGGAGCGAATCATCATTTGCCATGAAAGGACTTGGAATTTGATACCGATTTAGGCATCAGCGTCGCTACAACTGGAATAATGCCAGGAGCGAATCATCATTTGCCTCTGTCGATGTCGAACAAAGGTGGCTTAGTAAACAGGGTTAAGGATCCTGTCGGCTAAGGCTTTTGACTTCATGGGCCGTAAGGGTCTCACAAAGGTATTTCTCCCTACAAGTCGTGAGGATCTTGTAGGTGTGTTTTCTCCTTGGGAATCGTAAGGATTCCTAAGTGTATGTTCTCTTATAAGTCGTAAGGATCTTACAAGAGTGTTATCCCCTTATGAGTCGAGAGGACTCACAAGGGTTGTTCACCGTGTGGACATATCCCCAGTCACGTATGGGACTTGGTTAGGGAAATGTTTATTCGCGCCCGTGGATTGTATACAAGGGCCAATATCGGACCACTTGTAGGGCAATGTCGAAAGTTGTGGGGGTTGCTTAAGCACAGCTTTAGGCCTCTGTAACTTAAGACTTTCAAATCTTATGAGCCGTAAGGGTCCCACAAGAGAGTTCTCCTTACGAGTCGTGAGGATCTCGCAAGTGTATTTTCTCCTTAGGAATCGTGGGGATCCCTAAGTGTGTTGTTCCTTTGTGAGTCGTAAGGATCTCACGCAGGTGGTTTCTCCTTACAGGGTCGAGAGGACCCTATAAGTGTTTCTCAACGAGGTTGCGCCCTTTCGGGTTTTCACAAACACTCGCCGGTAGTCCTGCTGTTTTTACTCACGGAGCCCTTTCGGGTTTTCATCCGTGCCCATTTTGCTTGTGGACATACCGTTTTTTTTTATTCTCTTTTTTTTTTCCTTTTTTTTTTTTACCACGCCGACCTGAGGATGCCGCGGGTTGATAGTAGTTTAACGACGTTTCGGTCATTTGCAAGTTTTAGGACATTGCGGTCCGTCGTTAGTTTAAGGACGTTTCGGTCCGTTGTTAGTTTAAGGACGTTTCGGTCCGTTATCCAGTTTTAGGACGTAGTGGTCCGTTAGGCTTTCTCTTTGAATGAGCATGATGCCCCCGGCATGTCCATATTTTTCGGAGCATGCGGTTGTGGCGGGTTCACCTTCCAAGTTTCGGACAACGCGAACTTGCCCTGTTGGTATTGGTCTTCAACCCAGTTTTTGAAGACGTAGCAATCCTCGATCAGATGACCTACCGTTTGGTGGTAAGGGCAATAATTAGGATTATTAATATCGCCTGGCCACAACGGACGTTTTGGATTCGGCAGATTAATGAGTCTGTTGCGCACCGCTAGCTCGAACAGTCCCCTTGTTTGATCTTGCGGAAACGAGTAAGGACGTTTCAACTTTTCCTGGAGGGATGGCTGCTTGTTGCTTTGGCAAGCAACCGGTCTAGGGTCACCTGATTGTTGGTGAGCGCTGGCGACGAGGGCCTTTTTTCCTTTTCTTTTATCCTTTTTGTTCGCTCCGTCGTTTGCAGGGCCGGGATTCTTTCCGAGTAGCATGCGATTGTATGGCTGAACGTTCTCGCAGCTTCTTAATTCCTTTATTTTTGAAATAGATTCCCTGAGGGAAGAGTTGGGGCTAGCTTCTTCGTCAGAGTCGCTTCCAAAGGTGATAATTTGTGATCCCTTGAAGTCGGCTATATGACAGTCGGCGGTGGCTCTTTTGCGCTCATCTATCGCATTTTTCCGATGTCCACAAGCTTCACACTTTGTCCTGTCGAAGTGTCGCTTTTGAGCGACATACCCTTGCCACCAACAGTTAAAGGATTCGCAGTCTTCGGTAGGATGTATGATCTTCTGATGATATAAACAGAAGTTAGGGTGCATCTCTACCTCAGAGAAAGAATTTTCTTCAGAGGGCGGTAGCTTCATTCCTACTGATAGAGCTTTGGCGAACCGTTTCCTCGTCTTGAATTTGTTTTTACCCGCAGTGTATGGCTTTTGATTTGACGGGAATACCTTGGTTCTTTCCAGTACGGCCATTTCATGCTCTTGATTGGCTTTTGCTTTCAGACGAATTTCATTTAGGAAGGCATCGATCAACTTGTCTGACGGCCGCGGAATTTCTGTTTCAGGGTCCGCCGTTGATTTCTCAGCGCAAGGATCCTCCTCCTCATCCGTCAGTGAATGAGAAATCACATGACAAGTCGCTACGCAGTATTCAGATTCATCCGATAAGTTTTCTCCATCGTTTTCATCCTCGACGAAAGAACAATTTGCCCCCGGCGTGTCCGTCTTCTTTGGAGAGTGCGGCTGTGGGGGGTTTACCTTTCAGCTTTCAGACAGCGTGAACTTGCCTTGCAGGTACTGATCCTCGATCCATCCCTTAAAGACGAAACAATCCTCAATCGGGTGACTTACCGTTTGGTGGTAAGGGCAATAATTGGGATTATTAAGGTCGCCTGGCTGCAACGGACGTTTTGGATTCGGCAGATTAATGAGTCTGTTGCGCACTGCCAGCTCGAACAGTCTTCTCGTTTTATTCTGAGGAAACGAGTAATGACGTCCTAGCCTCTCTTCGAGGGATGGGCGTGGACGCACGTTGTTTTGGCGAGCGACCGGCTTTGAGTTGCTCGACTGTTGCTGAGCGTTGGCGACGATGATCGCTTTTCCTTTCTCATTTCGGGGATCGAGTCTTGGAGGAGACGGTCTATGGCCCATCTGGTCCATTTGGGCTAATTTGTCGATCAAGGCCTGGAAGGTGGTCGGTCTGAAGAACATCATGAATTGCGAGATGGTCGCTTGCGGATCGAGAGTGCCCACAAACATGCCTACCGCAGGTGCCTCTTCTATGCGTTGTTCGCATTTCGACCATAGGTTCCGCCATCGTGTTGCGTATTGGACCCACGTTTCGCCGGGCCTTATCCGGGCATTTATCAGTGCTGTAATCGGGGTGCGTCCACTAGCACTCGCGAATCTCTGTGTAAACAGCAGTTCCATCTCTGCAAATGTTTTGACAGAGTCGTTAGGTAACTCCGAATACCATTCAAAGGCTATTTCTGCTAAGCTGCCGACGAATTGTCGTAATAACAATTTGTCATCGCCTCCAGTATTGCCGCATAAGGCCCTGAATTGAGCGACGTGCTGATGCGGATTCCCTGTCCCTTTATATACATGGAATTTAGGGATCGTATATCCCGGCGGGTAACTAATTTGGTCATACCAGCCCGGGTAGGGTCGTCCGGTTCTAGCAATTTGCCCAGCCGCTTCATTTGCCTGGTGAGCTCGTATTTGCTGAGCTATATGGTCATCCAGTGCGGCCTTAGAAATGGTATCTTCCTTGGCAGCTAAAAGAGCCGAAGGAGGACTCGATGTTTCCCCTCCGTCATTTCCGACAATGACTGGAGGGTCTTCAGCTGGAGGGTCCGGCTGTAACATCATCCCTACCATGTCTTGGAAGAGGAGCGCCATCTGTTTTATGTTAGCCGCTTGCTCTGCAGCTTCTTTGTCCCTCTTTTCGAGAACTCTGCGTAAAAAGTCAGCGTCGGTTTCTTGTTCTTGACGCTCATCCGAAGACGTTTCAGAGCTTTCTTTTGGCTCAGTGAGTGCAGCCATTGTAGTCATCATTTCCTGAAGCTTTTGTTGTTGCTCCTGGGCTTTCGTCACGGATCGGGTGAGCGGTCGGTGGCCCGTAGAAGTGCGGCTTTCCTCCTTTCCAGAAGCCATATAAACAGTATGCACCACCATGCCCCCAGACTTGGGGCGTTTGTGTTCGGTGTCTTTGCGATTTGCCGAAGACACAGGGGCTTCTTGCGGCCTCCTTTTTTGAGTGATTGGAGTTAAGGGAGCCGTTGTAGTGGGTACCCAAGTAGCTTTTGCTTTTTGTGCTTTGACAGAGTAATCCTTCCCCTGCCGAACCTTCATCTTTTTCTGTCGTCGGAGGCAGTCTTGATCGATCACCGACTCTTGAACTTGTCGCCAGACTTTGTAAATTTTAGAGGACAGCCGTTGAAGGGGCTGCTCTAGCTTCTTCTCTGGAATATTCTTCACAGATGAATGAGTTCGCTTTAGCACCGCAGTAGGAGAGTTTCTGCGCACCGAGTTCAGCAACTCAAAGCTGTTCTTGGTTGGAACAGCAGTATCGATCTCCACCATTAGAGTTGGAGGGGTAAGTCCAGAGGGGGAGTTGCCCCCAGCCTTCTTCACTCGGCGCCAGTAGCGACGTCGGGCATGTCGTGCTGATGGAGTTGTTTCAGCTATAGGGGTGACCTCCTCATGCCCCCTGTGTTGGTCAGAATATACCGGTACCAGCTTTTTAAAGATCGACGTCCGTTGAGCGGGGACGGCCAACTTGTCAGAAGCGGACTTCTGAACATGGGAAGCAACCTTGGTGATTTTGCCAGGAACGGGAGTTGGGATGGCTATCCGTTTCGGGATAACGCCTTCTGGTATGGCAGGCTTCTTCATGGGCCCGATGGAGCTCTGTCCTAATCCATTAAAACCTGAAGCAGTGGAGTTGGATGACTCGTTGAGAGGGGTCGCGGCAGTGGCAAGTCGGTCGAAGACCAACTTCTTTGGAGCTTCTTGCGATGTTATTGGGGCATTGAAGCTTATCAATGGGAGCATAGTCCCGAAGAACAATCCAGCGGTGGCCTGAGTTACTTGCTCCACTGGCATCTTGAAAAGGGAGGCCGCTTGGGGCCCATAAGTCACTCCTCCGGACGGGATGGAGCGAGAGATGCAGTTGCAGGTAGTGCAGTCTGAAGCCATTGATCTTCTGTTTCCTGCACGAAGCAAGATACCAAATCTTAGTACCTCGAATCCACAGGCAACCACAGCAAATCGCGATTCGTTCGCGAACACGACACACGAAGTGTGGAGTGGAAAGAGGAAAAGGTCCCACCGGGCGTGCCAGAATCTGTTCCCCTCCGAAAGGCGGCCGCCGCGGGACTGCGATGTCCGGGCGCTCGTGATTCGGGGCAGATGCTATTTGGTTTTATCCGTCTACCTCTCCGAAGATGCCAAGTTGATTTATGGCACCGTGTATCGAAGGTTTAGACGGATGCGGCCGATGTAGCAGACTTTGTCAGATTCCCCCTCGCTTGAGGGGTTTTTGATTGTGGGGACGCTCTTCCCTGCAGGCGCAAGCCCCTGCAGTTAATTACGCTACCGCATCGCGGTAACAACTTTCTCCTTCTCCAGAATTTCACTTCGTGTCGTGTGTATTTGTTTTGTTTGTGGTTGCCCGTGGATTGTATACGGAGACTGAGTAATACCGTCGCCCATAGGACGTGGACTAGTCCAAATCCGTATTTACTTAGATTTGGGTTTGATGTTTTTAGTTTAAGGATGCGTTAGTCGCGTTGCGGCTAAGATCAACTTAAACATTCGTCAAGGATACGTTAGCCCTGTTTTGGACTAAGATCAACTTGACGTGGTGATTCATTTAATTTATGGCCGTCGGGACTCTTCGCCTCTCTGACGTCGTTGAAGGATTACAACGATAGATGTCGGAGGAGCTCAGAGATGTACCCTCAAGCCAGAGTTGATTAGGGCTTTTATCGTTTATTTAAGTGTTCAAGGATACGTTAGCCGTGTTTGGGGGCTAAGATCAACTTAAACGGGACCGTTTAGATCCAGCGAAAGAGCGATTGGCTCTATCGTTCCAGTTTAAGGACGTAGTGGTCCATTATTAGTTTAGGGACATCTCGGTCCGTCGCCAGTTTAAGGACGTAGTGGTCCGTCGTTAGTTTAGGGACGTCTCGGTCCAGCATTCCAGTTTAGGGACGTGGTGGTCCATATTAGTTTAGGGACGTCTCGGTCCAATATTAGTTTAAGGACGTCTCGGTCCACGAGTTTAGGGACCCCGCAGTCCATATGGATATGTGGTTGTCGGGACCCGTCACCTCTTTGACGTCGTTGAAGAATTACAACGACGGATGTCAAAGGAGTTCGGAGATGTACCCTCGAACCGGTCATGAATTGGTTTAGGAGAGCCATTTTGCTCAATCCGTTTAATTTAAGGACTTATAGCCAGGATTGGGTTAAGTCCAAAATTTTTTGTTTATTTCGGGCTTTGCCCGACTTAGAAAATCAAATCAAATAGGGCTCTGCCTTTTTTTAATTTTGCATTTTTGATTTGGGCCAGGCCCTTTTAGATGACATGTTGCATTTGTGCAGAACATCAAGGATTTTTCAGTTTGGAGAACAAAAGTGCTCTGCACTTTTGATCTAAGTTTGGATCAAAGGAAAACAAGTTTTCTTCTTGTTTTCCCTGATTTTGCAGAACCAAGGGTTCATAACAAGTGCAAGGCACTATTTGATTTCAGATTCAAGAAGGGACAAGCTTTTTCTTGTTTCTTTTTTTTTCAGAGAACCAAGGGTTCTTAGCAAGTGCAAGGCACTTTTAATCTCAAGTTTGGATCAAAGGAAAACAAGTTTTCTTCTTGTTTTCCCTGATTTTACAGAACCAAGGGTTCTGTAACAAGTGCAAGGCACTATTTTTTTATTTATTTGTTTTTTTATTTTATTTTTCTTTTGTTTTTATTTTCTCTTTAGAGATTTTTCTCTTCTCCAAAAGAAGTTTTTACCTTTTCTTTTCCCTGTTCTTGAATAATCTTCAAGAGTTTGACGCTCAAGTTAATTCCCCAGTTTATGATTTTAATTCTGATCCGATGCCCTTTTGAATGAGGTCTGGGGTCTTATTTATAGTGCTCACAATTTGTTTAAATTTGTTAACAAAATCTTTTTCTGAGTGATTTTTGGTAATTTTCTTTTACAGAAGAAAATCTTCTCGTTTTGGTAAAAACAGAAAAGATTTGATTAAATTTCCATTTTGTTTCTGCGCAACTCCCCAGAAAATGACACGTGTCACGCAGTGGACGGCTTGCGCACTGGCGCTTGCGCAACTGCGCAGACACGTGTCGCGCAGCGGTGCGCTTGCGCAATGGCGCTTGCGCAACTGCGCAGACACGTGTCGCGCAGCGGTGCGCTTGCGCAATGGCGCTTGCGCAATGGCGCTTGCGCAACTGCGCAGACACGTGTCGCGCAGCGGTGCACTTGCGCAATGGCGCTTGCGCAGACACGTGTCGCGCAGCGGTGCACTTGCGCAACAGTGTTTGCGCAACTGCGCAGACACGTGTCGCGCAGCGGTGCACTTGCGCAATGGCGCTTGCGCAGACACGTGTCGCGCGGCGGTGCACTTGCGCAACAGTGTTTGCGCAACTGCGCAGACACGTGTCTTGCAGCGGTGCGCTTGCGCAGCTGCGCAGACACGTGTCGCATTGTGAGTCGTTTGCGCACTGCGCAACGCACAGAAATCGAAGCGTTGCTTCAGAAATTTTTGAGTTTTCAAAATTCAAATGAGCCTTGCTCAGATTGGGGAAACAAGTAGTATTATCAAAACTAATAGAAAATATTTTATTTTGAATATTATATTTACGTACAGTAGTCAAAATACAATTACTTATATTATTTTCACTATGTGGATACTCTATTTTTGAAAAACCAATAATTATTTTATGTAAAAACCAATCATTATCAATGAAATGTACAGTAACACAAATATAACTCATACCCTATTTTGTGGTCCAAACATCAGAAGTTAATGCAATTTTACTCTTAAAATTTGCAAAAATATCAATCAAATTGGCTTTACCATCATAAAAAATTTTTAAAACAACACTTCTAAATATTGTTCTGGATACTCTTTGAAATACTGGATTATATATTTTTTTTACCAATCTATCAAATTTTTCGTTTTCTGCAGAACCAAATGATTGTTCACCATGTATAACATATCTTGCAAGTTCTCTTCTATTACTATCTTGCGAATAAGAAAAACTAATTAAAGAGTTAGACAACATACTGTAACACCCTAGTGCATGTATACGATATATTTTGGGGTATTTCAAACCTTACGGTAAAATTCTTTATTATTGTTTTTTGGATTACGGATAGTACATTTAGCAGCCGTGGTTATTATCCGACCCGACCTGCATGTTCGAAACCAATCATGCTTTAAGATTATATCAAATATTTGCTAGTACAGAGTATCCATGCAAATCTAGATATTATACACATACAATATATTTCACATATCTTGTAAAATAAAATATAAAAATCAAAATAATATATTTTAATATCTAGCCTTGCCTGTCATCGTATCCCATATCATGTGGTTGCACCCATATATCATGTTCATACCCTAATTGTTAAAACAGACTCGTTTTTTATCGCTACGTATATTACGTAAAATCCGTATTGCATTTTTATTGACTGGATATCATATTATGGGTTAAACTTTTACACATATTCTCAATATTGAAAAACTAGATTTTTGGATTGTTACGGGTAATATTCTGAGCAATATGATATTATCTGTAAAAACCTATAATATAATATATATTATATTATAACTTATAATATATATTATTATTAAACATAAATAATATATAATATATTAATATTAACAAATCCCCTCTCTCTCTCCTTCTCACATTCTCATGTCTTTCTCTTTCTCCCCCCACCTTTGTTTCTGTCTCTCTATTTCTTTCTCTCTCTCTCTCTAATATATATAAATATATTATATAATATATTATTTAAAAACTCACCTTACTCTCTCTCCTCCTCTCTTTCTCCCCGCGAGCGAACACCCAAAACCCTAGTCCATACTCGCCACCCCTCGCCGCCGTTACTTCGTTCTCGCCCTCGTCCTCACCATCACCGCCCCCTCTCGACCTCGCTTCCCCCTCCTCTCCTCTTCTCCTTTTCTCGAGCACCACCCTGCACTTTCCGGACCGAAGAAACCATACCTCGTCGCTGGAATCCTCGTCGCCGGTAGACCCAACCGCCACCACCGACAACCTTTTCACTTCCACGCCTTTCAAAATAGATATTTTAATGTTACATATATATATAATTATATAAAAATAATTTTAATACATATTTTATATTTCTAAAAATCTCATTTTCTTAAGATATTGTATTTTAAACCTTTCGATACCGAATTCTCCTTGCGGAGGTCTGCATCTCGCACTACTAAGCCCGAGAATGTGTGATAATCCGCACCATCCCGAATGGGTTCTCCAAATGGGTTGTAGCGGCGTTTTGCAAAGATTTGTGTAAAATACTAATCATTAAGAAAAATGGTTTTATTAGTAATAGTATTTATTTGAAAAGGTGTCGTTTTCCCGTATTCTATGTTCCCGAAGAAATTGTGCTATGTTGCATATGAGTGTGTGAGGAGGTAGGTCATTAACTCGTGATCCAGTTAAAGGTATAGCAAGGTTTATGATGGTTTAAATGTCGAATTGAAACTATATGGTATTTGAATGAAAAAATACGGTAAAATGGAAATGGCAATTTCTTTTGATATAGAACTTGTTCAATATGATTAGTTAGTGTTTAATAGTCAACATAAATTGGTTTTAGCATAATTGTATTAAAGAAAAGCGAGGTTTTAGGAAGAAAACGAATCGGAAATCGGATTTGTTCCGATTCCGTCGGATTTTATAATTCCGTATTTTTAGGAAAAAAAATAGAGAAGAAGGATGAGGACTTACTGGCTTAGAGCTTAGAAAGGAGGAAGAGGAATCGGGAGGAGGCGTCGGTGCGTCGTTTCGTCTCCGGAAGCTCCTAGGGTTGTCGTCGGAATTTCGCCGAAGCTTCGCCCCTTTGCTAGCTTGAATTGTACACAATTTCAATAGGGTTTTCTTGAGAGTTTTGATCAGAATTTTGGAGTGAGGGTGTAGTGTTTAGAGGTGGTATTTACAAGGTTAGGCTAGGGTTAGGGTAGATGAAGAGTTTAAATTGAAAAAATGTAAAAATATATTAAATTCATTAAAAAATGGAGTAAATGGGGATTTCAAAGGTCTCTGGAACCGATCTAGGGAAATGAAGTGTGCAGGTGGGTAGGGAAGATCAAAAGCCAGAATTTTCATTCAGGGGACTCGGCGGTCCGGCCGAGTCCGGTGATCGGGAGGGCCGCCGTCGGTAGGGTGACTCATTTGTGCATTAACATTTGTGGGTGTAGTGAGGTTTTATGGTTTTAGCACGTGTTGACT
Organism: Agapanthus africanus; assembly: GCA_030015575.1. Lineage (NCBI taxonomy): Eukaryota > Viridiplantae > Streptophyta > Magnoliopsida > Asparagales > Amaryllidaceae > Agapanthus > Agapanthus africanus. The sequence continues at coordinate 221,491,696 of CM057338.1, forward strand.
CTTGGACTTCTAAAAAAATTCAAAACAAAATAATATTAAAAATAATATGAGGTATGGGATTTGAACTCTTGTGGCTTGGTTCAGTAGTGCAGGGTATTACCAATGAGCTACAAGCTCCTTCTTGTAATTAAATTGCTAATTAATTACTTATCTTGTGCTCAGGCAATAAATACTCCTTTATGAATTTTGAAAAATTTTGTATAGAAAATTGTATAGGAATTTAGGGTTGTTACATTCTACCCTCCTTATAAAAATTTCGTCCTCGAAATTTGTAAAAGGAAAGTGTAACAGATTTAAGGGAAAGTTTGGTGACTGAAGTACTTGATAGTGTATAACAAGAGGGTGCAAGGGTTTAGAAATATGAAAAAGTCTTACCGGTGTTAGTTTACCTACAGTCTCGGTTTCTACGGCTGCTAATGTGAATGTCTGTTGCCGTGGTATATTCCTTCTAGCTGGAGGCACATCCTGTCCTTGGGAACTGTTTCTCTGCCCTCGAGTCATGTCCCTCATTGCTTGTTGGAATTGGCGAGTAGGCTGTGCAGGAAATCCACGTGGAGATGGTGCTGGGAGTGCATGACGAGTTGTAGGAGTCTGGATAGTTGGCCGCTATGGGTAGTTGGTAGGTATGTGAGCTGAGTTGCTATTATAAGGACAGTTCCCAATTCCGTGGTTGGATGCGCCACAAATTAAACACAGGCATTTTGCGCGCCTACAGTCCTTCCACAAGTGTCCTTTTCTTCTGCAGTAATAGAAGAAATCTGTCGACTGGTTATTGATTTCTTCAGTTCTCCTGGGTTCGAACGATGGCCTGGAAGAGGCTCCTCCTGCTATTTGAGTGGCAGAGCATTTCAAACCGGCAGATTGAGGTCTGCCCCTCGCCTTTATCACTGCCTCATAACTTGGGGCAGCTTCAAATTGAAATATTGTGACATATTTTACCGACTGAGCATGGTAAACTCAGCGTCATACTCATCTACCGACTTGATCCACATAGAAACTTGTTGTAGATGAATAAACTTTTGTTCCATGTCGAACCTGGCAGTCACAAGGAAGTACTTCACGTAGAACTTATCGCGAAAAGTCTTCCATTCATTGGGCTGATCAAGACGGCTTTCTTCCGCTTTCCACCAGTTCCGTGCATCGTCCGTGAGCTGTAATTTTGCCACACGAACCCAAACTATTTCTGGCACTTGTGCCGCTGCCAGATCATCTTCTATACTTTGTGCCCATTCTTCAGCTTCCAGTGGGCTTCCCTTTCCTGAGAACTGTTTGGGATGTAAAGCTCTGAATTGCTTTACCCCAGGTGCTTCAGCCTCGGGACGGTTCAAGAGTTGCTGCTGTCCCTCAAGGAGGCTGCGGATCGTCTCAAGCAGAACCGTTTGCTCGGTGGGTGGAGCAGGAACAGTAGGTATGATTGGTAGTGGTGGTGGAGTGTTGTTGAAGTTGGTGCTTGTGTTGTTTGGGGAATCTATAACCTTGAAGAAAAATTTTTGGTTAGGACAGACTCAAAATATTTGAAATGATAAGATTCAAGAAACATGAATTGTAAAGAATGTTTTAGTTGCTGGTTCTTGTGTTATATTGCTTAGGTTGTTCAGGCAGAACAGAACTGCATAGTATGCTTCTATACAGCTCTGACCTGCATGGGCCACCAACAAAACCTGTCACACCCCGCTTCCCATTATACGGGCAGAGGACGCGACGAGGATGCTACGTATTTACTGTGAAGTAAATACGCTAAGCGTATCTAAGCAATATAAAAGTAAATGCATAAGAGACAAGATATAATAAAACAACAACTTTATTTATTCACATTCTTTCTGTACAATGCATGGAAATGTAAATACAACTGAAATAAAGCATTGCCTAAACAATGGCATAACAGAAAAGGAAAGGTACTGAAATAAAAGTGTACAATGAACTAAAGCTCCGGGTCTTCAACGAAGTGGTCCAAGTCTTCAGCAGTGGGCTCTATCTCAGGGATGTCTAGATCACCTGACGACATTCAAAGAACAAAGAAAGAGAATGTCGTCAACGAACAAATCGCTTGGTAAGTCCCAAAGATAAGGGAGAAATAGAATAGACAGAATAAGAAGGTAGCTTTTAAAGTTGTATTATATTGTTGTAATGTTGTGTTAACGCTGTTGTTGTAGCTTGGTACAGAAGTATGCCAGTGTATACGAGAGGGGTCTCTCTATGCTAGAGACCAGGGCAAACGGAATGTACAAGGAACCGTTGGGCTACGGTACAACAGCAACGGAATATAGGTTAGGTGTTTTAATCTTACTGTCTCGTGCCACTTCTAACACCTTCCGTACCAATCTATCTCTTAAACCCCGTAGTGTTTTGATTGTATTGTTGTATTGTATTGTCTTGTATTGTAAACTGTATAAATTGTATAATTGGATGACTTACCGAAACCATGATATCAGTAAACGGATGTAACTGTAAGATCATGGATGTAACTGTAGAATCATGTAAATGGAAGTATATCCATGGTTCGGTTCAGTCAATATAGATTGAATATATTGAACAGCTTGAATATAGGGATTCATGTTGAATTGGAATATTGTAGATTGTAGATTGTACTTGAATCATATTCAAGTCAGATTATTAATAAGACTCAGTCTGAGTCAGACAATTAAAAAAGCAAATTGAAGTCCAGATGGTTTTGATGTTATCGGTAACCGCTGCATATGGACAGTAGGATTTGTGTCTTTTTCAAAGACGATTACCGTATTGATAACACCATTGTTAAGTTGTCTATCTTAGATAGGCAAGCACCCACTTCTCCGTCTCCCCGAGGCTCAAGAGATTGGTCCCGCTTAAACCTATGTTTACTAGAGTCCTTAGGGTAATTTATAGAACTTGAAGGGGTTTTATGTAAAAATACTTTTATATACTTTTCAAAATACTCCACAAATATTTAGTTATCATCTTTAGAGTTGTCATGAATGTAGATTTTATAATTGTGATATTTCTTAGTGAAAATATCCTAAATTCATAATAAAGGGTATTTATTTGTAATATTGACTTGTATGGAATTAATGGTATTTTAACGTAAAATGATTCTTGTGATTTTTGAAAAGAGTTGTAATATTTATATTATTTCAAAATAGATATTTTAATGTTACATATATATATAATTATATAAAAATAATTTTAATATATATTTTATATTTCTAAAAATCTCATTTTCTTAAGATGTCGTATTTTAAACCTTTCGAGACCGAATGCTCCTTACGGAGGTCTGCATCTCGCAATACTAAGCCAGAAAATGTGCGATAATCCGCACCATCCCGAATGGGTTCCCCAAATGGGTTGTAGTGGCGCTTTGCAAAGATTTGTGTAAAATACTAATCATTAAGAAAAATGGTTTTATTAGTAATGGTATTTATTTGAAAAGGTGTCGTTTTCCCGTATTCTATATTCCCGAGGGTATTGTGCTATGTTGCATATGAGTGTGTGAGGAGGTAGGTCATTACCTCGTGATCTACTTAAAGGTATAGCAAGGTTTATGGTGGTTTAAATGTCGAAATGAAACTATATGATATTTAAATGAAAAAGTACGATAAAATGGAAAATAGCAGTTTCTTTTGATATAGAACTTATTCAATATGATTAGTTAGTGTTTAATAATCAATATGAATTGGTTTTAGCATAATTGTATTAAAGAAAAGTGAGGTTTTAGGAAGAAACCGAATCGGAAATCGGATTTGTTCCGATTCTGTCGGGTTTTGTAATTCCGTATTTTTAGAAAAAGAATAGAGAAGAGGGATGAGAACCTACTAGCTTAGAGCTTAGAAGGGAGGAAGAGGAATCGGGAGGAGGCGTCGGTGCATCGTTTCGTCGCTGGAAGCTCCTAGGGTTGTCGTCGGAATTTCGCCGAAGCTTCGCCCCTTTGCCAGCTTGAATTGTACACAATTTCACTTGGGTTTTCTTGAGAGTTTTGATCAGAATTTTGGGGTGAGGGGATAGTGTTTAGGGGTGGTATTTATAGGGTTAGGCTAGAGTTGGGGTAGATAAAGAGTTTAAATTGAAAAATTGTAAAAATATATTAAAAATCATTAAAAAATGGAGTAAATGGGGATTTCAAAGGTCTCTGGAATCGATCTGAGGAAATGAAGTGTGCAGGGGGGTAAGGAAAATCAAAAGCCAGAATTTTCATTCAGGGGACTCGGCGGTCCGGCCGAGTCCGGCCGGTGGCGGGGGCCCGAGTCGGCCGGTCCGCCGGCCGACTAGGCCGATCCCGGCCGAGTCCGGTGATTGGGAGGGCCGCCGTCGGTAGGGTAACTCACTGGTGCATTAACATTTGTGGGTGTAGTGGGGTTTTATGGTTTTAGCACGTGTTGCCTCTTGGACTTCTAAAAAAATTCAAAACAAAATAATATTAAAAATAATGTGGGGTATGGGATTTGAACTCTGGTGGCTTGGTTCAGCAGTGCAAGGTATTACCAATGAGCTACAAGTTCCTTCTTGTAATTAAATTGCTAATTAATTACTTATCTTGTGCTCAGATAATAAATACTCCTTTATGAATTTTGAAAAATTTTGTATAGAAAATTGTATAGGAATTTAGGGTTGTCACAGAAGCATTCCGGTAAACAAGCGAGGCATTGTACTCATGAAGAAGCCCGTTGTATCCGATCAGAAAAGAAGTGTGATTTGCGACTTTTGCCATCTGCCCGGACACCTACAGAAGGATTGTCGAAGGAGACTTGGACTCTGTATAGTTTGTGGATCAGCTGATTATACAATCAGTGGTTGCCTTTCGAAGCTATGATTGAGAGACGATATTCAGAAACCACCGCAGAAGCAGATTCATGGGCAAAAGCTGATCACTCAGAAGCCTAATCAAGCTTCACCTTGACGGCCAAGGATGCCAAGACGTCAGATGACGTTGTTTCAGGTATCCTACTCGTTTATAATTTTCCCGCATTGGCATTATTCGATTCAGGTGCATCCCCTTGCTTCATGTCGTCCAAGTTTATTAGTGCATACTCTATTCCATACACGGCTCTGTCTAGTTGTTGGGACACATACACTGGAAATAGGAAAATTATATATAGTAGTGAGTGCAAGGGTTGCTCGATTGTTATTTGCGGATGAGAGTTATTCGCAGATTTCTTGGTGATTGATACTAGCAGCTATGATGTTGTCTTGGGAATGGATTTTCTTGGAATTTTCCACGCTCACATTGATTGTAGGGCAAAAAAAGTGATTTTTCATATTCCCGGACATTCGGAGTTCATATTTTTGGGAGGTAGCAGATCTGTCAGGCCAGTCGAATTTAGAGCTAGGCCGACTAACTAATGGAATTCTTTCGTCAATAGAAGTAAATAAGGAGGAAGCACCAGCAGTAGTTCAGGAGTTTATGGATATGTTCGAGGACATATCGGGTTTACCGTCAAAACGAGATGTGGAGTTCGCGATTGATCTTATTCCTGGAGCAGCGCCGATTTCAAAGGCTTATTATCCAATGGTGCCGGTGGAACTAGAAGAAGAAAAAACCAAGTTACCGAATTACTAGAGAAGAGTTAGATTCGCAGCAACAGCTCACCATGTGAAGCTCCAGTTCTTCTAGTCAAGAAGAAGGATTGCACGCGGAGGATGTGCATTGACTATCGAGAATTAAATCGGGTGACTATTAAGAACAAGTACCCAATCCCTCGCATAGGCGAATTATTCCATCAACTCGGTGGCGCGAGGGTATTCTCGAAGTTGGATTTGCGATCCAGATATCATCAAGTTCGGGTGAAATCAGAAGACATTTGGAAGACAGCGTTCCGAACTCGATATGGGCATTACGGGTACTTAGTGATGCCATTTGGAGTTACTAACACACCGGCAATATTTATGGACTTGATGAACCGAATCTTTTCACCGTATCTGGACAGTTCATAGTGGTGTTTATTAACGATATTCTGGTCTATTCGAGGAGCAAAGTAGAGCATGCAGAATACTTGAGGATCGCGCTGCAAACGTTGAGACAAGAAAGGTTATATGCTAAGATGAGCAAATGCGAGTTTTGGCTCGAGAAAGTGAAGTTCTTGGGTCATGTTGTATCCGGTGATGGAATTGCCGTTGACCCTGAAAAGATTGCAGCTATTCATGATTGAAAAATTCCAAAGAACGTAGGGGAGATCAGAAGTTTTTTTGGGCTTGCCGGATATTATAGAAGGTTTACGGAAAACTTCGCCCGAATAGCAGAACTATTAACCAAGCTAACACGAAAAGAGATACCGTTCGTATGGACTGACAAGTGTGCGTCAGTTTTTGATGCGCTGAAGCAAAGATTGACCACCGCTCCTATTTTGATAGTGCCAGATGGTTTCGGAGGGTTGGTTATTCACAGCGACGCATCTGGAAAAGGCTTGGGATGTGTTCTAATGCAGCATGAGAAGGTGATAGCTTATGCGTCAAGACGATTGAAGATTCATGAGAAGAACTACCCGACTCATGAGAAGAACTACCTAACTCATGATCTGGAATTAGCAGCAGTGATTTTTGCTCTGAAAATTTGGAGACACTACTTATTAGGCGAAATGGTAAAAGTATTTACCGATCATAAAAGCCTAAACTATATGTTCATACAGAAAGAGCTCAACATGAGACAGCGTAGATGGTTAGAACTGATGGCTGACTATGATCTTGACCTAAAATACCATCCGGGAAAAGTTAATATAGTGCCGGATGCGGTAAGTCGGTTGCCAGCAATACGGATGTTGACTGCACAGAAGGAGATTATAACTGATCTTCAGAGATTCGAATTGGAGATTGTACTACCAAATTCTTTGGGACAGTTGATGCAATTGTAAGTACAGTCATTCTTGATCGATAATATTAAAGCAGCACAGTTGCACGATCCAAGATTGCAGAAGTTTCGAGAACAAGTGGAAGCAGGATTTCGAACGGATTTGTTGATTCATGAAGATAGTTCATTACAATATGGTAGTCGTTTATGTGTACCTAAAGGAGATGTTCGTGAAGAAGTTCTGAAGGAGGCTCATAGTTCCACATATTCCGTACATCCGGAAGGCACAAACATATACAGAGATCTACGACAATATTTCTGATGGGAAGGCATGAAAAGGGAGATTGCTCGCTACGTATCGAAGTGCTTGGTGTATCAGCAAGTCAAGACTGAACATCAAAAGGTAGCTGGTTTGTTTCAATCACTTCCGATTCTTTAATGGAAGTGGGAATATATAACCGTGGATTTCGTGACAGTATTACCACGGAGTCCAAAGGGTAATAATGCAGTTTGGGTGATTGTCAATCGATTGACCAAGGCAGCTCATTTTATACCATTTCGAGTTGGTCAATCGACGGAGGCTTCGGCAGAGCGGTACATGCAGGAGATTATGAGAATGCATGGAGTACCCATGAGCATCGTTTCCGATCAGGATACTCGATTTCTATCACATTTTGGAAGAGTCTACATGAAAGTTTGGGAACTCGCTTGAAATTTAGCATAGCCTATGATCCCCAGACAGATGGCTAGTCAGAAAGAACGATCCAAACTCTAGAAGATATGTTGAGAGCATGCATGTTAGACTTCAAGGGTTCATGGGAGGATCATTTGCACTTGGTGGAGTTTTCATACAATAACAGTATTCAGGCGACTATACAGATGGTCGATTCGAAGCATTATACGGTCGCAAATGTCGCTCGCCTGTCTATTGAGACGATATTGGAGAAAGAAAATTATTGGGACCGGATCTTATTGTGCAAACGATGGAGAAAGTTAACGTGATCCGAAATCATATGAAAATAGCACAAGATTGACAGAAAAGTTAGGCTGATACTGGGCGAAGACCTCTGGAGTTTGCAATTGGTGATCTTGTATTCTTGAAGATATCACCGACTAGAGGAATGATCCAATTTGGTAGTCATGACAAGCTTAGTTCTCGATTCGTGGAGCCTTTCGGTATTATCGAGCGTGTAGGAGAAGTAGCTTATCGATTGGCTTTACCACCATCCTTGGCGGGTGTTCATGACGTGTTTCATATATTTCAACTCCGCAAGTATGTTAGAGATGAGATGCACGTCCTAGATCACTCGGAGCTGACAGTAAAGGAAGATTTAACATATAAAGAACGACCCATGGCGATTGTGGATCGACGAGAAAAGGTCATCAAGAATAAAGTTATCCCTTTATTACTCGTTTCAAGGGGAATCATTCGCACGGAGAATTTACTTGGGAACGTGAAGACGAGACCCGACAGAAGTTTCCTCACCTCTTTTCTTAGATCGGTGTTTTCATTGTCTTTTCTTGTTTCAGGAATTTAGAGAACGAAATTCTTTTGCAGTTGGGTATAATGTAACATCCTAGTGCATGTATTTCAAATCTTATGGTAAAATTCTTTATTATTGTTGTTTGGGTTACGGATAGTACATTTAGCAGCATGGTTATTATCTGACCCGACCCGCATATTCAAAACCCATCATAGTTTAAGATATATCAAATATTTGCTAGTATAGAGTATCTATGCAAATCTAGATATTATACACATATAATATATTCCACATATCTTTTATATATTTTAATATCTAGCCTTACATGTCATCATACCCCATATCATGTGGTTGCACCCATATATCATGTTCATACCTTAATTGTTAAAACAAACTCGTTTTTTATCACTACGTATATTACGTAAAATCCGTACTTGGGGGTATACATTTTTATTGACTGAATATCACATCATGATTTAAACTTTTACGTATATTCTCCATATTGAAAAAATAGATTTTTGGATGATTACGAGTATTATTCGGAGCAATTTGATATTATCTGTAAAAACCTATAATATAATATATATTATATTATAACTTATAATATATATTACTATATTACAGTTAAACAAAAATAATATATAATATATTAATATTAAAAAATCCCTCCCTCTCTCTCCTTTTCACATCCATCTTTCTCTCTCTCTCCCTACCTCTATCGCTCTCTCTCTAATATATATAAATATATTATATAATATATTATTTAAAACCTCACCTTACTCTCTCTCCTCCTCTCTCTTCCTCCTCGCGAGCGAACACCCAAAATCCTAACCCACGCTCGCCACCCTTCACAGCCGTTCACTTCATTCTCGCCCTCGTCCTCACCATCACCGCCCCCTCTCGACCTCGCTTCCCCCTCCTCTCCTCTTCTACTTTTCCTGAGCACCACCCTGCACTTTCCCGACCCAAGAAACCATACCTCGTTGTCGGTAGACCCAACCGCCGGCGCCGACCACCTCTTCGCCTCCTCGCCTTCCTAGCACAAAGAACACCAAACACCACCACCACCAACCCTCTATACACCCTTCCCCGATCACCTCCAAGCTCACAGCCACACACCGCCACCTCATTGTCATCGACCTCGTTACCCCGCCACCTTGTCGCTATCTCTCCTCTGCCGACACCCCCCAGAAACAACAGCCACTTCCTTTTTTATTCTTCTTCTATTTCTTTTCTTTTCTTGATTTCGACCGTCTCGCCGGAGTTGCGCACGCCGCCGACGATCTAGACGGCTTAACCACTGTCATCATCTATCCCAATCACCACGTCACGCAGCTGCTCAGCCAGGTCCAGTCCTGCATGCAAAAGTTTTGCGTCGTGACTTTATTTCGACGTCAGAACGTGACATCCGTATCTTGACGTGAGATCCGATCAGGAAAGTTCTAAACTTGCAACATACTATTTGATTATATCGATATTTAGATGCATAATTATAGTGCAAACGTTATAATATTCAGCAAGTAGTAGCGATTTACAGTTTTATAGCATCCGTCTATATCCGTACCGATAATGGTTTACCTAGTTGCATGCCAGATCATCACAATATTATCATACTATAATATCAGTTCAGTATGTTATCTAGTTTGCAATATACATGGTAATAGACGTATAACGGTTATTACAGATAGATACATATACATCCTGGCATTAGTTATGGTTACCGTGTTTCGATATTGGTTACAGTTTTACAATTGGTGTCTATTCTAGCTAAAATACATTCCATGACATGTTCACGACACACTACCAGACTTCTTACTTTGATCTTTTACTAGTGCCGGCAATCCTAACTTGTTGTCTTAACGGACGTGACTTATTGTCTACATAGACAAGACCTGTGTCTGATTGATCCTGTATTGGCATTAGATTTATATCATTAATACCTGACTTGAACACAAAACCTAGGGAGTAAGGGGAAATCAATAATGAAACATGACTTGTAACTCAACAGTTCGATATTTATACTGATCAGTCTTTACGGGTTCGGCCAGTCCCGGAATGATGCTGCTGGCATCATTCATCTGTACATGTTACTTGTTTACATCTTAGCGGCACGTCTCGGATTCAGCCCGAGAATCTTGACCGTGGTCCCAGACACGCACGGGGTACTATTGAGTTATATCGACAATTCCATTAAATTGATTTCAAAGACTTGTAAAATAGATAATTTAGAGGCACAGATTTTAGGATACACATCATATACATGTACCTCACTATTTTATACATGTGTTTATTATTTATATTCATGTTTAATAATAGTATCATATCCTGATTATCGCTATTATTTTGATATTATGACGTATTGACGTCTGGGTTTTGCATGGCCCAGTTTCTCTACCTTTATCGCAGGCAGATCAAGAGTATTTTAGCAATCAAACCGAGCAGTGAGGAGCTAGACGTTTAGTTTTGAGAGGCTTAGTTTCGTTTATTTTTGTAGCTTTATTTTATTGATGTGAGCCCATATTGGGACGTGATTCAAATACTTTTGTTTATTGGATCTTGATTCGTTTCCGCTTTATGCATTTTCTTGATTCTATTTACGGTGGCAGATGGACATGTGTTAGCTAGAGTATATATTTTACTGTTCTTGATATCCGATAGACAGACGTAAGGTAACTATGGAGGGATGATTCCTAACCACGGATAGCATGATAGGCTCTATCACGTGCTGTAGTTACGTATTTTAGGAAGCGGGACGTGACACATACTTAGAGTCGTCTGCCGAGAATCAGTTTTTTCGTGTTTAATTAAATGTCTTTTTAGGTGGATAGTTTCACCTGAAGTAGCACAAGTAAAATCTGCTTGGCAATGAGTGTAAACTTTCCGCTCACCTTTATCTGCAACTGTTTGTACTATAAAATATTTCCAAATATCAGAAATTTTAGCTCTTTTATCTTTAGGGGCAGAAGTTTTTCCTTCAAGAACGATAGGAGCAAAAACTTTTTCAGAAATATTACTTTATGAAGCAGTAAGGATCTCATAATTAGAAAATTATTAGTTAGGAGAATAAGAATCAAAATTAGTTTGCAGTATATTGGTTAATCTCTGTCTCTCTTGTGAATCCTTATCGATTTGAAATGAATTTCTCCGTGAAGATGAAACACCCCTGTTACCTTGTGAAGATGAATCTGACATTCTTAATTAAAAATATTAGTAACATAGAAAGAGAGAAGATAAAAAATATACGAGAAAAATATATAATCAATACAAAAAAAAACCCGATTCCAAATAGCAGAATCAAATTAGTAAAACTGAAGTGAAAATTGAGACTGCGGAAATAAAGATTGCATGATTCCAATTTTAACTGTAAATTTCTCGAAAATTAATGAGAGTGATTGAGAAATTGAAAATTTTGTTGTTGTGGATTGTGAGAAAAATGAGAAGCGTAGATAGGTATTCATAGAGTTTTGGATTATGAGTATAAAAATGTATAATTTTTATTGAGGGAGTTTTAGATAATTTTACAACCCCACTTTAATTAAAATTTCCCCCTTTTAATAAAAAACCCAACCCCATTCAAGAAAAACCCAATCCTAAGAACTTGACCGATCCCCACCCCAAAACCCACCAAGGTCAAGTTCAAATTGAATTTGGCCAGGCCGGGCTCGAGCCATTGCCGGACCGGCCCGAACCCAACACATGGCGCTCGGGCCGGGCCATTTTTCGGGCCGGCCCGTTATACACCTTGACCTAAAATCTAACGCTTTATGATATGGGATCATGACTAATCTTACTATACATAAATGTCAAGTGCATATTGAAAAGAGTAGATACATATTATGGTGCTAAATCACTATACCACAATGTCATATCAATCTAACTTATTATTGAATCAACAGCTGGTGCTAACATATTTTAATGCATTTGCTATCGGATATGTTCAGTGTATATTTTAATAATAATAATTATTTTCTATACAACACAATATATCAGTATAATGAAAATCATTATATATGTTAAAAAAGATTTAAAAATTTAAACTTTGGTGATTAAAATATATGGGGGAAAAGAAGAGGGGACTTACAGAGAAATGATGATCAAGAATCGTCCATATCGTAAAGGAGAGGATACCTCGAATTAGATCGAGACGGGAGGGGTTCTGTTTTCTTCTCTCTTCGTTCGATTGTCTCGTTGTCGGGTTTTAGATCAGATATGACAGAAAGGGAGTGGAGAAGAAATTTCAGAGTCAAGGTATTTTATTTTTTTCCCTTTTGGGTTGCGACAGAAAAAGGGTTAAACGGTTAAGATTTATTAAAATCCTATCAATTCCTCAAAATCAGAATAATCAGAAAAAAAAAATCAAAACAAATATATCCTAATAACATACAAATAAATTAAAATAAACAAATAAATTTTATTTTTAATCAAAAGAAAAAAATTTCTCTTCTTTTAAAATACTAATAAATATTTGGCTATAAAAATATGGTATTGGTTTAAAAGTTGGGGATTTAAAATATTTCAATTGGGGTTCGAACACATGACCCTTAAGGTTGAAACTCTAGAATTAAAACCAATTCAACGCATAGGCATTCTTGAAACAAGAATACTCTTTCAACGATATAAGTTTTAATAAAAGAACAGAAAGGAGAATTTTCATAGAATACCACCATGTACAAAAGTAACTGTACAAAAATAGTATTATAAAAATAGTGGTCCTTACATATTATAGTCAAGATATTCAATACATAATTTAAATTCTGCATATCTAAAAACTTCATGTATATAAAAGAGACGAAAAAGAAAATCGATAAATTCTTCAGTGTTTAATTGTCTACAAGATGATGAATAGTACAGACAGGTAAAATTTAGTAATCAACATCGTTTTTAGCACTACGCTCACTAGCTGAATTTTGCTTGGAGTTATCGATGAACTGGTCCAGTTCACGCGTTGTTCGTTTATGCGACGAGAAGACGAGAGAGGTCGAGCTATGAAGCGAAAGGGAAGGGAAAGTTGGTTTTTTGATGGTGACTATACTGAGAAATCTAACGAGATGGTGATTAACAAAGAAAAGAATGGGAAGGGTAAGTTTGTTGTTGAAGAAGATAAATCATCAATTAACAAAGTTATATTTGAAGATACTCAAGTTCTGTCATAAGAAATTGGATAAGGATCAGTAAAGAGCATAAAAGGAAGATGACAATGAGAATGGCAACAGTGTGTGGGAGGGTGACCCTCAACATCCAATATAAAACCGTTAATCGCATCAGGCACACCATCAAGAGACTTAATCTCTTCAGCATTCTCACAAATAAATTTCATGCATAACTCATGCAATGAAGGAACTCTCTTTCCCAAAAACTTAAGCTCTATGTCATTTGAAGGAATCAATTAAATTTTCACCTCAAAATTATCATCATATTTTTTGGAAGAAAAATCCAACTCCCAAGCAATGAGCATTTGCTCTCGGTCCCTGATAATCTTTATAGCCATCTAGAATAGGCCCGGCCAATTTTCGTTCTAATTCTTGTTGAAGTGGCACCTTGTGCTCTCTAGTAAAATTTTGTAACGACTTTGAAATCACTGTACAGAAAATTTCTTGTTATTGTACAGAAAAGAGTATTACAGCCTGTGTAAGAGTTAAAAGTTATTTTTGTTAAATAAAAGCAAAAAAATAACGTATAGCTCACTGGTAAAACCCTTGCATTATTGTGACGTAGCCTGTGTGTTCGATTCCCATCAAATCCAAGTACTTTTTTTAGATTTTTCTTTTTTAATTTTTGGAAGCCCAAGAGTTACACGTGCAATACACGAAGAAATGAAAAGTTTCACAAAAATCAAACAGGCGCAATGAGGTGTACACACGCAAATATATACGTGGCACGAATCTCGAGGCAATGCCTCAAGATCCGACCGCCCAAACCCATCAAAGGGCCGGCGCCGACAGTCGATTTAGCTCTAAATCACCTCATGCACACACACCCCTTCGACTCCCCTTAACTCCCATGTACTGTTTGATTTCCCTACAATCAAACAGAGACCCTTCAATTCACCATTTAATACCTTTTTAATGCTTTTTAATCCAAAATTTTAATTTCTAAACTCTAATTCTCCACTATAAATACTACCGCATGCCCTACCTCCCATCTATTCTAAAAAATCTAGCAAAATCACCTCAAAAGTATCTAAATGCAAGTGGAGTCAAGTGGAGTTAGCAACCAAGCTCCTTTCGTCGAAAATCGAAACCGTTTTCGGAGCTTCCGCGACGCCATGAAACCCCTTCCCTTTTTCCTTACTTTCTTCTCAATATTACCAAGCCGTAAGCCCCTCTCATCTCTCTCTTTTTCCATCTCAATTCATTTCCTAAAAATATATCAGTAAAGTGGAGTTACTTCCGATACATTTCTTTTTAAACTTAGAACTCCATTTTCCTTTATACTTTGGTCAAACTAATTCTACCACCCTACTTGTAACTTTAATTAGAAAATTTTAGTTTCGAGTTTAACTAAAATTTTCATGTGAAACAGATATAAACAAAAATTTTCATTAAAATAACTTGAATTTTATTATCACTTCTTCTCGATAATTGTTAAAACAATACTTTTAGGAAAACATCACGGGGTAATGACATATCCCATACACACACTTTGGTTTCATAGCACGATACCTATATATATGTATGGTTGGTTCAAAGAAATGATTTTCATTAAAATACCACATCTTTTCAAAACCGGGTTTCTTTTAAAACGGTATTTTGCAATTCTTGGAAAATACGCCTCTACAACCCTCGTTAGGGGACCCACTAATGGATGGTGCAGATTACCGCACATTCTTGGGATAGTAGAGCGAGATGCAGAACTCCTCACGGAGTATTCGATCTCAAAAGAAAATAAAATACGGTTTTTAAGAAACCCGACTTTTCTGAACAAAACTAATCTTTGAAAAATTATATAAAAATTATAAATCTGTATCTTCAATATATTATAAAATTATATTTTTTTAAATGAAAGAATAAAATATTAATAAAATACCACCAAGTTACCAAAAAGGGTTAGTTTTCAATAAAATACTATAAACTTTTAAAAGCTAAATTTTTATCATTAAAATACCCCAATAATTAAAATACATGCTTATGAAAATCCTAAATCTTGTAAATCACCCTCGGGGTTATTTTTTAAAGCAATATTAACATATATTTCCTAAAACCCATTGAGATATGCAAACAATATTTTAAGCACTATAGAATTAACATAGGCTTAAGCGGTATCATTTCATTGAGCCTCAAAGAGCCGGAGAAAATGAGTGCTTGCCTATTTAGAGTAGACAACTTAATGGATTTACCAATAGCAATTGTCTTGGAAAAAGACACAAATCCTGCCGTCCATATGTAGCAGTTGCCGATTACTCCCGAAGCTAAGAAATTCAAGAGTTAAATCCGTTCATAAGTGTCTGACTCAATCTGAGTCCAAACTCAAACCAGAATCCAAAATCTAACACGAACTTGTATACTTGATCATGAATCTGAATACTCGAATTCAAACATCAAACTCAAACTTGCATACTTGACTCGACTTGACCGAACCATGGTTATAACGTGACATGAACTCGACATGACTACCTGAACACATGATTACATCCTGAACATGAACCTGAACATTTTATATCCATAGATTCGGCTAAGACCTGTAATCTTAATCTATACAATACAATACGTGAGGATAAAGGGGTAGATTGGTACGGAACGTATATCGTGGCATGAGAGGTCGCTTTAAAGACATCTACATGAATTCACGTGCCGTTATCCCATGGGTTATGACGAGGCCTTATATTACATGTTACTATAGTCCACGGGGTAAGATGGACTCCTCTCGTATACATAAATACTTTGTTTATCAAACTACATATAACCATGTTAGAATAACTATTTTATACCAGTGAATGGTCATATATAGTTTTACCCGTCCTCTATTCTTTTAGTTCTTATTCACATGATATACTATTTTCCCTTACTTTTTTTGGGATTTACCGATCGCTAGTTCGCTGACGACATTCCTTTCTCTTTCTTTCTTTGGAATGTTCGTCAGGAGGACCAGAATCTTAGGAGATAGAGCGGAGCCATAAGGATTTGGACCAGGTTGCTGCTCAGCAGACTACTAGCTATTTCCAGCCTGCACTTACTTTCTGTATGCCATTATTTAGGCATTTGCTTTATTATTGTATCTTGTATTTTCAGACAATATGTAAAGTTGAATGTAAATAAAGTTGCTATTTCATTTTATTACTCTTGTCATTCTTGTTCATTTTTATATTGTTTAATTACGCTTAACGTATTTACTTTCATAGTAAATACGTTGCGGGTTTGCCACGTCACCGTTTTCGTCTATTGGGAAGCGGGGCATGACAAATTTTAAAGATCACAATATAGGGTTTAAAAAAATCAAGAGAGCTCAAGTGCTACAACTAAGTGATCTAATGCTAAAGATACGAACTTGAATAAAAAAAAGGAGCTATTGCTACTATATTTAACATACAACCTTTATAGCATCTTCAAAAGCTCCTCCTTTTGAATTGGACTCCATGTGTGCTCCTTGTAGATCTATGGAACAAGCTTAATGATCTTGTTTTGTAAATCATGATCCACCTTGAGTGCTCCTCATCTATGGCTCCAAAACTTCAAACTAGAAGTTTAACTAGAATCAAAGACTTGCTAGGTTAATGATACTAGAATGCAGTCTATCTTTCACTAAATATTTTAGTCTCTTGATTTTTTTACTATTTCTTTCTAGGGTTTTCAAGAAGAGGGAGATGAGAGCTCTAATGGCTAAAGAGAGGAAAAAGAAAAAGAAAAATATTATAAACCATTTCTAAAAGAAAATGCTTCTTATATTTATTCTCTACAAAATCCTAGCCACAGGATTTCATCAAGCATACAAGTGTCCACCCTCTTCTCGCTCTTCCATATGTCACCCCTAAATGGGTGAGCCAAGTTGTTCTAAGTCTATGACACAACATGACTAAAGAGAGCCAAAGAAAAAAAAATTGTATTAATTACAATATATATATATATATATATATATATATATATATATATATATAAAAGGTTAATGGAGAAAAGGTGCTATAGGAGGGAATTTCCTTCTATGGCGTCAGAAAAATACACCCTTCATGTTTTTTTCCGACGATCGGCATACATCACCTCCATCTTTATCATCTAAGATGTGGATACACCAAATTTCATGTGATCATACCATTTTTTCACCGTTGATTTAGTTGGTGCAAAATCAACAATAGAACATTTTACATTGCTAATTCAACGGTGAAAAGGTGGTGGAATCACATGAAATTTGATGTATGCACATCTTAGATGATAACGATGATGATGATGGGTGCCGTATCGTCGGAAATAATGGTGGATGTTGTATTTTTTTGACGCCATAGGAGGAAATCCCCTCCTATGGCCTATTTCATCCATTATTCTCTCTCTCTCTCTCTCTCTCTCTCTCTCTATCTATATATATATATATATATATATATATATAATCAATATATATATGTCTGTAATTAATTCCTTATGTATTAAAATACAAAAAGGAGACATAAATAAATAGGGACAAAATACTAGTAAATACATATATACAATATATATTAAATCAACACTAGATTTAATATCCGTTTTTCCGAAAGACCAGCTAGTATTTCGATCGTCTAATTACCGTCAGTGTAATAAATACACTAGTTTTAATCAGACTCCTGCTCATACCCAGTACAGCAACTATATCGTTTCACCAAAGCCAGAAACACACCGTGGGGAACTCTAAAGACTCGATAATACGCTGTCAACGAGTTTATTAAAAGACCTTCATAAGCACGTCAGCGGTACTAGCTGTACGTAACGGCTACCCAGATATCTGTTGAAGAGAAGATCAACAAGCAAGCTCGTCCAAACCTCCAACTGAGCTTATTAGTGACATTTACCGTACAGTTCGGTCCGTTCGTTTGAAAGTATCGCATATCGTGTCTAGGGGGTAGCAAACATTAGACCCCTAATAACGCAATAAATCGTACCGATATCAACTCTAATACCATCTGAGAAACTACTGATCTACCTATCAGTAAATCTCATTTGCCTTGGTCAAGGTCTTACGGTATCGGCCAATCGCACATTACGCGACATCAACTTTCTATACCGGGAGAGATGAATCCCTTCCATCACTCACTGCCTCCAAGTGCTTCGGGGCTACACCCAAGTACTACCTGTTTACATGACTTTTTAAAGCTGTGGTAGGTTAGTAATCAAAGCACAGTGGGAACATGCTCGAGACGAATGATATGTCAGGTCCTGCGGACTACCTGTACTCATGTCACCTGAAAACTGATATCTGATGATATGTATAATACCAACTAGCAGGTTCCCGGTGAGTCCGTCCAGTATAACTCATAATCTAATGAGCACCTGTTTATAATTTTTGGTGCCAGACACCAATGGCTGTGGGACATGCCATCTTCGCTTTCGGGAATAAGAAACATATACACTTTTCTACTCTGGAGTATCAATGCCCTGTCTCGAAACTTCTACGACTAGAGACATTTTAAGGATGTGCTTATAGACTACCCAGCCCCCACGAGTATGATCGCTATCACAACGCTGGTAGTCAAGCAAAAATCCTATGGGTTTTATCAACATGTATTAACGATACGTAATATCAACTAGAACATATACACATGTTAAAATAAAGACAAACCAGATAGTATACTATCATATCGAGTAAGACTGTCATATACATATATATCCCAAGTATCCAAATATAATGTACAATCTAATGTAGTATACAATAATGGCCTTCAGGGCATACATATCCAACACTTGTTCTGTAGTAAATTCTCTTCTTCCTCTTAATCTTCAAATCTCTCTTCTTCTGCATTAAAGAGAGCATATTCGAGAGCTAATTTTATAGCAAGTTCCTCTCTGTTTCTTACTAATTTTATTCGGGGACCAATATGAACGGACGCTCATATTGCGGATTTCTATATACTCAGATTTACATTGTGCATATTTATGCACATATATTATTTACATATAGAATCCATGATGAAGTCCAAAAATACCATTTATCATTGGTTATACTTATTTATAGCAAAAAAAGAACCATAGATCTGAGCTAAATTTCTCTAACATACCTCAGAGGTTACCTGAGCTTACTTTTTAGTAACTTAACATTTTTTGAGTAAAAGTGACTTAAAATTTCTTCTGTTTTCAATGCTTGCATTCTCTTCTGATGGAATATATTCTAAAGAACATTCCTATTGACTAATAATATTACTGTTCTGATGATTATACATATGATATGTAATGTAATGCCAAAAATTGGTCCAAAATACAATCTGTCATCTCCATCCTTGTTTAGATATTCAATTTTAAACTCTCACAAACTAAAACCTACTATTCAAAAATATTATTTTATATGATATAATGAATAATCAAGGATATTTGGGCCTGTACGATATGACCTATATTCAAAATATTGACTGCAGTTTAGGCAAAATGATATCCATCACTCATCGCTTGCATTTGATTCCCGGTATGACCGATAGTTGAAATTGCATTCAACAACAAAGTCTTCTAGGAATTTTTTGGTGTCAAAATCATAAAACCCTTTTTCTCCATTACTCTCCATCAAGGGTCATCATCACCGCTATACTGCTAACAACAATACACTCGTTTGAATCGCATCATTTCAATGTTATTAATAAGGGATCACTTAACCCATAATCCATATACGCAGCATGAATTACATTTAAAAAGAGAGAAAAACCCATATCCCGTGCTCATCGGGTTCTAACAAAAAAAGGCCTTATAAAAACTACTTAGCTATACTTGAGACAATTGAAATTACTGCTTTTGGCTAGTATTAAACAATTAGCAAAATGTACAAGGACACACAGTCAGTGACAGAACCAGGAAAGAACTAGAGGCTGTTTGGTTGTGATGAAGTGACAAGAAACTGTCTTACAAGATTAAAGACTGGAATAAAAGTAGTGAGAGATGTCACAAGCAATAATTCATGTCCAAAATTTCAATGTTTCCACACCGAGAGAGAAATGGGGCATACCACGAGTAGAGGAGGCTGATGGTGGTGGCAATTGTGGAGGCCGGCGACACTGCGTGGACACCCACGGTTGCGAGAGAGAGTGTGAGTGAGCGAGTGAATGAGAGAGAGAGAGAGAGAGAGTGAGAGAGGGCTTACGATGGTGGTGGCGTTGGTGAAAACGATTGTGGAGGCAGTGGAGCCGGTGGTAGAGTCGACGCTGGAGGAGATGGTGGAGACGGTGGATGCGTTGGTGAAGTCGATGGTGAAGGCGGTGGTGGAGGCGATTGTGGAGGCGGTGGTGGTGGCGTACTCGAAGTCGATGGTCGAGGTGGTGGTGACGACGGTGCTGGCGATGGTGAGGGCGCTGATGGTAGCAAAGACGAGGGAGAGAGAGAGACAGGGTTAAGGAAATGAATTTGGGGGGAAATTGGGGGGAAATGAAAGGGGAATCGAATTAGGGGGCGAAGATATTTCCTCCGGCAGAAATAACCAGGCCCCCTTTATTTTAAATAAGGGTTATTTCGTCGGATAACAACCGACGAAATAACCCCTCGACGAAAAGCATATATTTTCTTGTAGTGGTCATTAGGATAAAGTCACTTGTAAATCATTTATTGGCTTTTATTGCATGAAGCTGCTTGCAGCATTCAAACTTTCTTTCTTTCTTCGTCTATTTATCCATCTATCCATCTATATTATTAAAAAATAGTTGTCAATCACATCAAGCAATTTTTTGTCCAGGAAAATTATCCTCTCCCATCAGGAAGTTGAGGATATTTGCATTCAGTCCCCACTCATGATGCAGGAGCCACTATCTAGTATATATTATAAAAAGCTTGGTGTCAGGTGGAATATACCGATATTTGCATTCAGCCTCCGTTAGGTCATCCAGAGCTGTTTCTGTCACGAAAAATTATCCTCCGCCTCTTGGATTTTATGCATCAGGTCCCGTGCTTGCGCAGAGCCTCCTGCTAGTTGTAATGATAAAGCGAGCAGGGCTCATCGTTGAAAGGGGTGTGCTACAGTGATCTTGGATGGATTAATTGCTAGAAATGACCCTGTCCAAATTCTGCTGCTCAGGTTGCTCAGTTCACTGTTTTGAGTAACTTGAACTTGAAGTGCTCTTGTTTTAGTGCATCCTATGCAGTTCTACCCTCATGAGGTTCCATATAGTTCAATTTTGTCAATTACCCCTTTATTCTTTCGCTTTTTTTTTTCTTTTTTCTTCTTTTATTTTTTTGATTAACCCATTACTTAACTTGGGCCGGTGATGAGGCTCGATATCGGTGACTCTCCGAATGCTGACACGTTGTAGATGGCTTGTCTCAGAACCTACAAGAAAGAATCAGTAAGCTCGGTTGGAATCACACTTCGGACCTCCAGTCCGAGGAGTCTCCAGACCACCCACTGGCTCGCCTCCGAGCAATCATGGAACCAAGATGCCTCGGCCTCCCGCTCGTACCCGAGCCTCCCGCCGAGCTCATCATCCTCGGTCTCACCGACCGACCCGTGGCGCTGATCACAGGAGCCTTCGCTACGGCTCCGCGAATCTCGCCACGCGCGAGATGTCTGCCGCTCATGACCCCGCGTTCCACGCCTCCACGATCCCTATTAACGAGCCTGTCTCTTCATTAATGCGGGATCCCGCCTATCACGCGAGCGTGACGTCAGAGGCGTAACGGCTGGCGTGATTCTCACGCCTGCCCGCCCGTTGCTGCCGCTATATAAACCCCTCCCTCAGACGATCGAGGTACGTGAATTTCTTTCTACTAGGCCGTTACTCGACCAAAATACTCCTTCTAACTTGATCGTCGGAGGGCCCTCGGTGGCACAACCACCCCGGGACTCCTTTGCAGGTAGCTCGGCCTCAAACACACAAAACCCATTGAGATCCACACGCTCCAGGAGTCAACCCTCCAAACTCAATCCCAGCCGTCTATCAACGCTCGCAGCAGATCAACGGAAGATAACATCTGAAAGAGATCCATACCTCCATCAGTTGGCGCCGTCTGTGGGAATGTCTAGTTCCACTCAATGAAAGTTCGTCTTCCGGTCCCAACTTCATGGCGAGCGATCACCGCGACGATCCAAGCGCTAGCCACCGCTTCCCCCACAATGGAGGCGCAGACGAATCCCCTCCCCTGAACCCTATCGACGCCCTAGCCGCTTGGATAGATCGACCCGCGTCCGTCGTGGACACGCTCGTCCGTGTCCAAACGGCGGGGCAAGCTCCCCAGGTCGCTGCTCCCCCACCTTGGGACCGGAACCCCTACAAAGGGAGAGAAGACTCTGTTCACGTCGGCACTACCCACCACCGTCTCGCTGCCTTCGGCGGCCGCAGATCCCCCCTGGACAACATATTCTATGACCCGTTGGGCGCCCCACAGTTCAACACCGAGTTCCGTCGCCAGAGCGTCTCACCCCGAGCCCCATCGCTCCTCTGTCCCTCCCGAGGAGGTGTCGGTCAGCTCGCATGTGCCTAGGCATGACTGACACTCCCTCCTTCGACGGGGCCGTGCGGACGGGACTCATCACGGCAGCTCAAAGACCACCTCGCTAGGGGACCTAAGGAACCTCATCGAAAGGAACCGGGCCGCGGCCAGACACAGGTCTACAACAGCCAAGGCCAAAGATCAGAATGTGCCGAATCATCGGGGTACCACGGCTGACTCAATGCCCTCGAAAAGAAGATCGAAGTCATGCATCGGGAAGGTCGTCATTCGAGCGACGGGGCTAAATACGTCGCCGACTCGCTCACGAGGCCCTTCACCGAAGAGCTTCTCGCCGTTCACGTCTCTTCCCGGAACAAACCCTCGAAAGTCTCACTCTTTGACAGTAAGTCCGACCTAAACGACCATTTGGACGCATTCACGGCCGGGATGAGTTTCCAAGACTGTTCTGATGCCGCCCAATGCTGTGCTTTCCCGGCCACTCTCATCCGTGCCAGACGAGACTGGTTCCGAGGACTCGCACCAAGCTCAATCTCAACCTTCGGAGAGCTGGCCACCCAATTCCTCGGCCACTTCGTCGGGAACATACGGCAGAAGCGGACCGTCGACCATCTTTTCACAATAAAAAGCGGGGAAAAAGAAACCTTCAAAGGGTACGTAACCCGCTTCTACAACGCCCTCCTCGAAGTCCCAGAACACCGGGACGAGACGGTCATTACAGCACTTAGGTCGGGTCTTAGGCACAAGGAGTGGCTACGCTCCTTTGCAATAGCCCAACCTAAGACCATGGCCGAGATAAAGGCCTGGACCGAACGTGAGATCCAGCTTGAATTCGAGGTGAACGCCAACCTACCCCGGACAGAACACTGATCACAAGAAAAGGGGCTAGGATGAGAAAAAGAAGATTGAGCGGTCGAAGCCCTACTCCCCGAAGTTTCAGGAGTACACTGCGCTCAACGTCTCCCAGACGGTTCTGCTGGAGGAGGCTAAGGGCGAGAGGTTTTTCAAGCTCCCCCCAGTCTCGAATAGAGCAGCGAAGCACATCCGTGGCCCCTACTGCGGCTTCCATCGGTCTCAGCGCCACTCCACGGAGAACTGCAAGCAGCTCCGAGACTACATCGAGGAGCTAATCCGCTCGGGACACCTGGCAGCGTACTTGCGGGACAAGCGTCAAGCTGACCGTGAGCAGGAGCAGTGTCCCTCTCCCGGTGAGTTAACAATAGGCCAAATCATGGTCATGTCAGCGGGGGATGCGTCGAGTACCTACGAGGCTCAGCGTCCCTCACCAACAGAGGGAGCTGACAGCCACCCTAGGAAGAAGGCCAGGGCAGCCGAGCCGATCGTTTTTAACGACGAGGACCTCCACGGTATATCCTTTCCCCACAACGACCCTCTGGTGATTACGGCTCGGGTCCACCAATACGAGGTGCAGAGGATACTGGTCGACTCGGGAAGCTCAGCGGACATTCTCTTCTACGATTGCTTTTTACGCATGGGGCTCACCCTGGCGGGCCTAAGGCCGACCACTCACGTCCTGTCAGGGTTCACTAACCACTCCATCTCGGCGGAAGGGGTAATCACCCTACAATTTAACATCAGGGAAGCAGGCCGTACGCGCACCGTGCCTGTAGAGTTCATCGTAGCGAGAATCCCATCGGCCTACAACATTCTCCTCGGTCGCCCAACGCTGAACTCCCTATGGGCCCAGATATCGACCTTCCACTTGGCTATGAAATTCCCGCTCGACCAAGGTGGGATAAGTCGGGCCTACGGAGACCAGCGGACTGCAAAGGTTTGCTTCACCGCAACATCTTCTTCTGAGAGGCCAATCAATGATGTTGAGGGCGAAGGTGACATAAGAGGTTCTCTGGACACTCGAGACGAGCAAAAAGAGGTCCGAGGGATCCCGGTGGAGCCATTGACAGAGGTCCCCCTCGTAGAACGGGATGACGAACGAATCGTTCAGATCGGGTTGCTTCTGACAGGAACTCAGCGAGACGACCTGGTTCGTTTCCTCATAAACAACTCCGACGTGTTCTCCTGGGCGCCTTCTGACATGCCTGGGATCGACCCCAAAATCATATCTCACAAGCTCAGGGTAGATCCTATGGCCCGACCCGTCAGGCAGAAAAAGCGAAGCTTCGCCCCGGTCAAACAGAAGGCTATCGAGGACGAAGTAGATCGGCTACTCGCCGCCAAATTCATTCGCAATGTGCCCTATTTTGAATGGCTGGCGAACGTAGTTCTGGTCAAAAATTCGAGCGGGAAATGGCGCATGTGCGTCGACTTCACCGACCTCAACAAGGCCTACCCAAAAGACAACTATCCTTTCCCTCGGATAGATCAGCTCATCGACAGCTCGGGAGGCCACGAGCTATTGAGCTTCATGGATGCCTTTTTCCGGCAACAATCAAATCCGTATGAATTCGGCAGACGAAGATCTCACCGCATTCACAACGGACCGGGGGGTATAATGCTACAAGGTGATGCCCTTCGGCCTCAAAAACGCCGTAGCTACGTACCAACGATTGGTCAATCGCATGTTCAAGCCACAGATCGGCAGGAACATGGAAGTTTACGTTGACGATATGCTCGTCAAATCGGTCTCGTCGGTCGACTATGCCAAGGATCTAGGCGAGGCATTTGAAGTACTCTACAAGTTCAAGATGAAACTGAACCCCGCCAAGTGCGCATTCGGGGTCACCGGGGGTAGTTCCTCGGTTTCATGGTCACCCACCGTGGAATAGAAGCTAACCCAGAGAAAATCGACGCTATCCTCAACATGGTCGCGCCAAAGACTAACGTCGAAATCATGCGACTGACGGGGCGGGTAGTCGCTCTGAGCCGTTTCATGTCGAGATCTGGGGAGAAGTGCCTCCCGTTCTTCAAGGCTCTAAGGAAGATCCCGAGGTTCGAGTGGTCGGAGGAGTGCCGGACCGCTTTTGACCAATGAAAGAGGCACCTTGCGACGCCACCGCTTCTCACCCGACCAGTTGAAGGAGACGAGCTATGCCTGTATCTGGCGATATCAGACCAAGCAGCGGGCTCAGTGCTCGTCCGAGAGGTCGACGAAGTCCAGAAGTCGGTATACTACGTGAGCCACGTCTTCAAGGATGCAGAAACGAAATATCCAGCCATTGAAAAGATCGTCTTGGCACTCATTGTAGCCTCAAGGAAGCTACGACACTATTTCCAGGCGCACACCATCCTCGTTCTTACCGAGCGCCCTTTGGGGGTTATCTTCGCCTCACCCGAGTCCTCGGGTCGCTTAGAGAAGTGGAGATGGGAGTTGTCCCAGTTCGACATAAAATACCGCCCGAGGCAGGCCATCAAAGCACAGGCTCTGGTCGACTTTATCGTCGAGTGCACCATCCCCAGCATGGAGCCGGAGTCCATGCCAACCCCCGCAGCTCAACCCTTGATCGAGAGGAAGCCCGACTCAGTCCCTGATTTGATCCTTTACGTCGACGGGTCCTCGACCGAGAAAGACTACGGTGCCGGCCTCATCATTCAGGGCCCGAATGAGGTAGAAATGGAGTATTCATTGAAGCTCGGGTTCAAGGTCTCAAATAACGCGGAGAAATACGAGGCCCTGCTGGCCGGACTGTGCATAGCCTTCGGGCTGGGGCTGAGAACAATTCGGATCCGCAGCGACTTAGCCCTAGTTGTTGGCTAAGTGACCGGCCATTTCGAGGCCCGGGAACCTCTAATGGTGAAGTATCTAGCCGAGGTAAGAAGACTTCGAAAAAAATTCAACGAAGTCCAGGTAGAGCAAATCCCCAGACAGCTCAATGCCCAAGTCGACGCCTTGAGTAAGCTGGCTTCATCCTACTCGGCCAACAACAAGCGATCCATCCCTTTAGAGATCTTGCCACGGCTCAGCGTGGAAGACGGGGCAACAATACTTTATGTGTACACAGCCCAGAAAGAAGACCGGGACTAGAGGAATCCCTTCGTGGAATTCCTAAGGGAAGGTACGCTCCCAGAAGATCGGGGAGAAGCCCGTCGTCTCCGAGCCAAAGCCCATCACTTCGTATGGAGCAATTGGAACTTCTACAAGAAGTCCTTCACTCAGCCTCTGCTCCGGTGCGTCGACCCCCACGAAGCCGACTACGTCCTCCGTGAGATCCATGAAGGGGTCGGCGGCGCATACTAAGGGGCCCGCACCTTAATCTAGAAGGCATTGCTCCAGGGGTACTACTGGCCAACTATTCACCAAGACGCCCAGAAGCTTGTCAGGAGATGCAAAAGTTGCCAACTCCACGGAAGCGTATCTCGCCTTCCAGCTACTGAGCTGACCGCCCTAACCTCCCCGTGGCCGTTCGCCCAGTGGGGGATGGACATGATAGGCCAGTTCCATACCGGTACGGGCGGGCACAAGTACGTCCTCGTCGTAGTGGATTACTTCACGAAATGGATCGAGGCCATCCCCATCAGGAAACCGGATGCCACCATAACTATCAAGTTCTTACAGAACAATGTGATACTCCGGTTCGGCATCCCGAGGTGTATCATCACCGACCACGGGACGAACTTCGAAAACTAAAAAGTGAAGAAATTCTGCAATGAATATCATATCCTCATGAAGTTTGCCACGATCGCACATCCCCAATGCAACGGGCAAGCCGAAGTCGCTAATCGGGACGTCCTCCGAGGTCTCCGGACATGCCTAGAAGGACGCTAAGACAGTTGGGTCGAGAAATTGCCCCGGGTCCTATGGGCTCTGCGCAGGTCAAAGAAGACCCCCACCGGGAAAACCCCTTTCAGCCTCTGCAACAGGACCGAGGAAATGGTCCTAGCGGAGGTCGGGCTACCCAGTCACCGGTTCGAACACTTCGACGATGAAGCAAACATCTCGGCACTCCGAACCAACCTGGACATCTTGTTAGAGAAACGAGACCGGGCTCAAATAAGAACTGCCGCCTATCAGCAACAAACCGCCCGCTACTACAATGCACGAGTCAAGCGTCGCCTCTTCAAGGCCGGAGATTCAGTCCTAAGGCGGAACGAGTTCGTCGACCAAGGCAGGCTGCATAAGTTTTCCCCAAAGTGGGACGGTCCTTTCCTCGTCTCCGAGGTACTGCCCGGCGGAGCTTACAGTTTGCAAGACGCGGAAGGACACAAGTTTCCATGGCCTTACAACGCCGAGAAGCTCAAGCTATACCTCTGAAAAAGTATCCATGTAAATCTTTCTAAAGTTCTTTCGCAAAGGCAATGTAAATCTTTCTAAAGTTCTTTTTGTTCAAATAATAAGCAGAGAACACTAGAACATTGCAGAACGAAGAGTTTTATTCATTCAAAAGGTACTATGGGCTCCTCAGCCGTACATCGAAAAATAAAAAAGAAAAATTATAGTAGCGGGGGAAGGGGGTGCAGGAAGCATTACTCGTGGTACTCAGAGTAGATCTCCACCAACCGAGCCCTCGCAGCCTCGGACCTCAGCCTCTGACGCCGTCCGCGAGCGTCGGCATGATGCCTCAGTTGGTAGCACTTGATTTGTAAGGAATTTTTAGATCAAAAATATATAATTACCGCAATCAAGAACGGCGTCGCTTGGTAGCTAGCCGGTGAATACGGGTCGGTCCACAGGGATGATGTGTATTTCCTAATTGTTCTAACGAGTTAATTCCAAATGATGTTTGGATCTTTATCACTAAAAAAACTAATTTGATTTATACTAGGATTAGGAAACTTGCTAGGGTTAGGTTTATGTTAAGTTTGGTAAAATAAAATTCCCCACCTTTTTCAATGCCCTAAATTAGATCTTTTTAGGTGTTATGGTAATTATTAATAAAGGGGATTAGGACGATCAGGAAGAAACGATGTTTCTTCCTCTAGGTCCTTGTCCGTCCTTTCTTAATCCTTACCCTAACCTCCATGGAAAATATGCACAACCGGTCTTTTATACTACGGTATCATCATTACCTCGTAGGTAGGGTGCAGTAGAGAGCGGTATGTGTATGTACGCATGGAGTCCTAATAATTAATATGTGATGGGCAAGAAAGGGGTGAGAGATTTGCATCTCTCAAGCCCTTCCCTATTCCTAACCCTAACAAGCGAGAAAACTACTCGCTCATTGAGGGATCTACAAAATTCATAATTTTTATTTTGGTTTTAGAGTTAAGAGATTAATTAATTACTGCAGATTAATAAAAATTCTAATCTAGATTAAACTAAGGCAAATAAGAATTTTATCTAGGGCAGAAATTAAAAACTAATAACTAGGGCAAATAAAAAAAAGAACTACTTACAAATTGATACTCTCCAAAACTTGAAAAGAATTCTGAATTTTATTAATGAAAAGAGGCATCCCCTAATACAAGTTTTAGGGTCTCTATTTATAGTACATAGAAAACCCTAGGTTTACAATCGCCGCATGTATGCTTTTACAAATATACCTTTAGGAAGACTATTCAACGCACCGCCAATTACCATAACTTTTTTCCATCATTACGGGCAATACACGGCCGCGGAACCGCGGCCATAGGCCAGGTTTGGCCGCGGATCCGCGGCCAAACAGTGAGCCGGTATCTTTAATTTTTCTGTGCTGGTTCTGCTTCTTTTTTTCTTCCTATTTCTTTGGTTGGTTCTTCATAATGTCTTCCATTTCTCTTCCAGATCTCCACAGTGAGTAATGTAGTGGACTTTAACCGTTCGCTTTGTGTCGAAGTCTTGAACCTTGCGTTGCCTTTGTACTTGTGTGAACTTGTTCATTGATCTTCATTGTCCCTCAAAATGTGGCATGATCAAGATTCCACCATTTATCGGTCGTAGTCTCACTTTTGCATCGTCTTTTGTAATTTTCACTGTTTTTGTTCCGAGAACCTGTAACCTGTAACTATGTAGCAGACATGGGTCAAAAGCACCTGTTTATTTGTAAAATGAATAAGAATGGGGTCTAAAAGAATGCAAAATTACGGTATGAACAAATACCCCCAAACTTATCTTTTGCTCGTCCTCGAGCAAACCTAGTTTTATTCTCAACAAAATCCTAACCTCACGTTCTCAGGGAAACGCGATTGCACTGAGCTCGTGCAACACGCCGTTAAATCTCTAGGTGTCCCTAGTAGGAGGAGTGTTGTCTCCTGAGGGTTTTCAGCGGATACTACCCACAAAATCCTATCAATTTGGCTTATCGACTTTTATTCTCCAATTAGGTTTTCTAACAAGGAATTCTATTATCTTCGACTCGTAAATTATCCATCCATATTCTTCACACTTCCTTATCATTTAATTTAAGATTATATATATTCTTGTGAATTTACTTAGCTTTTGGCATCTCTAAAGTTTTCCTTCTAGGGTTCCATCTCAACTTAGGAATTTTTATCATCTCCATTAAAGATATAAGTCCTATTCTTCATTCCTATCTCTTATCTAAATCCCAATCACATACCTCTACGTGTGTGTATATATCACCCCTACACTTGGAAATTCAAATCAAGCAATCATACTCTTGTCCGTTGTCCAAAACACTTCTTAATTGGTGAATTTTTTTTAGATGAATTTTTCTCACACATCCTTCATGCGACCGTTAATACTTCTTGAGGTGCCAACAACCGATTACAAGATGTGTTTGCATATTAAAGCGTAATTCCTAGTCTTGTAACACCTGAGGCTTTAGCAGTGACTCCCAAATCAGTTGGTCTAAGGCACTAGGTGATGAAGCACCCTCATTAAATATTTTTCTATTTTTGCAGCCTTAAGTAATTACAAAAACAAGTGTTCATTTTTTTTTTTATTCACACTTGTATTTTTTATTTTTCTTCGCACTAAGGACTTAAGACAAGAGCATTTCAAGGTCTCTCCTACTATTCAAAGTTTCAAGGTTCGTGTTTGTGCAATTTTGTAGGGTATATATTTTCAGAATTTAGACTTAAGGTAGGAATTATTTTTCAAACTTATACTCTAATAAAAATATCAATACTTTTCCTTTGTTTTAACTTAGCCCAAGAAGTCAACTCGAAATTTGCCTATTTCTAAATTAACTACAAAGACATATACTTTCTACCGTTAAATTTTAAGAAAGGTTATTTTTAAGGTTTTTAATTTACTAAGTCTAAGATCTAGTTGTTCCTAGCTAGTTAGCCTTTTTGTTAAACTCAAGTCAAATATGGCCCAAAATTGAATACTTTAATTTTTATAATTTTTATAATTTTCAATTTTTATGGGTTTTTCTTTTTCAATTTTTTTTTCTTTTTCAAATTTTTCAATTTTTATGATTTTTATATAAGGATGCAAATGCAAAAATATATATATGAATGCGAAGGAAGAAAACTTACCGAGCATACCCCCAAACTTAAACTGGACAGTGTCCTCACTGTCAGGCTGCACCAAGTGGGTCGAAAATGTCGGCACTTTCCTGTTTATTATTATTATTTTTATTTACAAATGATACACACCTCCAAACTTATTTGAAATAAAGTTTTGGCAAGATGATCAAAAATTTGGGGGTATGATGGAGGAAGATCAATCAGTGTAAACCGGCTCCTGTAAAGACAGGAGCTCCTCCGACGGGTCCGCAGTAAGGAACGATTTCAATCGATGTCCGTTTACTTTGAATAAAGTACCGTCCTCCGGATTTTCAAGATCTACCGCACCGTGCGGATATACGGTGCGTACTAAAAACGGCCCTTTCCACCTAGATCTGAGCTTGCCGGGGTGAAAGTGTAACCGAGTGTCATAGAGTAAAACCTGTTGACCAGGTTTGAACGTTTTGCGCATAAGGTGTTTGTCATGGAACACCTTAGTTCGGTTTTTAACAATGACAGCATTATCATAAGCCCCATCCCGCAGCTCTTCTAGTTCGTTAATTGCAGTTTTCGATTGCTGCCCGCATCTCCCATTGATAAATTCAATTCCTTGATCGCCCAAAATGCCTTGTGCTCAATCTCAACTGGAAGGTGGCAAGTCTTCCCATAAACAAGCCGGTATGGAGACATACCAAGATCGGTCTTGTATGCAGTACGGAAAGCCCATAGTACATCGATCAGTTTGTGTGACCAATCTTTACGATTTTTAGAAACCGTTTTCTCCAAGATTTGCTTAATTTGCCTATTCGAAATCTTGGCTTGCCCACATGTTTGGGGATGGTATGGTGTTGACAGTTTGTGAGTAATGGAATATTTGCGCATTAAGAACTCAAAAGTCCTATTGCAGAAGTGAGATCCATTATCACTTATAATTGCTCGAGGGTGCCCAAATCGAGAAAACATATGTTCTTTAAGAAATCGAACGACAACCTTGTTGTCATTCGTTTGGCTAGGCACAGCCTCGACCCATTTTGACACATAGTCAACAACCAAAAGGATATACACATTCCCAAAGGAATTAGGAAATGGTCCCATGAAATCTATTCCCCAAACATCAAAAATATCCACAATCAAAAATATCCACAACCAAAATTCATTGGTTGGGACAGCACCAATGGCAAAATCTGATGCGTCGCACATAATTTCAAAAGGGTGCTTACAATCTGGAGATGAAAGAATGGGCGCAGAAATGAGTGAGTGTTTCAATGACTCGAACGCTTCCATGCAAGTTGAGTCAAAATCAAATGTTGTGTCCTTGTCCAATAAGAGAGTCAAGGGTCTAGCAATCTTGCTAAAATCATTGATGAACTGTCTATAAAAATCGGCATAGCCAAGGAAAGCTCGGATGTCTTTGACGCATTTAGGAGGAGGAAGATTGGAAATAACTTCAATTTTTGCTTTATCAACCTCTATGCCGTTTTGCGAGATGACATGTCCTAAGACAATGCCCTCTCGTACCATAAAGTGGCACTTTTTCCAATTTAAAGTGAGGTTCTTATCCTTACAGCGGGTAAGAACTGCGTCAAGGTGTAGCAAGCACTCGTCGAAGGAGTCACCAAAAATGGAGAAATCATCCATAAAGATCTCTAAAAACTTTTCAACCATGTCTGAAAAGATCCCCATCATACACCGCTGAAATGTAGCGGGTGCATTGCATAACCCAAAGGGCATGCGACGATAAGCAAAAGTACCAAAAGGACAAGTAAACATGGTCTTGTCTTGATCCTCTTTGGCGATGGGGACTTGGTTATAGCCGGAATAGCCATCCAAAAAGCAATAGAACTCGTGCCCATCCAATCGTTCTAGCATTTGGTCAATGAAAGATAAAGGAAAGTGGTCTTTCCTTGTCGCAGCATTGAGTTTTCTATAGTCGATGCAAACTCGCCACCCAGTTTGGGTGCGAGTGGGTATTAACTCATTTGCCTCATTGGTTATGACCGTAATGCCTGATTTCTTTGGGACAACATGAATGGGGCTAACCCAATGGCTATCCGAGATAGGGTAAATGATACCACTATCAAGACATTTAAAAATCTCCTTCTTGACAGCCTCTTTCATTATGGGGTTGAGGCATCTTTGTGGATCCCTTACCGGCTTGGCATCATCCATCAAGTGTATATGATGTTCAACTATGAGGAGACTAATCCCCTTGATGTTCGCCATAGACCAGCCAAAAGCTTGCCAATTATTTTGTAAGACCATTAAAAGGGCCTTCTCTTACTCGAGAGCTAGAGAGGCTGATATGATGACGGGAAGGGTCTCATTCTCACCGAGGTAAGCATATTTAAGGTGCGACGGCAAAAGCTTTTGTTCGAGTTTAGGACGTGAAATAATTGATGGTAACAATGGTGTAACTGTTTCAAACTTGAAGGATTCCATCAACGGTTCAAATCGAGTGTATGCAACCGAGTCGGATGGTTCAACTAACTCATCCGAAAAAGCAAAAGACTCAAACTCGGGTGGTGAGTCTTCAAAATCGTCTAAAAAGGTGAAACACTCATAATCGTTGTCCGGTGTGAAAGCTGTGTCGGATTCTAGGAGAAACGTACTAGAGGCGTCAACACTGCTGTGATCAAACATAAATTTTTCGAACTCACAGTCCTCCTCCGCGATCTCATTGATCGAGCAAACATCAAGTACGCTAGAATTAGGCTCGGAAGGCTGATTTCCCAACTTAAAAATGTTGATTTCAATTGTCATATTGCCAAAAGATAGATTCATTGAACCATTACAACAATTGATCACCGCATTAGAAGTCGCAAGGAATGGTCGACCAAGTATTACCGGAATTTGATTCCGGAGGTTAGCTACAGGTTGTGTATCCATAACAATAAAGTCAACGGGGAAAATGAAATCCCCTACTCTAATTAACACATCCTCCAATTCTCTCCTAGGATGGGTGATAGATCGATCGGCCATTTGGAGAGTACAATGAGTGGACTTAAGCTCTCCAACGCCTAATTGTTCGTACACAGAATAGGGTAGTAAATTGACACTAGCACCAAGATCTAATAGTGCTCTATTGATATTCTTGTCCCCAATTGTTATCGAAATAGTAGGACAGCCGGGGTCCTTGTGCTTTTGGGGTAAAGATTGGACAAGAGCATCGCTAACAACACTAGCCACGAAAACTTTCTTTGGTATTTTTGACTTCCTCTTCTTGGTGCATAAGTCCTTTAAGAATTTTGCGTATGAAGGAACTTGTTGGATTGCATCCAAGAGATGGATATTTATGCTAACCTGTTTGAACAACTCTATAATCTTCTCCATCTGTGGAGTTGGTTTATTGGATCTCAACCTGTTTGGAAAAGGAACATTTTGAAAATTTGTTGAGTCCAATTTTTGTGGATCAGATTGTGGAGTAGGAACGGATCCCCGTGTAGATGTGTTCGTGATGTGAGAAGTGGGTCCGTTCGAGCTAGAAGAAGTAGAGCCTTGTGAAGAATGAAGAATAGGCTCTAACGAAGAAGAAGAAGAAGAAGAAGAAGGAGAAGAAGAAGAAGGTGAAGAAGATGAAGAAGGACCACCGGAAGGGGTGTCATCATTAATACCCACATTATTGTGCAACACTTTTCCGGATCTCAACGTGGTTACAATATTTATGTTATGATTTTGTTGTTCATATGCAACATGTGCGTGACCGGGATTTGGCAGTGGTTGAGATGGAAGCTTTCCTTTTTCTCGCTCGCTCAACGCAGCATTGAGTTGTGCAATTTGTGCCTCAATAGATTTGATGCTTTGATCGTGTGAGGCACTGTTTTGCACCAAAAATTGAATAGAAGTCTCCAACCTTACTGCGGATTGTGTAGATTGCTTTAGGAACGCATCTAGACTTCTTTCTAGCGAGTTAACCTTATCATTATGAGGTTGAACAAAATTGTTATGCGGGTAAGAATTGTTGGGCACAAAATTGTTCATTTGATTAGGGTAAGGTTGCGGTTGGAAAGGTTGCTGGAATTGAGTTTGTGGAGGTGCTTGTTGTTGTGGAGGAGGAGTCCTTTGAAAGTTGTTGTTTCCTTAGAATTGTTGATTTTGATTCCAAGCGAAATTTGGGTGACTCCTCCAACCCGGATTGTATGTCGAAGAGTATGGATCATTTCCTTGTCGTTGCTGAAAGGCAGCATTGACTTGATCTTGTCCTTGAACGGATGGATTGTAAGGACACTCTTCGGTAAGATGTGATGTATCGGAACAATAAGTACAAACAGTTCTAGGGGGTAAAGCGGGGGCAGGAGAAGACGATGAGATTTTGGCCTCAATCACTTCTAGATTTTTCGTAAGTGCGGCCATCTCGGCCTTCATAGCAATCGACATATCTAATTGATGTATGCATGTCCTAGACTGACCAATAGAAGAAGATGAGATGGTCTTGGTGCTCTCCCACTGAAATGTTTGTTCAGCAAGATCATCGAGAAACTGCCACGCTTCCTCACTAGATTTGGTTAGAAAGTAACCTTGACAAATGGTTTCTAGCAACTGCTTCGTTGCTGGGTTCAATCCCTCGTATAATGTTTGGCAAAATTGCCAATTTTCGATCCCATGGTAAGGGCATTGAATAAGTAGGTCTTTGAATCTTTCAAAACACTTCCAAAATGGTTCTGAAGGAAGCTGGGAAAATTGTATAATCTCATTGCGAATTCTCGCAGTCTTGTGATGAGGATAAAAAATTTTAAGAAAAGTTTTAACAAACTCTTCCCAATTTTTAATTGAATGTGACGCTGTGCTGTATAACCACTTCTCGGCTAAGTCACATAAGGTGAAAGGAATGACCCTTAGCCTCAGAGTATCGTCTGATAATTGGGTTGTTTTCATCATTGCGCAAACGTTTTGGAATTTGTTTATGAAGATATAGGCATCTTCAGATTCCAGTCCGTGAAATTTTGGCAGCATATTGATGAAGTGGGGTTTGATCTCAAAATTGTCCCCATTTGCCGGTGGGAGTGAAAGACAAATAGGTAAGACGGTGTGGATTGGGTGGAAAAGATCTTGGAGCGCGATTCGTTGCGGCGCTTCAACAGGCGGGTGATTCGGGTTATTTGCACCTAACGGAGGTGGAATCAGTCCCGTGGGTAAGGTGTTGTTAGGATTATATCCCGACATACCTTCGGATGAAGAAATTGAAGGTGTAGGTGAGGAAGTGGAAAAAATTTCGACTTCGGAGTCGAAAGCTTCATTGGTCGGTACCAACGAAACACGGACTAATCGCGTGCTAGTGTCCCTAGTCCAACCGAACATACACTAAGGAGGTAGTGTAGTCAAAAAGGTGAAAAACAGAATGTGGGGGTAAGAAAATATCAATGAGAAGAAAGTGGGTGTGAGAGGTGTGCACGGATTTCTTAGCGTCAAGTTGCAATTTATTTTTTTTGTAAAAATTTCCCCTTTTTTTTATATATGGAGCTTTTTGCAAAAATATTTTTCGATAAAAGGCTTTGACACAAATGCAATCAACCACAAATGCACAATCAGGTCTAGATCTAGGGTCACCTAGGTCAGCTAGACAGCTCCTAACTGTTCCAAAGGGCTAAAAATAGGACCTCAAACCGCCTCTTCACCGCCAATTGCGGTTAGGTAAGTGCCAGGTGAATGGGAGGCTCTCCACTACAAGTAGTGGCCTTAATTAAGTAACCACTTGCCTTAGACACACTTGCCTAGACACCACAAAGTCAGGTTAGGATAAATGGTCGATGCCTACAACTAGTCCTCTGTCCTATTGAGCGCGATGTCCTTAGGGCCGAGTCTAATCTTTTTTATTAAGTGATGGTCAATACATATGCCTTATGTGGTTTCTGGGGTCCTGGGAAGGGTGATGAAATCCCCACCCAATCTGGATTGGTCTCAGCCCCTTAAAGTCAGATTAAATTTGCAAAACAGTAAACAACCACTTGTAATCAATTTTTTATTTTTTTAGCGCGGCGCAAAGAATTCTGCACAAGATCAATTATTGGAAGGGGGAGATATTTTTTAAGCGCAAAGAATCCTGCAGAAGATTTGACAGAGGAGATATTGGAATTTGCAGAGTAGAGAGAGAGAAAAAAAACAAACAGTGGGATTTTGGATTGCTGACGTCAGCAGGGCGCAGCGCTTCCGCCGCCAAAACCCCTTCCCGACCGCGGTTCCGCGCTCTGTTAAGTGGTTTAGATCCTGAGATTTTTTCTGTTGTTCTATTGTTGAAATCCTCTGCTTTTCAGATCTTTCGTTTTCTATTTCGCTTTCTGGATTTTTCCAAATCCGAATTCGTTCGTCAATCCTGCAAAATTCACACGATAAACCCTTTAAACAATAAAAGAATGATAAAATTTTTATAATTTTTTTAATTTTTCCGTTTTTATGATTTTTATATTTTATATTAACCCGAAATTGCAAAAAGGAAATATTACGCGATCCCCGGCAACGGCGCCATTTGATTTGTAAGGAATTTTTAGATCAAAAATATTTAATTACCGCAATCAAGAACGGCGTCGCTTGGTAGCTAGCCGGTGAATACAGGTCGGTCCATAGGGATGATGTGTATTTCCTAATTGTTCTAACGAGTTAATTCCAAATGGTGTTTGGATTTTTATCACTAAAAAAACTAATTTGATTTATACTAGGATTAGGAATCTTGCTAGGGTTAGGTTTAGGTTAAGTTTGGTAAAATAAAATTTTCCACCTCTTTCAATGCCCTAAATTAGATCTTTTTAGGTGTTATGGTAATTATTAATAAAGGGGATTAGGACGATTGAGAAGAAACGATATTTCTTCCTCTAGGTCCTTGTCCGTCCTTTCTTAATCCTTACCCTAACCTACATGGAAAACATGCACAACCGGTCTTTTATACTACGGTATCACCGTTACCTTATGGGAAGGGTGCAGTAGAGAGCGGTATGTGTATGTATGCATGGAGTCCTAATAATTAATATGTGATGGGAAAAAAGGGGTGAGAGATTTGCATCTCTCAAACCCTTCCCTATTCCTAACCTTAACAAGCGAGGAAACTACTCGCTCATTGAGGGATCTAAAAAAGTCATAATTTATATTTTGGTTTTAGAGTTAAGATATTAATTAACTACTACAGATTAATAAAAATTATAATCTAGATTAAACTAAGGCAAATAAGAATTTTATCTAGGACAGAAATTAAAAACTAATAACTAGGGCAAATAAAAAAAAGAACTACTTACAAATTGATGCTCTCCAAAACTTGAAAAGAATTCTGAATTTTATTAATGAAAAGAGGCATCCCCTAATACAAGTTTTAGGGTCTCTATTTATAGCACATAGAAAACCCTAGATTTACAATCGCCGCATGTATGCTTTTACAAATATACCCTTAGGAAGACTATTCAACGCGCCGCCAATTACCATAACTTTTTTCCATCATTACGAGCAATACACGGCCGCGGAACCGCGGCCATAGGCCAGGTTTGGCCGCGGTTCCTCGGCCAAACAGTGAGCCGGTGTCTTCAATTTTTCTGTGCTGGTTCTGCTTCTTTTTTTCTTCCTATTTCTTTGGTTGGTTCTTCATAATGTCTTCCATTTCCCTTCCAGATCTCCACAGTGAGTAATGTAGTGGACTTTAACCGTTCTCTTTGTGTCGAAGTCTTGAACCTTGCGCTGCCTTTGTACTTATGTGAACTTGTTCATTGATCTTCATTGTCCCTCAAAATGTGGCATGATCAAGATTCCACCATT
Source organism: Agapanthus africanus (assembly GCA_030015575.1). Taxonomy (NCBI): domain Eukaryota; kingdom Viridiplantae; phylum Streptophyta; class Magnoliopsida; order Asparagales; family Amaryllidaceae; genus Agapanthus; species Agapanthus africanus. Next base: position 221,530,449 of record CM057338.1, read on the forward strand.
TATCGGTCGTAGTCTCACTTTTGCATCGTCTTTTGTCTTTTTTACTGTTTTTGTTCCGAGAACCTGTAACCTGTAACTATGTAGCAGACATGGGTCAAAAGCACCTGTTTATTTGTAAAATGAATAAAAATGGGGTCTAACAGAATGCAAAGTTACGGTATGAACAGCACTCGAGGACGAGTGACACCGAGCGATCTCGCCGACCCGCCGAGATCAGGCCGAGACGGCATACAGACCTCAGCTTACCAACCGCCTCGTCCTTCAGATGCTCGGACAAGGGGTTGTGCAGCCCCGGCGATGCCCTCCAGATTGAATACATCAACAACTGGAGGAGGGGTGAGCGCCGGGGAAGCAGTCGGCGACAGTGATCCTCGATGCGGCCTATCACTAACTGCACCGTATCTTCGGTGCAACACTGATCGTAGAGGTACACGTCCTCGAAATTTATGATATCAGGGATGGTGAAAGGGAAAGCGTCCATTCTTAAGTTTTGGGGGTAGAGGAAGGAGTGTCCAACAAGCTCTCCGTTTTATAGCCCCACAGCGCCCTCAAGAGTCCAACAGTCGCCCGTTCATTCCATTCCCGTACCGCCACGTGGCGGATACCCCGCCTCCTCCGGTAAACCGAAATCGGAACAACCCGGCCCTCAAGCTACGCCTCCCTCCATCGTTCGTGACACGCATCACCCACGACGGTCACTCTTCCCAATATTCAAACACCAGGGAAAATCAGACAGAACCTCAGGACTCAACCGAATAGCTTCCCTGCTCATCCCGTCCTTAGCTGGCCTTCTACGGCCCTTCCCGCGCTAAGGATCGAAGCCCTCACCAAGAGACAACCGAGCGGCCACCCTGCTCGGTTATCCCTGGCTGGTAATTTCTTACCCCACGACACCAGGGATCTAAGCCCTCACCAAGAGGCACTGGGCAGCAACTGTGCTCGGCCCGTCCTTAGCAGGCCTCTTAAGGCCCTTCCCGCACTAAGGATCGAAGCCCTCACCAAGAGGCAACCGAGCGGCTACCCTGCTCGATTATCCCTGGCTGGTAATTTCTTACCCCACGACGCCAGGGATCTAAGCCATCGCCAAGTGGCACCGGGCAGCAACCCTGCTTGGCCCGTCCTTAGCAGGACTCTTACGGCCCCTCCCGCGCTAAGGATCGAAGCCCTCACCAAGAGGCAACCGAGAAGCAACCCTGCTCGGTTATCCCTGGCTGGTAATTTCTTACCCCGCAACGCCAAGGATCAAAGCCCTCATCAAGAGGCAACCGAGCAGCAACCCTGCTTGGTTATCCCTGGCTGGTAATTTCTTACCCCACGACGCCGAGGATCAAAGCCCTCACCAGTGGTAACCGAGCAGCTACCCTGCTCGGCTAATCCCTGGCTGGTAATCTCTTACCCCATGACGCCAAGGATTGAAGCCCTCACCAAGAGGCAACCGAACAGCTACTCTGCTCGGCCTATTCCTGGTTGGTAATCTCTTACACCACGACGCCAAGGATCAAAGCCCTCACCAAGAGGCAACCGAGTAGCTACCTTGCTCGGTCCATCCTTAGCAGGCCCTCATATGCCCTCCCACGCCAAGGATCAAAGCCATCACCAAGAGGCAACCGAGCAGCTACCTTACTCGGCCCATCCCTGGTTGGTAATCTCTTACCCAACGACGCCAAAGAACCAAGTCATCATCAAGAGGCCACCGAGCAGCTACCCTGCTCAGTCAATCCACATCTAAGCGATCACCACCTCGACTTCAGGGCCATAGAGATACCGACCTTACACCGGTCTCTGCACACTTAGCAAAATGTCGACTTTAACTTTCAACTCAACGTGCAATCGCTAGACGAAAAACCAACCTAGCATGAAAGCAGTACAGCGCAAATAAAAATGCTTACCACAAACAAAAGAACGCTTCAAAAAGATTTTACTCATCAAGTCGGAAATCTTTACAAGGGTATTGTAGGCTCCCCAGCCAAACAAAAAATAAACATCTGAAGGCTTACAAAATTTCGGCGCCAAGAAAAATAAGGGGAAGCGAAGAGTCTCAGGCCTCGAGGCCGGGGGAAACATCGATGAGCAGCGCTTTCACTGCGAAAAATGGAGCGGCGCCTTGAGGGTCGGCACCCTTAGCAAAACCCTCGACGGCAGTGGCCGGGGCTGCCGACCTGTCCCCAGCACTCCCGTCAGGGGCCTCTTCCCTTGCAGCGCCGCCAGGGGCATTCCCTTTCACCTCATCCCCGCGGGGGTACTCTTCCCGGAGCTCGTCGTCAGGGAACGTCGGCATCACGGCCTTGACGGCGTCGAGAGCGTCATTCCAAACTAGGCTGGCAGCTCGAGCAAGGTCGGTGTAGAATTGGTCCGACCCCTTGTAGCTCTCCACCGCCTCCGACACCAGAAGCTCGGCCTTCGACGCCCGAAGCTCGGCACGCTTCATTGCCTCCTTCGCCACCTCATTCTCCTTTCGGAGGGTGTTCTCCGTCTTCCTCATGGTGGCGACGAGCACCTGGGAGTCTCCCAATTGGGTCTCGGCGGCTTGGACGGCCTCTCGGCACCTGGCGACCTCTCGATTCCCAGCCGCCACCCGGTCCTCAAGGGCGGCGACCCTCTCCGCCGCCGCCTCCAGCTCCTGCTTCAAGCTCTCCTCCCACAAGGAGAACTCGCCCGCGACCCGCATCGCCGGGGTGATTTCCTCATCCTCCATGCTGACGACGAGGGCGACGTGCTGGAGGACCTGAAGAAAAAAAAAGAGGGCCAGAGAGGAAAAGGAGGCACCCGATCACGCGAACAAAAATGTTGAATGAGAAACCATCTGGGGTACAAACACTAACCTGCACGGCCTCCTGAGCAATGGCCGCCATCTGGGCCCTAAGAGCCCCCCGAGGAACTCTGCCCCCGGCCGACCTTTCCATCTCCGTCAGCAGGCTGTCAGCGACGGAGAGATCTGAGGGGACCTCGAAGCGGAGCTCCCCTTCGTCCATGAGGATCGGGGAAGCCGGGGATTGGGGCGTCGTCCTGTAAAACCTCTTGAGGTGCGATGCGGGGGAGGCGCTATCGCCGCCCACCTCCGGAGCCCGGAGCTCCTGCTTCTGAGCACGCTTTCGGCTCGGTGCACGGCTAGACTCAGGGGCCCGGGGCGTGCTTGGGCGCCTGGTTGGAGCGGCCGCCGGAGGAGCCGGAGCCGACGACGGGCTAGAAGGGCCGGCATCTCCGGCCTTCTTCCCCTTCTTCGTCTCAACCAGGGCCGCCCGAAACTTGCCGAGATCTATGGGTCCTGCAAAAGACAAAATACAGAGAAGTCAGCAACGTCAGAAAAATGAACAAATGCACAACTCTAAACAGATTGCCTGAGAACTCCTAACTTACCCGCGAACTGGGCGGGACCGAGCCCGGCCCAACTGAGTGCCCGCTCAGACAGCAACGCATCAGCCCAGGGGATGGGCTCCCACTGCGACACCGCCACCGTGTTGGGATAGTTCAACTGCCCCGCCCGCGGGCAGTTGCCCCTATGCCGGCACAGGCCAATCCTCACCCTCGGGCGGCTCGATAAAGAAAAACTTATTCTTCCAATTATGGATGGAAGAAGGCACGACGACGACCCCCAAACCGGCAGCGTCCCCCCGCTGCTTTCTGAAAGAAAGGTATACCTAGCACGGCTCGCTGCTTTCTGAAAGAAAGGTATACCCAGCACGGCTCGCTCCTGCGAATGCCGGGGTGACTCTTGTAACAAAGGGAAGAAGCGAGAAGGCTCTGGCGGAAAGGGATTAGACGCAACTTCAACCGGACCAGGAACCCAAGAAGAATCCTCCAAGAGTTCGGTACTAGCTGGCCCGGGACTAACCCAAAATAGTTCAACGCCTCACTCACCTCGGGGGAGAAGGGCAGGCGCATCCCGGCCCAAAAGGCTTCCAGGTACAGGGCAATCTCCTTACCCCAAACCCTGTCCGCCCTCTTCCCCACCTCGGCTAGACGTAGTGAGTAGACGGGAGGGATGTGGAAATGAGTCCGGATGGTGGCGAGCTCATCCTCATGCCTCAGCATGGATGGCACGCCAGGGGCATCCGCGACCTGCGTTTTGTGGACCGCCCCCGTCGTGCGACCCCAGGAAGCACTGCTAACCCTAACTCCTCCGGGGGACTCCGACTCAGAGGAGGAAGAGGAAGAAGTAGAAGAGGAAGCTTTAGAATACTCCCTAGACTCTACCCGAACTACATCTACAGATTCCTCGGAAGAAGAAATCTAACCTGAACAAAGGGAGGTGTCCTCGGGAGATCAAACGCAAGGAATCCGACCTGAGGACAAAGCGCCGAGTTAACACGAGTAAGGACGAGGAAATTATGAAGAGGTATGGGCCCTGACGGGGATCCCACCTCTATTTATAACCACCGGAGCACACATCTTACGCTCCGATCGCCTCCCGCCTAATCGTCGTTTCGCAACCAACAGCTGACAACATTCCACCTGTCGCACACACATTAGGCGCGCCCCTTCGGGCGCGGGAACTCCTGCGACACATCACGCCAGCCAACCAACGCCAGACACGTGGGTTGTCGCTTCAACGAACACACACACGATCCGGCGCTTCCCTTTAATGCGAGATCTCTCTCCTAATCCGCTGACGCCATCAAGAAAATACTACTCTTTGCCCGGGAATGCGCGCTGACGATATCTTTGAATAAGAGCTCACCCCGGGTGATCGGTTAGACCACTCTCGACCCGACCCAGGTACGGGTCGGGATGAGAGTGGGGGGCTAATGATGAGGCTCGATATCGGAGACTCTCCTTATGCTGACACGTTGTAGATAACTTTTCCCAGTACCTACAAGAGAGGATTAGTAACCTCGGTTGCAATCATACCTCAGGCCTCCGGTTCGAGGAGTCTCTAGACATTCGGTGGCTTTCCAGACCACCCACTGGCTCGCCTCCGAGCAATCACAGAACCAAGATGCCTCGGCCTCCCGCTCATACCCGAGCCTCCCGCCGAGCTCATCATCCTCGGTCTCACCGACCGACCCGCAGCGCTGATCACAGGCACCTTCGCCACGGCTCCGTGAATCTCGCCACGCGCGAGATATCCGCCGCCCATGATCCTACGTTCGACGCAACCACAATCCCCATTAACGAGCCTGTCTCGTCATTAATGCAGGATCCCGCCTATCACGCGGGCGTGACTTCAGGGGCGTAACGACCAGCGTGATTCTCGCACTTGGCTGCCCGTTGCTGCCGTTATATAAACCCCTCCCACAGACGATCGAGGTACGCGAATTACTTTCCACTAGGCCGTTACTCTGCCAAAATACTCCTTCTAACTTGATCGTCGGAGGGTCCTCGGTGACATAACCACCCCGGGACTTCTTTGCAGGTAGCTCGGTCTCAACCACACAAAACCCATTGAGATCCACACGCTCTAGGAGTCAACCCTCCAAACTCAATCCCAGCCGTCTATCAGCGCTCGCAGCAGATCAACGGAAGATAACATCTGAAGGAGATCCAGACCTTCATCAGCCGGCATTTCATTATAAAAAAAAGCTTTAATGAAAACTACATCGGTTTTCTGAAAAAAGAAAAAAAAAAGCAAGAAAAGCAAGTATATTCAAAGAACCACATCATACAAAGGTCTAAATCAGGAGATAACACATGCCATTTTATCCAAGGAAAAAAAAAGTCCGTCCACTAGACTGAGAGCTCCAAGCAGCAACTCATGACCCGCAGTAAGGCGTAGCAGATCAACAGGTACAGTGACCAGACGATCCTCCCTAACGCTCTCCATGTGCGGGTCCAATCTAACTCTCTTGCGTTTCCTTGCTGCAGCTGTACATGTCCAATGCAGAAACTGCTGTTTCAGTATAACATATCAGTCCATGTACCGTTTTAGACACTGAATTTAATATTCTTTAGCTTTCTTGTTCAAGCATTTAACAACTTTACGAGAGTTTGTTTGTATTTATTGACAGCTTTTCTTACCTTGAGACTACTTTTTTTGTGTGGTTAATCACGGTGTTAACTACACCAGCAAGGCTACTTTCATTACAAGCCAAGTGTTGTGACATCTTCCTACTAAGTCGAATTTTATTCATTTTCTATGGGGAAAACTTTCAAACTCAAGAAATTTATTTCTGCTTTGAAATTATTTATTACCAATGTGGACATACATGCAAAATAGGACCATTTTCCTATTGCTCGTGTGAACCCAAGAGTTCATATTTGACCGTTTAATAGGCTAAGTTGCATATAAATACCCAAGGTTTAGGTTTTTGACGGATAAACCTATATTTCTGTGAGTAGCGGATAATACCCAACGTTTTGCTCCGTTTACACTCAACTACTTACCATTAGTCAACCGTCAGAATATTCTTTATTTATTCCCATGTGCATTCCACGTGATATTTCTGGACCATTTTTCCCTTCTTCTTCATCTTATCCTTCTCAAATTGAACTCAAACCCTAACCCTCTTTCCCTAATCCTAGTCCTCCGCCCCTTCTCAAATTGAACTTTAATCCTATCACTCTTCTCATATTCTTCTTTTTCTTAAATTGAATCTTAACTCTACTTTATACAACTTTTAAATTTCTTAGTTATGATAATATAAGGTTCCTTCTTGAAGATTTATATGCTCATCTTCAGAAATATGAGATGAAGAAGCCTTCCATATTAAAAACCCTATTTTCCTTAATAAATATGCAAAATAATTTTTAAAAAAAAGAATTGCAAAATTATACTGGGGGGGAGGGGGGTTTGATTTTGAAATGGAAAGATTTGAGGTTAGGGTTAGAGAAGGGTGATGATGTGGTAGCTATGTTGAGATAAACAACTATGGGTGATAGAGCATAGGGTCTCTTTCAGATGTTGTCTTCCGTTGATCTACAACGAGCGTTGATGAACAGCTGAGATTGCATTTGAGAGTTGCTTCTCAGTGTGTGTGGATCTCAGTGGGCTTAATTTGGGGATGACGTCGGGCTACCTGCAAAGATGTCCCGGGGTGGTTGTACCACCGTGGACCCTCCGACGATCAAGTTAGTCGAGGTATTTGGGCAGAGTAACGGCCTATTGGGGTAAAATTGCCTTACCTAAGTCTTCTGATAGAGGGGTTTATATAGTGGCAGCCAGGGGCTAGCGGGCACAATATTCATGCTGTCCGTTACGCCCCCCGGGCGTTATGCCTGAGTGAAAGGCGGGATCCCCCATTAATGACGAGATACGCTCGTTAATAAGGGGGAACGCGATGGCATGGAACGCGGGATCATGGGCGGCGGATATCTTACGTCTGGTGAGATTCGCGGAGCCGTGGTGGAGACGCCTGTGATCTGTGCTGTGAGTCGGTTGGTGATACCGAGGAAGTTAAGCTCGGCAGGAGGCTCGGTGGCGAGCGGGAGGACGAGCAAGCTTGGTTCTTTGATAGCTCGGAGGCGAGCTAGGAGGGCTGAGGAAGCTCAGCGTGCGAGAGGGCTCGGAGGAGAGCCAATGGTTGTTTGTAAGACGAACATAGGAGCGGTTTGGAAGGCCACCGAAGGTCGGGAACGTCCTCCGGAGGAAGGCCCAGGGTACGCCTTCAATGTACCGTTCTTGGTCCTTCCCCAAAAGCCTTATGACACGTGATCTGCCATGTGTCGTGATCTGGGAAGTTCTCAGTACCGAGCATCATCATTAGCCCCTCACTCTCGTCTCGACCTGTTTATGGGTCGGGTCGAGAGTGGTCTGATCGGTCACCCGGGCTAAGCTCTTATTTGAAGATATCGTCGACGCGGATTCTCGGGCAATTAGATTTATTTTTTTCGATGACATCAGCGGATCAAAGGATAGATCTTGCATTAAAGAGGAATCGCCGATTCGGGCATACGTTTGCCGAAACGCCGGGCCATGTGTACGGCGTTGGTTGGATGACATGACAGGCCGCCGGTGTTTTTCGTGCTCGACGAGACGCGCCCAATGCGTGTGCGACAGGTGGAATGTTGACGGCCATTGAATGTGAAGTGTTGTTTTGGCGGGAGACGATCGGCGCCATAGGATGTGTTCGCCGACTGCTATAAATAGAGGTGTGGTCCCCCCAGGGTCCACAGTTTACTATAATTTCCTCAGTCCTTCATGTGTTAGCTCGGCGCTCTTCCCTTTAGGTCGGACTTCTTGCGTTCTTTCCTCAGAGGACTCCTTCCTTTGCTCAGGTTAGATGTCTTCCTCTGGGGAATCCGTTGAAATAGCTCGGGTAGATTCTAGGGAGTCTTCTGCATCTTCCTCTTCTGCTTCTTCCTCTTTCTCGTCCGAGTCGGAATCCCCCCAGGAAGTTAGGGTTAGTCATGCTCCCTGGGGCCGTGAGACGGGGATGGTCCCCAAAGCGCGTGTCAAGAGTGTCCGTGACGCGCCTTCCCTCCTGAGGCATGTATACGAGCTCAACATAATCTGGGCTCGCTTCCACATTCCCCCCGGCTCCTCGCTTTGCTTGGTCGGGGAGGGAGAGAGGGCAGAGCAGGTACGGGGTGTTACGGTCGAAAATTGCACCCCGGTTGACCAAATCAAAGTCAAGGTCAACCCCAAGCCAAGTGGGCCCAAGCCCAGATCAAGCGGGTCCATGCCTAGGTCGAGTCCGAACATGAAGCGGCCGGCCCCCCTCCATGCCAAGATGAAATCATGTAATAAATAATTTTTATGTAATTTTTTATGCATGAATGGGCATAAAGCCAAATTTTTGTAAAGCCCATGACTTATGATCAAAAAGAAATGGCACATGAGCCATGGGATGGGCAAAATGCCATTTTGTAATGCCCAAGAGGCTATATGTAAAGTGTATAGCCTATAAAGGCAAAGATAATGAAAATATCTAACTTTTTCTCTCTCCCAAAAAGAATCAAGATATGTGATCTTCTCCTTCCTCAAGGTTCTAAAACCTTTTACTTTCTTTTGAATTAAATCAAGAGTTTTACTCTTCCTTTTCCAAAAATAAATAGTTTTTCACCACAAAACCCACCAAGGGAAGCTTGGATCTTCCATCAGATCTTAAAAAGGAGAGATTTTTAAAATCTAACCCCTCTTGTTATCCAAGAGCCGGCCAACAGAGAAAGAAGAAGGAGACCCATCTCCAAAAATCCCATTTTGGGAAGATCCAGAGCTCAAGGGAGAAGCCCTTTTCATCATCTCCAAAAATATCTTAGGAGTTTAACTCCACTCTGAATCCTCTTTCGGGAGTTTAAATCCTATTTCTGGGGCCAAAAGCCCCTTTTTCTCGCCGGCGCCCAAGCCCCCTGAGAGCCCAGCGCCCAAGTGCTCAAGCGCCCGGTGCCCACGTGCCGGGCACGTGATGCGCCGACGCTCGAGCGCCCGGCGCCCACGTGCCGGGCACGTGATGCGCCGCCCACGTGCCGGGCAAGTGATGCACCAGCGCTCGAGCGCCCAGCGCCCACGTGCCAGGCACGTGATACTCCAGCGCTCGAACGCCCAGCGCTCAAGCGCCTAGAGCCCACGTACCGGGCACGTGAAGCGCTCGCGCTCGAGTGCCCAGTGCCCACGTGCCGGGCACGTGATGCGCTAGCGCCTAAGCGCCCAGCGCTCGCGTGCTAAGCACATGAAGCGCTGGCCCCACGCATCCTTTGGGCACTTTTCCCCTTTTATGTACATATATATATATATATATATCTGTATATATATATACACACACATACTCTCCAACACTGTCCCCCGTTAGAAAAAAATTTCTAACAGGGCGCTGTCCCGCACCCCGCAAGGGGGCTGCCCCACACCCCGCAAGGGGGCTGCTAGCCCCCTTAACCCCCAGCCCGCTATCCGGGTAGCGGGACCCCCATAAAAACTCTGCAGGGCCCCGATATATCCAAAATTCCTTCAAATCACAACACTGCACATTGAGTTCGCATGACCTGTTTGACCCGTCAATCGGAGGTTCTCTCGCTCCAAAGACGAGAAATAATTAACGGCAGCTTAGTCCGCGGCTGCGGGAGATTCGGATCCCCGTAATCAATAAACCCCAGCCTACTCTAGGCAGGGGGAATCTTTAATGCGCCTGACAAGCGCGCACATTCCCATCTCAATGGGATGATGAAAAACACCCTACACGGGGCAAGGAGATTGCCTTGTACTTGGAAGCCTTCTGGGTCAGAATGCGTTTTCTCTTCTCCCCCAAGGTGAGTGCGACGCTGCATTGCTTTCAATTAGCCCCGGGCCAGTTAGTGCCGAACTCGTGGAGGATTCTCCTAAGGTTCCTGGTCCGATTGAGACTGCAAGAGATCCCTTTCAGCCTGAACCTTCTCTTTTCCTCCCTCTGCTACAAAAATCACCCCGGCACTCATAAGGATTAGCCTAGCTGGGTATACGTTTCTTTTAGAAAACACATAGGAGGGGCGGCCGGGTTGGGGGTCGTAGCGGTACCTTCTTCCATTCATGAATGGAAGGAGAAGTTCTTGTTCGTCGGGTCACCCGAGGGTGAGGATTGGCCTGTGCCTGTCCAATGGCACATGGCCAACTGCCCGTGGGTGGGGCGGTCGTCCGATCCCGATGCGTAGGCGGTGTCGGAGTGGGAGCCCGTCCATCGGGACGATGTATTGCTGTCCGAGCAGGCCGTCAGTTGGGCCGGGCTCAGCCCCGCTCAGTCTGTGGGTAAGTTATGAGCTTAGGCGACCTGTTTAGACTTGTGTATTATTCTATTCATTCTGGTATTGCTGACCACTTCTTTGTATTTTCGCTTTTTTTTTTTGCAGATTCGATGGACCAATCTAAATTCCGGGATGCCCTGGCCGAGAAGAAAGGGAGGAAGGCTGGAGGCGCCGGCCCGTCACGCCTTGCTGCGAGCCCGGCTCCGTCAGCGGCCGCTCCTGCCAGGCGCTCTAGCACGCCCCGGGCCTCAGAGGTCGGCCACGCGCAGAGCCGCAAAAACGCTCGGAAGCGGGAACCTCGTGTTTTGGAGGTGGGAGGCGAGGCTGATCCTCCCGCACCCCTCCTCAAGATGCACCATAGGACGGTGCCCCGTTCCCCGTCTTCCCCGATCTTCGTTGATGAAGGAGATCTTCGCTTCGAGGTGCCCTCGGGGCTTGCTGTCGCTGATAGCCTGCTCTCGAAAATGGAAAGGTCAGCTGGGGGCAAAATCCCCCGGGGGACCCTTGTTCAGTTGATAAAACTGCACTTTTGATATGACATTTTCCTTACTATTTATATATAATAAAAGATGTTTATTATAAATATGACACATATAAGGGTTTATCCGTAAAAATACTATTTTCATGTGTTTATATATTATAATTAATATTATGAAGGACAATGTAAGCATATAATATTCATGTAATATTTGGTCTATTAAAATATGCTTACCTTATTAAATATCTTTGACCAATTCTCTTAAAACTAAAATATCATGACAAATGGTTAAGATAATATCTCAATAAAAACAAATTATACTAATATCATTTATTGAGATAATTGTGCAGGAATTATATCATGACTGAAGTTTCAAGGAAATCTATGTTGGCGAAATCAAATCTGTCGAAGATATTTAAGTAAATTGAAGAAACCAATTCTGGCATAAATGTAGAGAAGATTTTCAAAGTCTAGATACTCAAAAGATCACCAAGTGTTACAGATATGAAGCCACAAAAATTAGAGCCCATGATCCCACCAGAAGGCGGCGGATCCGCGGCCAAACCCACCTATTGGCCGCGGTTCCGCCGCACATCTGAAAAGTTAGGGTTCTAGTTTTTTTTTGGTTGGGATCCTAACAACTAGTTACCATATTAGAAAACTAGGGTTCTGGCTCTGTGACTATAAATAAGGACCGATAGCCTCTTGGAAAATTTATCAAATCGACGCGATCACGAAGTCCACGATGGCTCAAAAATCCTGGTTGATCATCAACAGTTCATCTACCTCCTTCGAAGAGATCGAGAAGCAAACTGGGATTTTGTAATCATTTTCTAAGGAAACAAAGTGTACTTGATCTTGTTGATTAATAAAGGTAGTTGTTTTCATGTATCATTTTATTTTCTGTAATTTTCAATATAATTTCTCTTTCTATCTTTTTTTTTCCAACATGCGCGAGTAATTCTCCGCTTGTTAGGGTTCGTAGGATTAGGTAGATTAATGGATGATGAAAATCCTTAAACTCTTTTTACGTCCTATAAAGTTTATAAACTTTATCAAAAGAATAGTTAATATCCTAATCGGGCGCGCTATCAATTCATTGATAGTCACGACCACGATTAGAGATTAGATTAACAATTGTTTTGGTAAAGGCTAGCCATGAACGGAGATCCATGTCAAGATAGGGGTTAAGAGTAGAAACCTTATTCCCTCCAGAAACCCTAATCTACATGCATCACCGTCGATCTAGTTTTAAATCTATTAAAAGATAAAATGAGTAATCTTTAAATTAATCATCCATGACTACTAAATCTTAACGAACCCTACAAGCCCCTCTTCTAATATAAAACCTACATCCGTAGTTAATCTAGACTATATCCTGCATCCGTGTTTGATGTGGATCTAGAATCTACAATCATTCTTCACCATTCTTTATTCTTCCTCCTTTCCTTAATCAACACGCCAAAAGTAAGATTAAAAGATTCAATATTTCCCTGAGGACGAACCGTACTCATCTCGGTCTAGCTACACGCGACACCGTTATTGATTGCGATTATTCTACAAATACTTTTTCTCAACCAATCAAATGGCGTCGTTGCCGGGAATACGTGCGTAATTTTTTTTCCTTACTATTCGTGTTGAATTCTTATTCGATCCATATCATAAATAAACAAAACTGCAAATTGTATATTTAACGATTATTGTGTGAATTTTGCGAGGGAATCTGGAGTCATTTTAGTGAGGAGATAAAGATTCAGAGACATTCATCAAGACCCATAGGAGGAAGGGAGGCCACGTAGCAAAAATCTTCATCAGATATTCCTAGTCGGCGGCGGAACCGCGGTATAAAGAGCCTATTAGCGGCAGAACCGCGGCGGTCTTGGGGAGTTAGACCCTCAAACTTTTTCTGGTAACTTTCCTACATCTTTATCTCTCCTCTGAAAAATCCAATAATATATTTTCTGCAGGATTCTTTGCACAATATCGCCGCTCAAAAATCTTTTTGCGTGTTTTGTTTCGCAGGTTGTTTTTGCATATTTTAATATGGACTTTAAGGAGCAAGACCACAATTCAGATTAGGTGGGGATTTCATCACCCTTTCCAGGCCCCACAAATCACAAAACGAGCATCCGCATAACCCTATATTAATTAAAAAACATCTAGATCAAGACCCTAAGGACCGTCGCGCTCAAATAGGACAGAGGAAGGTCGTGGGTAATCTATCACTTATCTGCATTTCTTTTATGGTGTCTAGGCAAGTGTGTCTAAGGCAAGTGGTTATTAATTAGGCCCGCTATTTTCGGTGATTCGTATAGCGGATACCTCCCACTTACTTGGCACTTACCTGGCCATAATAGTTACAAAGAGGTGGTAGATGATTGATCATGCGGCTTGTCCTTTGGAAGTCTAGGAGCGGTCTAGTGCTTGACCTAGGTAACCTTAATTCTAGGGCTTTCTTGTGCATTTTGTGATTTGTTGAGTCAACTCTCAAATCCCACTTTCAAAGCAAAACAATCCAAATAGAGCTTAAATCTTTTCACCCCCTCCCTCTTTTCACCTTCTTACAATGGGTAATCCAAACAGACGAACTCTTGCCGAGCTTTGCTATCCACAACCAGATATTTCTTGTCTTCGTAATCGCTTCGGTATACCATCCGACTCTCCCATGTATTTAAGAGATCGGATAGAACAAGCGGATAGAAACAGTTGGCCACCTCAGTCCAGGTCTTATCAACAGTCTCCTAATTCTACATCTGTTTCAGTTGATACTCCGAGTGAGGATACCCCTAGACGCATGTCCATTGCTGAGCATATAGCAAGGGCTAACGGCCAAAGTTTCAATCCGGTCCAATATCAACCATCACCACCACTTTCTAAAGAAGAATTTCATAATCGGTTTGTGGCATATATGATGTCTATTGAAAATAGCCAACCAACCAACCAATATCAATATTCTTCTTATCATAATGTTGATCCTACTCTTGTCCAATTTTCGCAACCATTCTATTCATATCCGACTTTTACACCTTCTCTAGACAATCCTTCTAATCAATCATTTGGGAGTTTTAATTATCCATAAGAATTTCAATCTTATACTGAAACCCCTTATCAACCCAAGTCTAGTCTTGAGAGGAATTTAGAAAAATATGTGGGAACGTCGCACCAAATTAGAAAGGAACAAATAATTTCAAACCTGCCCAAAAATTTTCAGTATATAATACGACCATAGGACAAAGTGAGAATTTGGGTAGTGAGACAGAACTGTACACCCTTCCTAATCAAACCTTCCTATGTCCAACTGAAATCCACAATTTCAGTTTCACAGATTCATTGAGTACACCAAATGATACACCAATTGAAGATAGAATTTCTGATAAGTTGTGTGATTTTGTAGTGTTTGATTTTCCCGATTGTGAAGGGTCCATTTCAAGTGAAACCACAACCAACCCATGTGATCTCTACACCTCCACTCTTGAACCAAAATTGATTGAAAACCATAATTTTAATGAGGTGTTTGAGAATTCTAACCTTCACTTGAATGAGGAAATTGGCGTTGGGTATATATTGAATTATGAACCCGAAAATTTGAATGAGTTTGTCCCACCAATTCATCAAGTCCTTTCACTTCCTTATGGTCATCATCTTGAGCCTTTAACTATTCTTCCCGAACCCCATATGCTCTTGAAGTTGATGATAAATGTATAACCGAAAAGCAGAACGAAATTCAGCCATCATTTCCCACATCTGGTTCAGCAATACTCGACACACCAATTTGTTTACCCATTTCATCTCCCACTTTCTCTGGTTCTTCTTCTAATCTTCCTTTAATGATAGCGAGTGTTGATGAATCACAATCCGATTTTTCGAGTTCGATAATTCTTGAAAGACAACTTGATTTAGATTCTTTTGAGAATGAGGTCGATGGGCTTTTCGAGTCTCCTACCTCTATAATTTTTGACAAATCAAGTATGTTGAATTCTGGCGCGACACTTATTGACATTGAAACGTTCAATCGGACCATCGATGAAAGTTTCGATGACATTTTCGCCGACGAACTCGCATTCCTAAATGAGCCGGATTTTTTGATTAATCAACCTCCACCTGAAGAAGTTGAACCACCACCATTTCTTCTTATCCCATACAAGAATGTGTCAATTCTTTCCATTCCTAATCATCCACATTCTCCTTTCCGTTCACCATTACTGTTTCGTCTCTATTAACCGAGACGTAAACCATACCGCCTCCTATCTCCCCACTTCTTAAAATCACTGATTTTCAACCAACCAGTGCGTTACATCGATAAAAATTTTGAATGGTTGGTGTTGAATTTTGGTCTTTGTAAGGCTTTACTTTGACCAATAACCTTAACCCCCCATAATTTTAAAATACTATTTTACTCAATTTGGGAAGGGGGGAATATTTTGGCCCTTGAAAGAAAATATTTATAAAATTACGAGCCAAAAATAAGTTTGGGGGAGAATTTCACTTTCATTATTTCTTGTCCCCTTTACTTTTCCTCCCAAGTCTACAGTTTTTTTAAGCTTAACAAATGATATCAGTGATGACACTGCTGTAAATAGGTTTAGGGGAGCTTTGTGTTTATTCACGCATTACTTTGTATTATACTATATATAAGCACAAAAAAAAATTTGATAATGAAAGTTTGAAAGTGAAAATTTACATATGAAAGATAGGAATAGTTTAAGAAAAGCAAGAAAATTAAATATTTTCTTAAACTAAACTAGTAATAAATAGTTATGAGCCGTTGTCCCAAGGGTTAGTAAGATGAAGGACATTGCTAATCTGAGGATAAAAATAAGTTTGAAAAATAGTCCATATTTTTGAGGCCAAACTTTTGAACATTGATACCCTACTATACGCACTTACGCACATCTTGAAACTTGGGATAGTAGAGAATACCTTGAAATGCTCTTGTCTAAAAACCTTCGTATAAAAAAAGAAGAAAAAGTATAAATGCTGGTGAAGAAAAAAATGAACACTGGTTTTGTAATTACCAAGGCAGCATAAAAAAAATATAGCGAGAGTGCTTTATCATCTAGTGCATTAGACCAACTGGTTTGGAAGCCACTGCTAAGCCTTAGGTGTTGCGAAACGAGGAATTACGCCTAAATGTGCGAGCACATTTTGTAATCGGTCGGTTAGTATCTCAAGAAATATTAACGGTCGTATGAAGAATGTGTGAGCAATTTTATCGAAAATATTCACCAACTATAAAGTACTTTGGAAGATGGACAAGAGTATGATAGTTTGAATTGAATTCTCTAAGTGTAGGGATGTCTTTTCACACACGTAGGGGTATATGATCAATATTTGGATGAAAGATAGGGAGGAAAACTAAAGGCGATGTTTTATGATGTGATTTCTAATATTTTTTCACGACCATTAAGATAAGGGCTCATGACAACCGAAAAGCCGGTGTAGTCGAAAACTCTTCTTTCCAAACTCTCTCTTTTATAGTTCTTATCTATATATGTAACTTTCACCATCTTTCTTTTATTATAGGATTTTATGGGTGTAATCCGCTGAAAATCCTCAGGAGACAACACTCCTCCTACTAGGGACATCTAGAGGTTTAACGGCTTGTTGCACGTGCTCAGTGCAATCATGTTGCCTACGAAAGTGTGCTACTTAGTATTTTTTTTCTTTTTTTTTCTCCTTCTCTTGAATAACTGATTTGCTCGGTACGATCAAAGATAAATTTGGGGGTATTTGTTCAGTTGATAAAACTGCACTTTTGATATGACATTTTCCTTACTATTTATATATAATAAAAGATGTTTATTATAAATATGTCACATATAAGGGTTTATCTATAAAAATACTATTTTCATGTGTTTATATATTATAATTAACATTATGAAGGAAAATGTAAGCATGTAATATTCATGTAATATTTGGTCTATTTAAATATATTTACCTTATT
This sequence comes from Agapanthus africanus, assembly GCA_030015575.1. Lineage (NCBI taxonomy): Eukaryota > Viridiplantae > Streptophyta > Magnoliopsida > Asparagales > Amaryllidaceae > Agapanthus > Agapanthus africanus. The sequence goes on from CM057338.1 coordinate 221,547,458, forward strand.
AAATATCTTTGACCAATTCTCTTAAAACTAAAATATCATGACAAATGGTTAAGATAATATCTCAATAAAAATAAATTCTACTAATATCATTTATTGAGATAATTGTGCAAGAATTATATCATGGCTGAAGTTTCAAGGAAATTCAAGTTGGCGAAATCAAATCTGCCGAAGATATTCAAATAAATTGAAGAAACCAATTCTGGCATAAACATAGAGAAGATTTTCAAAGTCTAGATAATCAAAAGATCACCAAGTGTTACAGATATGATGCCACAGAAATTAGAGCCCATGATCCCACCAGAAGGCGGCGGATCCGCGGCCAAACCCACCTATTGGCCGCGGTTCCAGCGCACATCTGAAGAGTTAGGGTTCTGGATTTTTTTGGTTGGGATCCTAATAACTAGTTACCATATTAGGAAACTAGGGTTTTGGATCTGTGACTATAAATAAGGACCGAGAGCCTCTTAGAAAATTTATCAAACCGACGCGATCACGAAGTCCACGACGGTTCAAGAATCCTGGTTGATTATCAACGGTTCATCTACCTCCTTAGAAGAGATCGAGAAGCAAACTAGGGTTTTGTAATCATTTTCTAAGGAAACAAATTGTACTTGATCTTGTTGATTAATAAAGCTAGTTGTTTTCTTGTATCATTTTATTTTCTGTAGTTTTCAATATGATTTCCCTTTCTATCTTTTCTTTTCCCAACATGCACGAGTAATTCTCCGCTTGTTAGGGTTCGTAGGATTATGGTAGATTAATGGATGATGAAGATCCTTAAACTCTTTTTACGTCTTATAAAGTTTATAAACTTTATCAAAAGAATAGTTAACATCCTAATTGGGCGTGCTATCAATTTATTGATAGTTACGACCACGATTAGAGATTAGATTAACAATTGTTTTGGTAAAGGTTAGACATGAACGGAGATCCATATCAAGATAGGGGTTAAGAGTGGGAACCCTATTCCCTCCAGAAACCCTAATCTACATGCATCACTGTCGATCTAGTTTTAAATTTATTAAAGGATAAAAGGAGTAATCTTTAAATTAATCATCCATGACTACTAAATCTTAACGAACCCTACAAGCCCTCTTATAATATAAAACCTACATCCGTAGTTAATCTAGATCTATATCCTGCATTCGTGTTTGACGTGGATCTAAAATCTACAACCATTTTTCACCATTCTTTATTCTTCCTCCTTTCCTTAATCAACACGCATAAAGTAAGATTAAAAGATTCAACGTTTCCCTGAGGACGACCCGTACTCATCTTGGTCTAGCTACACGCGACACCGTTATTGATTGCGGTTATTTTACAAACACTTTTCTCAACCAATCAACCCTCAAGGCCCAAATGGCGACCATAGCCCAGGAGGCCGTGCAGGTCAGTGTCTGCCTTCCGCTCGGGTTTTTATTAAGTATTTTTTGTTCGCAGGATCGGGAGCTTTTAACCCCTCCTTTTGTTTTCCTCAGGTCCTCCAGCACCGCGCCCTCGTTATCAACATGGAGCATGATGAAATTGCCCCGGTGATGCAGATCACTGGAAAGTTTTCTTCGCAGGAGGAGGGCTTGAGTCGGGAGCTACATGAGGCGAAGGAGAGGATCGCCGCCCTCGAAGACCGGGTGGCAACCGAGGGTCGGGTGAACGCTGGCTGCCGAGAGACTATAGGAGTTTTGATGGAGTCCAACAAGGCTGTTGAGTCCAAGTTGGAGGATTCCAGGGTGCTCGTCGCCACTCTGAAGAAGACGCGGGACACCCTCAAGAGGGAAAACGAGGCGATGAAGGAGGCGATGAGGTACGCCGACCTCCGGGCTGCGAAGGCGGTGGAGAGCTACAGGACGTCGGATCAATTCTACGCCGACCTCGCCGAAGCCTCGGCACTCGTCTGGCATGATGCCCTCGACGCCGTCAAGACGCTGATGCCGATGTTTCTAGACGCTAAGCTTCGGCTTGAGTACCCCTTCGAGGGTGAGGTGCAGGAGGATAGCACCGAAAGCGTCGCCGGGGGGAAGGTCCCTAGTGGGGGCGTCGGGGAGAAGGCGGTCACCCCGGCTCCCAGTGCCGAAGCTCCTGCGGTGGGCGCCGACCCTCAAACAGTCACCCTGGCTCCTGAGGTGGCCGCGGAGCACGTTGAGGTCCTTCCCGGCCCTGAGGCCTGAGTCTCCCTGCCCTCTTTTTTGTATATTTTTTGTTTTCGTCTTGGAATTTTTTAAGCCTTCGGACGGTTTTGTAAGGCTGGGGAGACCGCAATACCCTTGTAAAGGTTCCCGAGTTGTAAATAAAGCTCTCTTGCAGAATTTTTGTGGCAATGTTTCCATTTCGCTGTAATGTCTTCATTTTGCTCGCCTGATGAGCGCTAGGTCAAGGACCGATCCTTTAGTTGGCGATCGCGCGTCGAGTTAAACCCAATTATTTGAAGTGTATAAATTCCGGTGTAAGATCGACGTCCTTGTGGTTCTGAACTCGATGTGGCGATCGCTCGTTGAAGATGTCGAGTTGGACCGGCGACCACCGCTCTTAAGATCGGTCGGCATCGCTGAGGTTGAGGACTTCTGACCCTTAGCACAGATGAGTAGGGAGTTACCCACTAAGGATGGACCGAGCAGGGAAGCTGCTCGGTGGCCTCTAGACGAGGGCTTCGATCCTTAGCATCGGTGGGTAGTGAACTACCAGCCACGGATGGACCGAGCAGGGCAGCTGCTCGGTTGCCTCTTGGCGAGGTCTTTGATCCTTAGCATAGACGGGTAAGAAGTTACCCGTTAAGGATGGACCGAGCAGGGCAGCTGCTCGGTTGCCTCTTGGCGAGGTCTTTGATCCTTAGCATAGACGGGTAAGAAGTTACCCGTTAAGGATGGACCGAGCAGGGCAGCTGCTCGGTTGCCTCTTTGCGAAGGCTTTGATCCTTGGCGTCGGTGGGTAGTGACCTACCAGCCATGGATGGACCGATCAGGGCAGCTGCTCGGTTGCCTCTTGGCGAGGGCTTTGATCCTTGGCATCGGTTGGTAGTGAACTACAAGCCATGAATGGACCGAGCAGGGTAGCTGCTCGGTTGCCTCTTGGCGAGGGATTTGATCCTTAGCGTAGATGGGTAAGAAGTTACCCGCTAAGGATGGACCGAGCAGGGCAGCTGCTCGATCACCTCTTGGTGAAGGCTTTGATCCTTGGCGTTGGTGGGTAGTGAACTGCTAGCCATGGATAGACCGAGCAGGGTAGCTTCTCGATTGCCTCTTGGCGAGGGCTTTGATCCTTGGCGTCGGAGGGTAGTGAACTACCAGCCATGGATGGACCGAGCAGGGCAGCTGGTCAGTTGCCTCTTGGCGAGAGCTTTGATCCTTGGCGTCGATGGGTAGTGAACTGCCATCCATGGATGGACCGAGCAGGGCAGCTTCTCGGTTGCTTCTTGGCGAGGGCTTTGATCCTTAGCTTAGATGGGTAAGAAGTTACCTGCTAAGGATGGACCGAGCAGGGTAGCTGCTCGGTTGCCTCTTGGCGAGGGCTTTGATCCTTGGCGTCGGTGGGTAGTGAACTACTAGCCATGGATGGACCGAGCATGGTAGCTGCTCGGTTTCCTCTTGGCGAGAGCTTTGATCCTTAGCGTAGATGGGTAAGAAGTTACCCGCTAAGGATGGACCGAGCAGGGCAGCTACTCGATTGCTTCTTGGCGAGGGCTTTGATCCTTGGCGTCGGTGGATAGTGAACTACCAGCCATGGATGGACCGAGTAGGGCAGCTGCTCGGTTGCCTCTTGGCGAGGGCTTTGATCCTTGGTGTTGGTGGGTAGTGAACTACCATACATGGATGGACCGAGCAGGGTCGCTGCTCGGTTGCCTCTTGGCAAGGGATTTGATCCTTAGCTTAGATGGGTAAGAAGTTACCCACTAAGGATGGACCGAGCAGGGCAGCTGCTCGGTTGCTTCTTGGCGAGGGATTTGATCCTTGGCGTCGGTGGGTAGTGAACTACCAGCCATGGATGGACCGAGCAGGGTAGCTGCTCGGTTGCCTCTTGGCGAGGGCTTTGATCTTTGGCATCGGTGGGTAGTGAACTACCAGCCATAGATGGACCGAGCAGGGTAGCTGCCCTGTTGCCTCTTGGCGAGGGCTTTGATCCTTAGCATAGATGGGTAAGAAGTTACCCGCTAAGGATGGACCGAGCAGGGCAGCTGCTCGGTTGCCTCTTGGCGAGGGCTTTGATCCTTAACGTCGGTGGGTAGTGAACTACCAGCGATGGATGGACCGAACAGGGCAGCTGCTCGGTTGCCTCTTGGCAAGGGCTTTGATCCTTGGCGTCGGTGGGTAGTGAACTACCATCCATGGATGGACCGAACAGGGTAGCTGCTCGGTTACCTCTTGGCAAAGGCTTTGATCCTTGGTGTCGGTGGGTAGTGAACTACCAGCCATGGATGGACCGAGCAGGGTAGCTGCTCGGTTGCCTCTTGGCGAGGGCTTTGATCCTTAGCGTAGATGGGTAAGAAGTTACCCGCTAAGGATGGAACGAGCAGGGCAATTGCTCGGTTGCCTCTTGGCGAGGGCTTTGATCCTTGGCGTCGGTGGATAGTGAACTACCAGTGATGGATGAACCAAGCAGGGCAGCTGCTCGGTTGCCTCTTGGCGAGGACTTTGATTCTTAGCGTCGGTGGGTAGTGAACTACCATCCACGGATGGACCGAGCAGAGTAGCTGCTCGGTTGCCTCTTGGAGAGGGCTTTGATCCTTAGCTTAGATGGGTAAGAAGTTACCCGCTAAGAATGGACCGAGCAGGGCAGCTGCTCGGTTGCCTCTTGGCGAGGGCTTTGATCCTTGGCGTCGGTAGGTAGTGAACTACCACCCATGGATGGACCGAGCAGGGTAGCTGCTCGGTTGCCTCTTGGCGAGGGCTTTGATCCTTGGCGTCGGTGGGTAGTGAACTACCAGCCACGGATGGACCGAGCAGAGTAGCTGCTCGGTTGCCTATTGGTGAGGGCTTTGATCCTTAGCATAGATGGGTAAGAAATTACCCACTAAGGATGGACCGAGAAGGGTAGCTGCTCGGTTGCCTCTTGGCGAGGGATTTGATCCTTAGCATAGATTAGTAAGAAGTTACTCGCTAAGGATGGACCGAGCAGGGTAGCTGCTTGGTGTTGCGAGGTTCTGCCCGACCTTCTGAGATGTGTGAATATCGGGGAGAGTGACCGTTGCGGGCGGCACATGGCAGGAACGCATAGGTGAGGCGAGGCGAGGCATTCCAACATCCGCATCGTTTCGACTTCGATTCGCCGAGAAATACAGGATATCCGCCGCGTGGCGGTACAGTAATGGAAGAATCTCTCGCTCTTCGCCTCCTCCAACAACTCTGTCTGGGAGATGTTGAGCGGGGTATACTCCTGGAATTTTGGGGAGTAGGGCTTTGGCCGCTCAATTTTCTTTTTATCCTCTTTTGCCTTTTTCTTCTGATCCGTCTGGTCTATCCGAGGTAGGTTCGCGTTCACCTCGGACTCGAGCTGGATCACTCGCTCGGTACGGGATTTTACCTCGGCCGTGGTCTTAGGTTGCGCTAATGCAAAGGAGTGGAGCCACTCCTTGTGCCTAAGATTCGACCTAAGGGCAGTGATGACTGTCTCGTCCCGGTGCTCTGGGACCTCAAGGAGAGCGTTGTAGAAGCGGATGACGTATCCTTTGAAGGATTCCTTATCCCCACACTTTATAGTGAAGAGATGATTGATTTTCCGCTTCTGGCGTCTGTTCCTGATGAAGTGGCCGAGGAACTAGGCGGCCAGCTCATCGAAGGTGGAGATGGAGCGTGGCGTGAGTCCTCGGAACCAGTCCCGTCGAGAACGGATGAGAGTGGTGGGGAATGCCCGGAATTGTGCGGCGTCGGAGTTGTCCTGGAAGCTCATCCCTGCAGTCAACGCGTCCAAATGGACTTTCGGGTCGGACTTCCCGTCGAATAGGGAGACCATTGGGTGCTTGTTCCTAGAGGAGAAGTGGACAGCGAGCAGCTCTTCGGTGAAGGGCTTCGTAAGCGAGTCGGCGGCATATCTAGCCCCGTCGCTTGATGGGCGACTCTCCTGATGTATACCCTCGATCTTCTTTTCGAGGGCATCGAGTCGGTCGTGGTATCCCGAGGATTCGGCATATTCGGATTTATGGCCCCTGCTGCTGGCGAACTGCGCCTGGCCGCGGTTCCGATTCCGTTCAATGAGGTTCCTCAGGTCTCCTGGCGAGGTTGTCCTCGAGCTACCGTGGCGAGTCCCATCCGCGTGACCCTGTCGAGGGAGAGGGCGCCGGCTATGCCTGGGAGCAGGTGAGCTGACCGACACCTCCTCAGGAGGGACAGGAGCGCGATGGGGCTCAGGGTGGGGTGCTCTTTCATAAGAACTCGGCGTCGAGCTGTGAGGTGCCCACCGGGTCATTGTTGGAGATAGTGCCCTCATAGTCAATTATTGGATCGCAGGTACGTGATTGCAATGATTGCGGAGCACCTATACCGGTAGGACAGTCTTACTCGAGATGATAGTATGCTATCTGGTTTGCCTTTATCAGTCGTGTACATGTTCAGGTGACTGATTACATGTTACACTTTGATAGAGCCCTTAGGATCTTGCTTTACTATCAACAGTATGATGGCGATCATATACGTGAGAGTTGGGTAGTTTATATGCATATCCTTAATTGTGATCCCTAGTCGTGGGAGTTTCGAGACAGGGCATCGATACTCCGGAGTAGACTAGTGTATACAGTCGAGACCCCGACGAGGGGCGGTGGCCGGTCTCACAAGCCACTGGTGTCAGTTGGATCACCTAAGATGTATACAGGTGCTCATTGGGTTATGAGTACACCGGACAGGACTCGCCGGGAATCTGCTAGTTAGTACTATACCTATCGTCAGATAGCAGTTCCCTGGTGACATGTGTACAGGTTAGTTCATCGACCTGAGGTCGTCATTTGTCTCGTGTGAGTTCCCACTGTGCTTTGATTTCTACCCTACCACGGCTCAAAGGAGTCGTGCAAACAGGTAGCTTTTGGGTACAGTCCTGAGCCATATGGAGGCACGTGAGCGGATCGGCAGGGGATTCGTCTCTCCCGGTATTGGGGGCGAGATCGTGCTGTGTCTAGGAGAGCCATTACACAAAGTCCATGGCCATGGCAGGAGATTTACTGGTAAGTACTCCAGTAGTATCTCAGGGTGTTATTGGGCTACACTCCGACACGACTTATACTGCTATTGGGGGTCTGACGTTACTAGCCCCCTAGGTGGATATGTGATACTCATAGACGAACGGACCGGACTGTATATACATTGTCACTGTTAGGCTCAGTAGGGTTTCCGGATGAGTTTGCTCATCGGCCTCCCTTGAGGTCAGTCCATGGGCAGCCGTTACGCATAGCTAGTGCCGCTGACGGTTTGTGGTTAAACCCACTGCCAGGGTACTGACGAGTCATTAGAGTCCTCCACAGACAGTTTCCCAAGTTCGGGCGAAACGTTGTAGAGGCCGTATGGTTTTATGGCAGGGTTCGGAAAATGCACGTGCGTTTATGCACGTGTCAGTTTTCGGGCAGATGATACTGGCCGGCTTTGGTTTAAGCCGGATCCGAGTATTATATTGAGTAGGTATAATATCTTTGTCTCAGTTGCATTTGTATTCGGTCGTAATACAAATGCGGGTATTTTTATACAGTTACGGGGTTATCCTGAAAGTCGTTTCAGGATCACTTTTGGAAGTTGCCAGTTTCCAGTTTTCTATCAGCCGTCTTTTAACATTCGGTTAAAGACGGATTTATCTTTTCTTGGATGAGGGTGAGTCATGCTTCCAGAAGGTTCTAGAAGGTTCTAGAAAATGGTGACAAGGATTAATGACTCATGCTTTGATTTCAACCATTCTTGTTTTCCTTAAGATATTCTTTTGTGTTCACACATGATATTTGCTTAAGGTTACTCTCCCCTCTCCTACACTCACCCCCCCCACTCCTATAAGTGGCCGGCCCCCCCTCCTCTCTCTCACACACTTGATGTTTTCATTTGTGAAAAGGATATGATAGATTTTTGGGTGTATGGAATTTCACAGTTCATTTCATTCCATCACCCAATTCCCACGGCAACTACATTAACCGATCGTCCACGGATTTGGACGAAGTGAGACAAAGTCGTCTACTCATTCTCTACATCAATCTTGGTCGTCTCTTTTAGCAAACTTGACGACCGAGTTGCCTCAAGTCAGAGGCGGGAGCCCGTTTAAAGAATCAGTGATGTGGTGCCACCTGGACGAGCAGATCGGAGATCGACGAGATCGGAGCAGCCACAACGGAGCGTGGGATGATGGTTAAAGAACGAAGGACTCGGATCGTTCGGTATAACCTTTCTACACTCTTTACAGTTTGTTAGTTTAGCAATAATGGCAGATCCGGGTTAAAGTATACGATAGCGCCAGTTAAGAAGTTTTTGTTCCGCATTTGGCGCCTGTAGACGGCCGGGGCGCTAGCGTAGACTTACAGTGGTATCAGAGCCTCACCATTTTGCTATACTAACTTGTGCTAACGCGTTTAAAATATCGATCGAACCGGAAATCAAAAATCGCAATTTTTCAATTTGACAGTTTCTGTTAATTTTTAAACTGGTCCAAATGTCATTTTGACCATACCAGAAAATCAAGCAGGGTTTTTTAGGAATACTGGAGAAATTCGACCAAGTGATTCGACTGTTCCGCCGCGGATCCGCGGCCCAAGCATGGGTTTGGCCGCGGATCCGCCACAGGAAAGTGACATCACTTAGCCAACTTTCTACAGTGCATTCTATGTTGGAAATTGGGGTTTTTGGTATATATCTTTTGGGCCCAGATTTTATTACTGTTCAACAGATTTGAGTGGGGCCCACTTTGTGATATTTAGTCGATCGAAATTTAAACATGTTAGTTTACAGTGCTTACATTATATCTCCGACCGGGAATGTCATTTGATCGGTAAACCGCGTCTGATTGCTATAGTTCTTTTAGACGGGTTTGCGAACGTGACATTCGCGTTGATGTTCTGTGTTGTGCTGTGATGTTGCGGATTTGTCGTGGTGGATAGCAGTGTGCAATGGTAGTACAGTTTGAATTTATTTGTACATTTGATATCGCGGGGCGAGCGTCCAACATGTGGACTGCCGTCACTGCTTGTTGTATAATATTCTTTTAGGGCACGACCAGGTTGCGGTCGATGTACCTGTTGTACTATTTTTCATTACTGTACTAGGTTTTGGCCCGCGACGGAGTGCACGGATAGCCGGGTTCTGAGGGGCAACGAGTCCGCATCTCATGGCTTTGAGAGGCAGAGGGGCCCCACTCTAGAATTGGCAGACTATTCGCCGCACTCGTAGGGGGTACAGGTTGACCCAAGGAGGGGTGCTCAATTTACCGGATTCCGTGAAGTGCCGGGTGTTCCATTCACTATGCTGTGGGGGACTACCTCGCTTCAGGTTTTGGCGGGTAACTTGCCGCACCCGTAGGGGTCTAGATTTCATTGCACAGGCTATCCACACGACAGGGGAAAGTCGGGTTTCAGCAGCGGCTCTGTGAAACTCGGGGATCCCAGATTATCTGTATTGTTCTGTGATGCTTATTACTTTTCTGTAATGTTGCATATTATCACGCCTGGAGCGATTATTGTATATTGGTTTATATACTATTAGATGTTGTATATGTTTTACACCCGCGCTAGTCCAGTCCCCGCTCTGTCGTTAGTTAAGTAACCTAACGGGTGATGACGGAACTCAGTGACGAATGCGGATGGCATATACGTACATTTTATTTTCGTTCTTTTCTGATGTGATTATTGATGGGACTGCGTTGATTCTGATCAATGCAAAAAGTAAAACAAACCTGTTTGTAGTTGTTGGAACAAATTTAAAAAGTGTTATTGCAAAGACGTTTCCTTTTGTTTTGCATAGCGGTATTCAGTGGAATATCCTGCACCTCATTCGACGGGGCAAGGGCCGATATCCCTTCACCGGGACTGACCCCTTGGGCAGAAGTTTGCGTCAGGGCAATAACTTCACTATAGTCGATTACAAGTTGCTTTGCATAGCGGTATTCAGTGGAATATCCTGCACCTCATTCCACGAGGAAAGAGCCGAGATCCCTTCACTGGGAATGACCTCTTTAGCAAAAGGTTTTCGCCACTATATTTTAAAAAGCTATCAGGTTCCTTCAGCGATATCAAGTTCACTACGTTAAAGGTTTTTCGCCAAAAACCAGCCGTAGCCCTCCGTCACTTCTTTTGGGTATTCAGTAGTATTCAAGCTATGTATTTTGACCTAACGCCAAGGCATAGTGTTTGGTAGCTGCTGGGTATTCAATTGTTGCATAGATAGATGAGTTGGTTTGGGACAGCCGTTCTGCCATTTTGACCTAACGCCAAAGGCATGTGCGGGTGGGTTCAAATTAACAAGATAGTGATGGGTAGAACTTGGCATGTGACTTATGACATTTTGACCTAACGCCAAGGTTATAAGAGCATGGGGCAAAAATCGTATCGGGAGTTTCTAAAGAAACTGAAACTTGCCAAGTATGCGCATACCTTCTGGAGTATGAGTAACGTGGATGCATTCCATCACGTTATCATGCGATGAGAGTTGGATCCCGATTCCCACTGATGAGTTGGTTTACTCTTCGGGTGATCCCGATTGATTCTTCTTTCAGGTTTGGAGGAGAATTTGACAGGACAGTGGGAGGTTTCCGGATTAGAAAAAGTGATAACCATTCTGATCTAGGTTAGAGTGCACGCAGAGTGTTTCTTTTCTCTCTCTCTTTTGGCAGCGACCTTTGACCGACCCTAGACTATGACTCAGTGACCAAGTTGACCGAATCTTCTTAAAATACTGGCTTTTGGATTGTCTATGTTGCATAAGTCATTGCCACTCCTTCTTCTACCCTTTACATTTCTCAGAACACCCGTATTACTACGGACATCCACTTCCATTGGATAGATCCATCGTATGGTTATATACGAACTCGAAGGGACTTCTTCGAGGATGGATCCAGGTTCAGGAGAAATAGAATTGGTTTATTCAGTTGTCTTTTATTATCACCTTCTCTCAGGTTGCGAGAGCTCCTTGGTTTAGGAGAGTACACCTATTACGCTTATTGGATAGTCTTATTCCAAACCATAGGCAGGTGCCGAAAGGTAGGGAATGAAGAAAACTAATTAGCCTAAGTAGGGTGTACAGAAGGAAATAACTAAAGACAAAATAAAGGGATTAGAAAGAGGGCAAAGTAAATTGCGACTGATATCATTCACGACCAAAACCGCGTACTTCATCGCCACTCCTATTTCACTTTTAAAAGAATAAGATATTATTCAGTTGTCTTTTATCATCACCTTCTCTCGAGATGCGAGTACTCCTTGGTTTAGGAGGGTACACCTATTATGCTTACTGGATAGTCTTCTTCCAAACCATAGGCTGGTGCCGAACGCTAGGGAAGGAAGAAAACCATTTAGCCTAACGATGGTGTACAGAAGGTAACGACTAAAGACAAATAAAGGGATTTGGAGAGATGGCAATAAAATATACGGTTGAAGTCATGAATTAGATTATGGAAGAGGCATTGCTATGAATACCAGGATACCCCTACGAAACATTTTCATGTTTCAGTGCATTGTTAAAGAAAAACTGTTTTCCCGATTAGACACTTACTCCAAGGGTATGTATTTACCAGGTTTCATTCTCATATCTGTATGGTTTTACAGATGATGAGTGGGAGTAAGTTATTGGGAATTAGGTGATTATCCTCATTATATCGGAATTCGTTGTAATTGGTGATATTTGAGGAAATCGCCAGGGTACAGTTTTCAACCTACGACGCACAGGTTTTGAGTTGTTTAACTCAGCGGACTTATACAGAGTATTGTATGTTGTCCAAGTGTCCATCAGGACAAAGGGGTAGGTCCTCGTACTATGTTCTGTTTACTTATAACTTCTCTAGTTTTTAGACAAGTGTTTCGTAGAAATACAAGGTCTAAGTTTTGAGAAGTTGTGGGTATAAGAATAAAGTAGAGAACCAGGTATCACAAGTATCGGGATTCTTCAAAGAGATCGAAGATGTAGATTCTTGTGATTGGTATTCAGATGATAGTGATGGTTTTTGAGAAACGTGTTTCTCTTTCAGGTTACTCATAATTGGATGGATTCCTAAGTTGAGTAATGCTGATTAGCCTCTTTCCATTAAAGTAATATGCACTGGAGACAGCTACATGATTTGAATATGGTTCCAATTAAATAAGTGCCAAAGTTTCTATATTGGATATAGAATGGATCGTACCTTACAAGATATTAAGGTATGGGGAGTTGTCCAGCTTATGCTTAAAACCAGACTCTGGATAACTCAGGGCACGTTTCTGTAATGGCTGTTTGTGGGTTGACCCTGGCTATGACGAGGGTTGATATTCTACCATTTGGAAGATCAATAGTGATATTGTTCTTGACTCGCCACAGTTTTAGTAAAATGGATCTTTTTCAGAAAACAGTAGTGGGAGTATGGTAGAACTGGAAGTGATTCCAGAACTACGAACGATTACGGAAAATTTAATAGGACCTATATATTCAATCAGGTTTGACATTCCAATAGCCACTCCGCAGATATGGTGGGTAACCTCAGACACCCGAGAGATACTCTGGTAGCCTCAAGGACGGTGACAGGGAGGTTCTTATCTACCCAGACTTGACACTACTGTTGTTCCAGGATATGAGACCCGGTAGGAGGGTTGTCATAGTCAGTGGGAGCAGCGGAAGTTTAGTGGGCAAGTAGCTTATGTCTATTTATAGACTTGAGCAGTTATAGCGGAGATAGATCATCTAATTTTGATGTGAAAGTCATGGGTTTGACTTCAATCAGAATAGGGGATGGATCTGTTAAGAAGGTAGTAGGGTGTGATGTCATGGTATTTGGATGACATACACAGAGTAGGAAATAAAATTCCTATACTACGATCGGTTGTACTGTGGTCGTCACACAGTTATTTCTCCAGACAGGATATGGATATAATATCAGACATTATGGTTTCTAGATCTATGGTTTTAGATCTAGATTTGGGTAGTTTCCCAATGTAGGTACTTTGACAGATATTCTAATGGTTTTTAGAATAGTTGACTCCTAGCATGGTGGTGTACGCAGGTGATGGAGTCACCCTCTCTAAAGGTGTCGTATAGACTAAAGGGGAGAGGGAAGTGCATGATTGGCAGATCACTTGCTTAGGCAATTGAGTCAATCATGAGATGTCAAGTACCACACCATATGTTGTTTTTGCACTAGATGCAATAAGTTTGTATTAATCCAATCCTGGAGAAACATAAGAAAGCAGTTTTAGAACATAAGTACATGTTCTACGGATTTGATAGCGGCGGCCTCCTTCGGGAGACGGTTATCATTCCAGGCTTCAAAGGTGACATGGTTGACAGAGAGATTGTCAGAGTTATAGTTTTTCCCTCTGACGAGGGACAGTATTATGGACAGGTGGTCCAAGAGGATACTGTGGGTGGCATGGTGCTGGATACTGATTAGGTTCAGTGATCGATACAGTCTAAGAAGTTTGGATTTGGAGTTCATTTATGAACTAGGTCCCATCAGATATCCAGACATATTCTAAGACAGGTATTACTCAATTCGGGAGATGGCTTTCTCCGCGAACTTGAGATTAAGAGAGATATTGAAAGAAACATCTAGGCGGATCCACTCACTGAGGCTATTTCTCGAACACAATAGTTTTACAAACGGGCTTTGTGAACTGATTAGTAGAGGAGTTGGATGTTCGGTTTCACACGGGCTGTGAGTAGTCGACATCGCAATAATTAGCCTTGAGTGCAAGTGGGAGATTGTTGGAGATAGTACCCTCATAGTCAATTATTGGATCGTAGGTACGTGATTGCAATGATTGCGGAGGACCTATACCGGTAGGACAGTCTTACTCGAGATGATAGTATGCTATCTGGTTTGCTTTTATCAGTCGTGTACATGTTCAGGTGACTGATTACATGTTACACTTTGATAGAGCCCTTAGGATCTTGCTTTACTACCAACAGTATGATGGCGATCATATACGTGAGAGTTGGGTAGTTTATATGCATATCCTTAATTGTGGTCCCTAGTCGTGGGAGTTTCGAGACAGGGCATCGATACTCCGGAGTAGACTAGTGTATACAGTCGAGACCCCGACGAGGGGCGGTGGCCGGTCTCACAAGCCACTGGTGTCAGTTGGATCACCTAAGATGTATACAGGTGCTCATTGGGTTATGAGTACACCGGACAGGACTCGCCGGGAATCTGCTAGTTAGTACTATACCTATCGTCAGATAGCAGTTCCCTGGTGACATGTGTACAGGTTAGTTCATCGACCTGAGGTCGTCATTTGTCTCGTGTGAGTTCCCACTGTGCTTTGATTTCTACCCTACCACGGCTCAAAGGAGTCGTGCAAACAGGTAGCTTTTGGGTACAGTCCCGAGCCATATGGAGGCACGTGAGCGGATCGGCAGGGGATTCGTCTCTCCCGGTATTGGGGGCGAGATCGTGCTGTTCTAGGAGAGCCATTACACAAAGTCCATGGCCATGGCAGAAGATTTACTGGTAGGTACTCCAGTAGTATCTCAGGGTGTTATTAGGCTACACTCCGACACGACTTATACTGCTATTAGGGGTCTGACGTTACTAGCCCCCTAGGTGGATATGCGATACTCATAGACGAACGGATCGGACTGTATATACATTGTCACTGTTAGGCTCAGTAGGGTTTCCGGATGAGTTCCCTCATCGGCCTCCCTTGAGGTCAGTCCATGGGCAGCCGTTACGCATAGCTAGTGCCGCTGACGGTTTTTGGTTAAACCCACTGCCAGGGTACTGACGAGTCATTAGAGTCCCTCATAGACAGTTTCCCAAGTTCGAGCGAAACGTTGTAGAGGCCGTATGGTTTTATGGCAGGGTTCGGAAAATGCACGTGCGTTTACGCACGTGTCAGTTTTCGGGCAGATGATACTGGTCGACTTTGGTTTAAGCCGGATCCGAGTATTATATTGAGTAGGTATAATATCTTTGTCTCAGTTGCATTTGTATTCGGTCGTAATACAAATGCGGGTATTTTTATACAGTTACGGGGCTATCCTGAAAGTCGTTTCAGGATCACTTTTGGAAGTTGCCAGTTTCCAGTTTTCTATCAGCCGTCTTTTAACATTCGGTTAAAGACGGATTTATCTTTTCTTGGATGAGGGTGAGTCATGCTTCTAGAAGGTTCTAGAAAATGGTGATAAGGATTAATGACTCATGCTTTGATTTCAACCATTCTTATTTTCCTTAAGATATTCTTTTGTGTTCACACATGATATTTGCTTAAGGTTACTCTCCCCTCTCCTACACTCACCCGCCCCACTCCTATAAGTGGCCGGCCCCCCTCCTCTCTCTCACACACTTGATGTTTTCATTTGTGAAAAGGATATGATAGATTTTGGGGTGTATGGAATTTCACAGTTCATTTCATTCCATCACCCAATTCCCACGGCAACTTCATTAACCGATCGTCCACGGATTTGGACGAAGTGAGACAAAGTCATCTACTCATCCTCTACATCAATCTTGGTCGTCTCTTTTAGCAAACTTGACGACCGAGTTGCCTCAAGTCAGAGGCGGGAGCCCGTTTAAAGAATCAGTGAGTGGTGCCACCTGGACGAGCAGATCGGAGATCGACGAGATCGGAGCAGCCGCAACGGAGCGTGGGATGATGGTTAAAGAACGAAGGACTCGGATCGTTCGGTATAACCTTTCTACACTCTTTACAGTTTGTTAGTTTAGCAATAATGGCAGATCCGGGTTAAAGTATACGATAGCGCCAGATAAAAAGTTTTTGTTCCGCATTTGGCGTCTGTAGACGGCCGGGGCGCTAGCGTAGACTTACAGTCATCGAATTGGTCGGCACGGGGGATCTGTGGCCGCCAGAGATAGCGAGGCGGTGCCCAGATGTGCCGACACGGGCAGTGTCTTCTCTCCCTATGTGTCATTCCTGAGGTGGGGGAGCGGCGACTTGGGGAGCTTGTCTCATCATTTGGACACGGACAAGCGCATCCACGACGGACGCGAGCCGATCTATTCGCGCAGACAGGGCGTGAATGGCGTTCGGGGGAGGAGGGGATCCACCCGCGTCTCCGTTGTGGGGAGGACGGCGGCTGGAGCTTGGATCGTCGCGATGATCACTTGCCATGAGTTCGAGATCGGAAGATCAACTTTCGTTGAGCGGAATTTTTCCTTCCCACAGACGGCGCCAACTGATGGAGCACAGGGTCTCCTTCAGATCTTGTCTTCCGTTGATCTACAGCGAGCGTTGATGGATGGCTGAGATTGGATTTGAGGGTTACTTCTCAGTGTGTGTGGATCTAAGTGGGCTTGATTTAGGGATGAAGCCGAGCTACCTGCAAAGAAGTCCCGGGATGGTTGTACCACCGTGGACCCTCCGACGATCAAGTTAGTCGAGGTATTTGGGTAGTGTAACAGCCTATTACGGTAAAATTTCCTTACCTGAGTCGTCTGATAGAGAGATTTATATAGTGGCAGCCATGGGCTAGCGGGCACGAGATTCACACCGGCCGTTACGCCCCCGGGCGTTACGCCTGCGTGAAAGGCGGGATCCCCCATTAATGACGAGATACGCTCGTTAATGGGGGGAACACGATGGCATGGAACGCGGGATCGTGGGCGACGGATATCTCGCGTCTGGCGAGATTCGTGGAGCCGTGGCGGAGACGCCTGTGATCTGTGCTGTGGGTCAGTTGGTGATACCGAGAAAGCTAAGCTCGGCGAGAGGCCCGGAGGCGAGCGGGAGGCCGAGCAAGCTTGGTTCTGTGATAGCTCGGAGGCGAGCTAGGAGGGCTGAGAAAGCTCAGTATGCGGGAGGGCTCGGAGGCGAGCCAATGGTTGTTTGTAAGACGAGCATATGAGTGGTCTAGAAGGCCACTGAAGGTCGGGAACGTCCTCAAGAGGAAGGCCCGGGATACGCCTTCAATGTACCGTTTTTGTTCCTTCCCCAGCCTTATGACACGTCATCTGCCACGTGTCGTGATCTGAGGAGTTCTCAGTACCGAGCATCATCAATGGGTTTTGAATTAAGATTTTTCTTTCAATCTCTATTAATAGAGGAGGTCGATGAGTGGAGGAAGAGTGAGGGAGGCGTTGGTCGAGACGGGAAGCGGCGGCGGAGAGAAGAAAGGAGGAAGCCATGGCCATGGAGGCCATGGGGCATGAGGATTTTCAGAGAGAGAGGAGAAACTGAGTGATTTTTTCTGACCAGTTAAAGTGGAGGGTACAACGGTAATTTTGTAATTTTTGTTAATACTGTCAGGTATCAAACTACTAGCGTCAAAGATATGTATTTATATGTAACTCATAAAAACTTAGGTATTTATCTGTCAAACGGAGGAAACTTGGTATTTGCTTCCAATTTAGCCCACTTTAATATATCAAATCTTTAGAAACATTAAATCCAAAGGCTAATTGGTTTGATGTGTTTCCATATTGAAAATGATTGAGGAACAATATTTATCAGCAAATTAATTGATTAGATATTAGCATCGCTTTGGCCTTTGTCTGAGCATTCATTATTGCTTGCTAGTTTTCTGCAACGGCTATGCAAGTGATGTATTGTAGATTTTTTTGAAGTTAAAATCAACCCTATAATTTAAATATTATATGTTTAGAATAAAGTTATAAAGATGCCTCTAGAACGAAAAAGGGGAGGCTTAGGAAAATAATAGAGTGGAGCAAGCGTTGGATTTTAGAATTTAAAAGAGTCCACACTTTTTTTGATTGGAATAATGAATAATGATGTTGATAGATTTAATTTGAGAATTGATTGAGATAGTTTTTCTCATGTATTGTATGATAAGAGTCTTAAGAGACCATCTAAATTATTCGTTATATATATATAGATAGATAGATAGATATAGATATAGATATAGATATATTTTGGTGACAGAGCAAGCAAAAAAAAGATAAATCTTGATGATGTGACCGATTTTAGAAGTGTTTTTCCATCTTTATTTTTTAAATTTATCTTAGGAAAAAATGAAGGGAAAAAATATAGATCTCTTATATTGTAGTTATAATAGCATAGATATGATACATACTTTGAAGTTTGCATTAGACTCAACAGAGATTTATTCTCTTGTATGAGATCCCTGGTACCTAATAGTGTGAATGTTAAACTTTATGTATGATGACGGTCCACCTCGGCGTCTCAATCTCTGGTATGAAAAGAGTTTCATAGTTTTTCTACATCTTCATGAACTTTAATTCTACGTATTTTCAAAATTCCAGGCTGGTGGAGGGTTCAAATCAGTATCATATTGTACCTAATTATTTCATTCATTACCCATCATTGTAAATTGGTTTAATCTGACAGCAATCGCATTTAAGTCCCGATTAAGTAGGTGTACAACTAGAAATTAAAAGAGACAATAAACACACCCTCATTTTATTGTTCGTCATTGATTGATTTCTTGGACTGCCATGAAAAGGTGGCTCAATTTCAAAATCAAATGTGACATTAATAAATGGGTAATTTCACCAAAACCATCCTCAGATCCAGTCTATGTTTCCAAAACCACCCCGAAGAAAATTTCCATCATAGAAACCTCCTAAGGTTACCTTTTGTTAAACGCAATCCCCAAGACGGAAAATTCTACAGTGTGCCGGCCGCGCCTGGTCATTAAAGAGAAAGAAATAAGATCAAGGACGTCACCAAACTGCTCGAAGGGTACCCGAAATTCTCCATATCTTTTTCTCTCCTAGCCGGATGGGGTGTAAAACACCCGGCATACAGAATAATTTCTCCCCCAAGACCCACTACCATTAATTCAAATGTGAAATGACCAAAATACCCTTATATATTTTCAAATCGGGTTCTGATCTATGCAACAGAAAGATGAAAGGAGTTTCTCAGCTACGAAACAGAAAGGGGAAAAACCTAACAAAATTTTTAGCTCTTTCGACGACGATTTCTTCGAATTGGAGCGATCTTGCAAACTGGAGCATGCGAGGACTTGTTTGGTCGGCGATCTGCAAGAATTGAACATAAAGATCATCGATTTGGACAATTCTCATCGATTTGGTCTGTCGATTTGAAGAAATCAAGGTGAGATCTCTAAAAATAAAACCCTAACTCCTTATTTTCTCTAATTTAGCATCTTTTTGTTGTTTGGATACATTATTTACCTTAAAACCCTAACCCTTTATATATTTTTGTTGTTTGGGTACATTAATTATAATTGCAGTGTGATTTGTGTGTTAGTGTTGTGATTTTTTTTTTAAAGTTAGTGCTTGTTAATTCTAATTTTGAGCCGTCTCAAAGAAATAGAGAGAAATACAACTTTCCAGGCATATTTTGAGCCGGTTCAAAAAGACTATGAGCCGTCACAAAGAAACAGAGAAGAATACAACTTTCCAGGCATATTTTGAGCCGGTTCAAAAAGACTATGAGCCGTCACAAAGAAACAGAGAAGAATACAACTTTGCAGGCATATTTTGAGCCGGCTTAAAAAGACTGAGCCGTCTCAAAGAAAAGGGTTCGAGCCTTCTGAAAATGGTCATGAGCCGTCTCAATAAAAGAAAATTTTGTTAACTTGATAGGCTGGGAATACATTATTTGGCTCTTCTTAATTACCGAAGTGACCCTGCGTTTTTTCCCCTATTCCTGCATATTTTAAATTGAATAATATTATTTTTAAAATTTTGTTCGAAAGTAACCTTCAACAGAAGAATATTGCAAGGAAAAAATTTAAAATTTAGACAAAATAGGTATAAATTTCATCATGTTCTGAAATTATACATAATCGCACTGCAATTATAATTAAGAACTCACATTACAATTTGAAATCCCACAATATATAGCATTATAAAACTTGTTACATTATAATGTTGGAATCGTTGGTTCATGCATTACTTTATACACTACTAGCTTGTTGTAGGCTTAAGTATAAATTTAATAAAATCCATTCAAAATTGATATATCTTTGATTTTCATATCAATTATGGTTGATCCTGTTATTGTCATTTTAATTACTTCATAGATATATCTTTTGGATACTTGAACTAAAATTCCTGTTTTTCACAGATGGCTGATCCTGTTATTACTGTAATTTTTTAATCAAGCTAGGAAAATTAACACAGAAAATAATAGATATGAAGGGGGTAGATGCTCTGTTTATGAAGAATTACAACACACATTCTCTTATCAAAATATTCTTGAGATGGTCCATGACATTGAATATGAAATCTGCAAAATTTTGCATTTATCTAAACCTGGACAGATGTCAAAAGTTATTGATAAGATTGTACAAGAGTTGAAGACTTTGATGCAAAATGGCACTGAAATTTACTTTTATTTGGAGAACTGTAAAGATTCTAAAAGGCTGGAAAGTCTTCAAATAGGGTTATCTGTGCCTGAGGAAGAGGTGATTTTTTTTCTAAATCAACCTGCAGTTAATTTCATTATACAGTCCCGTTGGATTCACTAGTAGTTTTTTGCATTTTATATCATGTATACACTGTATGCACTAAAATGTGTTATATTTTGAATATGGGCAGACCAACAGTACAGTCATAAGGATGCCACTGGAGCATGACTCAATAAGCAAAGAAAATGTTGAGCATGAAAGAAAGAACCAGTTATGAATTTACCACATTCAGTGAAAGAAACAAGATAAAGTAACATAAATTATGAAAAAAAATTCATTATCATATTAAATTTATGCCATATGAGAATAAAATATTTATATGAATGAGTTGAAAAGAAGCCTGCAATCTTGAAAATGAGGAGATCACATAGGGGTCACCAATCAGAACAACCAAATATTGTGGCACCTTTAAGGTAAAGAAATATGGTGCTAATATAATATGCTATTTTATGATAAGTTTACACAGTTTATAATCAGCTTGTTTCTATACTACTTTATAGGGAGCCTGTAATGTTGCAACCCAGAAGGTCACCTAGGAATCACAAATTAGCCATATTCCAAGGCCCAAACATAACTGAGAGGCCAATAATAGCTGTGTAACCAAGAAGAACTAAACATCCAAAGAAAGAAATTAAGCATGAACAAGATGAAGAATTTTCAAATTCCACCGACCATTCCAGTGACAGGGAAAAGAATCTTGAAGTTTCAGAGATTGGAGTGATTGAAGTGTTAACCTAGGAGGATGACAACCCAGAGGTGTATTATGATAATGATGAGTTGATGTCAATACATGAAAATGAGAAGTGTGTTGAGTTCAACTTCAGAGAGTTTGACATGGATCACCAAAAAGACAAAATAGTGCTTGCTGAAGGAGACAAATTCCATAATGATGTCTAGTCCAGAATGACTTTACAAAAAGAGGTTGTAGATACAGGTTATACAGTTAAGTATGTGATGAATGAAAGTTATAGAGTGGCAGTGGTATGTAGCAAGATGGTAACTGAGAATTGTTTACGGAGCAGACATGCATCATGGGCTGCAAAAAAAAAAGTTCATTTCATATAAAGACCCTGAAGAACAAGCATATTTGCCAAAAGTCACAATAGAATAAACTTGGAAGTACTGAATGGATAGCTAAAGAATATGAAAATCAGATAAGGAAAAATCCAATTGGGATGTGAAAACAATGCAGAGAACTATGAAGAGTGACTACTTTTTGAAAGTCAAAGCTAGTCTGCTCTATAAAACTAAAAGAGTTGCGAAAAGGAAATATGAAGGTAGCCACAAGGAGCAGTACATGAAAATTAGAGAGTATGCCAATATAATTCTGTTGAAGAACCCAGAAAGTTATGTGAGAGTTGTGTTGGATCACTCTTTGCCTTATTCTCCACCTTTCTTTCAAAAGATATATGTTTTATTTGCTGCACAGATCAAAGGTTTCAAAGCAGAATGCATGCCATTTATTGGTTTAGATCGATGACAACTCAATGTCCAACGCAGTGTCTTATTAAATTGTAGACGAAAGGAACAATAATTTTCACTGCAAAAACAAACATATGTTCTTTATAAACATGTAAATACCCAAAGTTATATACTTAATTTTTATAGGGATGCAAACAATGAGTTGTTTCCTATTGTATTGGTAGTAGTGGAGGCAGAAACTAAAGATGCATGGAAGTTTTTCTTGGAGTGCATATCTGATTCTTTGGGATCATATGAAGAGAATGGTTTTGTTTTCATGTTAGACAGACAGAAGGTATGTATCATTTCAGATATCTTCATATTTTTTGCACTAAACATCAGATGATATTACATAAGTACAAGATATGAACTTATTTTCAAATAACAGGGATTGATTGCTGCACTTGATAAGGGTTTTGC
Organism: Agapanthus africanus; assembly: GCA_030015575.1. Taxonomy (NCBI): domain Eukaryota; kingdom Viridiplantae; phylum Streptophyta; class Magnoliopsida; order Asparagales; family Amaryllidaceae; genus Agapanthus; species Agapanthus africanus. The sequence goes on from CM057338.1 coordinate 221,569,780, forward strand.
TAAAGCTGAGCATAGGTTTTGCTTCAGACATTTATATGCTAACTTGTTGGAAGCATGAAGAGAGTCTAGAGCTATCAAATCTCAATTTCACACGTGTGCCAAGGCATACACTATTGAGATTTTTACAGTGCAGATAGAATTACTAAAAAATAAAGACATAAAAGTTTACAACTGGTTAAAGAGACATCATGATCCTTTTTATTGGTGCAGAGCTTACTTCACTACATTTGTGAAATGTGATTTAGTTCTTAACAATTTGTCAGGATCTTGAAATGGGGTTATCACAGAGGCTAAGGATCAGCCAATACCTAGCATGTTAGAAATGCTTAGGAGAAAAGTTATGACAAGAATGTTTGAGAAAAGACAATGTATACAAAGTCATGCTAGAAATATTTGTCCTATAATTGTAAAGAAACTTGCTCAAGAGTCTGGAGATTGCCATGTGCTGCAGGGTGGAGGGCAAGAGTTTGAAGTGATAAAAGAATGCAGGCGGTTTATTGTCAATTTACAGAACATGACATGTTGTAGAAAATTTGATTTAACAGGGATTCCATGTTTTCATATCATTGCAGTTTGTATGAAGAAAAGAAGATACCCAGAAGATTTTGTACACCCCTAATTTTTAAATGTGAAAGCTTATTAATCTTCAATTAACCAAACTCTACATTGTAGTAAATGGGAGAAGACCAACTTGCCAACTCCATTAGCCCCATACTATAGAAATAAATCTGGAAGGCCAGCAAAAAAGAGAAGAAGAGTGCTTAATGAGCTAGCTCGAAGTGTGTCGGTTAGAGCATCTAATGGATCACTTATGTGCTCAAAATGCAAAGATAAAGTCCAAATTGTTAACTGATAAATTAATGCATGAATTTTCTTTTAACAAATCTTGTATATGTTCATTGTTAACTTGATAGGATGGGGACACAATATAAAAAGTTGCAAGAATGAAGTATCCATATCAACTTGGAAGAGGGCAACAGGAAACAAACCAAGTACACTAAAGAAAACATCATCAAGTATGACTGATTGTGGTAAATTGCCTAGCACAAGCTCCCAAGTTTAGACTCAAAATTTTACATCTTCAGTAGGTCAAACTAATATATAAAGAGAAGCAGGATTAGCTGTTGGGATGTAGGAAGTCAAGCTAATTCATTACCTGCAAAAAGCATATTAGGGTTGAGTAGAACTCCATCACAAGAACAACACCCTAGAGTAGGTGATCTTGGATAATGATTTTGTATGTTTGCTTTAATTAATTTTTTCATATAAGTTCACTCAGCTTTTCTTTTGCAGAAGAAATTAGCACCAAGAAGAAAGTCAGATGCTGCAACTGCTTTGGAGGGGCAAAAATAGTTTCTTGTGCTTGTACTGCTTTGGAGAAATTTTTATATTTTAAGACATGTAACTATAAATTTGTTGCAACTGCTTTAGATGGGGTTTTAGACTGTGTATGTATGCCTTTTTTCGTGGTTAGAATCTATTTTATGTATGACTTAAGGCTTGGAAATGTAGTTGTTGTTATCATGCTTGTAGATGTAGTTATTGTTGCTGTGCTATTGTTATGGTGTATTTTGTTCAATGTGTAGCTCAGTGTTGCTACATGCAGAAATTTTGTTCAAATTCTGCTCAAATTTGTCCTCAACAATATATGTTGACCTTATTGGATAAAATCTATCTTAGTTTTGATATTAGATAAAATACTATTTAATCATTTTTTACACATTGACGATACTTGTGGTTAATTTATATGATTTCAGTGTTTAAAAACATAAATAGATTGACGATGTCGAAAAAAATCTAAGAAGATATGGATTATCAAGAGTAGAGATCAACTCTTAAAGCGACTCAGAGAATGTATTTCCAAAATATAAAATTATGTATTTTCTTTTTACTTGAGTCATAGGTTATATCTCATATGTGCAAAGTGATTTAAAAGTCTAAACTATTTCTGAGTCTCTACTTGAGCTGGCTCATAGATATTTGAGTTGTTTCATAAGTTCTTTCGAATAATCATTTTTTCTTTGGTTCTTTGAGACGACTCATAACCATTTTGAGCTGGCTCGAACCTTTTTTTTGAGACGGTTCAAAATTTTTAAGCCGGCTCAAAATATGTCTGGAAAGTTGTATTTGTCTCTGTTTTTTTGAGACGGCTCACAGTCTTTTTGGGCCAGCTCAAAATATGCCTGAAAATTTTTATTTCTCTCTGTTTCTTTGAGACGGCTCAAAATTAAAATTAACAAACATTAAATCAAAAAAAATTCACAACACTAACTCAAAAAAATTTCACAACACTAACTCAAATCTTTAGTGTTGTTAGATGTGTGCATTAATCAACAAACAAAAACTGGAATTCAAAAAACTGCAAAATATATATTCATATATATATTACTGGATCATAACATCCCATACATTCACATTTTCACAAAAAAAAGTTCACAGAGATCAAGCTGTATCTAACAGCACTGCATTTTTTCACTTCCTCAACAGCTCCAGTATATGAAAAAACACAAATAAACCATTAAAATTGACACAATCCTAAGCCACATCCATTGTTCAACCCCTAAGCTAACAAAACCAACTACAAAATTTGCATTTTCTATCCTACCAATTCTCATATCTTACTCCTATTGTGCAATTTTTCCTTGAAGTGCTCATTCTCTCTCTGCAGTTGTTGCATGTGCTTCATTCTCTCTCGCAGTTGTTCAACATACTGCATAACCTTAGGTGTCGTCTCAAGGTATCTCCACACAGAACCTACATTTTCGAGGAAAATGATATCAAACATAGAACTTTCGACCCGCGTTCTCCTCAGTCATAGCAACAAGAATTAGGGCATGAAGATAGCAGTAGCAAAGAACTTGGCCATCAGGATCCACTCCCTGAGCTCTTTGATGGATTGTTGCCCCTTTGACGTGATGATTGTGCCAACTTCCTCATCGATCTCGAGCAGAAGCAAACCCTTAAAATGAAAATTAACCGAGTTGAGAGGAGGAGGGGCCGTAAAAAGAGGGAAGAAAGGGTAGTTTGGAAATTTACAAAAGTCACGTGAGGGGAAAAATATCTTAAAAATGATAAAATTAATGGCGGGGGGGGAGGGGGGAGGGGGTCGCGTTTTACAGGAGGTAACGTTAGGGGATTTCTATGATGGAAATTTCTTCAGAATGATTTTTGGAACATAGGCTAAGCTCACGGTGGTTTTGGTGAAATTTCCTTTAATATATATTGTTTTACTTAAGCCATTCAAGAAGGAATTTAAGGCTCATACCAGCTGTGTCAATGTACTGACCCATCACATATCATATTCAAGTCCTAACCTAGTCATATTTTGGAGAGAGAGACGGAACAAAACTTCTTATACGAGTACCGATGTTAATTTTCGATGACTATCCATATTCATATACGTCAACGATAACCGGATACGGATATGATAATGTATATATTCATTCCGTATCCACATATCAGATTTATTATCCGACTTGTTAAACTATGAATGAATATAATTTTTACGATATTCATATTATATCTGTATCCATATTCGAATTTTTTCAAACATGGATAGTGGTTTTTATTATCTGTATCTGTATTCGCATCTCCAACGAACCTATATCTGATCCGTTGACATCCCTAACTTTTATGGTGTCTTGATGGTGCACTTGGTACTTGAGCTCTCAGTCGAATCATCAGTCAGTTTTCAATAGCCATCCCTAACAACTACGTCCATCAGCCAAATCCCAATCGGCTTCTCCCCTACTATTTGTAAGGGTATATTTGTCTGTAAAATAAGAGGCAAACTTCTTCTTACTCCTCTTGGTCGATTTTCCGGTGCTCGAAACATTCAAGTTATTTCAGCTAGTTCTCCATAACATAACATACATAGGACCGAAGACCAGAAGTGGGTTGTTGTGTCTTGAAAGCAATTAATTCACTCAATCCCTTCCTCAAATATTTGAGTGGTAGCTAATATTAATGCATTAGAGAAGTGCCTAACTTGCCTAACCTACTTAATAATTTCTTGCTCACCACCATTGATTCTAGTGAATTATACCCAAGTAAGTCAAGCCTACTGCACCGGTTTTTTTTTGCAGTGGGTGGTGTAGATGAGAAGTACATACTCATTAATTCTTATAGCAAAACTTGCCTTTCTGATGGAAGCTGAAATCTCCCTCAGATGTTGTCCTTCGTCGATCTGGTTGCAAGCGGTTCTGAACGGTTGTGATTGAGAATGAAAATTGGACGTGTGGATCTCAATGGGTTGTTGGATACTATTGATGTCGGGCTACCAGCAAGGGAAGTACTGGGGTGGGAAACCACCATAGGACCGTCCGACGATCAAGTAACTATCGAGGAATAAAGGCAGCGTAGAGGTGTATTAGAATTAATTCTTCTTATCTGGATCATCTGGTAGAGGGGGTTTATATAGTGGTCATATGAAGTGGACCAGCACGAGATTCTCGTCGCTCGTTACGCCTCTGCATCATGTTCGCACTGATGGCAGGACACGCCTATTAATGGCGGGATCTGCTCATTAATGGAGAGATACGCTAGCGCGAGATGCGGGCCGTGGAGCGGCAGAGATCTCGTCGTGGCAAGATGCACGGAGCCGTTATGGGAGCGCTTGGGCTCCGTGCTCTCGGTAGAACAGAGTGGATAGCTCCGTGGCCGAGGAAGCTCGGCTATAAGATTTCTCGGAGGAGAGCTGTCGGTTGGTTGTTTAGGTGAAATTGGGAAGGCACTCCAGAGAGATCCCCAAAAGGTCGAATGCAACTTCGGAGACGAGGTACCGAAGAATGTCTCCAATGCATCATACTTGTTCCAGCTCCGCAGCCCTCAGGAGTCTAGCAGGCTTAGTGGATGACACATCATCCGCCACGTGTCGTGATATGGGGAATACTCGTTTATGAGCCTCGTCACTAGCCCCCCATTCTTGCCCTGACCTATTTATGACTCAGGGTTGAGAGTGGTAAGCCCGGTTTTTGACGATTCAGCCTAAGATTCCCCTGCAATGGGTCGTCAGACGAAGACGCACCGTTTGGCGGCTGCTCATCCTGAATCCCTAGATCCACATGGCGGTTCGCGAAGCGCCTCAGTTCCCGTGCGTATCTTTGGTGACGTCAGTGTATCAGTGAAATAATTGCGCCTAAAAAGGGGGGCACCATTTCGTTCACTCGGCCGGTTGGGCTACACGCCACATGTCCTCCACTGGATGGTAGGACGTGGGTGGCTGTCACCCGAATCCTGGTGATATGGGACGTGTCCAATGGCCGGTTGCCACGTGGAGTCTCGGTGGACGCCTAGTGTGACACTTCGTTTTGGCGGGAACGGATGCGGGCCATTGGATGCCTTCTTGCTGAGTGTATAAATAAGGGGGTTCATCCCACGACCATTACTTTACCCTAACCATCTCTTGTTGTCTGAAGATTGCTCGGCGCACATTCGCTTAGGTGGGAACTTCAGCTGTCAAAACTTTTCCTCGGCCAAACCTTTCTTGAATCAGGTTAGATATCTTCCTCCGAAATATCTATTGACGTAGTGGGGGTCGAGTCGGGCGATGAGGCTTCAGTCTTTGGAGCCGAGCCCAGCGAGTCTTTGTAATACCCAGTTCTTTTATACACCAATACCCGTATTTTTGTTACTTGCAAAATTGCATATTTATATTTCAAGTATTTTATTTATTTTAAAACCCTAACCCCTTATATTTATTTTCCTAGATTTTTACCCAATCCATTAGCCGCTCCCTTTCCATTTCTTTTAAATCCTTTTAAACTCATAACCCAAACCCAAACCTTATTTCCTCTTTATTTTTCTATACCCAGCCTAAGCCCAAACCTTCACTCCCCTTTTCTTTTATTATTTCCCTTTTCTTTTCTCATTTTCCTCGAGCCCATCACACCCTTCCCTTTCTCTTTAGTTTTCCTTTTATTTCCGGCCCAAACTCCCTAATTCTTTTCCTATTTCTAAACTGAGCCCGGCCCATCCCCTCTACCCGACCCGTTAGCGCTCCTTCTTCCCCACGCTCCTTTCCTTCCCGCTCGTTTCTTTTCCCCCACGTCGCACGTCCTCTCGCACCCGCCTCTCTCGCGCCCACGATGCACGCGCGTTCCCTCCTACGACCCGCTCCCATCAACGTCTCCCTCCCTTCACCTTGCTCCCTCCTCCTTCTCGCGCTTCTCCCTTTTCTCTCTCTCTCTCTCTCTCTTTTCTCCCACCGCCGTCTCCCCCTCTTTCTCCACGCAAGAACCCCAGCGCTGACGTCCACTCCACCCTACCACCTTCGACCTCGACTGCATCGCCTCCTCCCCTCGCAAGCTTGCACCCACGCCGTGACCGAGGCTCCACCTTGCTGGCGACCCCTTGAGCCCCGAGCTCCAGCCCCGACGTCGAGCCTTCATCCGCGCCCCTCCAAGCAGCAGACCTGAGTGCACCCCCTCTGCAGGCCACCTCACCGGCGCCTCCGTCGACCTCACGTCGTCACCACCAAGCTCTCTCTCTCTCACAGGAAACATCTCTTTCCATCTCTCTCCCTCAGTAATCTCTCAGCACCTCCCTCCCTCCCTCTCTCTCTTTCTCTCTCTCTCTTACACCAAGCATCTCTCTCTCTCTCAGCCCTTCTTCAAAAAAAAAGAACCCTAGCCGACCACACCTCTGCACTCACGCCGATCACCTCGCCGGGGCTTCGACCCCGTCATCTCCGCACCCCTCTCCACCGACCTCGACAACACCAGCGACACCCACCACCGACACCCCCTCTCTGCTGCAGGATTGCTAGACACTCTCACAAGGGTCTACAAGGCATCGACCATGCCCGAGAAAATTTAGACGTGCCGAACAACCCTAACCAAGATCTTTAAACTAGAGATTAGGCGAAACAAAGCATGTTAAACACTTTAACACTAAAAGTTTGGGATTACAACCTTTGTAGTCCGGTCCTTCACTTATAAAGCTCCGTGTTGAGGTCCCTTCGCTGCGATCATCATGTTCCCGGACTCTATAGAGGCTCCACGAAGAGAAAGATGCAAGATTTCTTCCGATCTTCGATAACTAAGGTGATCTACCTTGAAGTTTCTTTAACACAAGCTCTCACTCACTAAATGAAGTGAACACCCTAATCTAAATGGCTAGGATAGATTAGGATGATGAAGTAGGATTTATGCTCTCATTTATTTTCTATTTCTCACACTAAATCATCACATAAAGAAAACCTAGAAAGCTTTCTCAAAGCTCAAGAAAGAAGAAGAAGAAGGAAATTCCTTTTGTGATGAATAATGAAAATTATCATAATGATTAATAATGCAATCATGGTTGAATATGAAGAGGCTAACCATTGTAGAGACTTAACCTAGGGTGAAGGGTTTGGGTTGGGTTAGAAATATCTAGCAAAAATATCAAACATAATATCTTTGCTAGAAACAAAGTAAAACCTTCTAGAAGTATCAAGAAAGCACTAACCCAAATCAAACCCTAACCTTGTTTAATCTCCACAAAACATGTTGCATTAGTAATCATATCATGTTACAATATTATATATCACATATATAATATATATTTGTAACAAAATAAAATAATACAATTAACATATATCGCATATATATCAATGTATTACCCGAGTGAGAAAAAGAATCTTTTAGCGAGCTTATATCAGTTAATGTAATTTAATATATCAAATATATAATTATACATTAAATTATCGAATCAACACTTGATCCGATAATCCGGCTATTTCACAAATAACCGACTAATATAATCTGTATCAGTTCATCGAATCAACACTTGATCCGATGACCCGGCTATATCACATATACCCGGCCGATATCTCATATCGTGAGAATCTAATACGGTATCACATACACGTATTGTTCTCGGTCCCGCACATATCATATATGTGCTCCTACTCCGTTTTGCCTGAATCAAGAAACCTCTGTGTAGGACTCTAAAGAATCGTCAATATGCCGGCAGTAGGTGATGATCATATCAAACACCCACAAGCCGCAAGCGGTCAGCTAAACGTAACAGCCACCCAGGTATTGAGCGATCAGAAGATCAACAAGCAAGCCTGTACATTCTCCTGTGAATCCAATCAGTAACACTCCCGTACAGTCCGGTCTTTTCGTCTGATATGTCGCATATCTCGCCTAGGGTTAGTAAACGTCAGACCCCAGCAGCTTGATAAGTCGTGTCGATATGAGGTCTATAACAGTTCGAGAAACTACTGATAACACTTACCAGTAAATCTCAGCAACCCTGGCCAGGGATTTCCAGTTATAGCCAATCGAACACAGCGCAACATCAACTCCCTATACCGGGAGAGACGAAACCCTTCCTATCGCTCATTGCCTCAATGTGATTCGGGACTGTACCCAAAAGCCACCTTTTTGCACGCCCTCTTGGACGTGGTATGATGGAAATCAAAGAACAGTTGGAATCACACAAGACTCTATGACGATCTCGGGTCTACAGACTAACCTGTACCAGTGTCACCAAAGAACTGCCATCTGACGTGATGTATAATACCATCTGGGAGTTCTCGGCGAGTCCGTCCAGTGTACCCAGTCTCCACTGAGCACCCGTATACCTTCTCTGATGTCAAACACTAATGGATATGGGATCATCCATCGCCCATCATATGGGTCAAGAAGCGCATACGCTAGTCTACTCTGGTATATCGATGCCCTGTCTCGATACACCTACGACTAGTAACATTTGAAGGATGTACTTGACGACTATACGGTCCCCACTAGTATTATCCGCATCATAGTCCTAGTAGTCAAGTACTCATCCTAAGGGCTTTATCAGCATGTAACATAGAGACAATCAGAGTACATGTTAAGATAAAGTGCAACCAGATAGCATACTATTATGTCGAGCAAGAAAGTACTCCCTATATATGTCCAAGCATCCATTACAATATACATCATATGTACAGTAATGGCCTCTAGGGCATACATATAACTAACAATCTCCCACTTGCACTAGGGCCATCTGTTGTGGTATTGCATACCCAACAATTAGTTGTGGTTGAAGTATCTCATACTCAACCATCCCATAAAAGTCTCTACTGGGAAAAAGGCCTTTGTGAGTAGATCCACGTTGTTGTCCTCTGTGTCTACTCTCCTAACCTTGATCTCTCCATCTCCATGATCAAGTGATACTGCCTAAGAATTATATCTGGATTTCTGATAGGACGGGGGTTCTTCGGCTAAAGCCACAACTCCATTGTCACACAATGGAAGGAACTGAGTTCATCTCATGAACTATTATCTATATCCACACTGCCTCTTTGGTAGCATCCTTGGTAACGATGTATCTTGACTTTAATCGTCTAGTAAGTTTCGGTTTCTAGCTTGGAACTCTTCCAACTTACGGTCCCTCCACTGAGGGTAAAGACAATGCCTGTGACTGACATTCAGTCGTCCTTATCACCCTAGAACCTTTCCAGTGATTCTCCCCACGATCGATTGATACTATCTCACTACAACTAGTGAGAATCCAAACATCCAATTAGATCTATCTCATAGATCCACAACCCAGGATTTAGGAGGTATCACCTTGATCCTATATGGAGATTCATTGTGATAAGCGGAGATTGACCGAGCGTAGTATAGGAAACTCCTTCCCTATCAAGAGTATGTCATCCACGTACTCTACGAGGATCATCACCATACTCCCTACTACCTTTTTGTATATACAAAGTTCATCTACCATTTTGATGAAGTCAAACTCTTTGACTACCATATCAAAACAGATGTTCCAACTCCGCGATGCCTGATTTATCACATAAAACATCTTGCACACGTTTCCGCTGCTCCCACTGTCTACGAAGCCCTCTGGCTATGTACTTATAGACGCTCTCTTCCAAATCAACATTTAGAAAAGCAATCATGATACCCAACCGCCAGATATCGTAGTCATGGTATGTAGCCGTGGCAAGTAGGATCTGGATGGACTTAAGCATAGCTTTGAAAGTCTCAACTTTTCCATGTACACCAAGTAATCTTCTCAAGATATACTTGCTCCTGATAGGGATTTAACCCTTCAGATAAAGCAACCAAAGTCCATACTTTGTTGGTGTATAAGGATTCCATCTCAGATCGCTAAGCATCCAGCCATTCTTATAGAGTCCCACTCCTGATGGCCTGCTCGAAATAAGTTGGGTCATCATCTCATGATGCAATCCTCGCTCCCACTGTCATAGAGAAACCGAAGTATCTCTCAGGTGGGTGAGGAACCTTACTAGATCGGCGGAGAGGCTGAGGTTCGTTAGAAACTATTGAATCCTTCGGTTCTACCAAATCATCAGCTGTAGTTTGTATAGCTGGAACTGTTTCCAGTTCTACCTCATGACCACTAATTTCTTCACAAGAAATTCCCTTTCACAAAGGTGGCATGTTGAGAAACAAAACATCTTTTGTTCCTCGGTTTGGTAGAAGAAATTCCCTTGCGAATGCTTGGGATATCCAACAAACTTCCACAGAACTGACTTTGCCTTGAGCTTGTCCGGATTTTGCTTTTAGGCATAGGTTGGACAACCCCAAATCTTAACATACTTAAGATATGGGCTCTTCTCATTCCATATCACATATGAAGTGGTAGGCAAATGATTTGATTGGAACCCTATTCAATAGGTATGCAGGTTCTCAAGTGCATAACTCCCAAAAGGAAATAGGCTATTCAATAGTACTCATCATAGAGCACACCATATCACATAGGGTGTAATTGCTCCGTCCCGATACACCGACGTGCTGTGGTGTATTCGGAGGAGTAATGTTGAGAAAGAATCTCATTCTCCTTTAGAATAGTCCAGGAATTCCGTGCTCAAGTATTCTCCTCCTTGATCTCATCAAAGGACATAATACTTATACCCAGTTTTTGGTTCTCTACTTCTAACTTATATTCTGTGATTATCTCAAAAGTTTCGGATTTGTGTTTCAACAGGAACATATGTCTGAATCTTCAGAGATCATCAGTGAATGTAATGAAGTACAAAGAACCGGTCATGGCATGTGTATACAGGGGACTTTCATACATCAGCATGTATCAATCCCAAGAGTTCACTAACTCTTTCTCTGTTTCCAATAAACGGAGCTGTGGTCATCTTATCTCTGTGACATGACCGGCAAGTTTCACAAGATGTAAATTCAAACTAATTTAAATATGCATCTATATGTAACTTCAGCTAGTCGGGTCGCATTGATATGACCTAGTCTACAATGCCTCAAGAAGGATTCGTTCATTTCTGAACTCTTCCTCCTGTGTGTGTTTTGTATACTAAGAACTGTAGTTTGATTTAGAACGTCAGTGCTTTTAGATAACGTGCCTGAATCGATCAACTCTTGATATAGGAAATGTTCAAAACATTATCCAACAATACAAAATTATATCCTTCTTTATTTATAAAGAGACTGATGTGATGTTGTATATCAGGTTCAGAATCTAATAACATTCGTTCAGAATCAATGTATTTTGGTAATACAGGGTGATAACTACCAACAGACTTGGCTGCAACACTTGCACCGTTTCTATCTCATGAAACTTATCACCCGTTCTCAATTCTCTATCTATCTGTAGCCCATGTAACAAATTACATATATGGGATCCTGATCCGGTATCAAATACCCAGGACGTAAAGAATATTGAGAAACAGTTCTGTGTAATGAACACACCCGAAGATGATGCATCAACATGCACTTCGTCGTTTTGGCGGCACGGGAATTCTGGTAATCCCCTATTTCCTGCTCTGTCTTATAACAATTATAAGTTGGAGCGGGACCAACGTTTCTTAGCACAGTATAACAAGCGGGTTCGGTCAATACATCCTTATTATTATCTTGATTAAGGCGTGATATAGTCGCAACCAGGAGAGAGAGAGAAGAAAACACTCAGCGTGCGCTTTTACAAGATTAGATTGGTTATCAATTTATCTAATCAGGATGTCTCCCACTGTTTTAGTCAAATCTTCCTTCAAACCCTAAAAGGTAAGACTAGACGGGATTAATTACACCCTACAAGTTCACCAATCTTTCAGCCAGGCCAGTGTCGGTACTTTGAGGGAGGTTCCCCGTGCTTTCGCACGGATCTAATTAAAGTAAATCTCGTTTTCCCAGGGGCGTAACCCCGTTAACACCTTTTTAGACACCTACTTGATCGACTAATTGTAATGTGTAAAAGTCTCCCGGGAGTAACTCTTACTCCCAGCGGGTATCGGGATCCAACTATCTCATAGAAGGTATGCAATCTCATTGCAAATTTCAACACTTGAAATTCCCAATAATATTTTACCCCTAGCAGCTATATGACATTAACATAGTCAATAAATCATAAGTGCTAGTCAAGTTCAACCCGTCATTTTTCTATTGAATTAAACCCACCCACACGACCCTTAATATAGTCAACAAAGTCGCACGATTACCCTAATCCAATCGCATCATATGCTTATACAGATTAGCACTAATCAGCTACCGCATACTACGCCTTAACATAGTCAACAAACGTAGCACGAATACTAACTAGTACTTATCTGAAATGATGGAGGGCTACGACAGGTTTTTAAGAAAACCTTTTGCGTAATGAACTTGATATCGTTGTAGAATCGAGTGATTTTTAAAAGGAATGTTTTTGAGGCCATTTCTAGTTTTGCTAAAGAGGTCACTCCCGGTGAAGGGATCGTCGGCTCTTTCCTCATCGAATAAGGTGCAGGATATTTCAAAAATATCACTATGCAAAGCAAAATCTATAGAAACAATCAAAAAACAAACCGAGTTTGTAGCATCTGCTAGTTTCGCTAAAGAGGTCACTCCCGGTGAAGGGATCTCGGCTCTTTCCTTATCGAATAAGGTACTGGATGTTCTACAAGGAACACCGCTATGCAAATCAAGAACTAGAGCTACCAGTTTTTAAACAAGTTTCTACAACATCTTTAGGTTTCTTTTATTTCATTAATCTCATTAATGAAGTCCCATTTTATTATGCTTCACAAGCATCACATTTGAAACGAAATCTGCAATATAACATATATCTCATATATATAATATAAACATTCGTCTCAGGCAGTAATATGATCTCATCACAGAACATTGCAGCAGAAGAACATATATGAAATATTGGATATACTAGGATTTCCGTGTTTTATGCGAGCCTGTATAAAACGCGGATTCCACGGTCGCGATGAATAGCCAAATCCATATCCCTAGACCCCTACGAGAGCGGCAAGCAGCACCGCCAATTCTAGGGTTAGGAGATCCGGTCTCGACTCCTCGAGATGGTCTCCCACTGGACCCTAGAACCCGGTTACTTGTGCTCCCCTCTTTGGGTCTACCTAATGCGGAAAAGTAAATAATATACAATGGTGACATCATCCTCACCCCGGAAGTGCCCCAACAAAAGAATATTACATACAAATGAATTTTACATGAATGAAAATAAAAACCCCCATCTCACATAAAACCCCCGGCTATTCAGAACACGACGATCCAATATAATATATCACAACAACATATAATATCTCATATCATCAACTTAAGCAAGTATGCGTATCTCGATTGTCGTTGATGTATAGCAACGAAGCCGGCGATACACCACATACTACACTTACGGTCACAAAAAAGAAAGTGTAAAACTACAACAGTTGGAATCCGCAACCTCCTTAGACATCGCATGCCTAACAATTATAAACCCTGCATTTTAGTCTCAATATCGAAAACTCTTTTCAATGTCAAGTCAGGTAATTCAACAAGATTCCCGACATCCTGATCGAATGCTCGTCGCAAACTTTAGTAGACGGCTGCACCTCCGGACACCGTCGACGAAGTGCACTAAGGCGGAACACCGCTGCCGCGAGCACCCGAACGAATGCTTTTGGCGACGGGGTTCTCCTACAGTCACTTGATCGGGGCTATAGGGCGTGGCTATCTATTAAGTTTTCCCGGCGAGTATCCACGTACGCTACGTGATTGCGACGGACTTTTGATCGCATCAAAATCCCGTGGCAACCGATCAAATGAGATTAAACTGCTAGATTTATAACATTCAAATTAGTTATATCATAACTACTTGTGGATTCCAAATATTGTATCACGTTCCAGATAAATAGACAGTGTTAAAGTTTCCGATCGAATAAACAAACACCCAAAATTTCCCAAATAGCTCAACACTTGAGCGGAGTTCAAAAAGTATCCATCACATGCCTCAGTACCAATGGTCCAGCCGTAGAAGGGTCAAGCCAACGCCTCACATGTGGCAACGCCGTACTTCCCCAAACCCTAAGGTTCAGAGGCTGTTCAGACGGTCACATAATCGAGTTAAGGTTTGTGGTCTTTTAGAGGGTCCACCGTGTTACTTGCACGATTTTCCGAAAGTTTCAAACTCGAGAAAAAAAATCAACTTTTGAAAATTTTCCGACAGGGGAAAAAGTGAGTTATTGATATCCGTTTGAACTTTTTAACACGTTCTAAAATTACCCGGAAAAAATTAAACGAAGTTAAACTTTCCGATCGAATCAACGAGCTCCCAATACAACCCAGAAAACTCAACACTTGAGTAAATTAAAAATTTCCCAGAAGAATCAGGAATTACATACGGACATTACTGTGCAAAACGCAAGCCATGATTCTGCTATTTGGCCGCGGAACCGCCGCGCAAGCCATGGTACGGCCGCGGTTCCGCGGCGCTTTAATGGTATTGGTGGCACGTGTTTCACAGTAATTCTTGTATTTCCCTGCTGATTTTTCTGAGTATTTTTAATATGAAAAAATCAACATTTTTTAAAAAAATCCAGAGAAGGGGTTCGTGTCGGGGTTTCGGGGTTCGATCGGACTTTAAACTTCGCCTAGACTTCGCCTAAAGCTCTAGCTTGGCTCTGATACCTCTGTAGGGTTGCTAGGCACTCTCACAAGGGTCTACAAGGTATCAACCATGCCCGATTTAAAATTTAGACGTGCCGAACAACCCTAACCAAGATCTTTAAACTAGAGATTAGGCGAAACAAAGCATGTTAAACACTTTAACACTAAGAGTTTGGGATTACAATCTTTGTAGTCCGGTCCTTCACTTCTAAAGCTCCGTGTTGAGGTCCCTTCGCTGCGATTATCATGTTCCCGGACTCTAGAGAGGCTCCACGAAGAGAAAGATGCAAGCTTCCTTCCGATCTTCGATAACTAAGATGATCTACCTTGAAGTTTCTTTAACATAAGCTCTCACTCACTAAATGAAGTGAACACCCTAATCTAAATAGCTAGGATAGATTAGGATGATGAATTAGGATTTATCCTCTTATTTATTTTCTATTTCTCACACTAAATCATCACATAAAGAAAACCTAGAAAGCTTTCTCAAAGCTTAAGGAGGAAGAAGAAGAAGAAGGAAATTCCTTTTGTGATGAATAATGAAAATTATCATAATGATTAATAATACAACCATGGTTGAATATGAAGAGGCTAACCATTATAGAGACTTAACCTAGGGTGAAGGGTTTGGGTTGGGTTAGAAATATCTAGCAAAAATATCAAACATGATATCTTTGCTAGAAACAAAGTAAAACCTTCTAGAAGTATCAAGAAAGAACTAACCCAAACCAAACCCTAACCTTGTTTAATCTCCACAAAACATGTTGCATTAGTAATCATATCATGTTACAATATTATATATCACATATATAATATATATTTGTAACAAAATAAAATAATACAATTAACATATATCGCATATATATCAATGTATTACCCAAGTGAGAAAAAGAATCTTTTAGCGAGCTTATATCAGTTAATGTAATTTAATATATCAAATATATAATTATACATTAAATTATCGAATCAACACTTGATCCGATAATCCGGCTATTTCATAAATAACCGACTAATATAATCTGTATCAGTTCATCGAATCAACACTTGATCCGATGACCCGGCTATATCACATATACCCGGTCGATATCTCATATCGCGAGAATCTAATACGGTATCACATACACGTATTGTTCTCGGTCCCGCACATATCATATATGTGCTCCTACTCCGTTTTGCCTGAGTCAAGAAACCTCTGTGTAGGACTCTAAAGAATCGTCAATACGCCGGCAGTAGGTGATGATCATATCAAACACCCACAAGCCGCAAGCGGTCAGCTAAACGTAACAGCCACCCAGGTATTGAGCGATCAGAAGATCAACAAGCAAGCCTGTACATTCTCCCGTGAATCCAACCAGTAACACTCCCGTACAGTCCGGTCTCTTCGTCTGATATGTCGCATATCCCGTCTAGGGGTGGTAAACGTCAGACCCCAGCAGCTTGATAAGTCATGTCGATATGAGCTCCATAACAGTTCGAGAAACTACTGATAACACTTACCAGTAAATCTCAGCAACCCTGGCCAGGGATTTCCAGTTATAGCCAATCGAACACAGTGCAACATCAACTCCTTATACCGGGAGAGATGAAACCCCTCCTATCGCTCATTGCCTCCATGTGATTCGGGACTGTACCCAAAAGCCACCTTTTTGCACGCCCTCTTGGACGTGGTATGGTGGAAATCAAAGCACAGTGGGAAACACACAAGACTCTATGACGATCTCGGGTCTACAGACTAACCTGTACTAGTGTCACCAGAGAACTGCCATCTGACGTAGTGTATAATACCATCTGGGAGTTCTCGGCGAGTCGGTCCAGTGTACCCAGTCTCCACTGAGCACCCGTATACCTTCTCTGATGTCAAACACTAATGGATATGGGATCATCCATCGCCCATCATATGGGTCAAGAAGCGCATACGCTAGTCTACTCTGGTATATCGATGCCCTGTCTAGATACACCTACGACTAGGAACATTTGAAGGATGTACTTGACGACTACACTGTCCCTACTAGTATGATCCGCATCATAGTCCTGGTAGTCAAGTACTCATCCTAAGGGCTTTATCAACATGTAACATAGATACAATCAGAGTACATGTTAAGATAAAGTGCAACCAGATACCATATTATCATGTCGAGCAAGAAAGTCCTCCCTATATATGTCCAAGCATCCATTACATTATAAATCATATGTACAGTAGTGGCCTTTAGGGCATACATCTAACTAACAACTGCATCCCTAACCGCCGCAGTCGAGCCCCCGGCATTTCGTCGAACACTTACATCCATCGCAGTTGCCGTTTCCTTGATCACCGACGTCGCCATCAAATCTGTGGCCTCGACCCCTTAAGTCGTCATCATCATCAACACGCCATTCATCGTAATGCCAGCGCACACCCGTCTCATCCACCGAGCCATCGAGTCCAAGAAGCAATATCCGACAAGGCTAAACCTGTGCTGCTTTCGTGACGCGTTCGTGCTGTTGCCGCTGCCGTACCGTCATTGACACGTCTTCAGGCAAGTTTAATACATTCTTCATGCTAATTTTATATATTACAATTCACGTTACCAATTATTTCCGCATATACTTTTGATGTGAATCGTTATAATTCAAATGTTCGATGCCAAACCTGAATGGAAGACTCCGTTAAATTAACGACAACAAATACCATGTGATGGACCGGGTTACAATGAATGTCCCTTGAGACTTTGGATCCAATACAATGTCGTTTGCTCACGTAAAATGATGTCCCGGTTTCTGTCGTAAAACCTGAAAACTTTCGTATATGCTAAACTGTAAAATTTATATTAAATTATGTACAAATCGAATTTTAGCATTCCATATCTCGTATCGAAGATAACTGATTGAACTACAATATTCTATAGTTGGTCACTGGATTTTAACAAACTATGATAGAAATAATTGCGATGGATTACGACTCTGGACTGCAGTCCAGAACGGAAATCCCAGTTAACCCCTGTTTCTAGACCCCTGTATATTCCTGTTCAAATAAGAGAATGCACAGAAACCTATATCGTTACGTAGAGAATTAAGTTAGATTTCTTACTCCACTAGTCTCACTAGATTTCACAACCGTTTGATATTTTTAACTCATTTTATAGTGCAGATACGTTTTGCTGAATTCTGCAGAGGCAGATTTTACACATCGAACATAATCTGTCCATAACTCCCTGTTGATACAGGACATCACTGATCCTCCAATTGCGGTGGAAACCTAACTGATAACCATAAATATTGTTCAACTATAGCGTTGCTTAATTACGATCCCAACTGGGATTAAAATGTGTTACGAAACGGATTTCCGATTCTGAAACTGGATTTCCAGCAACGAACACTTAAAATGAAATGGCCATATTTAGCGATCCTGGAACCCGATTAACGTGAAAACAATTTTGATGGTTAGATAATGAAGCACACTGCTTACCCCCTTTACATTGTATCGCTTAATTCTGCATGTATGACTTACAGTGAATTATGCAAGTGGTAGGACACTGACTGATGGTATTCCATTCATATAATAATTGTTGTATTCTCATCATATCGTGTAGAAGTCATCGCATCGGTAACCTAGTGATCATGTGCATTACCCAATGTTAGGTTTTAGTGTTTGATTGTGGCAAATACGTTAGTGTGTAAGCATGAATGGATAAGTGAAAGTGACCCGTACTTGTGCACAATCAGTGGACCCTATTGATTTATTGCATTGTCGACGTCTATGGGACGTGTATAAGTGTGACTATAATTGGTATGGGACGATTATGAGAGCACTTATATGGGTGTCATTGGTAAGGCACCAAACACTGTCCATTTATCTTGGGTATCAGTCGAGACATGCTTGATGGGGATCATGTCACTAGTTCTTGCGTAAACTTGTCATGGACCGACTGGTATTTGAGTTTATGGTTGGCGTTTGATATAGACCACGGGGTGTGGGGTAGTTTGAGTGTGAGTTCAACAGAATCTCGGAAGTCCCATGCCGGCACATACAGCAATTCTGGAGATATATGGGGATATTACTGATTATTAGCGAACGACTCGGGCCCGTGGTCCCTTGTCCTTGGGTCCTACCCTTGGGTAGGGGATACTCACGAGTGGTTGACTCTCACATTTGGACTGACGATAGGCTTAGTGACCTGTACAGTGAGACTTAGAGACTAATAGGGTTAGTGACATTGACATGCATCGCTTACTGATTCAACATACCTGCCCTGTTGTCTACTACTTTACTGTTTACCTGCTCTTTTGACTACCTGCATTGACTACTTCGTGTTCACACATATATATAGATACAAATGTGAACACGTGAAATAATGATGAATATGAACAGTAATCATGGAGTGTATATATATATATATATATATATATATATTGCTATCGTGTCGCTCTGACGACCTGAGTATGCATGCTCAGAGTGAGAAGTGGATCTAGCTTGGACCAGGACCTGACGTACCTCGAGGACACGGTGGACATCTGGATCAGCGACTCGGCGCTACACTTCCTTGATCTCTATCTGGTCAGTGTTTTATATTTTTGTTCCGATTTAGTGACTGCATTTCTCATTACCTGTGCATAGATTACTGATTAGCACGTAAAGCTTGAAGCCGAAATGTGACTACGGCAGGATGTTTTCTTGACCGTGGGAGCATGGCTGGCCTTGTCAACCCCTCGTATTCCGTATTTTAGGAAGCGGGGCGTGACATGGTTTTGTTGGTATCAGAGACAGGTTTTGCTTCGATTGGGATTGCAGTTTCCGTGTAGTGCTTGACAATCTAAGACATCCTTCGGTCTAGGTTGTAAACTTGTTATTCTTGATCTTGATTCACATAAGGTGTTCTGCTATACATTTTGATCCATCCGCTAGAGTTTTGGGTGACTTAGTAGAGTTACATGGTTGTAATTGTGAACTGCAGCATAGTTACAATACTGTACTCTGTTTGAGTGACTTGGAGTTCTACAGTTGATTTCCACTTGTTTGAATTTCACCGCACCCGATATTCTTGATTCCTTGCCTAATCCATATTGTATTTTAATTCTTAAAGCTTGTGCCTTATATCGTCCTCAAAATTGTTGTTTCAGGACCATGTCTTCCAACGACTCTTCTTCTACCTCCACCCCCCAGGATCAGACCGTCGAGATTTTGAAAGTACTGCAAGGTCTGAAGGAAGCCCAGGAGTGAACGAACGACCTGTTAGCTGAAGGATTAAGAAGGCAGATGACTCAGGCACTAGCGGAAGCCTCCAATCGTTAGGGAATCCCCGTTAAACAAGAAAAAGAGGTGAAGATGAAGCGCCTACTTGTTCCCCAGCAATGGAAGGCTCAATGTTATGGATACTGCAAGAAGCCGGGACACCTTCAGAGAATCTGTCGCGGTGCCAAAGGGCAGTGCCTGATTTGCGGATCCAGCGAACATCTTGTCAATGGTTGCCCTAAAAGGAAGGATCTATAAGGAGGAGGTTCATCCACACTCTCCACTCCTGCTAAGTGGTGGTTATTTCGTAGTTCGAGCCTCGAGGATAGTGCGGACCCAGCGCAGGATTCAACTCGCGTGACGAGAATGCAGATCAAAGAAGAATTATCACCTTTCTGCTCTCAATAAAAATGTTGTCACTCTTTTGTAAATATTTCCTTTCGTTTAAGATCTTGTATCTGCTGAACTTTTAGTTGAATGCAATAAAACTCTGAGTCGTGATGTATGTATTGTCCCTTGCCTCTCACTTTATTTATACTATTCAGTGCATCAGCATTCTAAATTGTAATTTTTCAGTCCTTACCTACCGCGTATTTCCTTTGTACTCCGTATCCTTGATTATTTTCTTAATGTGTTCCATTGTCTAATCATTACACTTTCTTTTCAGGCCATGGCCCACCCTGGAGCAGCGCCGCATCTAGATGAGGACACACAATCATGCGTTTCCTTAGACCGCATGCTGGTGAGTTCAGATGACGAGATCACCGGCCCATAGGTTATTTTCGAAAACAGCGATTCCCAGGAGGAGGGAGTCGCAGCCCCAGAAGTCGACATGATCAGCGACTCTGACGATGAAGAAGAGGACCCCGAAGAAGACCCAATAGAGGAGGACCCTGAAGAAGACCCACTAGAGGAAGATTCCGAGGAGGACCCGATAAAAGAAAATCCAGGAGAGGAAAACCTTGAGGAGGATCCAGTGGAAGAAAATCCTATGGAAGAAGATTCAGAAGAAGAGAATCACGTGGAAGTAGAGCTCGATGAAGAAGCTCCAGCCGAGGAAGAAGGACCGCTCCAGCCGAGGAAGAAGGACCAGAAGAAGAAGACCCCGTGGCAGAAGAACCTCCAGTGGCAATCTCTGCGAGGCGATATGGAAATGGACGCCCCTGTCTGAGCGCGCGAGCCTACCGTAACCTACTGAACTTCCACAACTGCGACTGACGTGATTTTGCTTTTGTCTCCTTTGGCCAAATAAATCTATGTATAGTTTAGGGCCATCTTTTATTTTTCGAGGATACCTTGTTTGGAATTTTCTGGAATGATAATAAAATTTCTGAGTTCGCTAATCCTTCGATTTTTGATTTGCATGATGTATCGACTGCTTTCCTTCCTAATAAATTTCTTCCCTCCCGAGATTCATTACTGTTCACCCTTACACCGTGTGCTGACCCGACCCTAGCTTCTTCGACATCCAGATTGAAGTACCGCACCCCGACTTTTTGGACCATACTCCATTTGAATTCCTACCCTGGCTAGACCCTATACATTTCTTGTGCTATCTCCTATTACCATAATTACATTCAGTGACGTCGTATTCGAAATTTATCTTTCACTGCCTTATGTTTACGATTTTTTGTGTGTTACTAACTACTTCTGTTTTACCCATTTTAAATGCTTTACCATTCTCCACATTTTTAATAGTGCAAACACATATCGCGCATAATACTTTGTTCTATATTTCTTATTTTCGCCATGTGAGCTTCCTCAAGTTATTTTGAGCTATTTGATTGATATATTTATTCTAAAATATTTTAACTTATCGACAAATCCTTCTCTATTTTTATTATTGTTACTTTATTTTCCCGGGTATTGTGCTTATAGTTTACTATTATAAATGGTTATGCCTTATGCTTATTATTTTAGCTGCGTTATTTTGGATAGAAGTATGAAAATATATATATTGGATTTTGATTTTATATATATAGTAGTAATTGATCCTGTGGCTTTTCGCATATTATTTATAGCCTACCGTTTATTTTAAATTTCGAGGACGAAATTTTTGTAAGGGTGGTAAGATATAATACCCAGTTCTTTTATATACCAATACCCATATTTTTGCAAAATTGCTTATTTATATTTCAAGCATTTTATTTATTTTAAAACCCTAACCCCTTATATTTATTTTCCGAGATTTTTACCCAATCCATTAGCCACTCCCTTTCTATTTCTTTTAAATCCTTTTAAACTCATAACCCAAACCCAAACCTTATTTTCTCTTTAATTTTCTATACCCAGCCCAAGCCCAAACCCTCACTCCCCTGTTCTTTTATTATTTCCCTTTTCTTTTCTCATTTTCCCTGAGCCCATCACACCCTTCCCTTTCTCTTTAGTTTTCCTTTTATTTCCGGCCCAAACTTCCTAATTCTTTTCTTATTTCTAACCCGAGCCCGGCCCATCCCCTCTACACGACCCGTTAGCGCTCCTTCTTCCCCATGTTCCTTTCCTTCCCGCTTGTTTCTTTTCCCCCACGTCGCGACCACGTCCTCTCGCGCCCGCCTCTCTCGCGCCCACGACGCGCGTGCGTTCCCTCCTACTACCCGCTCCCCTCAATGGCTCCCTCCCTTCACCCTCACTCCCTTCTCCTTCTCGCGCTTCTCCCTCTTCTCTCTCTCTTTTCTCCCACCGCCGTCTCCCCCTCTTTCCCTACGCAAGAACCCCAGCGCCGACGTCCACTCCACCCTACCACCTTCGACCTCGACTGCATCGCCTCCTCCCCTCGCAAGCCTGCACCCACGCCGCGACCAAGGCTCCACCTCGCCGGCGACCCCTCGAGCCCCGAGCTCCTGCCCCGACGCCGAGCCCTCGTCCGCGCCCTCCAAGCTGCAGACCCGAGCGCACCCTCTCTGCAGGCCACCTCGCCGATGCCTCCGTCGACCTCACGTCGTCACCACCAAGCTCTCTCTCTCTCTCTCTCACAGGCAACATCTCCTTCCTTCTCTCTCCCTTAGCAATCTCTCAGCACCTCCCTCTCCCCCCCTCTCTCTCTCTTACACCAAGCATCTCTCTCTCTCTCTCAGCCCTTCTTCAAAAAAAAAGAACCCTAGTCGACCACACCTCTGCACTCACGCCGATCACCTCGCCGGGGCTTCGACCCCGTCGTCTCCGCACCCCTCTCCACCGACCTCGACAACACCAGCGACACCCACCACCGACACCCCTTCACTGCATCCCTAACCGCTGCAGTCGAGCCCCTGGCATTTCATCGAACACTTACATCCATCGCAGTTGCCATTTCCCTGATCACCGACGTCGCCATCAAATCTGTGGCCTCGACCCCTTAAGTCGTCATCATCATCAACACGCCATTCATCGCAACGCCAGCGCACGCCCGTCGCACCCACCGAGCCATCGAGTCCAAGAAGTAAGATCCGACAAGGCTAAACCTATGCTGCATTCGTGACGCGATCGTGCCGTTGCCGCTGCCGTACCGTCGTTGACACGTCTTCAGGAAAGTTTAATACTTGCTTCATGCTAATTTTATATATTACAATTCAAGTTACCAATTATTTCCGCATATACTTTTCATGTGAATCGTTATAATTCAAATGTTCGATGCAAAACCTGAATAGAAGACCCCGTTAAATTGATGACAACAAATACCATGTGATGGCCTGGGTTATAATGAATGTCCCTTGAGATTTTGGTTCCATTACAATGTCGTTTTCTCACGTAAAATAATGTCCCGGTTTTTGTCGTAAAACCTGAAAACTTTCATACATGCTAAACAGTAAAATTTATATTAAATTATGTACAAATCGAATTTTAGTGTTCCATGGATCGTATCGAAGATAACTGATTGACCTACAATATTCTATAGTTGGTCACTGGGTTTTAACAAACTATGATAGAAATAATTGCGGAGGATTACGACTCTGGACTGCAGTCCAGAACGGAAATCCCAGTTAACCCTTGTTTCTAGACCCTTTATATTCCTGTTCAAATAAGAGAATGCGCAGAACCCTATATAGTTACGTAGAGAATTGAGTTAGCTTTCTTACTCCACTGGTATCTCTGGATTTCACAACCGTTTGATATTTTTAACTCATTTTATAGTTCCGATATGTTTTGCTGAATTCTGCAGAGGCAGATTTAACATATCGAACATAATCTGTCCATAACTCCCTGATGATACAGGACATCACTGATCCTCCAATTGCGGTGGAAACCTAACTGATAACCCTAAATATTGTTCAACTATAGAGTCGCCTAATTACGATCCCAACTGGGATTAAAATGTGTTACGAAACAGACTTCCGATTCTGAAACCGGATTTCCAGCAACGAACACTTAAATTGAAATGGCTATATTTAGCGATCTTGGAACCCGATTAACGTGAAACCAATTTTGATGGTTATATAATGAAGCACACTGCTTACCCCCTTTACATTGTATCTCTTATTTCTGCATGTATGACTTACAGTGAATTATGCAAGTGGTAGGACACTGACTGATGGTATTCCATTCATATAGTAATTGTTGTATTCTCATCATATCGTGTAGAAGTCATTGCATCGGTAACCTAGTGATCATGTGCATTATCCAGTGTTAGGTTTTAGTGTTTGATTATGGCAAGTACGTTAGTGTGTAAGCATGAATGGATAAGTGAAAGTGACCCGTACTTGTGCACAATCAGTGGACCCTATTGATTTATTGCATTGTCGACGTCTATGGGACGTGTATAAGTGTGACCATAATTGGTATGGGACAATTATGGGAGCACTTATATGGGTGTCATAGGTAAGGCACCAAACACTGTCCATTTATCTTGGGTATCAGTCGAGACATGCTTGATGGGGATCCTGTCTCCTGTTCTCGCGTAGACTTGTCATGGACCGACTGGTATTTGAGTTTATGGTTGGCATTTGATGTAGACCACGGGGTGTGGGGTAGTTTGAGTGTGAGTTCAACAGAATCTCGGGAGTCCCATGCCGGCACATACAGCGATTCTGGAGATATATGGGGATATTACTGATTATTAGCGAGCGACTCGGGCCCGTGTTCCCTAGTCCTTGGGTCCTACCCTTAAGTAGGGGATACTCACGAGTGGTTGACTCTCACATTTGGACTGACGATAGGCTTAGTGACCTGTACAGTGAGACTTAGAGACTAATAAGGTTAGTGACATTGACATGCATCGCTTACTGATTCAACATACCTGCCCTGTTGTCTACTACTTTACTGTTTACCTGCTCTATTGACTACCTGCATTGACTACTTCGTGTTCACGTCATTACTCCATGATTACTGTTCATATTCATCATTATTGCACGTGTTCACATTTGTGTATATATATATATATATATATATATATATTGCTATCGTGTCGCTCTGACGACCTGAGTATGCATGCTCAGAGTGAGAAGTGGATCTAGCTTGGACTAGGACCTGACGTACCTCGAGGACACGGTGGACATCCGGATCAGCGAATCGGCACTACACTTCCTTGATCTCTATCTGGTCAGTGTTTTATATTTTTGTTCCGATTTAGTGACTGTATTTTTCATTACCTGTGCATAGATTACTGATTACCACGTAAAGCTAGAAGTCGAAGTGTGACTACGGTAGGATGTTTCCTTGACCGTAGGAGCATGGCTGGCCTTGTCAACCCCTCGTATTCCGTATTTTGGGAAGTAGGGCGTGATAGTCTTCTTCCTCCTCGACTTCCGATAG
This sequence comes from Agapanthus africanus, assembly GCA_030015575.1. Lineage (NCBI taxonomy): Eukaryota > Viridiplantae > Streptophyta > Magnoliopsida > Asparagales > Amaryllidaceae > Agapanthus > Agapanthus africanus. The sequence goes on from CM057338.1 coordinate 221,595,550, forward strand.
CCAAGAGAGTTCTTCTTTTTCTTCATCCTTGTCCTTGTCCTCGTCTTCTGTGTCGAGCTCGCCCCCAAGAGGAACGACTCCCTCATCCCTCATCGTCGGGGGGAGAAAAAGGCCCCCATGGTGGGCATCGGGAATACCCATGATGCGCTCTCAGTTTTGAATCTTCTGGATGAGCTTTCTGATATTCGAGCCCGCTTTCATATACCCTCTGGCTATTCACTCCATTTGGACAGGGAGGGCGAGCGAGCAGACCATGTGCAGGGCAAAAAGATTACCCTGTACTTGGAAGCATTCCGGGCAGGAATGTGTCCGCCCTTCTCACCTGAGGTTTACGCCGTGCTTCATTGTTTCCGTCTCGTCCCGGGCTAGCTAGCGTCGAATTCGTGGAGAATCCTCCTCGGATTTCTGGTTCTGTTGAAGATTGATTGGATCCCTTTCGATTTGAGCCTACTCTTTTCTTTACTTTGTTATAAAAATCATCCCGGTACCACTAAGGATGAACCGAGCTGGGTGTATCTTTCGTTCAAAAAACATAAGGGTAGGGCAGCTGTGTCGGGGGTAGCAGTCGTTCCTTCTTCTATCTACGAATGGAAGGATAAGTTTTCCTTCGTCGGCCACCGGAAGGTAAGGATTGGCCGGTGCCCATCAAGTGGCATAGGTCGGACTGTCCTAGAGTTAGGTAGTCGAACTCTTCCGAGGCAAGAGTGGTGTCTCTGTGGGAACCGATCCAGCGGGCCGATGTCCTGCCTTCTGAGCAGGCATTGAGCTGGGCGGGACTCAATCCCGCACGTTTTGTGGGTAACTTAGGGCTTGTGCTGATCCATTTAGTATTGTCTAAATTTAGTTGCTGTTTTTGGTCGCTGACCTTTTTCTTATGGTATCTTGCAGAGCCGATGGATCGCTCGAGGATTATGGCTGCCATGGTCCAGGGGAGGAAGAGCGGTGGTGCAAGCTCGTCTTGGCCTGCTCCGTGCGAGGCTCCCTGGCAAGAACCTCCAGCTAAGGCTCCCGCAGCGCCCCCCGTTTAGGAGGAACGTCGCGGGGGAGGACAGAAGCACATGCGAGATCCGCCCCCCTCGAGCTGGAATGGAAGCGCCGCCCTCTGCCGAACCCCCACTTAAGAGGTAGAAGAGGGTGGTTTCTCGGCCCCCTCGGTCCTGGATTCAGGTGCAGGAAGGCGACTTCTGCATCGAGGTGCTCTCAGGGCTCTCTGTGGCCGATGGTTTACTAGCGGACATGGAGAAGGCAGCGGGGAGTAAGATCCCCCGAGGTACCATGAATGCCCAAGTGGAAGCGATAGCTCAGGAGGCTGTTTAGGTCGGTAATTCTCTTATAATTTCTTCGAATAAAGTAAAAAAAATTCTTTTTACTTCCAAAACAGCTCCATTTTTCCCAGGTCCTCCAGCATTGCGTCCTCCTTGCCGTAATGGAGTCCGAGGAGGTGGCCCCGGCGATGAAGAAGGTGGGTGAATCTTCTTTGCGAGAAGAAGAGCTCCGTACTCAGCTGCAACAGGCGGAAGAAAAGGCGGCCCTCCTCGACTAGAGGTTGGTCACGGAGGGCCTGACAGTGGCCAAATTGAAGGATTCCCATTGGCTCCTGACCGAATTTAACCGGGCTATTCAGGCTCAGATAGGGGAGGTCAACATGCTCTTCGATGCCATGAAGTGGCAGAGGAACTCGTTCAAGCTGGATGCTAAGGAGTCTTGTGAAATGGCGAAGCTCGCGGAGGAAAGAGCAGAAAGGGCCGTGGAAGAGTACAAGACTTATGACCAGTTCTACCTCGACCTCGCCGACTTTGCGGCCGCCGGGCGGCACAATGCCCTCGATGCCATTAAGGAAGCCATGCCCGGGTTCGAAGATCAAGAGCTTCATGCTAGGTATCCCCTAGCCGAGGAAGCGCCATAAGGGGTGGTGCCGAGTCGGCCGGGGAAGGTGATGCGGCGGATGGAAGCGTCGAGCCGGACATAGCGATTGTAGCCCCAGACGGAGGTGCCGATAATGGGGAAGTGGCGGCCGAGAAGGCAGTTTGAGCCACCCCTTCCTCGGTCAACACATTTTGTAAGCCTCCGGGCATTTTGTAAGGCCGGGGAGCCCATAGTACCTTGTATAAATTTTTTGGATATAAATAGAGTAATTTCAGCTTGTAAGTATCTTTAGCCCGCCAGTATTTTCATCTTCCAAGTATTTATTTTGCAATTACTCTTATCTCGCCTTCGAAGTGTTTTTTTTATTTTCACAAGTGTAGGTAGGTCAGTGTCCAGCAGACGTCCAGCACATGCAAAGTTGAGTGTCGAGTGCTGGGCAGGCGTGATATACGAGCTAGAGAAAGCCAAGTCATAGGTAGATCGGTGCCTGCCATCACCCGGAGTTGAGGTGACGATCGTGCGCCACGTCCATAAATCGAATGAATGCCAAGTATAGATAGGTTGGCATCCCACTCACCCCGGAGTCGAGGTGACAATCGTGTGCCGTGTACATAAATCAAACAAATGCCAAGTATAGATAGGTCAGCGTCCTACTTACCCAGGAGTCGAGGCGACGATCATGCGCCGCGTACATAAATTGAACGAAAGCTAAGTATAGTTAGGTCGACGTCCCACTCACCCCGGAGTCGAGGTGACGATTGTGCGCTGTGTATATAAATAGAATGAACGCTAAGTATAGATAGGTTGGTGTCCTACTCACCCCGGAGTCGAGATGATGATCGTGCGCCGCATACATAAATCGAACGAACGCAAAGTATAGATAGGTCAGCGTCCCACTCACCCCGGAGTCGAGGTGACGATCGTGTGCCGCGTACATAAATCGAACGAACGCCAAGTATAGATAGGTCGGTGTCTCCATCTCCTTCTCCCATCTACGAATTAGACCATGAAAGAGCTAAGCAAGAAGTTTCTTGGGCGCCTCTAGACGAGGACTTGGGATCGGCTGGGCAGGAGGCTGCCTTCAGCGGATGAGCCGAGCAGGAGACTACTCGGGCGCTTCTTGGCGAGGGCTTTGGATCCACAGAGCGGTCGGGCAGAAAGCTGCCTTCCGTGGATGATCCAATCTGGAGACTACTCGGGCGCCTCTTGGCGAGGGCTTTGGATCAACAGAGTGGTCGGGTGTTCATACCAGAATATTGCATTTAATACCGCCCATTCTTACGCTCGTTTGTTTATAGGTAGGTGCTTGTAATCAGTGTTTGCTACATATTTGTAGGATACAGGTTCTCAGCTCTAAACAGTGAAATTCATGGAAAAGCACGACAAATTCCGGATTACTGCCAACCACCGATAAAACACGGGTCTCCGCTCTCTATCCGTATGTTGCCGCACACCAGTTTAAGGGACAAAATGACAAATCAATGGTCATTTTCATGCACAAAGCACAATGGCAACACAAAATCCAAGAAATCTACGCGGAGCACAAGGAAATCATGGCAAAAGATCCACATCACATCACCTTTTGATATGCTGAAATTCTGGAAATATTGTGAAGAGATTCTGAGAAACAACATATACCACACTGAAGAGTACAGAAAGCCAGGGAAACCCACCAAATTGTATGATCTAACTCTCCTAAATGGCCGCGGTTCCGCGGCATAAGCGCGCTTAGGCCGCGGAACCGCGGCCATATTGGCTCGTCAGATGAAAATATTTCAGGGGTAGTTGGGTCTTTTCATGAAGGGTCAGAATGTGGCCCTAGGGTTTCAGTTTCCTGCCTATAAATAGCCCAGAACTTGCCAAGCCAAGGGATCAATTCTTATGCCCACTTTTTGTTAGTTTTTAGTTTAACTTCTTCTTCTTCATCATCTTTCCTCCATTAAATTGTTGTGAGAGCTTTTGAGTGGATGTTAAAAGAAGATGAGGGTTATTTTGTATCATTCTTTTTGCTTAGCTTCCCCCTTGAGCTCTCTACCTTAACTTGATCTTGCAAACTCTTAAGTGAACTTGCAAGTTTAAGCTTTGGTCATTGATCTCAAAGGGTTGTATCATTTTGGAATCAATAATGTTCTCTCTGTTATGCTTCATTCTCCATGAGTTCTTTGCCTTTTCTTGATCTTGCAACCTCTTAATTGAGTTTGCAAGTTTAAGATTTGGTTATTGAACCCATGTCTTGTTTTGGGTTCTATGGTTCCTGATTTCATTTCTTGCTCATTTACTTTCATGCACTTAAATTCCATGCACTTTTAATTACTTACTTGTAATCTTTTCTTTTCTTTGTTTATCTTTTCTTTTGCTCTTTTTGGTTCGTTTTGTGAATGGTTGTAATATGTTGTTGTTAAGAATAAATATAATATTGTAAGTTAAGGTTTCATTCCTCATTTCCTTTTCCCGTTATTTTCCTTTGAATTCCGCCCAAACATTACGCAAGCGTTCCGTTAGGCACCCTACCCTACCAAGGTAACGGTGATTCCTAACCGCGACCGGTTGCATTCGGTTTGGCCGGAGGCGAAAGCAAGAGACAAGAACGGACGGACAAGGGTCAATAAGCCGGATTCCACGAATACCATGCTTAAGTACCCTAATCTAGGTAGTTGCTGATTGCTCTAGCTTCAATTAGTCAAGACTCGGCTCAAAGGTTTTGAGTGCGGATTTCTTTAGCTTACACTCTCGTATCTTTTTCTTAACAACTTTATACTTGCATATAAAACACATAGGTTAGATTTGAACAAACATATACACATTCTTTATTGACTCGTCTAAAACTCGAACGGACATACAACTATTTCCCTGTGGATCGACCCGTGCTCAACCGGCTAGCTGCAAAGCGACACCGTCCTGATCGCGGTTATAACTTTAGAACTTTGAACATCCGACACGCCAAAAGCGTGCGATCAAATGGCGCCGTTGCCGGGGAGACGGTAACGTATTTTCTTTCTTGTTATTCGGGTTAATATTCTTTTTGTATATATATATATATATATATCTAAAATAAAATCTTTTTGTTATTTTTGATAATTTTTGTGTGCAAGTGTGCAGGCTAATCTGGAGCAAGTACAGTAATCAAATCAAGAAACAGAGGTTTTTATTAGGGTGTACAGAGAAGGGCACGTGTATTGACCTAAGGTTCAGGCACCAGCTCATTAATTTGACCGCGGAACCGCGGTCAAATAGGGGATTCGGCGGCGGTTCCGCGGTCCTTTTGAGGCTTCTGAGCCCCAAATTTTTTCTGCCCTTTCTCTTTCCTCTAGCTCCCTCTCTGAATTCCACCATACTGTATTTTCTGCAGGTTTCTTTGCACATAATTGCGCCGCCGCAAAATAATTTTTTGTTGTTTTAGATTTTGTTTGTTAATCGCTTTGCATATACTAATACGGACATTAAGGGGCTTGAACACCAATTCAGATTGGGTGGGGATTTCATCACCCTTCCTAAGACCCCACAAATCACTAATTGCATATGCATTACCTTGAGCTAATAAAAAATACTAGACTCATCCCTAAGGACGTCGCGCTCAATAGGACAGAGGACTGGTCGTAGGCATCGGCCGTTTATCCTATCCTGACTTTGCGGTGTCTAGGCAAGTGTGTCCAAGGCAAGTGGTTACTTAATTAGGACCACTACTTACATAGTGGGGAGCCTCCCACTTACCTGGCCGCAATTGACGGGGAAGAGGCGGTTTGAGGTCCTATTTCTAGCCCTTTGGAACAGTTAGGAGCAATCTAGTTGGACTTTAAAGACCCTAGCTCTAGGTGTGTTTGTGCATATTGTGATTGTGATTGTGCTTGTAAATTTTAGTCCCATAATTCCGTATTCTTTCAAACAAACAATTTTTAAAACTCCTAAAACAAACGTTTTTTTTCTTTGAATAAAAATAAAAAATCCACATTTTTTTCCCCTCCTTTTCTCTTCCTTTCTTTCTTTCTCTCTTCATATCATGGGTACTCCACCTAGAAAAACTCTTGCCGAACTTTGGTACCCACAACCAGACATTATTTCTTACGGTTCTTGTTTTGGTCAAACGTCGAATGATCCCTCCATGCCCAAAATCTCTTTGAAAGATCGGATAGACGCGTATAGGACAAACAACTGGACCCCACAATCTACTTCGTATCAACCACAAACATTCACCCCTTCTTGCATTGATACCCCTTTTGAAAGTCCAGTTGTAACCACAAGACCTATGTCTCTTGCTGAATGTATTGAACAATCCCGTAGCCGATCTTTCACTCCTTTCACCACTACAGATTCTTGGGATCAACAATTCCATTCACCTTCTTATCCAAATATTGATCCTACCCCTATCCAGCCATTCAATTCCTACCAGTCCTACCCGACTTTTACACCTTCCCTAGACATTGCTTCTGAACCGCCATTTGGGAGTTTTCAGTATCCAAACAACTTTGAATCTTTTACTGAAACCCCTTCCCAACCCATGACTAGTCTGGAATAGTACTTGGAAGACTTTAGGGTAGCGTCGTACCAACAGATGATGGATTTGAATGTGTCCATGGCCGCCCTCATACAACCTAGTGATTCGGTAGCTAGTTTTCAACTAGCTCCAAATTTTCCAATGTATGAAGAGGCGGTAGGACAGGTTGAGAATTTGAGTGGAGAGAGTGAGATGTACCCCCTTCCGAATCAAGCCTATCCATTTCAACTTGAATCCCACAACTCCAGTTTTGAATGTCTATCTAGTGTTCCAAACGATTCATTGATTAAAGATAGAACAGATAATGAGTTGTGTGACTTTGTAGTGTTTGATTTGCCCGATTGTGAAGGGTCCTTTTCGAGTGAAACCACACCCAATCCTTTTGACCTCTACACCTCCACTCTAGAATCTGAATTGATTAATATCCATGCTTTTGTTGAGGTGTCTGAGAATATTGATTTTCACTTGATTGGGGATATTGACGCTGGGAATATTTTGGATGATGAACCTGTAGATTTGGCAGAGTTTTTCTCTCCAATTCATCATCCCGAGTCATTAACTGTTTTTCCCGAACTATGCGTCTTGATTTTGATAAAATTTGCATGGATAAGCTGAATTTTGAGGAAACTTTTGAGGATATTTTTGAGGTTGAACCAGTTTTAATTTATGAGTCGGATTTTCCAATTCATCCTATTCCTATCATTGACTGTGTACAACCTCCTGAACCTTTAACCGATAACCTTCCTCAATCACCTACCTCCATCCTTTCCATCGTTCCGACCTTGTAAGAAATCGTCTCACTTTCATTTCATATGTCTGGTTTACCGAGTTCGGCGTACCCATGGTTTCTCACGAATCTTGAGAGATTTGACCCCATTTCTCGCCATATTGATAGATTAGTACAATCCATCTTTTCACATCGATCATTACAGATTGTACTAATTTATTCAATCCATTTCCACCCTCAAGTTCGTATTCCACTTCTTTCTCCCTTCCGCCATTCTTCCTCTCATATACCGAGACCGTATCACACTTCTACCTCCATACGGTCTCGCGTATTCTCCATTTCTTACCTCTCCGCATTCTTTCACCAACCAGCACATTATAGAGATAAAATCTTTGAATTGTTAACTTTTGGCCTGTGTAAGGCCTTGTATAGATTGATACTATTCTCTTTCCCTCATAATCCTGAACTTCAACGCTTAACAGTGGAAACACTGTTTTACTTAAGTTTGTGGGGGACTCTTTTTTTTGTATATATTTTTTTGTTTTCCTTTTTGTTTTGTATATAATTTGTTTTTAGGGAGAGCCCCGACAATTTTGAGCCTCTTGGTGTAGCCTGACAGTGAGGGCACTGTCAAGTTTAAGTTTGGGGGTATGCTCGGTAAGCTTTCTTCCTTCGCATTCATTTGTATATTCTGAATTTGCATACCTTATTTAAAAAACCCATAAAAAATCAAAAAATTTCTAAAATATAAAAACTTTGTCGTCAAGTTAACTAATAGGGTAACTTAGATTTTTATTCTGAAAGTTTAGTTGATATATTAGAAGTAACTAAATTCTAGGTTTAGGAATTGAAAACCCTAAAAATAACCCTCATTCTGTTTAACTTTGGTAAGTATACGTCCTTACAGTTTTTTTTAGAAATAGGTAATCTTGAGTTCAGTTCTTGAGTTAAGTCAAGATGAAGGGAAAGTATTGATGCTTTACTGAAGAATAAGTCTGAAAAATAGTTTCTTTTCTTGAGTTCAAATTTAGAAAGTATATACCCTACAAATTACACTTACACGCACCTTGAAACTTGGGATAGTAGAGGATACCTAAAAATACTCTTGCCTGAAAACCTAGTATGAAAGAAAAAACGGTAATTAAAGCTAAACACCAAAAGAGCATCATTGAAAAATATATCCGGTCTTGAAAAAGAAAAATAAAAAGAGAAGAAAAATAAATAAATAAAGTCAAGACCCGGAAACTGCTATTTACGCTTTAAGCTTACACATTCAGTAATCGGCTGTTAGTGCCTCAACAAGCATTAATAGTCGCATGAAAGGTGTGCGAGCAAATCCGTCCATCCTTAAAGAAAAGAAGTAGTATTAGGTATTAGGGCAAGGATATTATAGCTTGAATTGAATTCTTGAGTGTAGGGGTGCAAATATACACACACGTAGGGGTATACAATCAATGTTTGGATAAAAGATAGAAATAAAAGATAAGACTTATGTTTTCTGTAAAGTTGATAAAAATCCCTGATTTGAGGCTGCACTTTAGAAGGAAAACTCAGGAGAACCAATATCTTTCTAAACTTTTTTGGAACGTATAGGACCTAAGGTTAAATAGATAGGACGTGTGAAACATAAGGGTTGGATATTTCTAACTTAGGATGATAGAATTTCTAACGTAGATACTAAACAGTATGAGTAGAATCGACGTTAACTTATGAAACTAGCTTGACGGGATTTTGTAGGTGTAATCCGCTGAAAACCCTCAGGAGATAACACTCCTCCTACTAGGGACACCTAGAGGTTTAAACGGCTTGTTGCACACGCTCAGTGCAATCGCGTTCCCTGCGAAAGTGCGGTTAGGATTCTTTTTTGTGAATAATTGGTTTTGCTCGGGACGAGCAAAAGTTAAGTTTGGGGGTATTTGTTCATACCAGAATATTGCATTTAATACCGTTCATTTTTACGCTCATTTGTTTATAGGTAGGTGCTTGTAATCAGTGTTTGCTACATACTTGTAGGATACAGGTTCTCAGCTCTAAACAGTGAAATTCATGGAAAAGCACGACAAATTCCGGATTACTGCCAACCACTGATAAAACACGGGTCTCTGCTCTCTATCCGTATGTTGCCGCACACCAGTTTAAGGGACAAAATGACAAATCAATGGTCATTTTCATGCACAAAGCACAATGGCAACAAAAAATCCAAGAAATCTACGCGGAGCTCAAGGAAATCATGGCAAAAGATCCACATCACATCACCTTTTGATATGCTGAAATTCTGGAAATATTGTGAAGAGATTCTGAGAAACAACATATACCACACTGAAGAGTACAGAAAGCCAGGGAAACCTACTAAATTGTATGATCTAACTCTCCTAAATGGCCGCGGTTCCGCGGCATAAGCGCGCTTAGGCCGCGGAACCGCGGCCATATTGGCTCGTCAGATGAAAATATTTCAGGGGTAGTTGGGTCTTTTCATGAAGGGTCAGAATGTGGCCCTAGGGTTTCAGTTTCCTGCCTATAAATAGCCCAGAACTTGCCAAGCCAAGGGATCAATTCTTATGCCCACTTTTTGTTAGTTTTTAGTTTAACTTCTTCTTCTTCTTCATCTTTCCTCCATTAAATTGTTGTGAGAGCTTTTGAGTGGATGTTAAAAGAAGATGAGGGTTATTTTGTATCATTCTTTTTGCTTAGCTTCCCCCTTGAGCTCTCTACCTTAACTTGATCTTGCAAACTCTTAAGTGAACTTGCAAGTTTAAGCTTTGGTCATTGATCTCAAAGGGTTGTATCATTTTGGAATCAATAATGTTCTCTCTGTTATGCTTCATTCTCCATGAGTTCTTTGCCTTTTCTTGATCTTGCAACCTCTTAATTGAGTTTGCAAGTTTAAGATTTGGTTATTGAACCCATGTCTTGTTTTGGGTTCTATGGTTCCTGATTTCATTTCTTGCTCATTTACTTTCATGCACTTAAATTCCATGCACTTTTAATTACTTACTTGTAATCTTTTCTTTTCTTTGTTTATCTTTTCTTTTCCTCTTTTTGGTTCGTTTTGTGAATGGTTGTAATATGTTGTTGTTAAGAATAAATACAATATTGTAAGTTAAGGTTTCATTCCTCATTTCCTTTTCCCGTTATTTTCCTTTGAACTCCGCCCAAACGTTACGCAAGCGCTCCGTTAGGTACCCTACCCTACCAAGGTAACGGTGATTCCTAACCGCGACCGGTTGCGTTCGGTTTGGCCGGAGGCAAAAGCAAGAGACAAGAACGGACGGACAAGGGTCAATAAGCCGGATTCCACGAATACCGTACTTAAGTACCCTAATCCACGTTGTTACCGATTGCTCTAGCTTCAATTGGTCAAGACTCAGCTCAAAGGTTTTGAGTGCGGATTTATTTAGCTTACACCCTCGTATCTTTTTCTTAACAACTTTATACTTGCATATAAAACACATAGGTTAGATTTGAACAAACATATACACATTCTTTATTGACTCGTCTAAAACTCAAATGGACATACAACCATCTCCCTGTGGATCAACCCGTGCTCAACCGGCTAACTGCAAAGCGACACCGTCCTGATCGCGGTTATAACTTTAGAACTTTGAACATCCGACACGCCAAAAGCGTGCGATCATCGGGCAGGAAGCTTCCTTCAGTGGATGATCCGAGCAGGAGGCTACTCAGGTGCCTCTTGGCGAGGGCTTTAGGTCCGCAGAGTGGCCGGCAGGAAGCTGCCTTCCGCGGATGAGCCGGGCAGGAGACTACTCGGGCGCCGCTTGGCGAGGGCTTTGGATCCATAGAGTGGTCGCGTAGGAAGCTGCCTTCAGTGGATGAGCCGAACAGGAAACTGCTCGGGCGCCTCTTCGTGAGGGCTTTAGGTCCGCAGAGTGGCCGGGCAGGAAGTCGCCTTCCGCGGATGGGCTGAGTAGGAGACTACTCGGGCGCCTCTTGGCGAGGGCTTCCCAGATTCTATGTTTTTCTAGGAGATGTCGTTCATACTTCTTTGACCCTTATTTTAAGGAAAGTGCGACATGCAATCGGGTGCCATGTGGTCGTGCCTCATTGGGAAAGTGAGACATCTCGTGGTTTGCATTGTAGCGCGAGAAGATCTCGGGCGTTGGAAGATTTCTTGTTGAGGCTATAAATGTCGAAGGCGTAGTCAAGTTTCTCCTAGATGCTACGTTTCTTGAAGATGATAGGCCGTGCATACACCATCAGGGAGATCGTGTCCCGAGATGACGTGTACTTCTATGGTCTTGATCGTTCCGAAGCGACGTACGAGACTGTGATAAGTCGTTTGGAGGGCCACTACGGGCGTCTTCTTCCCCGACGATCACCTCTCTTGCAAGTGTTGATCTACGTGATATGGAGGTCGTCCCCAGGCCTTTATAATGTTCTGTCCCCGCAGGCGATGGACGAAACGTTTGATAAGATGCACACGGCCCATAAGCTTGGCTTTATCTCGAAAGTCAGAGGGATCACTTGGTGGACATTCTTCTCGAATGTTTTCAATAGAGATTAGTTGTGGCGTTGTTCTCGGCTATTGGGGATCCCGGCGAATCAGTAGCTTCTAGGGTCCACGGGCACCGCCAGAAGGAGCGGGCGGAGGTTTCCTGGGCTCGGCTGGAGGAGCTTTCTTCCGAGTACCATCGTCAATGTTTTCTTAATCCTCTTCCTCCTTTGCTGTAATGGTTGTAAGGCTGCAGAGCCAAGAATACCTTCGAGTAATAAATTTTTTTTCTTTTGGTCAAGGTTGTCGTGCATTATCTCTTTCACTCCATCTTCCACGCTGGGTCATGGCAGGATTTTTGAAGAGGATGTTTCTTTTGTGATTGGCCGAATAGGAGGAGGCAAGTTTGCTCAGGTCATCAGCCTCGGTGTTCAGATTTTTGGGAATCTGTTCTACTTGGACTTCGTCGAATTTTTTCCGAAGCCTTCTTACCTCCGCCAGGTTTTTTTTATCATGAGTGGTTCTCGGGCTTCGAAACGCCCGGTTACTTGGCCGATGACCAGCGCGGAGTCGCTGCGTATCCGGATTGTTTTCAGCCCTGCTCCGGAGGCGATTCGTAGCCCGGCTAACAGGGCATCGTATTTTGCCGCGTTGTTTGATGCTTTAAAACCAAGTTTCAGAGAGTACTACATTTATGCCTCGTTTGGGCCGTGAATGATCAGGTTGACCCCACATCCCTCCTCGGTGGAGGATCCGTCTACATAGAGCACCCAGTCTGGGATTGGACCGGGCACCTCCTCGACCGAGGGCGGTGGACCGGGGTCGTGTGCCGTCTTTCCTTCCTTAGTGGGAATGGTGCACTCGCCAATGAAATCGGCCAAGGCTTGTGATTTAATTTCCCGTCTGGGTCGGTATTTGATGTCGAACTGGGACAACTCCCACCTCTATTTCTCTAAGTGGCCTGATGATTCGGGGGAGGCGAGGATATTCCTTAAAGGTCGTTCAATGAGGACGGGGATTGTATGTTGCTGGAAATAGTATCGCTGTTTCCTAGACGTGATGAAAAGCGCGATGACTATTTTCTCTATGACCGGATATCTAGTTTCTACGTCCTTGAAGACATGGCTTACATAGTTGATCGGTTTTTGCGTTCTTTTGAACTTTCTAACGAGCACAACGCTCGCGGCTTGCTCGGAGATGGCCAGATATAGTAACAGCTCGTCGCCTTCGACTGGTCTGGTGAGGAGTGGTGGGGTCGCGGGGTGTGCCTTGAGTCGCTCTAAAGCGTCTTGGCATTCCTCGGATCATTCAAATCTGGGAATTTTTCTTAGGACTCTGAAGAAAGGGAGGAATTTTCCCTCGGATCTAGACATAAAGCGGCTTAAGGAAGCCACCCTCCTGGTGAGTCGCATGATATCGACATTGCTTTTGGGCATCGCCATGTTGATGATGGCGCTGATATTCTCGGGGTTTGCCTCGATTCCTCTATAGGTGACCATGAACCCAAGGAATTTTCCCCTTGTGACGCCGAACACGCATTTGGCTGGATCATCTTGTATTTTCGTAGGACGTCGAATGTTTTGGTGAGGTCTGTTGTGTGTCCGGCCGATGAGGCGGATTTCACGAGCATGCCGTTAACATAGACTTCCATGTTTCTCCCAATTTGCGGTCTGAATAGTTTGTTGACTAGTCGCTGGTATGTGGGTTCGGCGTTCTTGAGTCAAAAGGGCATTACCTTGTAACAGTATACTCCCTGATCCGTGGTAAAGGCCATCAGCTCTTGTCGGCCGGGTTCATCCGGATCTGATTATAACCGGAGAAGGCGTCCATGAAGCTTAGTAATTCATGACCGGCTGAGCTGTCTACCAGCTGATCTATCCGAGGAAGCGGGTAGTTGTCTTTGGGGCAATCCTTATTCAGGTCGGTGAAATCGACGCACATGCGCCATTTCCCATTCGTCTTTTTGACCATAACTTCGTTCGCCATCCAATTCGAGTAGTCCAGGTTCCTGACAAAGTTGGCAGTGAGCAATCGGTCCACTTCCTCCTCTATCGCCCTTTGTTTTATTGGTGCGAAACTTCTCTTCCTTTATCGGATTGGTTTGGATTTCGGGTTGACCCCGAGCTTATGGGAGATCACCTTGGGATCGATTCCGGGCATGTACTCCGGAGTTTAGGTGAAAACATCCAAGTTGTTCAGGAGGAATCGGATCAGGTCATCGCGGAAGCTCCCTATATAAAGAGAACCGATCTGGACAGTCCGGCCGTTGACCCCTTCTATGAGGGGAATCTCCGCTAACGCTTCAACCGGTGCGCCGCGGATTTCCTTTCGGTCGTCGCGTGTGTCCAAGGCATCCTGGGGATCATGCGTTCAAAGTCGTCACCCTGCTCCTCGGCGGGCGATGCTAAGGCGAGGCAGATTCGGGCAGTTTACTGATCTCTATAGGCGCGTCCTATCCCCCCGTTATCTAAAGGGAATTTGAGCACGAGGTAGTAAGTCCGAAGGGTATGCAAGGTGGGGCGTCCCATGAGGATGTTATAGGACGACGGAATTTTGGCAATGAGGAAGTTTACCGATATGGTTCTCGTTTTGCCAGCGTCCCCAATATTGAGTAGGAAGGTGATCGAACCTTCAGCCGGGATGGAATGGTTGGTGAACCTGGAGAGGATATGAGAGGTTGGTTGGAGATCGGAGGAACCCAATCCCATACGCTGGAAATAGTCGTAGAATAGGATATCCGTTGGGCTCCCTGAATCGACCAATATTCTCCGGACCTCATGACGGTGAACTCGGGCTGCTATCACAAGCAGATCATTGTGAGGGAGTGATATGCCGTGAAGATCTTCCTCGGTGAAGGTGATCGGGTCATCCTTCCTGTGCTACTTATGAGGAGGATCATTTATAGCCATGACTGGTAAGAGGCCGCGGTCCCCCTCACTGTCCAGAGTCGAATGCGTCGAGATGACCACGATCTGACCGATTGTTAGCTCCCCGGAAGGGGGTTGGTCTTTCTGCTCTTGTTCTGCCTGCCGCTTGTCTCGTAGGTATTTTGCCAGGTGGCCTGAGCGGATCAGTTCTTCAATATAATCACGGAATTGCTTACAACTCTCGTTTGGGTGCCCCTACGACCCGTGGTAAGTGCAATACGGGCCCCGGGGGCGTTTGCCAGCCTATTGGGTTGCCGGCGGGAGCCTGAAAAACCTCTCGTCTTTAGCCTCCTCTAGCTGTTCCGTCTGGAAGATGTTCAGAGGAGTGTACTTCTGGAATCTCGGGCCATAGGGTTTTGGGCGGTCGGCTTTTTTTTTGTCTTTTCTGCCCCGTTTCTTTCGATCTGCTTGGTCACTCCGAGGCAGATTGGCGTTCACCTCTGACTCGAGTTGAATCTCTCGCTCGGTCTACTCTTTTACTTTGGCCATGGTCCTAGGTTTTGCAAATGCAAAAGAGCGGAACTACTCTTTGTGCCTAACACCTGATCTCAGGGCGGTGATAACCGTCTCGTCGCGATGCTCGGGTACCTCAAGGAGGACATTGTAGAAGCGGGTGACGTGTAAGGATTCCTTATCCCCGCTTTTAATGGTGAACAGATAGTCGACCGACTTTTTCTGCCGACGGTTATCGATGAAATGACCGAGGAATTGGATAGCCAGCTCGTCAAAGGTCGAGATTGAGCATGGCGTGAGCCCTCGGAACCAATCTCGGCTAGCCCGGATGAGGGTGGTGGGGAAGGCCCGGCATTGAGCCGCGTCTGAGATGTCTTGGAAACTCATGCCTGCCGTAAATGCGTTCAAGTGGTCCTTCGGGTCGGACTTCCCGTCGAAGAGGGCCACCTTAGACGGTTTGTTTCTGGATGAGACACGCTCAGCTAGTCGCTGTTCAGTAAAGAGCCTTGTGAGTAATTCAGCGGAGTACTTCGCGCCTTCGCCATCCGTACGGTCATCCTGTCGTATGTCTTTGATTTTCCTTTCGAGGGCCTCTATTCGTAGTTGGTACCCCAAAGAATCTTCACAGTTGGAGCGCCCGCTCCTTCTGCTCGCGGCTTGCGCGACGGAGTGGCTTCGATTTCGCTCTATCACGTTCCTTAAATCTCCGGGACGGACCCTTCGTGGATAGTCCCGGTGTTTGTTATACGCGTGACCTTGACGGCGGCGGCGGCGCGGATTTAACCTGGAATCAGGCGATTGGACTGACGCTTCCTTGGGGGGCGAGAAAGCTCGGCGCGCGTTGAAGTGATAGCCTGGTCCCCTCGGTGATCGGGGTGTTGAGCTATCCGACACCCAGCGGGTCATGAAATCATTCCCTGGACGCAGGCCATGACTGCTGGAACTGGCATGTCGGTGTTTGGTCACATCAAGATCAGCGCGAGTGAGGTTAAGAGCCTGAGTGTGTCCTTCTATCTCCTTATGAACGCCGTCTCCTCGGGGAGGGGATGCTGCGGTCTGGCGGGCATGGCCAGCTGCTTGGATGCGGGTGAGTGCGTCCACCATCGCCGTGAGCCTATTGATTCGAGCGGATAAAGCATTGATGACGTTAGGGGGAGGAGTAGGGCCGTTTCCGCCCCCGCTGTGGAGGACGGGACGGCTCATGCTAGGATCGTTACGGTTATCGCTTGTCATTGAACCGGAGGTGGAAGATCAACTTTTTGGGTGCGGAAGAATCACTTCCCACAGACGGCGCCAACTGATGGAGGCAGAAATCTCTCTCAGATGTTGTCCTCCGTCGATCTGGTTGCAAGCGGTTCTGAATGGTTGTGATTAAGAGTGAAAATTGAACGTGTGGATCTCAATGGGTTGTTGGATGCCGTTAACGCCGGGCTACCTGCAAAGGAAGTCCCGTAGTGGGAAACCACCGTAGGACCCTCCAACGATCAAGTAAGTACCGTAGAATAAAGGCAGCGTAGCGCCGTATTGGAATTAATTCCGCTTACCTGAATCGTCTGGTGGAGGGGGTTTATATAGTGGTCGCATGAAGTGGACCAGCACGAGATTCTCGCCGCCCGTTTCGCCTCTGCATCACGTTCGCAGCCGATGGAGAGACATGTCTATTACTGGCGGGATCCGCTCATTAGTGGCGAGATATGCTAGCGTGAGATGCGGGTCGTGGAGCGGCGGAGATCTCGTCGTGGCGAGATGCACGAGCAGTTACGGGGACGTTTGTGCTCCGTGCTCTCAGTAGAACAGGATGGGCAGCTCGGTGGCCAAGGAAGCTCGGCTATAGGATTGCTCGGAAGAGAGCCGTCGGTTGGTTGTTTAGGCGAAATAGGGAAGGCACTCCAGAGAGATCATGCAATCTCGGAGACGAGGTACCGAAGAATGTCTTCAATGCATCATACTTGTTTCAGCTCCGCAGCTCTCAAAAGTCTAACAGGCTTAGCGCATGACACGCCATCTGCCACATATCGTGATATGAAGAATACTCGTTTATGAGCCGCTGTCCTTCACTTCTCTTGTTTTTTGATTGACATACATTAGGTGGTGGCAGTGGGGTTTTCAGATGTCATTAATGATTATTTGAAGTTGTTCTGCATGGTACATATTGTCATTATTTGGCTGCATGTGATGTACCAACATATATATGCAACTAAATAGAGTGTGTGCAGTTGTAGTTGGATGTTTCAATTACATTAATATATTATGTATAACTTCCATATCATTTAAAACCCAAAATATTTATTCAAAAATATTAAGTTTAAGTTTATTCATTCTAAACCTAGCTATTGTCATTTAATTACTAAGCTTTTCAAGAAATCACCTTGACTACGGCTTATATTAAAGTATTCATAATGGTGTTTTCTTATATTTTCAGTGGACCTATATAATAATCGAGATTCAGATTATAGGATATAGAAAAACAATTCCTTCACAAAAGGTTATGAAAAACACTTGTAGCGATGATCGCTTCGACTGGGACTAATAAAAAGGTAATATAATTCGAGCTATTATGTTAATGATCTCTTTGTTAGCTTCAGCATTGCTATGTCTTTGTTTTGCTTGAATAATTAATACACTACTATATATTTAGAAAAGCAGCCCATTTATCATCGTCAAAAGATCTCTTATAAGGCTTACATGCAGATGAATCAAAAGACAACTCTCCAATACCTGAAGATAGCAAAAACTTATTAAGAGGTTAGGAATGAAGGGTGCGGATCCATTAAGGCGGATTCGTACCTTTTTAAATTTATGAACTTTTTCGTGCGGTACAAATGATCCGTTCCGTCTAAATTATTCTACATGTCATAGATAGTGTATATGGATGAAATATCATATCGATCGGAAATATTTTGTATGTGCAGAAACATATAGATTTATTTCAGCCGAGCGGATTTTAAAATTTTAAAACTAGGTTCTACACATGCAAAACACTTCCAATCGATGCGATTTTTCATCCATCTACTATCGGGAACAATTTGAACAGAACGGATCGTTCATAGGATGCTGACCACACTAAAAAGTTCATGAATTTGAAAAGGACGAACCCGTCCTATCGGATCCACATCCAATGAATGAAATTATATATACCATCAATATTTCGACCCAAAAAAAAAATCTTAGGCAAATTTGCTCATCATTGCATAAAAAGAGAAAACGGGGCTGCTGAGACTGCATGCTCAAAACTGCAGTGGGATTTTACATGAGCTAGTGAGGTCCAGATATCTAACTGCAAAATATCTAGCGGGTCCCACCTATCAATATGAGAGGCTATTGCAGTATGTGCCTAGAGATTCTTGCAGGGCCCATCTCCTCTTATGCATTTGGGTAACATCGACATATATATTTATAATAGTAATATATGGCTCTGCTCAAGCCAACTGCATTTTCCAACTAAAATGAAAACCACCATTCAAATTAATTACGTTGTACATCTAGATTAGAGAAGTCATGATTGTGCCCAGTTTGAACCTGATGGATCTTGGAATCTCCTTCAGATGTTATCTTCCGTTGATTTGCTGTGAATGCTGATGGACGATTGAGATTGAGTTGGAGGATTGACTTCTGAAGCGTGTGGATCTCAATGGATTTTGAGTGGTTGTGGCCGAGCTGCCTGCAAAGAAGTCCCGGGGTGGTTGTGCCACCGAGGACCCTCCGACGATCAAGTTAGACCGGATATTTTAGCAGAGTAACGGCTTAGTGGAGTAAAGATGGCTTACCGATCGTCTGAGAGAGGGGTTTATATAACGGCAGCAATGGGCAAGCGGGCGCGAGAATCTCGCCGGCCGTTATGGCACTCGCGTCACGCTCGCGTGATAGGCGGGGTCCCGCATTAATGACGAGACATGCTCATTAATGGGGAACGTGATGGCGTGGGACGCGGGATCGTGGGCAGCGGATATCTCGCGCGTGGCGAGATTCGCGGAGCCGTGGCGGAGGCGCCTGTGGTTGGTGCTGGCGAGACCGAGGAATATGAACTCGGCGGGAGGCTCGAGAACGAGCGGGAGACCGAGGCATCTTAGTTCTGCGATAGCTCGGGGGCGACCTGGGTGGTCTGGAAGGCCACCGAAGGTCGGGAGAATCATCGGGTCGTAGGCTCGAGGTGTGATCCTCAACCGAAGTTCATGATCCTGCCTTGTAGGATTCAGGACACGTTATCTAGGACGTGTCAGCATCTGGAGAGTCACGATATCGATCCTCATCATTAGCCCCCACTCTCGTCCCGACCCGCTCCTGGGTCGGGTCGAGAGTGGTCTGACCGGTCACCCGAGGTGAGCTCTCATTGGAAGATATCGTCGGCTTGCATTCCCGGGCAAAGAGTGGTATTTTCTGATGACGTCAGCGGATCAGGGGAGAGATCTCGCAGAAGGGGAGGCGCCGGATCGCGTGTACATTCGTCGAAGCGACAGCCCACGTGTCTGGCGTTGGTTGGCTGGCAAGACGTGTCGCAGGCGTTCCTGCGCTTGAAGGGATGCGTCCAATATGGGCGCGACAGGTGGAGCGTTGTCAGTCGTAGGTTGCGGAATGTCGTTTTGGCGGGAGGCGATCGGAGCCGTAGGATGCGTACGCCAGCAGCCATAAATAGAGATGGGATCCCTATCAGGGCCCATACCTCTTCATAATCTCCTCGACTTTGATCGTGTCAGCTCGGCGCTCTTCCCCTCAGGTCGGATTTCTTGATTTTGATTTCCTGAGGACACCCCTTTTGATCAGGTTAGATGTCTTCTTCTGAGGAGTCTGTAGATGTCGTCCGAGTAGAGTCTAGGGAGTCTTCTGGGGCTTCCTCTACCACTTCTTCCTCTTCCTCCTCTGAGTCGGAGTCCCCCCGGGGAGTTAGTGTTGGTAATACTCCCCGGGGTCGTGCGACGGGGGTGGTCCCCAGAGCACAGGTCGTGGGTGTTCTTGGCGTGCAAATCTCGCTGAGGCGTGCGCAGGTGCTCGTCAATATCAAGACTCGTTTCCTTATTGCTCCCGGCTATTCGCTTTGTCTGGCCGAGGAAGGGGAGAGGGAAAATCAGGTACGGGGCAATGAGATTGCCCTGTACCTGGAGGCTTTTTGGGCCAGATTGCGTCTGCCCTTCACCCCCGTGGTGAGTGCGGCGTTGAACTGTTTTGGGTTAGCCCCGGGCCAGCTAGTGCCGAGCTCCTGGAGGATCCTCCTCGGGTTTCTGGTCCGGTTGAGATTGAGTCAGATCCCTTTCGGCCTGAGCCTCCTCGTTTCTTCTCTTTGCTACAAAAACTACCCCGGCGTTCGAAAGGGCGAGCCGAGCTGGGTATATATTTCCTTTAGAAAACAATGGGGGGACGCTGCCAGGTTGGGGATTGTCGTAGTACCTTCTTCCGTTCATGAATGGAAGAAGTTTTTCTTTATTGCGCCGCCCGAGGGTGAGGATTGGCCTGTGCCCACCTTGTGGCAAAGGGCCATCTGTCCGCGGGTGAGACGGTCGAATGATCCCGACACGGTGGCGGTGTCGAAGTGGGAGCCTTTCCCTCAGGTTGATGTGCTGCTGTCTGAGTGGGCCCTCAGTTGGTTCGGGCTCAGCCCTACCGAGTACGCGGGTAAGTTGGGAGCTCTCAGACGACCTGTTTAGACTTGTGCATTTTTTTTCATTTTTCCTGGCTTCGCTGACTCCTCGTATTGTTTTATGCAGGACCCATGGATATGAGCAAGTTCCGGGCAGCAGTGGTTGATGTGAAGAAGGGGAAGAAGCCCAAAGGCGCCGACCCTTCCTCCCGCCGTATGCTCCAGCTCCGCCGGTGGCCCTTCCACCCAGGCGCCCAAGCAAGCCCCGAGCCCCCGAGTCCATTTGTGCGTCGGTTCGAAAGCATGCTCGGGAGCAAGAGCCTTGGTCCCTCGAGGTGGGAGACGAGCAGGGTTCTCCCGCTCCGTCCCTCAAGAGGTTTCACAGGAGGGCGCCCCGCTCCCCGGCTTCCCCGATCCTTGTGGACGATGGGGAGCTTCGCTTCGAGGTGCCCTCGGGGCTTTCTATCGCCGACAGCCAGCACTCGGATATGGAGAGGTCGGCCGGGGGCAGATCCCTCGAAGGACCCTCCGGGCCCAAATGGCGGAGATAGCTCAAGAGGCCGTGCAGGTTAGTGTTCGCACTTCACCTGGTTTTTCAATCAGCATTTTTGTTCACGTGATCGGGTGCTTCCCTTCCCATTTTGACCCTCTTTCTTTCTTCAGGTCCTCCAGCACATCGCCCCCATCGTCAACATGGAGGACGAGGAGATTATTCCGGCGATGCGGGCCGCGGGCTAGTTCTCCTCGCGGTAGGAGAGCTTAAGGCAGGAGCTGGAGCCGGCGATGGAGAAGGTCGCTACCCTTGAAGATCGGATGGAGGCCGGGAACAGGGAGGTCGCCCGAGGCTCCGAGGCCCGGTTGGAGGACTCCAAGGTACTCGTCGCCACCATGAAGAAGACGGCGAGCGCCCTCCGGAAGGAGAATGAGGCGGCGAAGGAGGGGATGAGGCGTGCCGATCTTCGGGCGTCGAGGCCTGAGCTTCTGGCGACGGAGGCGGTGGAGAGGTACAAGAAGTCGGACCTGTTCTACGCCGCCCTCGCTATAGCCGATGGCGTTATTTGGCACGACTCCCTCGACGCTGTCAAGGCTCAGATGCCGGACTTCCCCATTGGCGATCTCCGAGTCGCGTATCCTCTCGAGCATGACGCGTAGAGGAATGCCCCTGGAGACGATGCCGGGGTAGAGGCCCCCGGCGGGAGCGTTGGGGAGAAGTCGGTTCCCCCGGCTACCGGAACTGAGGCTCCTATGGTGGGTGCCGACCCTAAAGATGCCGCCCCGGTGGTTGTAGTGGACACGCGGCTCGTCGGCATTCTCCCTGGCTCTGAGGCCCCTAGCCTTCCTATTTTCTTTTGTTGCTCTGTAATTTTGTAAGCCTCCGGGCATTTTGTAAGGATGGGGAGCCCATAATACCTTTGTAAAGACTTTTGAATTTATGAATAAAATCTTTTTGCAGTAGTTTTTGCGTGCGCATTTTCCTTTTGTTTGTGGCAAACACTTGTATTTGCACGGTACTGCTTTCATGTTAGGCCGGTTTTTCATTAAGCGATCGCACGTTGAGTTGAATTGACCGGTGAAAGGACGGTATCTCCATGGCCCCGAAATCAAGGTGGAGATCGCTTGGTAAGACGTGTTGGGAGTTGAGCAGGGTAGCTGCTTGGCGGCCTCCAGATGAGGGCTTCGGATCCTTGGCCGCGTGCGGTAAGACATTACCAGCTAAGGATGGACCGAGCAGGGGAGCTGCTCAGTTGCCTCTTGGCAAGGGCTATTGATCCTTAGTACGGGAGGGGCCGTAAGGGGCCTGGTAAGGACGGGCCGGGCACGGATGCTGCCCGGTGCCTCTTGGCGAGGGCTTTGATCCTTAGCGCGGGAGGGGCCGTAAGGGGCCTGCTAAGGACGGGCCAGGCAGGGTTGCTGCCCGGTGCCTCTTGGCAAGGGCTTTGATCCTTAGCGTGTGTGGGGCTGTATGGGGCCTGCTAAGGACGTGCTGGGCAGGGTTGCTTCCCGTTGCCTCTTGGCGAAGGCTTTGATCCTTAGCGTGGGAGGGGCTGTAAGGGGACTGCTAAGGACGGGCCGGGCGGGGTTGCTGCCCAGTGCCTCTTGGCGAGGGCTTTGATCCTTAGCGCGGGTGGGGCCGTATGGGGCGTGCTAAGGACGGGCCGGGCTGGTTTGCTGCCCGGGGCCTCTTGGCGAGGGCTTTGATCCTTAGCGCGGGAGGGGCCATAAGGAGCCTGCTAAGGACGGGCCGGACAGGGTTGCTGCCCGGTGCCTCTTAGCGAGGGCTTTCATCCTTAGCACGGGAGGGGCCTTAAGGGGACTGCTAAGGATGGGCCGGGCAGGGTTGCTGCCCGGTGCCTCTTTGTGAGGGCTTTGATCCTTGGCGTCAGTGGGTAGGAAACTACTAGCCAGGGATAACCGAGCAGGGTAGCTGCTCGGTTGCCTCTTGATGAGGGCTTTGATCCTTGGTATCGTGGGGTAAGAGATTACCAGCCAAGGATAGACCGAGCAGGGTAGCTGCTTGGTTTTGTGAGGTTTCGTCCGACCCTTCGTTGGTCCGTGAGTGTTGGGAGGATCGACCGTCGCAGGGTGCAAGGTGTGTTCGATCTTCTTGCTTGGCCTTATCTCGAAGGCCAGGCACGACCGATCCTTGGCCCTCATTCTGGAGTGCTTCAAAATGAGGTACGTCGTGAGCTAGGGTGCAGAGGGTGCAGTGTCGGGTGATTCCGTGGCGTCCCGAGTTAGCGTGCAGTATCGGCGGGAGCGGGCTGCAGAGGCTAAGGCTCGGCTAGCGGAAATCCGCTCTGAGTATTACCAGGAGTACTTCCTTGATCCCGTTCCTCCTCTGTTGTAACTTTTTCTTTATTTTTCTGTAAGGCTGAGGAGCCCATAGTACCCTTTGGAATAAACAAACTCTTCTTTTTTGCAATGTGTTATTGTTCCCTTCTTATTATGTAAACAGAAAGAACTTGAGAAAAGTTTACATTGCCTTAATGGAAAAAGAAATACACGCTAGTAGGTATTCTTTCTATTAGTACAGTTTGAGCTTTTCGGCGTTGTAAGGACGTGGAAACCTGCGCCATCCGCGTCTTGCAAGCGGTAGGCTCCGCCGAGCAGGGCCTCGGAGACGAGGAAAGGACCGTCGCACTTTGGAGAAAATTTATGCAGCTTGCCTTGATCGACGAACTCGTTCCGCCTCAAGCCTAAATCTCCGGTCTTGAAGAAGCGACGCTTGATTCAAGCGTTGTAGTAGCGGGCGGTTTGCTGTTGATAGGTGGTAGCTCTGATCTGAGACCGGTCTCTTTTCTCCAACAAGATGTCCAGATTAGTTCGAAGTGCCGAGGTGTTCGCTTCATCGTCGAAGTGCTCGACCCGGTGACTGGGGAGCCCGATCTCCGCTGGGACCATTGCTTTGATTCCGTAGCAGAGGCTGAAAGGGGTTTCCCCGGTGGTGGTTTTCTTCGACGTGCGGAGGGCCCATAAGACCCGGGGCAATTCTTCGACCCAACTACCTTGGCGCCCTTCTAGGCGTGTCTGAAGACCTCGGAGGACGTCCCGATTAGCGACCTTGGCTTGTCCGTTGCATTGGGGATGTGCGACCATGGCAAATTTTATAAGGATGTGATATTCGCTGCAAAATTTCTTAGCTCTTTCATTTTCGAAATTTGTTCCGTGGTCGGTGATAATGCACCTCAGGATGCCAAACCGAAGTATAACATTGTTCTGCAAGAACTTAATAGTCATGGTGGCATCCAGTTTCCTGATGGGAATGGCCTCGATCCACTTCATGAAGTAATCCACCACGACAAGGACGTACTTGTGTCCGCCCGTACCGGTAGGGAACTAGCCTATCATGTCCATTCCCCACTGGGTGAATGGCCACTGGGAGGTTAGGGTGGTCAGATCGGTAGCGGGAAGGCGAGGTATGCTTCCGTGGAGTTAGCAGCTCTTGCATCTCCTGACCAGCTTCTGGGCGTCCTGATGAATGGTCGGCCAGTACTAACCCTGGATTAAGGTTCAGGAACCTTGGTGCGCGTCGCCGACCTCTTCATGGATCTCACGGAGGACGTAGTCGGCTTCGTGGGGGTCGACGCATCGGAGCAGGGGCTGAGTGAAGGACTTCTTATAGAGGTTCCCATTGCTCCAAACGAAATGTCACGCCCCGCTTCCCAGAGTACGCTAGATTGGGCACGTGACACAGCCAACCATGCTACCTGTGGGTAGGAAGTATCCATCCACAGTCATATTACGGCTGTAGAGATATCAAGAACAAAATAACACTATCTAAAACATGTCCATAATCCAAAATAATAGGAGTCAATAATAAATAAATGCGGAAGCAAATGATCCAATACAAATAACTGAAATGTATGTCCCATAATGCGGGCTCACATCTGGAAGTAAATACAGGAAATAAAACTAACTACTACTGAACTCACAGCTCAGCCTGCTGGCTGAAGTACTCCTGCTCGGACTGCAACAGCGGTACGGAATCTGGGCCATGCAAAACCCAGACGTCAGCGCGTCATGCCATCAAGTAATATAATATGAACTGTGTAACAGGCAATGCAAAATAAACATGGATACAGCAAGAATAACAAGAATATGAATCAGATCAGTACAGGGTAGTGTGCAGTGGGTAAACTAAGCTGTTCTATCAGGTTTTTTATTCTAAAGTCTTTAAAATCAATTGATGAATCGTCGATGTAACTCAATAGTATCCCGTGCATGCCCGGGACCACGGTCAAGGACTCTCGGGCCGAAACCGAGACGTGCAGCTAGGCAGTAACAGGTAGCAGGTATGGGCGAGTGATGTCAGCATCATCACTCCGGGGCTGGCTTAGCCCATAAGACTGATCAGAACAGGTATCGAACTATTGAGTTACAAGTCAGGTTTCACCTTTGATTTCCCCATACCCCCAAGTTATGTATGTCAAGTCAGGTATTCAGTAATCAAGAACTAATGGCAACACAGGATCAGGTAAAAGCAGGTTTGTCTGGATAGACAATAGGAACGGTCCATGAGGACTACATGTCAGGTTTGTTGGCATTAGACACAAGATCAGGTAACGGGTCAGGTCATGGTACATCAGGTCAAGTTAACAGTGTACGGTACCATGTCAGGTATATCATTATATATGTGTAGTAAGTCAGGTCAAGATGTAAACAATATCGTGGGTGTGCTCACAATCAGTTATATAATCAAACATGGGTATCAACAATATGAGATAAGCAATGAATTAAGTAATAGGCAGTTTCATTCAATTTGCAATATAGTTATCGAATATGTCACAGAGATGATTTCAAGAGTGCAGTAAGACAAGTATAGCCGTTTAGTCATGTTAACAGGTTTAAGAACCCTTAGAGGTGCAATGATTTATGTAACGGTTCAGTACAGCTATTTTAGGTTAAATGCATACGAGTGTCCGAATAGAACAGAACTACAGGGATAAATGCCATAAGCTACTTTAACATTAAAATGTGATTAAACAGGTAAATATGGTTATTAGGTTCGATTTGTAATTGTAGGTTCCAAGTTTAACGGTAAAATGATATAATGCAATATTGTACCCGAAAATGAGAAATGATCGTACCAAGTTAAATTTACAGGTTTATGGTGTCATAATATATATGTAAATATTGTATAGTATGTAGCAAGGGTTACTTGCCTCGACGGATCGTGAACTGGAAAAACGGAACATAAAATGTCGGCGGGGAAACTCGCGACGGGCACACGGTTCACGGATTGAACCCAAACAACGAACAATGGAACCACGCGGGTCGAGGTACCTCGCTGGAACGTCGGATCACGTCGTCGGCATCGTCGGATTCCGGCGAAAAGGTGAACAGTGAAAGTCAAGAAGACTATGCAACAAGAAATGAAGGGAAACAAAGAATAAGAAGATGAGGCTTACAAGGTACTGCTCTGTGGTTACAGAGTGGAGACGCGAGAACGACGACGAGGTCGACGGGCTCCGGCGGTGGCCTACAGTGACCGCGGAAGGGTCTGCAGATCAAGAACGTATTAGCAGAGAATGAAAGAAGAAGGGAAGAGAGGAGGGAAGTTATCTCACCGAGGGGTATGCTTGCGAGGCCGGGGACACGGGAACGGGGTCGGCGGCGGCGACAGACGGCGGTCCGACGGTGTGCAGGGGGTTGCAGGTGGCTGTAGCGCTGGTCGGGGTGTGCAGGCGCTCGGGAATCGATGAGAGAGAGGCGAGGATGGTGAGGGAAAGACGAGGACGATGGCGGAGGCGACGACGAGGCGATCATCTGCGGCGAGACGCAGGAACGGGTGCAGGTGGTCACGGGGTTGCAGGTCGGAGATGCACAGGGAGAAGAGAAAAGGAGGTTGCAGATGGGACGAGGCTGAGGAGGCGAAGGTGGAGGTGGTGTTTGCGTTGGCGTTGGGGCTGCTGCGGCGAAGGAGACGGCGGCGGTAGGGAACGGCGATGGGTTTGCGAGGTGAAGGTTTACGTTGGGAAAAGAAATGAGAGGGGGAAAGATTTGAAATATATAAGGAGAGAGAGAGAGATACTGGAGATAGAGAGAGAGAGAGATAAAGAAAGAAATAGAGAGAGAGATAGAGAAAGAGATAGAGAGAGAGAGAGAGATAGAGAAATTGATGGAGAGAGATCGAGACGGGCCCACGGTAAGGATTATGAAGGTTGTGATTGGTGGAAGGATTTATTTAAAAGATTTAAAATATTTTAGAAATATTGTACAGTTAGAATATATATAGGTTTGTTAAGGAAAATTGAATATACGAAATATTAAAATTTTGGGATTTTGGCGCCAAATGAAACATTTCCAAATCGCGCCCGGGTCGTCTCCAAAAATTTGAAATTGAAATAATAGGATTTTAAGAGGGATCCAAATTTTAAAATTAAGTGTCTTATGATCAAAAAGCATACCCCAACACGGACACGCGTACGCGCGCGTAGCCGTCCAAACTCGCCCGTTTCACTGAACGGGACGAGAACACGACGCACGGTCGCTACCACAAGGCTAGGAGTGTCAAGTAGGCCAAGATGAATATTTTTAATTTTATTTTAGATGCTAAAATTTGTTATATGCAGAAATGAATTTACCGGGTAAAAATTTACAGTAAGCAACAAACAAGCAAGATAAATGAAATAATTTCCATACTACGTTCAAACGGTAACAGAAATTAGTAGTATTGAGCTCGGGTATTACATTATACCCAACTACAAAAAGAATTTCGTCCTCGAAATTCCAAGAATACAAAGATAGAAAACTACAGGAAAAGATGAGGAAACTTCTGCCGGATTTCATCTTCTCGTTCCCAAGTGGACTCTCCACGCGAGCGATTACCCCAAGAAACAAGTACAAGAGGGATCACCTTGTTCTTAAGAACCTTTTCTCTTCGATCCACGATTTCAATCGGTCGCTCCTCAAAAGTCAAATCTTCTCGTACTGTTAACTCCGAATGATCCAATACGTGCGTTTCATCTTGAACATACCTTCGTAGTTGAGATACGTGAAACACATCGTGCACATTTGCCAAGGACTGCGGTAACGCCAAACGGTACGCTACCTCACCAACACGCTCCAAGATCTCACAGGGTCCAACGAATCGAGGATTAAGCTTTTCTCGACTCCCAAAACGAATCACTCCTCTAGTCGGTGATATCTTCAAGAATACCAAATCACCCACGGCAAACTCTAGAGGTCTTCTTGACGTGTCTGCCCAACTCTTCTGTCGGTCTTGTGCTGCCTTCATATGATTTCTGATAGTGTTAACCTTCTCAACTGTCTGCACAACCAAATCTGGTCCCAATAATCTTCGTTCACCGACATCATCCTAACAAACAGGTGAACGGCATTTACGGCCATACAAAGCTTCAAACGGAGCCATCTGGATAGTTGCCTGAAAACTGTTGTTGTAAGAAAACTCCACCAAGTGTAGATGATCCTCCCAAGAACCCTTGAAGTCCAACATGCATGCTCTCAACATATCCTCAAGAGTTTGGATCGTTCTCTCCGACTGACCATCAGTTTGAGAATGATAAGCTGTGCTAAACTTCAATCGAGTCCCCAAACTTTCCTGTAAGCTCCTCCAGAAGTGTGATAGGAATCGAGTGTCCCGATCGGACACGATGCTCACCGGTACCCCCTGCAATCTTACAATCTCCTGCAGGTACTTCTCTGCCAAAGTCTCTGTTGATTGACCAACCCGAAAAGGAATAAAGTGAGCTGCCTTGGTCAACCGATCAACAATCACCCATACAGCATTGTTGCCTTTTGGACTCCGCGGTAAAGCCGTCACGAAATCCATGGTTATGTGTTCCCACTTCCACTGAGA
The DNA here is from genome assembly GCA_030015575.1 of Agapanthus africanus. Taxonomy (NCBI): domain Eukaryota; kingdom Viridiplantae; phylum Streptophyta; class Magnoliopsida; order Asparagales; family Amaryllidaceae; genus Agapanthus; species Agapanthus africanus. Next base: position 221,624,357 of record CM057338.1, read on the forward strand.
AATCGGAAGTGGTTGCAATAAACCAGCAACCCTTTGATGTTCAGCCTTAACTTGCTGACACACCAAGCACTTTGCCACAAAGCGAGCAATCTCCCGTTTCATGCCTTCCCAGCAGAAATGCTGTCGAATATCTCGGTACATCTTTGTGCCTCCTGGATGTACAGAATAAGCTGAACTGTGTGCCTCCTTCATAAGCTCTTCACGAATATCTCCCTTTGGCACACACAAACGGCTACCATACCTCAACGAACCATCTTCATGGATCAATAAATCTGTTCGTAGTCCGGCTTCAACCTGCTCTCGAAACTTTTGCAGTCTAAGATCCTGCGATTGTGCTGCTTTAATATTCTCAATCAATGACGAATGTACTTGCAGCTGCATCAACTGTCCCGTCGAACGCGGTAGCACAACCTCCAAGTCAAATCTTCGAAAATCTTCAACGAGCTCCTTCTGCGTAGTTAACACCTGAATTGTCGGTAACCGACTAAGCGCATCCGGCACGACATTGACCTTCCCCGGATGGTACTTAAGATCAAGATCGTAATCAGCCATCAGCTCCAACCATCTACGCCGTCTCATGTTAAGCTCCTTCTGTGTAAACACATACTTCAAACTCTTATGATCTGTAAAAACTACGACCCTTTCGCCTAAAAGATAGTGTCTCCAAATCTTCAAAGCGAAAATCACAGCCGCAAGCTCCAAGTCATGAGTTGGGTAATTCTTCTCATGGGTCTTCAACTGTCTCGATGCGTACGCTACAACCTTCCCATGCTGCATCAAGACACATCCCAATCCTTTCCCAGATGCGTCACTGTGAATCACTAATCCTCCGGAATTGTCTGGCACGGTCAGAATAGGGGCGGTTATCAACTTCTGCTTCAACGTCTCAAAAGCTAACGCACATTTATCCGTCCATACAAAAGGTACCTCCTTGCGCGTAAGCTTGGTTAACAGCTCCGCCAGACGAGCAAAGTTCTCCACAAATCTTCTGTAGTATCCGGCCAATCCAAGGAAACTCCTTATCTCAGCAACATTCTTTGGAATTGGCCAATCATGAACTGCTGCAATCTTTTCGGGATCGACGGCAATTCCATCGCCCGACACAACATGCCCCAAAAACTTTACTTCCTCCAGCCAAAACTCGCACTTACTCATCTTCGCATAAACCTTCTCCTGTCTCAACGTCTGCAGTGCGATCTTCAAATGCTCAGCATGCTCCTCAAAACTCCTCGAGTAAACCAAAATATCGTCAATGAATACCACAATGAACTGATCCAAGAACGGTGAAAAGATTCGGTTCATCAAGTCCATGAATACTGCCGGCGCATTCGTTACTCCGAAGGGCATCACTAAGTATTCGTAATGTCTGTACCGAGTTCGAAACGCCGTCTCGCAAATATCTTTTGTTTTCAGTCGGACCTGGTGATATCCGGATCGCAAATCCAGCTTCGAGAATACCCTCGCGCCACTAATCTGCTCAAAAAGTTCTCCAATGCGAGGGATAGGGTATTTGTTCTTAATAGTCACCCGGTTTAATTCTCGATAGTCGATGCACATCCTTCTTATACCATCCTTCTTATTTACTAGAAGAACTGGAGCTCCCCAAGGCAAGTTACTGCTTCGAATCCAACCCTTCTCAAGCAATTCAACAACCTGTTTCTTAACTTCTTCCAACTCTACTGGTGCCATTGGATAATATGCTTTGGATACCGGCGCTGCACCAGGAATAAGATCAATTATGAACTCCACGTCTCGCTTCGGCGGTAAACCCGATATATCTTCAAATACGTCCATAAAATCACGAACAACCGCCGGCTCTTCACCACTATCAACTTCCATTGCTGCAAGAATATCATTTGTCGGCCTAGCCCTAAACTCGACTGGTCCGACAGAACTGCTTCCTCCAGTGAAGGTAAACTCAGGATGTCCGGGAATCTAGAAAATTACTTTCTTTGCCCTACAGTCAATGTGAGCATGGAAAGTGCCAAGAAAATCCATTCCCAAGACGACTTCGTAGCTGCCCGTATCAATCACCAAGAAATCTGCAAAAAGCTCCCGTCCGCACACAACAACTGTACAATCTTTACATTCCCTACTAGATATGATTTTCCCATTCCCAGTGTGTATGTCCCAGAAACTAGACAGGGTCGTGCAGGTAATCGAGTGTGTAGTCACAAACTTGGATGACATAAAACAATGGGATGCACCAGAATCAAATAATGCCAATGCGGGAAAACCATGAACGGGTAGAATACCTGAAACGACTTCTCCTGACGCCTTAGCTTCCTCAGCTGTCAAGGTAAAAGCTCGAGCCTGATTAGGTCCTTGAGTCAGCTGCTTCTGCCCTTGGAACGGTTTCTGCAGAGGCTTCTGAATATCATCCCTCGTACGAAGCTTCGACGGACAAGCCCCAACGGCGTGATCAGCCGCTCCACAAACCAAACAAAATCCCAGCCTCCTTCGACACTCCTTCTGCACGTGCCCAGGTAAACGACAATAGTCACAAATCACGCTCTTTCTTCGATCAACGATCACAGGCTTCTTCATGGGTGCTACACCTCGATGGTCCACTGGAATACCTCTGCGACCATGAGCTCGGGTAGGTACAAATGCGGGCTTCCTTGCCGCAACTGCTGTCTGCTGCAAGCTCCCTTTCATCCCAGATAAACTCTGCTGTTCCCGAGCTGCCGTAAGAACCTGTGAGAAAGTGGTCAAACCCAGGGAGACAATCTGCCTCTGGATGTCTACATCCAAGCTGTGCATGAACCTCCGTGCCCTGTCTGCATCGTTGGCAACTAAACGTCCAGCGAATCTGCCGAGTCTCATCCATTCTGCTGCATGCACATCCACGGGTGCTCCATTCTGCCTTAGCCCAATAAACATCTCTTCCATTTCCTCCCGTGCAGTCTACGGGAAGAACTTCTCCAGGAAACTCTTAGAAAAATCCGCCCACTTGATCGGCTTGGGCAAGCGGGTCTCCTCCACAAGCCACCATTCTCGGGCGTAGTCCACTAGCTGAATGCGTACCACATCAACCCTTTTGTCATCTGGAATCTGTGCCGCAATAAGCAAGTTTTCTGTGTCAACTAGCCACTGCTCTACTGGCAACGACTCCTCCAAACCAGTAAATGTAGACGGACCCAAACGTCTGAAATCTGCTATGGTCCCTACTCGATCAACTGGTTTAGCTCCAACATTGTTTACAGACTGCTGAACGATCTGCAAACCTTCCTGAAACGAGTCTGCTTGCTGCTGGATCAGCTCGGTCTGCCTCTTTTGATTCTCTAGCATTCCCCTTATCACTCCAAGCATGGCGGCTTTGTCCACACGCCTCTGGTACGTCTTCAAATTCTTATCTGCCATATTCCTGAAATCAAAACACCCAACATTAGCATGATGATAGATTCAATATATAGATCAAGGCTAGAACTCCAAGATACTTAAATAGAGTACCGCATTGTAACTATGCCGTGGTATCATAGCCACAATTACTTAACTCCACCAAGGTCGCCTAAGTCCTAGAGATAATAAGAAATCAGGTTTTTCGAGTCGATATGCAAAGGAAGTTTGCACATCGTAAAAGATATAATCAGGAAGAATGTGATTCAAGAATGGTAAACGGCAAAGTGACAGGACATGTTTCCTAAACACGGGTATTCTGATTCGTGTATTGGGTACAATACCCAACTACAAAAGAATCAACCCGACTAACCTATGGCTCTGATACCAAAAGAACCATGTCACGCCCCGCTTCCCAGAGTACGCTAGATTAGGCACGTGACACAGCCAACCATGCTACCTGTGGGTAGGAAGTATCCATCCATAGTCACATTACGGCTGTAGAGATATCAAGAACAAAATAACACTATTTAAAACATGTCCATAATCCAAAATAATAGAAGTCAATAATAAATAAATGCGGAAGCAAATGATCCAATACAAATAACTGAAATGTATGTCCCATAATGCGGGCTCACATCTGAAAGTAAATGCAGGAAATAAAACTAACTACTACTGAACTCACAGCTCAGCCTGCTGGCTGAAGTACTCCTGCTCGGACTGCAACAGCGGTACGGAATCTGGGCCATGCAAAACCCAGACGTCAGCGCGTCATGTCATCAAGTAATATAATATGAACAGTGTAACAGGCAATGCAAAATAAACATGAATACAGCAAGAATAACAAGAATATGAATCAGATCAGTACAGGGTAGTGTGCAGTAGGTAAACTAAACTGTTCTATCAGGTTTTCTATTCTAAAGTCTTTGAAATCAATTGATGAATCGTCGATATAACTCAATAGTATCCCGTGCATGCCCGGGACCACGGTCAAGGACTCTCGGGCTGAAACCGAGACGTGCCGCTAGGCAGTAACAGGTAATAGGTATGGGCGAGTGATGTCAGCATCATCACTCCGGGGCTGGCCTAGCCCGTAAGACTGATCAGAACAGGTATCGAACTGTTGAGTTACAAGTCAGGTTTCACCTTTGATTTCCCCATACCCCTAAGTTATGTATGTCAAGTCAGGTATTCAGTAATCAAGAACTAATGGTAACACAGGATCAGGTAAAAGCAGGTTTGTCTGGATAGACAACAGGAACGGTCCATGAGGACTACATGTCAGGTTTGTTGGCATTAGACACAAGATCAGGTAACGGGTCAGGTCATGGTACATCAGGTCAAGTCAACAGTGTATGATACCATGTCAGGTATATCATTATATATATGTAGTAAGTCAGGTCAAGATGTAAACAATATCGTGGGTGTGCTCACAATCAGTTATATAATCAAACATGGGTATCAACAACATGAGATAAGCAATGAATTAAGTAATAGGCAGTTTCATTCAATTTGCAATACAGTTATCAAATATGTCACAGAGATGATTTCAAGAGTGCAGTAAGATAAGTATAGCCGTTTAGTCATGTTAACAGGTTTAAGAACCCTTAGAAGTGCAATGATTTATGTAACGGTTCAGTACAGCTATTTCAGGTTAAATGCATACGAGTGTCCGAATGGAACAGAACTACAGAGATAAATGCCATAAGCTACTTTAACATTAAAATATGATTAAACAGGTAAATATGGTTATTAGGTTCGATTTGTAATTGTAAGTTCCAAGTTTAACGGTAAAATGATATAATGCAATATTGTACCCGAAAATGAGAAATGATCGTACCAAGTTAAATTTACAGGTTTAGGGTGTCATAATATATATGTAAATATTGTATGGCATGTAGCAAGGGTTACTTGCCTCGATGGGTCGCGAACCGGAAAAACGGAACGTAAATTGTCGGCGGGGAAACTCGCGATGGGCGCACGGTTCACGGATTGAACCCAAACAACGAACAATGGAACCACGCGGGTCGGGGTACCTCGCTGGAACGTCGGATCACGTCGTCGGCATCGTCGGATTCCGGCGAAAAGGTGAACAGTGAAAGTCAAGAAGACTATGCAACAAGAAATGAAGGGAAACTAAAGAATAAGAAGAGGAGGCTTATAAGGTACTGCTCTGTGGTTACAGAGAGGAGACACGAGAACGACGACGAGGTCGACGGACTCCGGCGGTGGCCTACAGTGACCGCGGAAGGGTCTGCAGATCAAGAACGTATTAGCAGAGAATGAAAGAAGAAGGGAAGAGAGGAGGGAAGTTATCTCACCGATGGGTGTGCTTGCGAGGCTGGGGACACGGGAACGGGGTCGTCGTTGGCCACAGACGGCGGTCCGACGGTGTGCAGGGGGTTGCAGGTGGCTGTAGTGCTGGTCGGGGTGTGCAGGCGCTCGGGAATCGATGAGAGAGAGGGCGAGGATGGTGAGGGAAAGACGAGGACGATGGCGGAGGCGACGACGAGGTGATCGTCGGCGGCGAGACGCAGGAACGGGTGCAGGTGGTTGCGGGGTTGCAGGTCGGAGATGCACAGGGAGAAGAGAAAAGGAGGTTGCGGATGGGACGAGGCTGAGGAGGCGAAGGTGGAGATGGTGTTTGCGTTGGCATTGGGGCTGCTGCGGCGAAGGAGACGGCGGCGGTAGGGAACGGCGATGGGTTTGCGAGGTGAAAGTTTACGTTGGGAAAAGAAATGAGAGGGGGAAAGATTTGAAATATATAAGGAGAGAGAGATAGAGGTACTGGGGATAGAGAGAGAGAGATAGAGAAAGAAATAGAGAGAGAGAGATAGACAAAGAGATAGAGAGAGAGATAGAGAAATAGATGGAGAGAGAGATCGAGACGGGCCCACGGTAAGGATTATGAAGGTTGTGATTGGTGGAGGTATTTTTTTAAAAGATTTAAAATATTTTAGAAATATTGTACAATTAGAATATATATAGGTTTGTTAAGGAAAATTGAATATACGAAATATTAAAATTTTGGGATTTTGGCGCCAAATAAAACATTTCCAAATCGCGCCCGGGTCGGGTCCAAAAATTTGAAATTGAAATAATAGGATTTTAAGCGGGATCCAAATTTTAAAATTAAGTGTCTTATGATCAAAAAGCATACCCCCAACACGGACACGCGTACGCGCGCGTAGCCGTCCAAACTCGCCCGTTTCACTGAACGGGACGAGAACACGACGCACGGTCGCTACCACAAGGCTAGGAGTGTCAAGTAGGCCAAGATGAATATTTTTAATTTTATTTTAGATGCTAAAATTTGTTATATGCAGAAATGAATTTACCGGGTAAAAATTTACAGTAAGCAACAAACAAGCAAGATAAATGAAATAATTTCCACATTACGTTCAAACGGTAACAGAAATTAGTAGTATTGAGCTCGGGTGTTACACGAAATGGCGAGCTCTGGCTCGGAGACGGCGGGCTTCTCCTCGGTCTTCCGGGAGCGTACCTTCCCTCAAGAATTCCACGAGGGGCTTTCTCCAGTCCCGGTCTTCCTCCCGGGCTGTATACAATTGAAGTATTGTTGTCCCGTCTTCCACGCTGGGCCGTAGCAAGACCTCGAAGAGGATGCTCCTCTTGTTGTTGGCCGAGTATGATGAAGCCAGCTTACTCAAGGCGTCGGCTTGGGCGTTGAACTGTCTGGGGATCTGGTCTACCTGGACTTCATTGAAGTCCTTTCGTAGTCTTCTTACCTCGGCCAGATACTTCACCATCAGAGGCTCCCGTGCCTCGAATCGGCCGGTAACTTGGCCAACGACTAAGGCGGAGTCGCTGCGGATCCGGATCATTTTCAGCCCCAGTCCGAAGGCTATGCGTAGTCGGGACAGCAAAGCTTCGTATTCCGCCGCGTTATTTGAGGCCTTAAACCCGAGCTTTAGAGAATACTCCATTTCTGCCTCGTTTGGGCCCCGAATGATGAGTCCGGCACCACAGCCTTCCTCGGTCGAGGACCCATCAACGTAAAGGATCCAATCAGGGACGGAGTCAGGCTTCCCATCGACCGAGGTTTGAGCTACGGGGGCCGTTGTTGACTCCGGCTCTTTGCTGGGGATGGTGCACTCGACGATAAAATCAACCAGGGCTTGTGCTTTGATGGCCTGCCTCGGGCGGTATTTTATGTCGAATTGGGACAATTCCCATTTCCATTTCTCCAAGCGGCCAGAGGACTCGGGTGAGGCGAGGAAAGCCCCCAAAAGGCGCTCGGTAAGAACAAGGACGGTGTGCGCCTGGAAACAGTGCCGCAGCTTCCTTGAGGCCACAACGAGTGCCAGGACGATCTTCTCTATGGCTGGGTACCTCGTTTCTGTGTCCTTGAAGACGTGGCTCATATAGTACACCGGCTTCTGGACTCCGTCGACCTCTCGGACGAGTACTGCGCCCGCTGCTTGGTCGGATACCGCCAGATATAGCGATAGCTCGTCCTCTTCAACCGGTCGGGTGAGCAGTGGTGGAGTCGCAAGGTGCCTCTTCAATTGGTCGAAGGTGGTTTGGCACTCCTCCAACCACTCGAACCTTGGAATTTTTCTTAGAGCCTTGAAGAATGGGAGGCACTTCTCACCAGACCTCGACATGAAACGTGACAGAGCGGCTACCCGCCCTGTCAGCCGCATGATCTCGACGTTGGTCTTTGGCGCGGCCATGTTGAAGATGGTGTTGATTTTCTCTGGGCTGGCTTCGATCCCGCGGTGAGTGACCATGAAACCGAGGAACTTCCCCCGATGACCCCGAATGCGCACTTGGCGGGGTTCAATTTCATCTTGAATTTGCGGAGGACGTCGAAGGCCTCGCCCAGATCCTTGGCATGGTCGACCGACGAGACCGACTTGACGAGCATGTCGTCGACATAAAATTCCATGTTCCTGCCGATCTGGAGTTTGAACATGCGATTGACCAAGCGTTGGTACGTAGCTCTGGCGTTTTTTAGGTCGAAAGGTATTACTTTATAGCAGTATACCCCCCGGTCCGTTGTGAATGCGGTGAGATCTTCATCCACCGGATTCATACGGATCTGATTGTAGCCGGAAAAGGCATCCATGAAGCTAAGAAGCTCGTGGCCCGCCAAGCTGTCGACGAGCTGATCTATCCGAGGGAGAGGATAGTTGTCTTTCGGGCAGGCCTTTTTGAGGTCGGTAAAGTCGATGCACATTCACCACTTTTCGCTAGACTTTTTGACCATGACCACATTCGCCAACCATTCGGAGTATGGCACATTCCGAATGAAGTCGACGGAGAGGAGCCTGTCTACCCCATCCTCGATTGCCTTCTGCTTGATCGTGGCGAACCTTCGCTTCTTCTGCCTGACGGGTCGGGCCGTAGGATCTACCCCGAGCTTGAAGATATGATTTTGGGGTCAATCCCAGGCATGTCAGCAGGTGCCCAGGAAAACACGTCAGAGTTGTTCCTTAAGAAATGAACTAGATCGTCCCGCTGGGCCCCTGTCAGAAGTGACCCGATCTTTATGGTTCGTTCGCCGTCCTCTTCAACGAGGGGGACCTCTGCCAGTGGCTCCATCAGGGTCCCTCAGACCTCTTTCTGCTCGTCTCGAGTGTCCAGAGAACCCTTGATGTCACCCTCACCTTCAACATCGTTTTTTGGCCGCTCGGTCGTCGAGGTTGCAGTGAAACAAACCTTCGCAGTTCGTTGGTCTCCGTAGGCCCGACCTATCCTGCCTTGGTCGAGCGGGAATTTCATCGCCAGGTGGTAGGTCAATATCTGCGCGCTGAGGGAGTTCAGCGTTGGGCGGCCGAGGAGGATATTGTAGGCCGACGGGATTTTCGCTACGATGAACTCCACAGGCACGGTGCACGTACGGACGGCCTCCCTGATGTTGAATTGGAGAGTGATTACCCCTTCCGCCGGGATGGAGCGGTTGGTGAACCCTGACAGGACGTGGGTGGTCGGCCTTAGGTCCGACGGGGTGAGTCCTATTTGTAGGAAGCAGTAATAAAATAGGATGTCCGCCGAGCTTCCAGAGTCTACCAGTATCCTCTGCACCTCGTAGCGGTGGACTTGAGCTGTGATCACTAGCGGGTCGTTGTGGGGCAGGGATATACTGTGGAGGTCCTCGTCGTTAAAAACGATTGGCTCGGCTGCCCTGGCCTTCTTCCTCAGATGGCCGTCAAGCCCGTCGATTGGTATGGGATGCTGAGCCTCGTAGGTATTCGTCGTACCCCCCCGATATGACCATGATTTGGCTGATTGTTAATTCACCGGGAGGGGGATGTTGCTTTTGTTCACGGCCAGCTTGCCGCTTGTCCCGTAAGTACGCTGCCAGGTGCCCCGAGCGGATTAACTCCTCTATGTAGTCTCGGAGCTGCTTGCAGTTCTTCGTGGAATGGCCTTGCGACCGGTGGAAGACGCAGTAGGGCCCCGGATGCGCTTTGCCGCCATGCGCGAGACTGGGGGGAGCTTAAAGAACCTCTCGCCCTTTGCCTCCTCCAGCGTACCGTCTGGGAGACGTTGAGCGGGGTGTACTCCTGAAACTTTGGGGAGTAGGGCTTCGGCCGCTAAGGCTTCCTTTTCTCTTCACGGCCCCTTTTCTTCTGATCAACTTGTTCTGTCCGGGGTAGGTTGGAATTCACCTCGGACTCAAGCTGTATTTCTCGTTCGGTCCAGGGCTTCACCTTGGCCATGGTCTTATGTTGCGCTAATGCAAAGGAGCGTAACCACTCCTTGTGCCTAAGACCTGACCTTAGTGTCGTGATGGCCATCTCGTCCTTGTGTTCTGGGACTTTGAAGAGGGTGTTGTAGAAGCAGGTTACGTACCCTTTGAAACTTTCTTTGTCCCCGCTCTTTTTTGTGAAGAGACGGTCGACGGTCCGCTTCTGACGTCCGTTCCCGACGAAGTGCCCGAGGAATTGGGTGGCCATCTCGTCAAAGGTTGAGATTGAGCATGGCGCAAGTCCTTGGAACCAATCTCATCCGGAGCGGATGAGAGTGAATGGGAAAGCACGGCATTGGGCGGCGCCGGAACAGTCCTGGAAACTCATCCCGGCCGTGAAAGCGTCTAAATGGTCCTTCGGGTCGAACTTCCCGTCGAAGAGTGAGACCTTCGGGGGTTTGTTCCGGGAGGACACATGGACGACGAGGAGCTCCTTTGTGAAGGGCTTCGTGAGCGAGTCGACGGCGTATTTAGCCCCGTCGCTCGAATGACGACTTTCCCGGTGCATGCCCTCGATCTTCTTTTTGATGGCGTCCAGTGGGCCGTGGTATCCAGATGAGTCGGCATACTCCGATCTTTGGCCCTTGCCGCTGGAGTCCTCTGCATGGCTACGGCCCCGATTCCGCTCGATGATGTTCCTCAGGTCTTCCGGCGTAGTCGTTTTCGAGCTGCCGTGGAGAGTCTCGTGTGCGCGACCCTATCGAGGGAAGGGGCGTCGGTCATGCCTGGGTGCAGGCGAGCTGACAGACACCTCCTCCGAAGGGACATGAGCGTGACGGGGCTCGGGGCAAGGCACTCTGTCGTAAGACCTCGGGGTTAAGCTATGCGGCGCCCACCGGGTCATTGAGTACGTCGCCCCGGGGGACCTGCGGCTGTTGGAGACAGCGAGACGGTGATTGGTCGTGCCAACGTGGGTAGATTCTTCTCTCCCTCTGTAGGGGTCTCGTTCCCGAGGTAGGGAAACGACGACCTGGGGAGCTTGTCCGGCCATTTGGATACGGACGAGGGCATCCACGACGGATGCGAGCTGATCTATCCGAGCGGCTAGGGCGTTAATGGCGTTCGGGAGAGGAGATTCGTCCGCACCTCCATTGTGTGGGAGACGGCAGCTAGCGCTTAGATCGTCGCGGTGATCGCTCGCCATGAGGTTGAAATCGGAAGATGAACTTTGGTTGAGTGGAACTACTTTCCCACAGACGGCGCCAACTGATGGATCTCGAGATCTCCTTCAGATGTTATCTTCCGTTGATCTGCTGCGAACGCTGATGGACGACTGAGATTGAGTTGGAGGATTGACTCCTGGAGCGTGTGGATCTCAATGGGTTTTGAGTGGTTGTGGCCGAGCTATCTGCAAAGAAGTCCCGAGGTGGTTGTGCCATCGAGGACCCTCCGACGATCAAGATAGACCGGATATTTTAGCAGAGTAATAGCTTAGTGGAGTAAAGATGGCTTACCTCGATCGTCTGAAAGAGAGGTTTATATAGCGGCAACAATGGGCAGACGGGCGCGAGAATCTCGCCGGCCGTTACGCCCATCGCGTCATGCCCGTGTGATAGGCGGGGTCCCGCATTAATGACGAGACATGCTCATTAATGGGGGATCGTGATGGCGTGGGACGCGGGATCGTGGGCAGTGGATATCTCGTGCGTGGCGAGATTCGACGAGCCATGGCGGATGCATCTGTGGTCGGTGCTGGCGAGACCAAGAAATATGAGCTTGGCGGGAGGCTCGGGAATGACCGGGAGACCGAGGCATCTTAGTTCTGCAATAGCTCGGGGGCGAGCTGGGTGGTCTGGAAGGCCACCGAAGGTCCGGAGAATCCTCGGGTCGTAGGCCCGAGGTGTGATCCCCAACCGAAGTTCATGGTCCTGTCTTGTAGGATCCGGAACACATCATCTGCGACGTGTCAGCATCTGGAGAGTCACGATATCGAGCCTCATCAGAACCACACACTTTTCAAGCTCGAATCTAAGTTTCATTTTCAATTTTTGCCTTTTTAATCCCACAACCCTAACGAAGCATAAATAATTAAATCCAAAAAAAGAAAAAGAAAAAGAAAAAGAAAAAGAAAAAGGAGTCTGCTTGAACTTTGAGTTTAAATTTACTCAACCCGTACTGATCAAGTTTCTTGATAAAGGATAATTCATCTACATGCTTTTGAGTGGAAACAAGGGTCAAGCTGTACTTAAGAGTAGAATGTAGCCGGTAAATTATCCAAGTTCATACTCAATGCATGGAAAATGAAAACATGAGATTTTTCACTATCAGATAACACCTCATGCACACAATAAGAACAGACATCTCTCTCTATCTCTCTCCCTCTCTCTCTCTCTCTCTCACTTGAAGCCTATATATAATTAGCTTAGCTCTTGGAGAGAAGTTTAGTCCCATTTCACTCCAAAAATGAAGCTGAAAATAAACACAAGTTCTAGTAAAATGCTGTCGGAAGAAGGAGAAGATATTGGAGAGGAGCCGGTGAGCCCGTCGGCGCAGTACCTCAACAGCTCGGTGCTCTGCATGAGCATTATTGTAGTGTTTGAGTTCGAGATCCCTATTGACGACTCTCATGCAATCCAGACATTACAGAATCTGTTTCTTCCGATCAACCCACGATTTTCCTCCATCATGGTAATACCGTTTTCGTGATTCTTGGATATAAGACTGTCATGCTTCTTCTTTTTTTTTGAAATCAACTGATCGAACTCACGACCTCTCGTATTGGAGAGGAAATTGATCAAACTAGTGACTTATGAGTACATTGTTATACTGTTCTTACGGTGTTTTCTTTTGTTTTTCTTCTATTACTGTTGTGGTTCTGCTTGAAACGGTCCTATTGTTATCTTCCGCGTGAGATAAGATCATTTGGCTCTTTTCCAAATTGTATATATATAAAAAGAAGTTATGTTTTTTCTGGTCTTTTCCCCTCTTTTGTTATTATTTTACATTTTCTGTTTTTTTTGGTGAAATTGTTATTTTGTTATCTTCTCTTTTAGTAGGACTGGTGGCAATATTCCGACTTATTGTAAGAAACATAATTTTCCGCACATTTTTGTTATGATAATTATTGGATATTATCTAGTTTTATTGTGCTATTTTTGCCGAAATTGTTGATTTATTATCTTCTCTCTGAAAGAGCACGTATCCAACAGGAGTGAGAGAGTTTATTTTAACCTCTTTGTTTGAGCAATCGGTGTAAGAGTTGGCTTACTATAAGAATTCTAATAAAATCATTAGTTCAATACAAGATGGGAAGAGGGAAAAAAGTTACGTGCCTGGTTAATTTTAACCCACTTATTAACTTAAAGAACAGAAAAAAGTAAAAGAATTTAAATTATAATGCAAATGTGGTACAATCTTCATGGTGTAGATGTGCATAAAATTATTCTGTTGTTGCTTTCAAGAGCCTGCTCCAAAAAAAATCCCTATGATAAGAATTCATTGCTTGCATTTATGATCATAAACATGTGATAAGACTACCAACTAGACTTTGCTCAGTCTTTATAGCTTTTCTCTCAAAAGGATCTGAAGACCTCTGAGCTATGTATCGATGGGTGTGAAAATGGACGTCTTTCTATAATGCAACATAAACGTCAGTCGATGTATAGACCAGAGGTCTTCAAATCCTCTGATTTTTCATACACGTATATTTGAGGGTAGCGTGATCAACTTGAACGGATCGGATCGTTTAAACATGTCGTAGATCAGGTTTTCCCGTTTTTAAAAAATACGGACAAGTTTGCAATGGAACACTCCTCGTTTAGCTTTTGTTGCAGCTGTTGCTCTGTTATCTTATCTTTAATGCATGGAATCATGTAGTTAATTGTATTTTAATTTTCTAACAAGAAGAATAAGAACAAATGCATGCATAATAATTCCTCATCTTCATTTTTTTTTCCTTTTCTTGCATTTAACGGTCATTTACTTATTAATCTCAGGTAAAGAATGAGCATGGGGCAGCAAAATGGAAAAAAGTGCAAGTAAAATTAGAAGATCACATCAAAATTCCTATATTTCCACCTGGGCTAGAATCTTACGACGATCACACACAAGAATACATAACAAAAATCTCATCCGATTGCTTCCCTGAGGATCGGCCTCTATGGGATGTGCATATAATTAAATACCCGACAAAGAGCGCGAAAGGACATCTCGTGTTCAAGCTTCATCATTCATTAGGAGATGGCTTCTCTCTAATGACGGCCCTCTTCAACTGCCTTCGAAGAGCCGACGATCCTTCTCTTCCCTTGACTTTCCCTTCGAATGACAAGTATAATCGAAGGGAGAAAAGGAGAGTTTTAAGAAGTTTATCAAATGCATTTTCGATGTGCATCAACACTGTTCGAGACTTTAGTTGGATTCTGAGGAGCAGCATGATGAAAGATAGTATAAGTCCAATAAGGTCTGGGGATATCATCGTTGAGTCTAGGCCGATCACTTTATCGACGGTTACTTTCTCACTCAATGATATCAAGCAGATAAAGAATAAGATGAAAGGGGTAAGTTCTATGATGAAATAACTTTGATACACTGCCCGTGCGACGTTGTTGTCACCTGGTTCATGCAAAGTAAAAGTTGATGATTTAACTTATCACATACTTCCACAAAAATAAACAAGAAAATCCAGATACATTTAGAAACACTGCTGGGTGTATATATATTCAGAAACTTACGTATTGTATTTATTTTCTCTACACGCAGACTGTAAATGATGTGATAACTGGAATAATTTTCTACGGGCTCCAACTGTACCTACATGTCGCAGGTCATGGCCAGAAGCCTGCAAAGGTGACAGCGCTCGTGTTGCTCAACACAAGAGCCATCAGAACCTACCAGCCTCTTAAAGACATGACCGGCCGAGATTCCAAGGCGCCATGGGGGAACCATTTCGCCTTTTTGCAAGTGGCGGTGCCCATGTCATGCACCGATCCTCAGAAAGCCAACCCTCTTGATTTTATACAGCGAGCGAAGAAAGTCATAAAGGCCAAGAGGAACTCGCTTGGCGTTTATCTCACTGCCGGAATTCTTGAGCTTATAAGGAAAATCAAAGGACGAGAGGTATGGTTTCGTGGTTTTCACATGCATTGCATGTATATGTGAATTTGAAATTGTGTGCCATGTATAGAGAATGAATTCAGGATGTGTATGCATATGTGAAATTGAACTTTGGAACCCCTTTTTAAGAGCTAAGAGCGCAAGCGCTCTGTTAGGATATAAAAAGTATGGTAAATTTCATAAAACAACATTGATTTTTCAGATAACACTAATGAACTAGAAAAATGCCATAAAACCCTTCTTAATTGGCATTCTTGTCTGAAATTGGTAGTTTCGTTAATTAGTGCAAAACACGTGAGGACCGAATAACACTAAAATATTCAGACTAAACAAACCCCAAAATGAACCAAACATGGTATTTTTTTGGGAAAAATCTACCATGCAAGAGCATGCATGGTACAAGCCCTTGCATGGCCCTTGGATGAGCTTCCCCCCATATGCAAGTGGAGCTCATTTAAGGGCTCTAGAGGGGCTTGCACCATGCAAACCTTCCGAAATAGTTTTTTTTTCTTCCTTTTTTGGACCAAACTACCATTCTAAACAAAAGGTACATTTTTTTTGTTTTTTTTAAAGAGAGGGGGGGGGGGGGGGAGGTAGGAAGGGGGGAGGGGTATTAATGGCATTTTCTAAGTTCATTTGTGTTATCTCAACAAAAAAAATCCATAATTATTTATAAAATTTAACCTAATAAAAATATTTGTTTCTACTCTCAACATAGCTTCATAGTTGGGGTGAATGTAGTGGCAGGAACTATATATAAAATGGTTTTAGAGAAAACATAGGTACAAATTCCAACAGATGCGTATTTAAAGCAAGTTAGTTAGTTAACAAACTATCACTTTGCAAAAGCATAGATCACGGCTAATAAAGAGCTATTCTTAGAATTTATGGATGCATTTGTCAATCATTATCATAATGTTGAAGTTGTGGTGCAGCGGCAACATGTTGATATGTGGAATAAATTAGTCATGCTTCCCCTTCTCATTAATGGGTGTGCGAACTGGGCTCGAACCCAGGTCTCCTACATGACTGCTCTAAGCCCCACCAATGAGCTATTTTAAGCCCTTAAGGTTGTAGAAGTGTAGTTGATTGACATACGATAGAAGTTAAAAAAGAAAGTGTGTAGATGCTTATGAGGATATTTATGCAAATAAATTGAATTTGTATCAACAAACATAACAACTTTGTGTTTCATGTGGGCACTACAGGCTGTTGCAAGGTATGTATACGAGACATTAACCAACACAAGCCTCGCAATTTCTAATCTTATTGGGCCAATGGAGAAACTGCAAATTGTAGGTCATCCCTGTAAAAGCTTTTATTTCATGGTGGTTGGCGCTCCGCAGGTAAGGAAAAGCACTCAATTGTGTTGGAATTAATCCGTTTCCTCGATCATTTTCTTGAATATAAGCAACATCTTTGATTTCAGAGTCTTACCATTACCGTCGTGAGCTATATGGGGATGGTGAAGGTGGCAATAGGAGCAGAGAGAGGCTTCATAGATTCAGAACATCTTGTTTCTTGCATGGAGAAGTCATTCGAGAGAATGTTTGAAGCTGCGGCCGTTGGCAAGGGAACCTGAAATGGGAGAGTTTGTGCCAGAAGATGTATAACTATTTGTTTCTTTGTGTTTTTAATTACTAGCTAGTGTGGCCATTTGATCTGTTGATCAACAAAGAATTAATAGAACTCAAAGCAACTGTGCATTAGTTCACTTTACTCCATTATGTGCTTCATTTTAATCCATCTTCAATAAATGAGTTACAAATATTTTTAGCCATACCCGCAACAATGGCTTAGGACGGGTTTAGACGCATATTGCTTCTTTGATAAGAGGATATATAGCTAGCAAGAGGGATAGAGCGGGTTACGGAAGAATCTTTTTTTTTTTCCAGGTGTCTTTACAACACTACTGGATACTATACATATTAGAGACTGTCTTAAACGGTCTCTAATACTAAAGGTACGGTCTCTAAAGAGTATTAGGGACCGTTCGAATTTTAAACGCTCGCTAATACACGGTCGTAAAAATAGTGATCGCTGACACGTGTAGCAGCATGAGCTTGTATTTGATTTAATCTGCAAGTTTAAATCTATAGCTCATCTGCGAGGCCAGTGTATATATGTGTGTGTATATATATTAATTTATGACTCCATCATCATGGAATTAATGAAAAAACCTAGTATGTAAAGACTTGTATGGTGCAAGTGGCTTGTATGCTCTTGGATGATTTTGGAATTTGTGTAAAAAAAAGCCATCCAAAAGGTGGCTTGCACCATGCGAGCACTTGCATATAATTTTTTTCCGGAATTAATTGATAGGTCTGGGCCAAGAATTTAAATTCTACAGAGAGCCTTTAGAACTTGGCAGCTACGAAGTAAAATCCAGAGGTGATTTTGGAGGCTGCAACTTTAGAATTAAATGCAGAGAGAGAAAGATTTGTATAGAGATTGAGAGATGGCATTTGTATTTGGTTTGTATTTGGGTGAGAACAATTGGCAAAAATTATCTCTTGTAAATCTTTGCTGAATAGTGGATGCTTTGTAAGATTAAATGCAAGTGTGTACCGCATCTAGGTAATATCTTATGTTTTTTTCTTGGTGTTTTTTTTTTCTTTTATTACTTATTGCTTTTGCTTAGTTGCTGCGTTTAATCTTTTTCATTAGTTCCGATTTATACGTATCGATCATCCGCTGCGTACTTTGATGCTATTTTCGCAACAATTCTCTTCTTTTTTTCAGTACCCTATTTCAAAAAAAACCCCAGGGGTTTTATGGTGCAAGCCACTTACAAGCTCTTACATGATTTTGGAATTTGTATAAGGAAAGCCATTCAAGAAATTGCAAGTGGCTTGCACCATACAAGGCTTTCCATATAAGTTTTTTTGCCAGAATTAATAAAAGAGGTCTGGGCCAAGAAAAAAAGTTCTGCATAGGACCTTTAGAACTAGGCAGCTACAAAGTAAAATCCATAGGGGATTTTGGAGGCTGCAGCTTTAGAATTAAATGCAGAGAGAGAAAGATTTGTATACAGATTGATATATTCCGTTTGTATGTGTGTGAGATCCTGAGGACAAAAATTATTTTTTTTATTTTTTTGTTGAACAGTGAAATCAATTCATCGTCGGTTTGTAGGATTTAGTGTAAGTATACACTGAACCTGGGTAACATCTTGTGTCTTTTGTTTGGTGTTTTTTTTTATTACTTATTGTTTTGCGTAATTGCTGCGCTTAATCTTTTTCATTACTTCCGATTTATGTGTATCGATCATCCGCTGCGTACTTTGATACCATTTTCACGACAATTCTCATCTTTTTTTTCTATGGAAAATTAAGAAGAAAAAGACAAAATTACTTTCATTTACTATTGATCCAAAACATACTATCTCAACCTTCTTTTCTCTCTCCTATCTCCTCTCTCTCTCTCTTTCTCTCTCTCTCACACACCATTAGGAATTTGAAAACTAAAGCATGGCATCCTCTTGAAACCTTGAAACCAAAAAATTGTACATAACACCCTTGATCCTTATAATTTATGCATATATCATATAACACCTCAATTCTATTTGAACTACTAATACCGGCAAAAATTTAGAAAATTAAATCAATAGACGCCTTTTACATAACCCCCTTAATCATTGTTATTTATGCATGCATATAAATTTTTATATTCTATTTTATTTACTACTTCTATACTTGCATGCAAATTCAATAGGTAAAAACAAGTGGTCATACCTTTTCGTAAGTTCTATAGGTAAAAATATTTAAATACCTTTTTCTATAAAAATTTATCTATCCATTTTGCACAATTTTACAATAAAATACATGTGCAACACACGTGCAAAAAGTCTATTTCATATAGGGGTCTGTTTGTTTGTTGAAAAAGATGGAAACGCAAGAAAATCTCTGACAATTTACTGTGTGAAGCCCTTTTCCATTTCCTCAGTTGTTTGTTTGCTAACAATCGATTCACTTGCAAACCCAGCTTACATCATCTCTCATCTAATCAAAATTAGTGAAACCCAAATCCTCAATCTTTTCTCTGAAATGCGCTGAAAACCTGACATCTTCAATTAAAAAAATATTTTTTAATTATCATTGTACACTTGGCAATTACTTATGGTTGATTTAGACATTTCTTTGAATTGAATACTATTTTACCACATAAAAAATAATAAAAAAGGCAATCCCACACATTGAATAATATATGTTTTCACTCCAAACAAACAAAAGAAAGAGAGAAAAATCAATTCAAGCGAATTTCATCATCACTTTTCATTTTAAACAACACCGTAAAACCTTTTACCGAAATGCAGCGAATTGCATTTCCATTGACAATGCCCATTTCCTTTCTTGGTTCAACTTCAAGAAATATCCCTTTATTTTGTTGGGTGATACCTGATGAAAGAAAAGATCACCCAATCAAATAGATTTATTTCGGCGGCTTATGTCCGACGAAATAAATTATGAAATAACATTTATTTCGTCGGGTGCTTAATTTATTTCTTCGAGTGAGTTATTTCGTCGGATATAAGCCGACGGAATAAGATTGAAAAAATGGAAATATTTTCCTGTTTGGAACTTATTTCATCGGAATATACCCGACGAAATAAGTTCTATACTGTGAAAAAAACAGAGCAGGTTTTGCGCTGTTTTCGAGCATTCGATACAATCAATTCAATATAAACAACCACAGCTTAATTCAATCCAATTCAATACAAACAACCACAACCACAACTTCTTAAAACGGATTCAGTTCAATTCAATTAAAATCAATAACAATTTCAGTTCAATTACAAACTCAATTCATTCATTATAATCGTATTTTATAGCTTGTTAAAACGAAAAAACATATGAAATGGATACATCCACCGATGCGTGCTCGTTTTGTGCTTTTCCACTCCATCTCGAGTTCACTCGGCACCGTCATACGGAAACTCAATAAAATCGAGCATGTACTATAGTGTTATCAATAGACAAGTATTAGTACATAATATTCTCGATAATTATATGAAAATTGTATATAAAGTAAGGATTATCAAATTTACATCCGCTACTTTTTTCCTTTGATAGATTAAGCTCTGGACGATTTCTCAACTCGTCTAAAGATCGACATAGACTTCTTCTACAGACAACCTCCTTCGTGAACCCGAAGCCGATGAGGGTCCAGATGCAGAAGGAGACGAGAAGACGCGAGACCGAGAACCCATGGGAATATGAGAAGACGATCCTTCTTCATGGAATACAGGAGTGGATGAAGATGCAGATAGGGTCGCAGGGAGCGCGAGCTCCTGAACGAATATCCCTGCTCGTTTATGAGAAGAATGCAATTCCGGACCCTGATAGGCGTGATTACCGTAGACGAAATGCCATGGCCGTCCAGATGAACTCTCCCGTACCGATCCGGATTATATCGCTGAATGCCATCCTTGTTAATTCCATGAAGCTCAACGGATTAGGATCTCGGCCATACTCCTCGAAAAACACCACCACCTTCTCATCAATCTCTCTGCTCATCTCTTACTGCACGAAATTATAGTATGAACCAAGTTAAGTCAATTATTGAAAACAACATTACTGTAATTTAAATAATTAAAATAAAACTGTATAGGAACATACTTACGTAATTCTCAGACGCCTCCTGTGAGCTGGGGAAAGCGGAGTGACATGCAAACCCCACACTATAAAAGTCTACAGGACTAGTCATTTCTCCCGTTTTTCTCATTTTCCATCCAGACAACAATTCGATTTAGATCAAGTTTACGAAATAAAAAAATTCAGAAAAATATCAGTTTGAGCTTACATAAGCAACTCCATAATGGGAAGAGTTCATCCCTCCATCCAACAAATGATCAATGTTATGGATCTGCGCCACTGATCCCCGCTCGCTCATCGCCTACTATTTATATATGATATAACATCTCATACTAAATGACAGATTAATATCTAATGCTTTTACAGTTTAAGCAATATACATACCCTAAATTCATCCGAACTAAAGTGTCGAATCATGACGGGCCGATACTCGTCTGTCCAAGTCATGGGCTTCACCGCCCATTTCGCCCAATCGGTGGGAGCGTCCATCCATTGTTTGTGGTGTTTATGATCATGCTAACTCCCTGACATGTATATAAACAGTCGGGCTCGGACGACGTGCAGAGGTACAGGAGCACTGTCAATCCACCAAACTACAGAAAAGCACGCCTACAAAGAAATACCGAAAAAGTATTAGCATCATACACACATATAAAAAAGTAATAAATGAATGCTTAATTAAATAACTTTACCAAAATCTTATCTAAAACCATTTTCTTCTTGGCCTCCAAATCTTTCACCTTCCAGTCCACTGAGACATAAGTGGAACCGATTTTAACATAATGCAGCATGCGTTTTTCGTTGTTGCAGATTGAGGTACATAATTTTTTTAGCTGTTTTCTCCCGGGCTCAACGAAATCTCTAGTCGACGACATATATAACTCGATCTTTAGGTCGTCTCAATCGCGACTCCATATATCATTTGCCTATGTGGGGCTGTTCATATCAGAATTTTGCACTTTTATACCATTCATTCTTGATCGCATTGCATATAGGTAGGTGCTTTTGATCCGTATTTGCTACATAATTGCAGGTTACAAGTTCTCAGTCTAAAACAATGCAAATCACGAACAGTCACGACAAATTCAGGACAACTGCTAACAAATGGATAAAAATACGTATCACGCCCCGCTTCCCAGTAAACGAAAATGGTGACGTGATAGGCCGCAACGTATTTACTAAAAAATAAATACGTTAAGCGTAATTAAGCAATATATATAAAATGCACAAGAATGACAAGTGATATAAAATGAACAACAACTTTTATTAACATTCATCTTTAGATACAACTGTTTTGAAAATGAAAAGATACAATGATATAAAACAATGTTTAAACAGTGGCATACAAGCTGAAAGTAAGAACAGGAGACCTAGAAGTCCGACTGGGCAGTAAACTGTTCCAAGTCCTCCTGACTAGGCTCGATCTCCTGAGAGTCCGGTCCTCCTGACGAACATTCCAAAGAAAGAAATAGACAGGAATGTCTTCAGCGAACTAGCGCTCGGTAAGTCCAAAAAGAAAGAATGGAATAGAACAAGTAATGTGAAATGAAACTGTTAAGTTGTACATGTATAAGATTGTTATGCTAACGTGGTTGTTTGTAGCTTGGTACAGAAGATATTTATGTATACGAGAGGAGTTCATCTTACCCCGTGAACTATGATAACATGTAGTACAAGGCCCCATCAAAACCCACGGGACAACGGCATGGAGTTCATGTAGGTGTCTTTTAAGTGACCATCTCGTGCCACGTTAATACGTTCCATACCAATCTACTCCGTTATCCCGGAGTAATGTATTGTATAGGTTATGTTTTATAAGTTTTACCGAGACCATGGATACAAGTTGTTTAAGTAGTCAGGTTCAGGATGTAATCTTGTAGTCATGTCAAGTTATAGCCATGGTTCGGTCAGGTCAAGTCATGTATTCAGGTTTGATATTGAAATTTGAATTCTGGTATTCAGGTTTGAGTTAGACTTAGATTTGGATTCCGGTTTGAATAGACTCAGTCTGAATCAGACACTTTAAACTGATTTAGATCCTGAATTAGTTTGGGAGTCATCGGTAACTACTGCACATGGACGGTAGGATTTGTGTCTTTTTCCAAGACAATTACCATTGATAAATTCGTTAAGTTTTCTACCTTAAATAGGCAAGCACTCACTTTCTTCGGCTCTCCGGGGCTCAAAAGAATTGATCCCGCTTAAACCTACATTTACTAAAGTCCTTAAGTATTATTTTATATAACTCGAGGGGTTTTTATGAAAAGTATTTTAATATATTTTCAAAATAACCTCAAGAAATTATTTATTTTATTTAGGATTTTCATAGATGTGAACTTTAAGGATATGAGATATTTTAGTGATAATTACTTAACTTGGAAAGTTCATGCTATTTTATTGTAAAACTTGTCTTATATTGGTATCTTGATGGTATTTTAGTGCAACCTGTAAACTTTCATCTTTAAAAAAATTTAAGTTTATTATATTTTGAAAATATATGGATTTTTAATATTTATATAATTATAAAAAATTAAATTTTATTCAATTAGAAAATGCGTTTTTCTTAAAAACCGTATTTAAAAGCTTTCGAGATCGAATGCTCCGTGAGAAGCTCTGCATCTCGCTCTACCAGCCCAAGGATATGTGATAATCTGCACCATCCAATAACGTGTCCCCTAAAAAGGGTTGTAGAGGTATAATTGCAAAGGAATTTAAAATACAATTTAAAAGAAATCCGGTTTTTATAGTAATTGTTATTTTCTTGTAATATTGTATTCGTAAAAAAAATTAATACAAGGATATATCGTGCTATGGAACCATATGTGTATGTGAGGGGTAGGTCATTACCCCGTAAAGTTTTCTAAAGATAAAGTATTAACAACATACTAAAAGGGTGATATTTGAAGTTCATGGTATTTTAATGAAAATGTTAAATTAAAGTTATTTTTCATGGAATTTTAGGTTACAATTTATTCTAAATATTTATAATTAAGATTACAATTATTGTGTAAAATTTGTATGAACAATATGTAAGAAAAAGATGAGTTTTTAGGGTTTAGAAGATCGATATTGGTATTAACTTCACTTACTGATATTCGTTTTAAAAAGAATTTTTAAAGAAGAAGAAAGAAGATTAGAAGGGACTTACAAGCTATTTAGGTCAAAGAAAGGTTGAAAAAGAGAGGGTTGTCGTCGTGGCGTCGCGGGATCGCCGGAATTTGCTTCGATCATCGCTGGAAGTTCTTAGCTTGCTAGCAACTCTTTTACTCCACTTGTACTTAAGAAATTTTGAAAGTTTGGCTAGAATTTTCAGAATGA
Source organism: Agapanthus africanus (assembly GCA_030015575.1). Taxonomy (NCBI): domain Eukaryota; kingdom Viridiplantae; phylum Streptophyta; class Magnoliopsida; order Asparagales; family Amaryllidaceae; genus Agapanthus; species Agapanthus africanus. Next base: position 221,648,378 of record CM057338.1, read on the forward strand.
TGAAGGGCTAGGGTATGGGGTAGTATTTATAGTGTAGAATTAGGGTTTTGGAATTAAAATGGTGAATTGAAATGCATTAAAAAGATGATAAATTGGGAATTGAAGGGGTTTTGTTTGATTGTAGGGCAATCAAACAGTGCAGAGGAGTTAGGGGTAAGGGAAGAGTCGAGTGTGCAAAACCCGAGCCTCATTGGGCTCGGGCCAATAGTCGATGCCGGCTTTAGGGATGGTTTTGGCCGGTCAATTTAGGGGGTGGGGCCGGTGGATTAGAACTACGTGTTTAAGTCAGTGTTTAAAACTTTTTGCACATGTTTGATTTTTCTAAGTTTTCATTTTTATGTGTATTGCATGTGTAAACTTTTGGGCTTCCAAAAAGTTTAAAAAATAAATCAGAAAAATAATGTGTCTGATGGGGATCGAACAAAGCGGCTACGTCACAACAGTGCAAGGGTTTTACCAGTGAGCTACAAGTTACTTCTTCCTGTTCTTTAACAAAATTTACTTATAACTAAATCTCAGGCAGTATAATTCATTTCTGTACATTAAACTGGAAAATTCCGTACAGTAAATTCAGAGTCGTTACAATATGGGTTCCGCTCACCATCTGTCAGGTGCAGCTTACCAGTACAGGAGATAAGTACAAAGCACAAGGGTAGCCTCATAAGGATCAAGAAGGCAACGTGGAGCTCGAGGAAGATCAAGGCAAAAAGTCCATTCATTTTCATTTTTGGGACTGTTGTAAATCTGGGTGTAATTTGGAATGATTCTGCAATACAAGTGTACCAAGAAGAAGAATAAAGCAACACAAGAAAGCCTAAGAAAAATAATGCACCAATTTACCAATTTGACCGCGGATTCACGAAAATTAGGTGGTTTGGGCGGTGGAACCTCGTCCTTATCATGCTGTCTCGCGACAAAATTTCACGGGTGTTTTGGTCATTGTATTTAGGTTCAAAAAAGACCCTAGAGGTTCACTTCACTGCTATAAATACTCCAGTTCAAAGGCAAGCAAAGAATTTATATTTTTACCTTGTTCTAGATATAATTTAGTGTAACTTCTTCTTCTACTTTATCTCTCCATTAAAAATTGTGTGAGCTTTTTGAGTGGATAGTTAATGAAGTTGAGAGTTTGTATGTTTATATCTTTCTCAATTGTTAACTAGTTTTACTTACTCGCTCTTAATTTTCTTAGTAGTATATATTGTTATTTATCGGTTTTCATTTCTTCTTCTTCTTCTTTTTTTGTTTATCATTACAACCATGATACTCAAGTGCGATTCTTACTTAGGTAAGATCCCAAGTAGTTAGTTGCCATTTTCTTTCTCATTTCTTTCTATCTTCTCTACTTATTTTTATTTTCCTTTTTATATAATGAGTGAGTAGTTTTCTCACTTGTTAGGGTAGGATAAGAGAAGTTTAAGAGAAGAAAATCTCCTTCACTCTTTCCTTTGCCCAACATCTTGAATTGAACTCCCATTAAGACATCCACAATCCGCTTTCTACGGCACCCTATCCTCTATGATAGTGGTGACACCCTAATGAGACCGATTGTGGTTGGATTGACCAAAGATTTTGGCTAAGAGCCAAGAAAGGACGGACGGGAACCTAAATGAAGGAACTAAGCGTTGAAAAGCCTAGCTTATACTCGCAAGTATCCTTTCTAGTCGTGCTAATCCCCGCTGTTGCCGATTACCGTAACAACAATATCAAGAGAGGAAAATGAACGAAGTGAGCAAACTCCTAACTTAAACTAAGCTAATCCTAATCCTAACAAGTTTCCATTAACATACATATCAATACACATAGTTAGCATCGAACAGACTTGGACAAATTTGACTCAACTCGTTAAAACATTAAGAAAAAAACTCCCATCTCTCCATAGATCGACTCGTACTCAACTGGTTAGCTACCAAGCGAATCCGTCTTGATTGCAGAATAAGACTTTAAAAACTAGAGTGGAAAACCTACCAATCAAATGGCGCCGTTGCCGGGGAGACGATAGTTTATTTCTTTTTGTAGTTTCGGATTAATTTGTGAATATAAAAAAAACAACAAAAACATAAAAATCATTTTATTATTTTTTGATTCTTTTTGTGCTAGTGTACAGAATAGGGAGAAGAGCAAGTTCAGTGCCAAAGTCGTGTGAAGATAGACCCACATCTCACGGCTACACCGCGGAAGATCAAGACGAAACCACGGCTAACCGTACCAAAATTATCAGAAAATTCAGTGACCAAATCAAGATACAGAGGCCAAAAACCAGAAGAGGAGATCAAATTTAGTGCACAGAAGAAATTTGAAGGTCCAAATCTCCTACTACACCGCCCTTCCGCGGCTAATCCAAGGGTTTGACCGTGGTTCCGCGATCAAAATATTTCTTTAGGGCCCAAAATTTTTTGTGAGTATTCATTTCTTCCCAAAACCCCCTTTTAACTCCACTGAATTGTTTTTCTGCAATATTCTTTGCGCAGACTCTCTTCTCCATTCTAATAAACTGTTTTTGTGAAGGATTTTTTGTGCCGCCGCCAAATAAAATTTTTGCAAGTGTTTTAGATTTTGTTTGTTATTGTTTTGCATAAATAATACGGACTTTAAGGGGCTATAACACCAATTTAGATTGAGTAGGGATTTCATCACCCTTCTTAAGACCCCAAAAATTACAAAAAATATATGTATTACCATTGAGCTTAATTAAAAAAATATCTAGACTCAGCCAATTAAAGAATTGTCATGCTCAATAGAATAGAGGAACGTTGTGGGCATTCGGTCATTTATCTAAACTTAATTTTGTGGTGTCTAAGCAAGACAAGTGAGGAGGTAACTTTAAAAGGCTCGTCTCACGGTGATTCATGAGCGGAACCCTCCTTATCTTACTTATGCTTACCTGGCCACAATTGGCAGTGAAAAGGCGATTCGAGGGTTATCTCACAGTTTGTCATTTTGGAACGGTTAGGAGCAGTTTAGTTGGATTTTGAGGAATATAGCTCAAGGTGTGATTGTGCATATTATGACTGTGACCGTTTAAAGTTGTGTTCTTAATTCCGTATAATTTTTTTTCAAAACTCTCTCTATAATATATATATATATATATATATATATATATATATATATATATATATATATAATCCAAAAAGTTTCATAAAAACTTTCCATTTGCCACCAAATTTTCATTCCACCTACCTTTTACCTACATTTCTCATAATCGTTTTCTTACCCTTACATTTTACCAATACGCTTTGACAACACTAAACGTGTTCAGTGTATGTTCGCTTGGATTCGGGACATTAGTACCCGATTAGTCCGCGTTACGCTAGTCCCTATCGACTACATGATCAACTCCAAAGTTGATTCATCTTCCCCTCCGCACACCTTACCTTTATCGGTTAACACCGAGATTGACCGAGATTCTGTTCACACATCTTCACTTTCTTTATCCCTTACCTCTTCTCGTGAAATGTCGGGACCTCCACTTTTTCTCGACTAGACCAACCCGAGAGTCCATCTTCCCCAACTTATGAAACCGCAGCAGTCAAAAAAATTTCCACCGGCGATCCACTGATCCGACCGCGCCTTCGCCGCCGAAGGTGCCATTGACCGCTCATCCGCCGCCCCTTTCCGCAGTTCCCCCCGAAAATCGGGAAGACAATTGTTTTGCCTGAATTTGGAGGCAGATACTAATAGGTGCTATCCGTCCACCTCTCCGAAGATGCCAAGTTGATTTATGACACCATATATCGAAGGTTTAAACGGATGCGACCGATATAGCATACTTCGTCAGATTCCCCTTCATTGTGAGGGGTTTTTGATTGTGGGGACGCTCTTCTCTGCAGGAGCATGCCCCTGCAGTTAATTACGCTACCGCATCGCGGTAACCACTTTCTCCTTCTCCAGATGGTCATTTCGTGTCGTGTATGTTTGTTTTATTTTTGGTTTCCCGTGGATTGTATACGGAGACTAATTTATGTTGTCGCCCGTAGGGCGTGGATTAGTCCAAATCCGTATTTTCTTAGATTAAGGTTTGGGGGTTGGGTTTAAGAATACGTTAGTCTCATTTGAAACTAAGATCAACTTAAACGTTTGTTAAGGACACGTTAGTCTAATTTTAGACTAAGATCAACTTAACAGTTTGTTAAGGACACGTTAGTCTAATTTTAAACTAAGATCAACTTAACCATTTGTTAAGGACACATTAGTGATGAGCCCATTGCGCACTTCCAGTTCAAACAGTTTCCTTATTTTATCCCGGGGAAACGAGTAAGGACGTCTCAACTTCTCATCGAGGGATTATCGCTTGTTGCTTTGGCGAACAACCGGCATCGGGCCACTCGGTTGTTGTTGAGCGTTGGCGACGAAGGTTGCTTTCCCTTTGCCCTTTTCATTCCAAGGCTCCGTCTTTGAAGAGGAAGGCCTATGGCCCATCTGGTCCATTTGGGCCAGCTTGTCAATCAAGGCCTGGAAGGTGGTCGGCTTGAAGAACATCATGAATTGGGATATGGTCGCCTGCGGATCACGGGTTCCCACAAACATGCCTACTGCAGGAGCTTCTTTTATGCGTTGTTCGCACTTCGACTACAGATTCCGCCATCGGATTGCGTATTGAACCCACGTCTCGCCTGGATTCACCTTGGCATTGATCAATGTCGTTATTGGGGTGCGTTCACTAGCACTCACGAATCGCCGAGTGAACAACAACTCCATTTCTGCGAAAGTCTTGACGGAGTCGTTTGGAAGTTCGGAGTACCAATCAAATGCCGTCTCCGACAAGCTGCCGACGAATTGGCAGAGCAAAAGTTTATCATCACCCCCAGTGTTGCCACAAAGAGCCCTGAACTGAGCTACATGTTGATGGGGATTGCCTGTCCCCTTGTACACATGGAATTTGGGGATTGTGTATCCCGGCGGGTACTTTATTTGCTCATATCAGCCTAGATATGGTCGCTCAGTTTTAACGACTTGGCCAGCCGCTTCATTTACCTGGTGAGCTCGTATTTGTTGAGCAATATAGTCATCCAGAGCGGCCTTGGAAATAGTTTTCTCTTTGGCTGCTGAAAGAGCCGGGGGAGGATTCGATGTCTCCCCTCTGTCGTCTTCAATAATGATCGGAGGGTCTTCAGCTGGGGGATCCGGTTGTAACATCATCCCGACCATGTTTTGGATGACAAGCGTCATTCGTTTTATGTTGGCAGCTTGTTCTGCAGCTTCTCTGTCCTTCTTTTCGAGGACTCTGTGTAGGAAATCAGCATCGGTTTCTTGTTCGTGACGCTGCTCCGATGACGCCTTCAGGCTTTCTTTTGGTCCGGTGAGTGCGGCCATTGCAGTCAGCATCTCCTGTAGCTTCTGTTGTTGTTGTTTCTGAGCCCTTGTTATTGATCGGGTGAGCGGTCGGTGGCCCGTCGAAGTGCGGCTTTCCTCTTTTCTAGAATCCATGTAAACAGTATGCACGGTTATGCCCCTAGACTTGGGGCGTTTGGGCTCAGAGTCTTTGCGATCTGCCGTAGTCACAGGGGCTTTCTCTGGCCTCCTTCTCTTTTAAGCAGTTGACACTGAGGGGGCCATTGTAGCGGGCACACGGGTGGTTGTCGTCCTTTGCGGCTTGCCAGGACGGTTCTCTTCCTGCTGGACTTTCAGCATCAATTTCCACCATTGGAGCCGGCGGAGTCAGTCCAGAAGGAGAGTTGCCCCCAGCCTTCCTTACTCGGCGCCAGTGGCGACGTCGAGCGTGTCGAGCCGTTGGGATTATCTCAGCCGTAGGAGTGACTTCCTTATGCCCTCTGTGTTGGTCAGAAGTTGTCGTTGTCAGCCAATTAAAGACTGATGTCCGCTGAGTGGGGATGGCCAACCTATCAAAAGTAGATTTCTGAGCAGGTGAAGCAGCCTTGACGATTTCGCCTGAAATGGGAGCTGAAACAGTCAGTCTTGTGAATACCGACCTTTTGGCGGTAGAAGCCGCTTTGACGACTTCGATAGCAGGAATGGCTATCCTTTTTGGGATAACCCTTTCTGGTATCACGGGCTTCTTCATGGGCACAAATTAGATTTGGCCCAGTCTGTCAAAGACTGAGGCGTTGGAGCTGGACGACCCGCTGAGAGGGGCCGCGGTAGTTGTGAGCCGATTAAAGACCGAGCTCTTCGGGGCTTCTTGCAATGGCAGAGGGGCATTAAAGCTCATTGGTGGGAGCATGGTCCCAAAGAACAGGCCAGTGGTGGCCCGAGTTACCTGTTCCACTGGCATCTTGAAAAGAAAAGCCACTAGAGGACCGTAGGTCACTCCTCCGGCGAGGATGGAGTGGGAGTTGTTGCAATGAGTGCAGTTTGAAGCCATTAATCTTCTGTTTTCTGCACGGAGCAAGATACCAAATCTTAGTACCTCAAATCCAGGGGCAACCATAGCAAACCGCAATTCGTTCGCGAAACACGACACACAAAGTGTGGAGCGAAAAGAGGAAAAGGTCCCACCGGGCGTGCCAGAATCTGTTCTCCTCCGAAACACAGAGAAGCGACTGCGTAGGTCCGTTAAATCTGAATTTAGAACTAAGATCAATTAATTAGATTATGAGCATATTGGCTCAGTTAAATCTGAATTGAGGACTTATGGCCAACTTAAGCTAAGTCCAATTAGACTTGAAGTGTTGGGACCATTAGAAATTTGTCTGGGTTCAGCCCTTCATCACTTAGCAATGCTAAACAAGAGTTTGAGGGCTCTGTTATCATTTTGGTCTTTGACTGAGCATTAAACATTATAGCTATGAGTTTTTACTCAATTTTGAGATTCAATTGAAGGGGAGGCTTTGCATCTGGAAAATTAACCAATTTGGTTAAAAATAGTGTTAAACACTAGATAACAATAGTGTTAAACACTGGCAATAAAACTCTCAATTAGTGTTAAACACTAGAAATAAGATTCACAAATTAGTATTAAACACTAAAAGACAATAGTGTTAAACACTGGAAATAAAACTCTCGAATTAGTGTTAAACACTAAAGAGGAAGGGATCACATGGGGTCACGTGAGGGCGTCCAAAGGTGGGGCCAGATCTCCTTTACTTTATTCTGAGAATAAGTGTTAAACACTTTTGCTCTTTTGGCCATCACGTGTTGGCACGTGATAGATATTTGTGCGCTGATTATTAAAGCTTTTATCAAGGGGTCACGTGGTAATACGTGAGAGCGCCCAAGTTAGAATCTGCCTTTGCTTTTTTTCTCGTTGTTTTGGAGGTCACGTGGGAGCACGCGAGGCATTGCCTCAGGGCTTTTTCTTTTCAATTTTGAGGGATCTGTTTAGAGATCACGTGGGGACACGTGATGGAGATCTTTCAAGTCTCTTGTATTTTTAGAAATTAAATTCTTTGTAGAGTTAAACCCTAATTATGTTTTAGGGGAATTAAATTCCTATATATGTGAAAGAATTAAATTCTTATCTAGGGTCAAACCCTAATTTCATTTTAGAAGGAATTAAATTCCTATCAATTTTAGAGAAATAAATTCTCAAGTATGGTTAAACCCTGATTTTGTCTGTCTTGAAGGAATTAAATTCCTATAAATTTAGGAGAATTAAATTCTCATATAGGGTTAAACCCTAGTTTTATCTTGAAGGAATTAAATTCCTGTAAATTTGAGAGAATTAAATTCTCATATAGGGTTAAACCCTAGTTTTATCTTAGAGGAATTAAATTCATGTGAATTTGGGAGAGTTAAATTCCCATATTGGGTTAAACCGTAGTTTTATCTTGGAGGAATTAAATTCCTGTGAATTTTGGAGAATTAAATTCTCATATAGGGTTAAACCCTAGCTTTGTCTTTCTTGGAGGAATTGAATTCCTATAAATTTAGGAGAATTAAATTCTCATATAGGGTCAACCCTATTTTATCTTGAAGGAATTAAATTCCTATAAATTTTGGAGAATTAAATTCTCATATAGGGTTAAACCCTAATTTTATCTTTGAGGAATTAAATTCCTGTGAATTTGGGAGAATTAAATTCTCTAAACTCAATTCTCTCTCTAAGTTTTGGATCTGCATGACATAATCTTAACCCGATGAGAATTAAATTCTCAACCTATGGGGAGATTTGCTTCTGCAGATCTTCAACCAGAGGAAGAACTAAGTTCTTTTGCAGAAGAGTTAAACTCTTAGATTTGAGAATTAAATTCTCTTTTTTTGAAATTTTGATCCCTTTTCTCTTTCTCACCTAGGGTTTCTTTCTTGAGAATTAAATTCTCCTTTCTTTTCTCTCTGCTATTTGCCTTTAGAAAGTTTCAAGATCCCAAAATTCTATTTCTTTCTTCTCTTCTTGGCTCCTATTTATAAGAGAAGGAAAAGAATCAATTTGTTTAGTAAATCTCTCATTGAAAGATTTTGTTTGTTTTTCGTAACTAATGTGATCTTTTAGATCACTCAGTGAATTTTATTCACCATTGGATTTTTAATCCAAAAGATATTCTGTTTATTATTTTTGGTGAAATTTAGGGAAATCTTTCCTTGTATAAAATCTTTCCACAAATTGGTGATTTTTAATCACCATTGGATTTTTAATCCAACGGTGCTTCATTTTACAGAGCACCATCTTTTTTGTTTGGAAAGATTTAAAGAAATATTTTCCCTGTTTGGGTCTTTGATTTCCCTTAATTAGAATTTAATTCTATTATTTCAGAAGGCTTTTAAAAGTCTATCACGTGTTAGCACGTGGTCCCTTTATCTGATTATTAAATAGAATTTAATTCAATCAATTAAAGAGTTTAGGAACTTGTCACGTGTTGGCACGTGACCCTCCTGATTAAATATTTTATTCAAAATTTAATTCTGCTTTTTAACAGAGCTGAGGAATCATCACGTGTCAGCACGTGACCTTTGGTCACGTGTGGGCACGTGATGCCCCATTGGGGTTTTTCCTTAGTGTTTTATTATACCTTTAATTCTTTTTATTGGGTTTAAAGGCCCATCACGTGTTGGCACGTGACCCCACTGATTAATTATTTTCAATTATTTATTTTATTCAGTGCCTACAGGCTTTGCCTGTAAATGGTCACGTGTGGGCACGTGATGCCCGGTCATGTGTGGGCACGTGATGCCTCATAACTTTTGATCCTGGATGAATTATGAGGCCCATAATATATCAAATCGAAGGCGTTTTCAAGACTCTTTTGATACCATCAGAATTTAGCTATTTCTCATTCGGGAGTTTGTCAAAATACAGCTCGGAAAATACTAGTTCGTATTTTCTTCCTTAGATTACACGTGCATAGCATATTTGCTCATAAATTTTGATCCCGGATGAAGCCCATAATATATCAAATCGAAGGATCTATCGAGACGCTTTCGATTCCATCAGAATTTATCTGTTTCTCATTCGGGAGTTTGTCAAAATACAGCCCGGAAAATACTGGTTCACATTTTCTTAAATGTATCGCTGCCATTTGATACCTTGGGCTCTTTTGCGCAGAAATTTTTTGGTGAGAACAAATGCCCCCCACTATTTTGCCCACGTAAGTATATACGTGGATGAAGTAGTGCAGAGCAATTCATAGCGTATGACCAATTTCGGGTTGGTATATAGTTTTTCAGAATCTTGATCTGAGAAGATAACGAGTGGACACAAGCGTCGTCATTTATCATTGACTCAAATCTCGACTCTTAAGGGATATTGTTCCAAACCCTCAGCTCCATGAGCCGCACCCTTCTGTTTCTTTATGTTTTACTCTGGCATGAAGTAGTTTATATGTTTCATGAGTAACTTCTCCATTTCAGTGGTATCTAGCTTTGGCAAGTGTGGCCCATAGATGGTAAATAACAGTTCATCTTGAACTCTTTATAAGGTAGCTATGGCTTAGAAAACAGGGTTATGATCTGTTTCCTAAGACTTTCCAACTTTATGAGCCGTGAGGGTCTCACAAAGGCTTTTCTCCCTACGAGTCGTGAGGATCTCGTAGGCGTCTTTTCTCCTTAGGAGTCGTGAGGACTCCTAAGTGCGTTTTCTCTTGAGAATCGTAAGGATCCCACTAGAGAATTTTCTTTATGCTTAGGGACACTAATTTCCCCGCAAGTTGAGACGAATCGAGAGATTCTCGCAAAGACACTGATTTCCTTATGGGTCGAAACGAATCGAGAGGTTCTCGCCAAGGACGCTGATTTCCCTGGATCGAGATAAGAAGCGATGGCTTAGGAAACAGGTTCAGATCTGCCGCCTAAGACTTTTCAACTTTATGAGCCGTGAGGGTTTCATAAAGATTTTTTCTCCCTACGAGTCGAGAGGATCTCATAGGTGTATTTTCTCCTTAGGAATCGTGAGGATTCCTAAGTGTGTTTTCTCTTGAGAGTCATAAGGATCTCACAAGAGAATTTTCTTCCTTACAAGTCGAGAGGACTCGTAAGTGATTGATGAGTTGACCTACTCCCGAGTCAAAGCATTGCTTCAACAGGAAGGTCGAGGGTTGACTTGGGGTTGTCTGTGCACCGCCGAGTCATGGAACTGGGAACTTTGCCGTGGCTCCGCTTTGCTGACGTTGTATATTCCTGCAGAGACACTGATTTCTCTGCGGGTCGGCGCGAATCGATATATTCTCGTCAAGGATGCTGATTTCCCTGAATCGAGGAGGTTGCCAAGGACACTGATTTCCCTGGGGTTGAGACGAATCGAGGTATTCCTGCAAAGACACTGATTTCCTTGCGGGTCGACGCGAATCAAGATGCTCTCGCTAAGGACGCTGATTTCCTCGGAGTTGAAATGAATCGAGGTATTCCTGTAAAGACACTGATTTCCTTGCGGGTCGACACGAATCAAGGTGCTCTCGTCAAGGACGCTGATTTTCCTGAATTGAGGTTTTTGCCAAGGACACTGATTTCCTCGGAGTTGAAACGAATTGAGGTATTACTGCAAAGACGCTGATTTCTCTACGGGTCGATGCGAATCGAGATGCTCTCGTCAAGAATGTTGATTTCCCTGAATCGAGGTTTTTGCCAAGGACGCTGACTTCCTCGGAGTTGAAACGAATCGAGGTATTCCTGCAAAGACGCTGATTTCTCTGTGGGTCGACGCGAATCGAGATGCTCTCGTCAAGGACGCTGATTTCCCTGAATCGAGGAGGTTGCCAAGGACACTGATTTCCTCGGAGTTGAAACGAATCAAGGTATTACTGCAAAGACGCTGATTTCTCTACGGGTCGACGCGAATCGAGATGCTCTCGTCAAGGACGCTGATTTCCCTGAATCGAGGAGGTTGCCAAGGACACTGATTTCCTCAGAGTTGAAACGAATCGAGATATTCCTGCAAAGACACTGATTTCTCTGCGGGTCGACATGAATCGAGATGCTCTCGTCAAGGACGCTGATTTCCCTGAATCGAGGAGGTTGCCAAGGACACTGATTTCCCTGGGGTTAAGACGAATCGAGGTATTCCTGCAAAGACGCTGATTTCCTTGCGGGTCGACGCGAATCAAGATGTTCTCGTCAAGGACGCTGATTTCCATGAATCGAGAAGGTTGGCAAGGATACTGATTTCCCTGGGGTTGAGACGAATCGAGGTATTCCTGCAAAGACGCTGATTTTCTTACGGGTCGACGCGAATCAAGATGTTCTCATCAAGGACGCTGATTGCCCTGAATCGAGGAGGTTGCCAAGGACACTGATTTCCCTGGGGTTGAGACGAATCGAGGTATTCCTGCAAAGACGCTGATTTCCTTACGGGTCGACGCGAATCAAGATGTTCTCGTCAAGGACGCTGATTTCCCTAAATCGAGGGGGTTGTCAAGGACACTGATTTCCCTGGGGTTGAGACGAATCGAGGTATTCCTGCAAAGACGCTGATTTCCTTGCGGGTCGACGTGAATCAAGATGTTCTCGTCAAGGACGCTGATTTTCCTGAATCGAGGAGGTTGCCAAGGACACTAATTTTCCTGGAGGTCGAAACGAATCGAGAGATTCCTGCAAAGGCACTGATTTCCTTATGGGTCGACACGAATCGAGATGCTCTCGTCAAGGACACTGATTTCCCTGAATCGAGGTATTGCCAAGGACACTGATTTCCTCGGAGTTGGTTGACTTGTTTCCGAGATGGAGCGTTGATCCGGTGGGGAGGTCATTAGTTGACTCCAGGTTGTCTGTGAACCGTAGAGTCTTGGAACTGGGGACTTTGCCGTGGCTCCGATTGATGGTGTAGCATTTGTGTCCTGCTGGAATGAGGAAGCACACCGTTGTTGGTCTTCGGGCCCTAGATGTGGCCATTGAGATTTGGAACTAGGGACTTTGCCATGGCTGCGCTTCGTTGCAACTCTGAGGTCGGTTGTTGACGTCACGTCTGCAACTGGTTGGCATGAGGAGAAATGCCGTTGGTGATCTTTAGGCTTCCTATAAACCGTCGAGATTTGGAACTAGGGGACTTTGCCATGGTTTCGTTGTTTTGACCCTGGGGTCGTTTATTGACGTCGCATCTGCATCCTGCTAGAGTAAGGAGAAACGCCGTTGGTAATCTCTAGGCTGTCTGTGAACCGTCGAGATTTTGGAACTAGGGGACTTTGCTATGGTTCTGTTGTTTTGACCCTGGGGTCGTTTGTTGACGTCGCATCTGCATCCTGCTGGAGTAAGGAGAAACGCCGTTGGTGATCTCTAGGCTGTCTGTGAACCGTGGAGATTTGGAACTAGGGGACTTTCCCATGGTTACGGGGTAGTCTCTATGCTGTTTGTGAACCGTCGAGATTTGGAACTAGGGAACTTTCCCATGGTTACGGGGTAGTCTCTACGCTGTCTGTGAACCATCGAGACTAGGCTCTCCTTTTGACAGTGCCTGGTGGGAAAATATGGTTCTTTTTTTTTGTGCCCCTGGATTGTATACAGGGATCAAAGTGATCTCATCTGTAGGGCAAAAGTTTCATTCTTTCAGATTTTTTTTAATTTCTTTCCGCGATGCTCTATCATTTCAGCTTTTTATATCGCGAAAATCGCGATTGCCCAATTATTTCGGCTATTTTTATTTTTACTCGCTGCTTTTTATTGAGAATTGCCCAATCATTTCGGCTGTTTTTGTATGCATATATTTTTACTTCCTGATTTTTTTTTGCAAGTTGCCATATCATTTCGGCTATTTCATATGTATTTTTGGCTCGTCGACTTTTCGCCACGAGTATGGAACTTGGGATCTGGTGCCAATCTCAGCATCAGCATCGCTGCGACTGGAATATTGCCAGGTGTTGAAGTCAAAATTTGCACCCCGGTTGACCAAGTCAAAGTCAAGGGCAACCCCAAGCCAGGTGGGCCCAAGCCCAAACAAGTGGGCCAATGCCCAGGTCGAGCCCGAACACGAAGCGTCCGGCCTTCCGCCATGCCAACAAAAAAATCATGTAATAAATAATTTTTATGTAATTTTTTATACATGAATGTATGCAAAATAGGCATAAAGCCAATATTTTGTAAGCCCATGGCTTATGTGCAAAAATGAAATGTCACATGAGCCATGGGATGGGCAAAATGCCATTTTGTAAAGCCCAAAGGGCTATATGTAAATATGTAAGCCTATAAAAGGCAACATGATGATGAATAAAAAAACACTTTTCATTCCCCCAAAAACTAGGGTTCTTTGTGCCTCCTGCTCCTTCTCCAAGGTTCCAAAAACCTTCCTCTTTCTTTTGAATTAAATCAAGAGTTTTACTCTTTCTTTTTCAAAACTAAATAGTTTTCCACCACAAAACCCACAAAGGGGAACTTGGATCTGTCATCAGATCTTAAAAAGGAGAGATTTTGAGATTTCACATCTCTTGATTTCAAGATCCAGCAAGCAACAGGAGGAAGAAGAAGAACCACTCTCATTAAACCCAGAACACATTCAGGAGCCCGACTCCTCTCTGATTTCTCTTTGAGAAATCTTTTTTTTCAGGCTAAAAGCCTCTTGTCCTCTCCAGCGCGCAGCGCAAGTGCGCAAAGCGCCCGCGTGCCGACACGTGGTCTGCGCGCGCGTTTGTGCACCTGCGCAAGTGCGCAAAGCGCCCGCGTGCCGACACGTGGCGCGCGCGCGCGCGCAAGTGCGCAAAGCGCCCGCGTGCCGACACGTAGCGCGCTTGCTTGCTTGCGCACCTGCGCGCTTGCGAAAGGGCGCAAAGCGCCCGCGTGCCGACACGTGGCGCGCTTGCTTGCGCACCTGCGCGCTTGCGCACCTGCGCAAAGCGCCCGCGTGCCGACACGTGGCGCGCGCGCGCTTGCGCACCTGCGCGCAGCGCTCATGCGCAAAGCGCCCACGTGCCGACACATGGCGCGCTTGCGCCTGAGCGCACAGCACCTACGCGCACAGCGCCCAAGGTGCTGCCCCACGCATCCTTTGGATGCCTTTCCCCTTTATTTATATATATATGTATATATATACATTTGTATACAAATGTACACATACACATACTCCGCAACATTCTCCCCCTCCAAAAAATTTTTCGGGCCGGGGCGCTGCCCCGAACCCCGCAAGGGGGCTGCTAGCCCCCTTGACCCCCAGCCCGCTATCCGGGTAGCGGGACCCCCGTAAAAACTCTGCGTGGCTCCCGATATATCCAAACCCCCCTTTCAAAACACAACACACGTACACTGCACATTGAGTTCGCATGACCAGTTTAACCCGTTAATCGGAGGTTCCCTCGCCCCAAAGGCTTGGGGTAATTAACGGCAGCTTAGTCCGCGGCTGCCGGAGATTCGGATCCCCACAATCAATAAACCCCCGCCTACCCTAGGCAGGGGGAATCTGTAGTACGCCTGACAAGCGCGCGCGTATTCCCATCTCAATGGGGTGACGAAAAACACCCTACAGATTCTGGCACGCCCGGTGGGACCAATCTCTCCTCCCATATTTCGGGTTAAGCGTTCATGCGAACTCAATCAATGTACATACCTGTATTCATACTAAAAATAATGCTTCTTCATGCAGATTTTCAAGCAATCACCTTCCGACGATATCTTCGATGATGAACTCAGCTCCCGTCTCCTACACAATGAAGATAGACTCCGGGACGGTCCTTCCGGCCAGTCTCGGGCGACAATGGGAGGAGCCGCTGCTGCCTTTCGGCTCTATCATGTTCATACCAATTGGCGCCATCCCAGCTCCTCAAGCTCCAGCAACAGACAAACCGGTCTCGAAAGGCAGGAGACCAAATGTGGTGATCTCGAGGGCGCCCCAACCCAAACGCAAGTCGGTGTCTGAACGACTTTCCTTGGCCCCAGCTGGGGGCAAGGCCATCAACACCGACAAAGCAACAAGGCCTCTCGAGCAAACTCCGGCGGTGCCCTTGAAAACTGCTCGATTGGGTATCTTCTCTAAGCTCCCCATCACTCAGCCTATGGCGGCTTCCCGGAGAGCAGAAGCTTGCCGAGCGCTTAAGGCAGAGAAACTGAGGCAGAAGCGGCTCAGATATAGAGCCAACAAAAGGGCTAGGGCTCTGGCCATGTTAAAATTTATGAATTTCCAAAGCCCGGACCGCTCCGCGAAACCAGCTGCCAGTGATGAAAGAATGGCTGAGTGTGTTATCCACACTGTCTACATGGCCGGACATGAAGAAACGAACCCTCCTCTTCTTCACAGCCATGGTGATGATACGATTGACGCTACCCAGCATCAGCTCGATCTAAATGATGAAGAGCCCGCTCAGGCCAATAAGCCGAAGGAGCCCGTGGTTCCTACGGAATGGAGCTCAGGCAATAAAGATTACCCGGTTGTCATAGCCAGAACTACAGAACAAGCATTATTCCAATGGCTTCAAAGGCAATTTCAGGACAGGGACGAGAAGATTGCCGAGGTCTATTCCAAAGTCGACGAGCTGGAAAATGCCGTGGCAGATCTCGCGATCCAAGTCGCCCGATTGCAATTGCAGCAGAATCAAATTTTGGCTCATGAGCCAAGGATTGGTACCCGGGAGCAGCCAACTGATATCCCTTTAAACCTAAAAGCGGAGCGCTTTCGTGAAAAACGGCCACAATCAGCCTCCAGTCCCTCCGATACATACGCCGGGGGGGAATCGCCTCTGAAAGAGAAGCTCGAAAAGGTCTATTCCTTCAAAAGGGAAAAAGTCCACAAGATATTCAGAGACGCCCTAAGAAACGGTCTACAACTGCCGGAATCTAAGAGACCGCAAGAAGAGAATATGACCGACGACCTAAAATATTGCCCCTATCACAGGGTGATAGGTCATGCCATTGAGGACTGCTTCGTCTTCAAAGATTGGGTCGAAAGGCAATACAAGACGGGAGAGATAGAACTGTCTAAAGGCGTATTTGCAAATAGTCAAGCTACGACCGCCGATTTCACACAAATGGAGACCGAAGCATTTCGAGAACCTAACCCTCCCAGACATGTGCAGGGCGAACCAAAGACTGAGCGGCCTCGAGGACCAGCATCAGTAAAGGCACCTACTCCAATGGAGAGAACGAAGAAGGTGTACTCCTTCAGGAGGGATGAAGTCCGCAAGATATTCATGGACGCCTTGAACAACGGTCTGCAACTACCTGTTCCAAAGAGGCCACAGGAAATGAACATGACCGGCAATCCCATATACTGCCCATATCATAGAGTGGTGGGTCATACCATCGAAGACTGCTATATTTTCAAAGATTGGGCAGAAGACCAATATAAGCTGGGAAAAACCTCACAATCCTCGGATGTATCGGTAAGCCACAGAGCTAGGTCATCAACACAGCTCCGCCAAGATCAAAGTTCAAGGAGCTGGGATAAGCAAAAGGGACCACCACGTCGTTAAACTGGGAACAGTCGACCACCACGTCATTAAACTGGGAATAATCGACCTCTAAGTCGTTAAACTGGGAATGTAAAAATATATGTATACATATATGTGTAAATAAAAAAATGTGTAAATAAAAGAAAAATAAAGAAAAGCCGAAATGATGGGGCAACCGCAAATAAAAGCCGAAATGATAGGGCAACCGCGAATAAAAGCCGAAATGATGGGGCAATCGCGATCTTCGCGATAAGAAAAGCTGAAATGATAGAGCAATCGCGGTAAAACAAGAAAAAAAAAAAAAAAAAAAATTCAAATTTCCAAAATTCTCCCAGCCCTACGGCCAGTCCCCAAATTGACTACCGTATACAATCCACGGGCTCAAATAATTCTTAGCATACGCATGCCCCACCGCAATCACCAGTTACGCGGCTGGTCTCCGCCTTTGGAATGATGCTCCATTGGAAAGACCCACTCATGTGTCCTCACGATACATGAGGAAAACAAACCTTCGTGAGATCCTTACGACTCACCAAGGAGCTGGTCTCCGCCTTTGGAATGATGCTCCATTGGAAAGACCCACTCATGTGTCCTCACGATGCATGAGGAAAACAAACCTTCGTGAGATCCTTACGACTCACCAAGGAAAAACACACTTAGGAGTCCTCACGACTCTTAAGGAGAAAATACACCTGCGGGATCCTTACGACTCGTAGGGAGAAAATGCTTTTATGGGACCCTCACGGCCCATAAAATTGAAAAGTCTTAGGTGATAGGGATCCAAACCTGTCTCCTAAGCCATCGCTCCCCAATCCCTAAGTGGCGAATGATGAGTCGCTGCTGGTACCATATTCCAGTGCAGCGATGCAGACGCCAACCAAATTCCAAATCCCATACCCCAACGGCGAATGATGAGTCTCTCCTGGTACCATATTCCAGTGCAGCGATGCAGACGCCAACCAAATTCCAAATCCCATACCCCAACGGCGAATGATGAGTCTCTCCCGGTACCATATTCCAGTGCAGCGATGCAGACGCCAACAAAGTCCTGAAATGTTTCTGACCCTACGGTCTGGATCATACATCCTGCAAAACCGTATACAATCCACGGGCGTAAAACAATCCCGATCTCTCCAAAAAAAAAACAAAAAAAAAAACGGTATGTCCACAAGCAAAACGGGCACGGATGAAAACCCGAAAGGGCTCCGTGAGTAAAAACAGCAGGACTGCCGGCGAGTTTGTGAAAACCCGAAAGGGCGCAAACTCGTAAAAAAAAAAAGGAAATGAAATGCACTCGCAAAGTCCTCTCGACTTTGTGAGGAGAAAATTCCCGCGTGAGATCCCTACGACTCACAAAGGAGCAACACACTTAGGAGTCCCCACGACTCCTAAGGAGAAAATACACCTGCGGGATCCTTACGACCCGTAGGGAGAAAATGCTTTTATGGGACCCTCACGGCCCATAAAATTGAAAAGCCTTAGGTGATAGGGATCTAAACCTGTCTTCTAAGCCACCAATTCCCAAATCCTTTCGGTGCTAATGATGATTCGCTCCTGGTACCATGTTCCAGTGTAGCGATACTGATGCCAAACAAAACCAATTCCCAAATCCTCCCGGGGCAAATGATGAGTTGCTCCTGGCATTATTCCAGTGCAGCAATGCAGATGCCAAACAAAAAAAAAACAATTCCCACATCCTCTCAAGACAGATGATGATTCGCTCCTGGTACCATATTCCAGTGTAGCGATACTGATGTCAACCCAAATCAAATCAAACCAACGACCTCTATGACGGAATCATGCTCCGTCCCAGAATTTACCCCGTGTCGAAATCATGCTTCGCCTCGGGATATCTACCTTCCCTGTCGGAATTATGCTTCGCCTCGGAATCAAGTCAACCCGACACTTCGCGCCGGGGAAAAGTCCATCAGCGACACTCCGTGCCGGGGAAAAGTCAACCCGACACTCCGCGCCGGGAAAAAGTCGATCAGCGACACTCCGTGCCGGGGAAAAGTCAACCCGCGACACTCCGCGCCGGGGAAAAGTCGATCAGCGACACTCCGTGCCGGGGAAAAGTCAACCCGACACTCCGCGCCGGGGAAAAGTCCATCAGCGACACTCCATGCCGGGAAAAGTCAACCACCGACACTCCGCGCCGGGGAAAAGTCGATCAGCGACACTCCGTGCCGGGGAAAAGTCAATCCACGACACTCAGCGCCGGGGAAAAGTCGATCAACGACACTCCGTGCCGGGAAAAAGTCAACCCACGACACTTCGCGCCGGGGAAAAGTCCATCAGCGACACTCCGTGCCGGGGAAAAGTCAACCCGACACTCCGTGCCGGGGAAAAGTCGATCAGCGACACTCCGCGCCGGGGAAAAGTCGATCAGCGACACTCCGTGCCGGGGAAAAGTCAACCCGACACTCCGCGCCGGGGAAAAGTCGATCAGCGACACTCCGTGCCGGGAAAAGTCAACCCGACACTCCGCGCCGGGGAAAAGTCGATCAGCGACATTCCGTGCCGGGGAAAAGTCAACCCGACACTCCGCGCCGGGGAAAAGTCGACCAGCGACACTCCGTGCACCGACACTCCGCGCCGGGGAAAAGTCGATCAACGACACTCCGTGCCGGGGAAAAGTCAACCCGACACTCCGCGCCGGGGAAAAGTCGATCAGCGACACTCCGCGCCGGGGAAAAGTCAACCACCGACACTCCGCGCCGGGAAAAAGTCGATCAGCGACACTCCACGCCGGGGAAAAGTCAACCCGCGACACTCCGTACGGGGGAAAAGTCAACCCGACACTCCGCGCCGGGGAAAAGTCGATCAGCGACACTCCGTGCCGGGGAAAAGTCAACCCGACACTCCGCGCCGGGGAAAAGTCGACCCGACACTCCGCGCCGGGGAAAAGTCGACCCGACACTCCGCGCCGGGGAAAAGTCGATCAGCGACACTCCGCGCCGGGGAAAAGTCGATCAGCGACACTCTGTGCCGGGGAAAAGTCAAACAGCGACACTCCGTGCCGGGGAAACGTCAAGCAGACACTCCGTGCCGGGGACACGTCAGCAAGCGACACTCTGCATCGGGGAAACGTCCAACATAGACACTCCGCATCAGGAAAACGTCCAACACAGACACTCCGCATCAGGGAAACGTACAACACAGACACTCCGTCTCGGGGACACGTCAACCAGCCGATACTCCGCCTCGGGGAAACGTCAAGCGACACTCCGTGCCGGGGAAAAGTCAAACAGCGACACTCCGTGTCGGGGAAACGTCGACCAGCGACACTCCGTGCCGGGGACACGTCTACCAAATCGCTTCGGATCAGAGCATCGACCGTCTATGTCGCAAAAAGGGCAGTGCAGGCTCCTGCAAATTGGGAACCCAAAACCGAGCGTCGACCGTCTATGTCGCAAAAAGGGCAGTGCAGGCTCCCGCAAATTAGGAACCCAAATCGCTCCGGATCAGAGCGTCGACCGTCTATGTCGCAAAAAGGGCAGTGCAGGCTCCCGCAAATCGGGAACCCAAATCGCTTCGTAACAGAGCGTCGACCGTCTATGTCGCAAAAAGGGCAGTGCAGGCTCCCGCAAATTGGGAACCCAAATCGCTCCGGATCAGAGCGTCGACCGTCTATATCATAAAAAGGGCAGTGCAAGCTCCCGCAAATTGGGAACCCAAATCGCTTCGTAACAGAGCGTCGACCGTCTATGTTGCAAAAAGGGCAGTGCAGGCTCCCGCAAATTGGGGAACCAAATCGCTCCGGATCAGAGCGTCGACCGTCTATGTCGCAACAAGTGCAGTGCAGGCTCCCGCAAATTGGGAACCCAAATCGCTCCGGATCAGAGCGTCGACTGTCTATGTCGCAAAAAGGGCAGTGCAGGCTCCCGAAATTGGGAACCCAAATCGCTCCGGATCAGAGCGTCGACCGTCTATGTCGCAAAAAGGGCAGTGCAGGCTCCCGCAAATTGGGAACCCAAATCGCTCCGAATCAAAGTGTCGACCGTCTATGTCGCAAAAAGGGCAGTGCAGGCTCCCGCAAATTGGGAACCCAAATCGCTCCGAATCAGAGCGTCGACCGTCTATGTCGCAAAAAGGGCAGTGCAGGCTCCCGCAAATTGGGAACCCAAATCGCTCCGGATCAGAGTGTCGACCGTCCATGTCGCAAAAAGGGCAGTACAGGCTTCCTACAAAGCAGGAACCAGATCACTCCGGGCCAGGGAAACATCTACCACGGACACTCCGTCTCGGAGACGCATCAAGCGTCGACCGTCCACGTCGTAAAAAGGGCAGTGCATCCCAAAAAGTGGGAACCAAGGCAAGTCGCCTCCACGTGAAAGAAGATCCATCAATTTCATGCACACGACTCACATATGTTGTGTGCAGTTATTGATGGGGGGCACTTTGTTGAAGTCAAAATTTGCACCCCGGTTGACCAAGTCAAAGTCAAGGTCAACCCCAAGCCAGGTGGGCCCAAGCCCAAACAAGTGGGCCAATGCCCAGGTCGAGCCCGAACACGAAGCATCCGGCCTTCCGCCATGCCAACAAAAAAATCATGTAATAAATAATTTTTATGTAATTTTTTATACATGAATGTATGCAAAATAGGCATAAAGCCAATATTTTGTAAGCCCATGGCTTATGTGCAAAAATGAAATGTCACATGAGCCATGGGATGGGCAAAATGCCATTTTGTAAAGCCCAAAGGGCTATATGTAAATATGTAAGCCTATAAAAGGCAACATGATGATGAATAAAAAAACACTTTTCATTCCCCCAAAAACTAGGGTTCTTTGTGCCTCCTGCTCCTTCTCCAAGGTTCCAAAAACCTTCCTCTTTCTTTTGAATTACATCAAGAGTTTTACTCTTCCTTTTTCAAAACTAAATAGTTTTCCACCACAAAACCCACAAAGGGGAACTTGGATCTGTCATCAGATCTTAAAAAGGAGAGATTTTGAGATTTCACATCTCTTGATTTCAAGATCCAGCAAGCAACAGGAGGAAGAAGAAGAACCACTCTCATTAAACCCAGAACACATTCAGGAGCCCGACTCCTCTCTGATTTCTCTTTGAGAAATCTTTTTTTTCAGGCTAAAAGCCTCTTGTCCTCTCCAGCGCGCAGCGCAAGTGCGCAAAGCGCCCGCGTGCCGACACGTGGTCTGCGCGCGTTTGTGCACGCGCGCAAGTGCGCAAAGCGCCCGCGTGCCGACACGTGGCGCGCGCAGCGCGCAAGTGCGCAAAGCGCCCGCGTGCCGACACGTGGCGCGCTTGCTTGCGCACCTGCGCGCTTGCGCAAGTGCGCAAAGCGCCCGCGTGCCGACACGTGGCGCGCGCGCGCTTGCGCACCTGCGCGCAGCGCTCATGCGCAAAGCGCCCACGTGCCGACACGTGGCGCGCTTGCGCCTGAGCGCACAGCACCTACGCGCACAGCGCCCAAGGTGCTGCCCCACGCATCCTTTGGATGCCTTTCCCCTTTATTTATATATATATGTATATATATACATTTGTATACAAATGTACACATACACATACTCCGCAACATTCTCCCCCTCCAAAAAATTTTTCGGGCCGGGGCGCTGCCCCGAACCCCGCAAGGGGGCTGCTAGCCCCCTTGACCCCCAGCCCGCTATCCGGGTAGCGGGACCCCCGTAAAAACTCTGCGTGGCTCCCGATATATCCAAACCCCCCCTTTCAAAACACAACACACGTACACTGCACATTGAGTTCGCATGACCAGTTTAACCCGTTAATCGGAGGTTCCCTCGCCCCAAAGGCTTGGGGTAATTAACGGCAGCTTAGTCCGCGGCTGCCGGAGATTCGGATCCCCACAATCAATAAACCCCCGCCTACCCTAGGCAGGGGGAATCTGTAGTATGCCTGACAAGCGCGCGCGTATTCCCATCTCAATGGGGTGACGAAAAACACCCTACACCAGGAGCGAATCATCATTTGCCGTGAAAGGACTTAGGATTTGATATCGATTTAGGCATCAGCATCGCTACCACTGGGGCATTGCCAGGAGCGAATCATCATTTGCCTCTGTCGATGTCGAACAAAGGTGGCTTAGTAAACAGGGTTAGGATCCTGTTGACCAAGGCTTTTTGACTTTACGAGCCGTAAGGGTCTCATAAAGGTATTTCTCCCTACGAGTCGTGAGGATCTCGTAGGTGTATTTTCTCCTTAAAAATCATGAGGATTCTTAAGTGTATGTTCTCTTATAAATCGTAAGGATCTTACAAGAGTGTTTTCTCCTTATAAGTCGAGGGGACTTACAAGGGTCGCTCACTGTGTGAGCATATCCCTAGTCGCTGGTGGGACTTTGTTAGGGAAAGGTTTATTCGTGTCCGTGAATTGTATATAAGGGTTAGCATTGAACCGCTTGTAGGGAAATCTGGGAAAGGTAATGGCTTAAGAACATGTTCAGATCCCTATAACTTAAGGCTTTTGAATCTTATGAGCAATGAGGGTCTCATAAGATGGTTCTCCTTATGAGTCGTGAGGATCTCGTAAGTGTAATTTCTCCTTAGGAATCGTGGGTATCCCTAAGTGTGTTGCTCCCTTGTGAGTCGTAAGGATCTCACGCAGGTATTTTCTCCTCACAAGGTCGAGAGGACCTTGCAAGTGTCTTTTAACGAGATTGCGCCCTTTCAGGTTTTCACAAAACTCGCCGGTAGCCCTGCTGTTTTTACTCACAGAGCCCTTTCGGGTTTTCATTCGTGCCCATATTGCTTGTGGACGTACCTTTTTTTAACGAGTCTGCGCCCTTTCGGGTTTTCACAAACATCGCCGGTAGTCCTGCTGTTTTTACTCACAGCGCCCTTTCGGGTTTTCATCCGTGCCCATTTTGCTTATGGACATACCTTTTTCTTTTCTTTTTTAACTACGTCAGCCTGGGGGTGCCGCGGTCCGTAGTAGTTTATAGACGTCTCGGTCAGTTGCAAGTTTTAGGACATTGCGGTCCATCGTTAGTTTAGGGACATTTCGGTCCGCTGTAGCTTTGAGGCGAAGTTTCGCCGGATGCTTTATGAACAAGTAGGTTTCTCCTTGATAGACCTTGTCACATAATCCAAGGGTCTTGGCACTGCTCCTGCCCCCAGCTCCTTTACGTTATCTCCTAACGCCGAGTGAGCTGCTTTGTTACCTAGCGACAAATGAGCGATCATGTGGCAACTAGCCACATAATCTTCGGGTTCTTCTGATAAGTCGTCTCCCTCATCATTGTCATTATCTTCATTCTCAAGGATGTGATTGAGGAACTCTTGAAGCGTGACTGGGGTTCGCGCCCTCTGGTTGTATTCTTTCAGCGCGTCAATATGCTTTTGCAGATTCGTGCGCTTGTCGTTGACTGCGCGGGCTTTTTGGTCTTCTTCTTTTTCTTCGAAAACTTTGACTGCTGGGCCTGAGAATTTTGACCATCGCTATTAATTCCCGATGTTGGGCGCGGTTTTAGCATTCCCTCAATGATCTCAGGCTCTACCGGACTTTTCCACCTGATTGTCGGGCATGTATGAAGATCCTTCAGCATTCTTTTCGTCTTGGCTAAAAGAGAGACCTCCTATGGAGCTTCTTCTATAAAAGTGCACGATGCCCCCGGTATGTCCACCTTTTTAGGAGTGTGCTGTTGTGGCGGATTCACCTTCCAGTTTTCGGATAGCGTGAACTTGCCCTGTTGGTATTGGTCTTCAACCCAGTTTTTGAAGACGTAGCAGTCTTCGATCGGATGGCCCAATACTCGGTGGTAGGGGAAGTAATTGGGATCGTTGACGTCGTTCGGTTGCGGTGGGTGTCTCAACTCCGGTAGAGTGATGAGCCCATTGCGCACTGCCAGTTCAAACAGTTTCCTTGTTTTATCCTGGGGAAACGAGTAAGGAAGTCTCAACTTCTCATCGAGGGACTGCCGCTTGTTGCTTTGGCGAACAACCGGTCTCGGGCCACTCGGTTGTTGTTGAGCGTTGGCGACGAAGGTTGCTTTCCCTTTGCCCTTTTCATTCCAAGGCTCCGTCCTTGAAGAGGAAGGCCTATGGACCATCTGGTGGGCCAGCTTGTCAATCAAGGCCTAGAAGGTGGTCGGCTTGAAGAACATCATGAATTGGGATATGGTTGCCTGCGGATCAAGGGTTCCCACAAACATGCCTACTGCAGGAGCTTCTTCTATGCGCTGATCGCACTTCGACCACAGATTCCACCATCGGATTACGTATTGAACCCACGTCTCGCCTGGCTTCACCCTGGCATTGATCAATGCCGTTATTGGGGTGCGTTCACTAGCACTCGCGAATCGCTGAGTGAACAACAACTCCATTTTTGTGAAAGTCTTGACGGAGTCGTTTGGAAGTTCGGAGTACCATTCAAATTTTGTCTCCGACAAGATGCCGACGAATTGGCGGAGCAAAAGCTTATCATCACCCCCGGTGTTGCCACAAAGAGCCCTGAACTGAGCTACATATTGATGGGGATTGCCTATCTCCTTGTACACATGGAATTTGGGGATTGTGTATCCCGGCGGGTACTTTATTTGGTCATACCAGCTTGGATATGGTCGCCCAGTTTTAACGACTTGGCCAGCCGCTTCATTTACCTGGTGAGCTCGTATTTGTTGAGCAATATAGTCATCCAGAGCGGCCTTGGAAATAGTTTCCTCTTTGGCTGCTGAAAGAGCCGGGGGAGGATTCGATGTATCCCCTCTGTCGTCTTCAATAATGATCGGAGGGTCTTCAGCTGGGGGATCCGGCTGTAACATCATCCCGACCATGTCTTGGAAGAGAAGCGCCATTCGTTTTATGTTGCAACCTTGTTCTGCAGCTTCTCTGTTTTTCTTTTCGAGGACTCTGCGTAGGAAGTCAGCATCGGTTTCTTATTCATGACGCTGCTCTGATGACGCCTCCGGGCTTTCTTTTGGTCCGGTGAGTGCGGCCATTGCAGTCAGCATCTCCTGAAGCTTCTGCTGTTGTTGTTCCTGAGCCTTTGTTATTGATCGGGTGAGCGGTCGGTGGCCCGTCGAAGTGCGGCTTTTCTTTTTTCCGGAAGCCATGTAAACAGTATGCACGGCTATGCCCCCAGACTTGGGGCGTTTGGGCTCAGCATCTTTGCGATCTGCCGTAGTCACAGGGGCTTTCTCTGGCCTCCTTTTCTTTTGAGCAGTTGACACTGAGGGGGCCGTTGCAGCGGGCACCCGGGTGGTTGTCGTCCTTTGCGGCTTGCCAGGACGGTTCTCCTCCTGCTGGAATTTCAGCTTCTTCTGTCGACGGGGATAGTCTTGATCAATCACCGATTCTTGGACCCGTCGCCAGACTTTGTAAACTTTGGAGGACAGCCGTTGAGGGGGCTGATCTAGCTTCGCCTTTGGGGCTTTCTCCATAGGTGGGGGAGATCTTTTCAGCACAGCAGTTGGCGAATTCCTGCGTACCCTGTTAAGTAATTCAAAGCTGTTCCCGGTTGGAACAGCAGCATCAACTTCCACCATTGGAGCAAGCGGAGTCAGTCCAGAAGGAGAGTTGCGCCCAGCATTCCTTACTCGGCGCCAGTGGAGACATCGAGCGTGTCGAGCCATTGGGGTTATCTCAGCTGTAGGAGTGACTTCCTCATGCCCCTTGTGTTGGTCAGAAGTTGTCGTTGTCAGCCAATTGAAGACTGATGTCCGTTGAGTGGGGATGGCTAACCTATCGAAAGCGGACTTCCGAGCAGGTGAAGCAGCCTTGACGATTTCGCCTGAAACGGGAGCTGAAACAGTCAGTCTTGTGAATACCGACCCTTTGGCGGGAGAAGCCGCTTTGACGACTTCGAGAGCAGGAATGGCTATCCTTTTTGGGATAACCCTTTCTGGTATCACGGGCTTCTTCATGGGCCCAAATGAGCTTTGGTCCAGTCTGTCAAAGAATGAGGCGTTGGAGCTGGACGACCCGCTGAGAGGGGCCGCGGTAGTTATGAGCCGATTAAAGACCGAGCTCTTCAGGGCTTCTTGCAACGGCATAGGGGCATTGAAGCTCATTGGTGGGAGCATGGTCCCAAAGAACAGCCCAGTGGTGGCCTGAGTTACCTGTTCCACTGGCATCTTGAAAAGGGAGGCCGCTTGAGGCCCGTAGGTCACTCCTCCGACGAGGATGGAGTGGGAGTTGTTGCAATGAGTGCAGTTTGAAGCCATTAATCTTCTGTTTTCTGCACGGAGCAAGACACCAAATCTTAGTACCTCGAATCTAGGGGCAATCATGGTAAACCGCGATTCGTTCGCGAAACATGACACACGAAGTGTGGAGCGAAAAGAGGAAAAGGTCCCACCGGGCATGCCAGAATCTGTTCTCCTCCGAAACACAGAGACGCGACCGCGTAGGTTCATTAAATCTGAATTTGGAACTAAGATCAATTAATTAGATTATGAGCATATTGGCTCAGTTAAATCTGAATTGAGGACTTATGGTCAACTTGAGCTAAGTCCAATTAGATTTGAAGTGTTGGCCCTTTTTTGGACCATTAGACATTTTTCTGGGTCCAGCCCTTCATCACTTAGCAATGCTAAACAAGAGTTTGAGGGTTCTGTTATCATTTTGGTCTTTGACTGGGCATTAAACATTATATCTCTGAGTTTTTACTCAATTTTGAGATTCAATTGAAGGGGAGGCTTTGCCTCTGGAAAATTAACCAATTTGGTTAAAAATAGTGTTAAACACTAGATAACAACAGTGTTAAACACTGGCAATAAAACTCTCAATTAGTGTTAAATACTAGAAATAAGATTCACAAATTAGTGTTAAACACTAGAAGACAACAGTGTTAAACACTGGAAATAAAACTCTTGAATTAGTGTTAAACACTAAAGAGGAAGGGATCACGTGGGGATACGTGAGGGCGTCCAAAGGTGGGGCCAGATCTCCTTTATTTTATTCTGAGAATAAGTGTTAAACACTTTTGCTCTTTTAGCCATCACGTGTTGGCACGTGATAGATATTTGTGCGCTGATTATTAAAGCTTTTATCAAGGGGTCGCGTGGTAACACGTGATAGCGCCCAAGTTAGAATCTGCCTTTGCTTTTATTTTCGTTGTTTTGGAGGTCACGTGGGAGCACGTGAGGCATTGATTCAGGGCTTTTTCTTTTCATTTTTGAAGGATCTGTTTATAGATCACGTGGGGACACGTGATGGAGATATTTCAAGTCTCTTGTATTTTTAGGAATTAAATTCTTTGTAGAGTTAAACCCTAATTATGTTTTAGGGGAATTAAATTCCCATATATGTGAAAGAATTAAATTCTTATGTAGGGTGAAATCCTAATTTCATTTTAGGAGGAATTAAATTCCTATCAATTTTAGAGAATTAAATTCTCAAGTATGGTTAAACCTTGATTTTGTCTATCTTGAAGGAATTAAATTCATATAAATTTAGGAGAATTAAATTCTCATATAGGGTTAAACCCTAGTTTTATCTTGGAGGAATTAAATTCATGTGAATTTGGGAGAATTAAATTCTCATATAGGGTTAAACCCTAGTTTTATCTTTGAGGAATTAAATTCCTGTGAATTTGGGAGAATTAAATTCTCATATAGGGTTAAACCCTAGCTTTGTCTTTCTTGGAGGAATTGAATTCCTATAAATTTAGGAGAATTAGATTCTCATATAGGGTCAACCCTAATTTATCTTGAAGCAATTAAATTCCTATAAATTTGGGAGAATTAAATTCTCATACAGGGTTAAACCCTAATTTTATCTTTGAGGAATTAAATTCCTGTGAATTTGGGAGAATTAAATTCTCTAAACTCAATTCTCCCTCTAAGTTTTGGATCTGCATGGCATAATCTCAACCTGATGAGAATTAAATTCTCAACATATGGGGAGATTTGCTTATGCAGATCTTCAACTAGAAGAAGAACTAAGTTCTTTTGCAGAAGAGTTAAACTCTTAGATTTGAGAATTAAATTCTCTTTTTTTGAAGTTTTGATCCCTTTCTTCTTTCTCACCTAGGGTTTCTTTCTTGAGAATTAAATTCTCCTTTCTTTTCTCTCTGCTATTTGCCTTTAGAAAGTTTCAAGATCCCAAAATTCTATTTCTTTCTTCTCTTCTTGGCTCCTATTTATAGGAGAAGGAAAAGAATCAATTTGTTTAGTAAATCTCTCGTTGAAAGATTTTGTTTGTTTTTCGTAACTAATGTGATCTTTTAGATCACTCAGTGAATTTGATTCACCATTGGATTTTTAATCCAAAAGATATTCTGTTTATTATTTTTGGTGAAATTTAGGAAAATCTTTCCTTGTATAAAATCTTTTCACAAATTGGTGATTTTTAATCACCATTGGATTTTTAATCCAACGGTACTCCATTTTACAGAGCACCATCTTTTTGTTTGGAAAGATTTAAAGAAATATTTTCCCAGTTTGGGTCTTTGATTTTCCTTAATTAGAATTTAATTCTATTATTTCAGAAGGCTTTTAAAAGTCTATCACGTGTTAGCACGTGGTCCCTTTATCTGATTATTAAATAGAATTTAATTCTATCAATTAAAGAGTTTAGGAATTTGTCACGTGTTGGCACGTGACCCTTCTGATTAAATATTTTATTCAGAATTTAATTCTGCTTTTTAACAGAGCTAAGGAATTATCAGGTGTCAGCACGTGACCTTTGGTCACGTGTGGGCACGTGATGCCCCATTGGGGTTTTTTCTTAGCGTTTTATTATAACTTTAATTCTTTTCAGTGGGTTTAAAGGCCCATCACGTGTTGACACGTGACCCCACCGATTAATTATTTCCAATTATTTATTTTATTCAGTGCCTACAGGCTTTGCCTGTAAATGGTCACGTGTGGGCACGTGATGCCCGGTCACGTGTGAGCACGTGATGCCTCATAATTTTTGATCCTGGATGAATTATGAGGCCCATAATATATCAAATTGAAGGCTTTTTCGAGACGCTTTCGATACCATTAGAATTTAGCTATTTTTCATTTGGGAGTTTGTCAAAATGCAGCTCGGAAAATACTGGTCCGCATTTTCTTCCTTAGATTACACGTGCATAGCATATTTGGTCATAACTTTTGATTCTAGATAAATTATGAATCCCATAATATATCAAATCGAAGGATTTTTCGAGACGCTTTCGATTCTATTAGAATTTAGCTGTTTCTCATTCGGGAGTCTGTCAAAATACAGCCCGGAAAATACTGGTTCACATTTTGTTAAACGTATCGCTGCCATTTGATACCTTGGGCTCTTTTGCGCAGATATTTTTTGGCGGGAACAGCCGCTTCACCCTCTGAAAATTTCAGGGGAGGTTTGCTTTCTCAATTTCTTCTCTCCAGAACTGTTACAACAGTGTTTTATTTTTAATGGCTCCCAATTTTCAACCCGAGAGAGATTTTTCATCCATGTTCGCTCATAACTTTTACGATAGTTACTTTGGCGACGAAAGCCGAAAACGCGGGTGACATTACATGTTGTAAAACCATCCAAACGCATTCGCGCTTCCAGATCTCGTTAAACGCTTCTATGAGAGCATGGAGGAGGGTTGTTTAGGAAATTTTGGGTATATACGCTTGTTTTGGTGGGATCGGGAAATTGTTATAGATCGGGACCTGTTTCATTAAGTAACCCTAATCCCCTGCATTCCCGCTCATGACCGACCCCTCCGATTTGAGAATTACATGCCGTTGATGGGAGAAAATTATGCTAGGAGCCAAAGAAAAGAATTCTTAGACGTACACTATATGCGAACGTGTTGACTATGTGCCGTTGGACACAAAATAATATTTTTGGTAGTTCGCATAACACCACTTTTTTTTTCCATCCCTATAAATTGTGCACACACTAATGATGAAAAATCCAAGTTATGACATGTGTATAGTGTTGTTACACTCGATTAGCGCTGGCAAATGGACAACTAATTATCCGTGCCCGATATAAGTTACACAATTGTGTCGCTATTTTTTTCCTGTGGAAGAATTTGACGCTTATATGCGGATGGGGGTTCCCATTCAACCCTTAGTTGAGAGTGCGTCCATGTCATACACTAGGCTTCGCGAGTTAAGGTCGCGCACTGAGTCGACCGAGAATGTGATGGCGGAGACCCCTAGCTCGAGTTCCACAGTGAGCGATGGGGAACTGACCTCGCCGAGCAAGCACGCTTGCTGCGGCGCACTAAAAGGGCGGCCGAGAGAGTGTTAGGGATGCTGACTACTTTTGATCAGCATATTACGTGTCTGGAGCAGGAGATGTCTACCCTATTAGCACGTGGTGATAGGACGCAGTCTAGGGGTAGTGGCGCTGACACAAGTGGTACTGGAATGAGTAGTACCGCGTCTGGTTCTAGGAGACGTAGTAGGCAGCAATGAGGACACTGCTGCGAGTAAGTTTTGGGGTATGGTTTGTTGTAAATAGTTATCCATGCATTCTACATTTGCACGTTTATTTTTTGCGTGTAAATATTTTTTTTGTTTGCATGTTTAAATTTGCATCGTATCATGTTTATATTTCCGCATTGCATCGTTTCTTTTTAAAAACCCATAAAAATTTGAAAATGCTAAAAGCCCATAAAAAATTTGAAACTTTCTTCTGCTAAAAAAATCATAAAAAAACATAAAAATTTTGTTGTCAAAGTTGGCTATTTAGACTCGAGTCTGACATGATGGTTGACTAATAGAAAATAACTAAATTTTAGGCTTAGAAATTGAAAACCCTAAGAATAACCCTCCTTGAAGTATAAGTATAGTAACTATACATCCTTCCAGTTTGTTTAAAAGTAAGTAATTTTAAGTTCAGTTCTTGAGTTAAGTTGAAATGAAGGGAAAGTATTGAAAACTTTATTGAAGGATACGTCTGAAAAATAGTTCATATTCTTGAGTCTAAATTCAGAAAGTATATAACCTATAAACTGCACTTACACACACTTTGAAACTTAGGATAATAGAGAATACCTAGAAATACTCTTGTCTGAAAGCCTAGTATGAAAGAAAAAAAGGTATTTGAAGCTAACCACCAAAAGAGCGTCACTGAAAAATAAAATATATCAGGTCTTGAAAAAAAGGAAAAGAAAAGAAAAGAAAAGAAAAAAAGATTGTGTATATTACAAGACCTGGAAACTTCTATTTACGCTTTAATAAGCTTAGACACTCTGTAATCGGCTGATTAGTGCCTCAGGAAGTAGTAGTATTCGCATGAAAAGTGTGTGAGCAAATCCGCCCATCATTAATAAAAAGAAGTAGTACTAGGTATTAAAGCAATGGTACTATAGCTTGAATTGAATTTCTAAGTGTAGGGGTGAAATTATACACACGTAGGGGTATATGATCAATATTTGGAGGAGAGATAGGAATAAAGAATAAGTCTTATATCTTCCTTAATGATGATAAAAATTCCGAATTGAAGACTATGCTTTAGAAGAAAAACTCAAGAGAAACTGAGATTTTTATAAACTAACAAAACGTATAAGATTTTAAGTTAAATGAATAGGAGATGTGAAAAATAAGGGGTGGATATTTCTAATTTAGGATGATAGAGTTTCTAACTAAGATGATGAACTGTAGGATTATAGTCGACGGCTAACTTGACATGATTTTGTGGGCAGTATCCGCTGAAAATCCCTAGGAGACAAAACCCCTCATTTAGGATAACATAGGGGTTTAACGGCTTGTTGCACACGCTTAGTGCAACCGTGACGCCTACGATAGTGAGCTTAGGACATTTTTTTGAAAATAAAATTGTTTTCTCGGGGCGAGCAAAAGAAGTTTGGGGGTATTTGTTCATATCAGAATTTTACACTTTTATACCATCCATTCTTGATCGCATTGTATATAGATAGGTGATTTTGATCCGTGTTTGCATAATTTCATGTTATACGTTCTCAGTCCAAAACAATGCAAATCACGAACAATCACGAAAAATTCAGGACAACTACCAACAAATGGATAAAAATACGGATTCCACTCACCAATCGTTAGGTGCCGCTTACCAGTAGAGGAGACAAGCACAAAGCACGAGGGTAGCCGAAAAAGGTTCAAGAAGGCAACGCGGAGCTTGAGGAAGATCAAGACAAAAAGTCCATTCATTTTTATTTTTTGGGACTGTTATAAATCTGGGTGTAATTTGGAATGATTCTGCAAGTACAACTGTACCAAGAAAAGGAATAAAGCAATACAAGAAAGCCCAAGAAAAATGATGCACCAATCACCAATTCGACCGCGAATACGTGAAAATTAGGGGGTTTGGGCGGCGGAACCGCGACCTCATCATGCCGTCTCGCGATAAAATTTCAGGGGTTTTTTGGTCATTGTGTTCAGAAAAAGACCCTAGAGCTTCACTGCACTGCCTATAAATACTCTAGTTCAAGGGCAAGCAAGGGATGCATATTTTTACCTAGTTCTAGTTATAATTTGGTGTAACTTCTTTTTCTACTTTATCTTTCCTCCATTAAAAATTGTGTGAGCTTTTTAAGTGGATGATTAATGAAATTGAGAGTTTGTATGTTTATGTCTTGCTCAATTGTTAACTAATTTTACTTACTCGCTCTTATTTTTCTCAGTACTATATATTGTTATTTATAGGTTTATATTTCTTTTTCTTTTTTTTTGTTTATCATTACAACCATGATATTCAAGTGCGATTCTTACTTAGATGAGATCCCAAGTAGTTAGTTGCCATCTTCTTCCTCATTTATTTCTATCTTCTCTATTTATTTTTATTTTCTTTTTTATATAATGAGTGAGTAGATTTTTCATTTGTTAGGGTAGGATAATGGAAGTTTGAGAGAAGGAAATATCTCTCACTCTTTCCTTTGCCCAACAACTTGAATTGAACTTCCGTCAAGACATCCACAATCCGCTTACTACGACACCCTATCCTCTATGATAGTGGTGACACCTGATTGATAGCTATTTTACGTGTCGTATTTAGTTCTAAAGTTAACCGCAATTAAGACGGCGTCGCATGTAGCTAGCCGTGGTGAGTACGGGTCGTCCACAGGGAGATGATGCGTTCTAAGTTCTTGTTTTCATGAGTTAAGATGAAGGTTCGAACGAGTTCAATTCTAATCTAAGTGTAATGCAACGAAACGTTTGTTAGGAATAGAGATAGGTTTGTTTAATTTAGGAAAATCTGTACTCGTTCCTTTGTGCCTTACTTCATTTATCGAAGCTGTGGTAATCGGCAACAACGTGGATTAGGGTGTTTAAACACGGTATTTCGAGAAATCCGGCTTATTGACCCTTGTCCTTATGTTCTTATCTCTTATCCATCGCCTCCGGTCAAACCAAATGCAACCGGTCACGGTTAGGGATTACCGATATCATGGTAGGGTAGGGTGCCTAACGGAGCACTTGAGTGAGGTTTGGACGGAGTTTGATTAGCAATTCTCAGGAAAAGGAAATGAGTAAAAGAAAAACATAACTTAAATAACCATTCTCTTTCCCTAACAAGATATACTATTCACAAACCATCACAAAGATCAAAAGAAGATATAAAAGAGAAGAGATCAAAGGAAAACATATTGCAAGTAGGTAAAGGGCAAGAAAGCTAAGAAAGTAAGTAAAGTGCGAGAAAGTAAAGTGTAAGAAAGTAAAGTAAAGTGTAAGAAAGTAAAGTGTAAGAAAGTAAGAAGTAAGAAAATACTAAGAACCATATTACAAAAATAAAAGCTTCATTCTAGTTCAAAATGATGATACAAGTTATGAATTCAAATACTAAAATCTAACCTTACAAACTCAGTTAGGAGGTTGCAAGATTAGATAAAAGCAAAGAACTCAAGATTAACCAACTACTATGTACAAAGCTTTAACATGATTACAAAATGAAAATAGAATGAGGTGTGTCCAAGTATGGCCTAGAGCTTGCTCTCTGTTATGGTATTTAGACACAAAATCAACAAAAACAAACAAAAAAAATGGGATGATATGATAACATGGAATGACTAGAAGAAAATTGGAGCCAAAAAGAGGTAGTTGGGACCGATGGTAACGGGAATTTCTTCATTTCTGCCGGTTTACTGTAGCTTAGTAGGGCCTATTTTCTTGTGGTGATCTTATATTCTCTCCATGATCTCACCGGTATTGTTTGATTCTTCTATATCAACTTGGGTATTGATCTGTAGATTTGGAGGGAAATTGTAACTTTAAATCACATCACACCTTATGCTTCACTCATCACATATCCACTTGCTCATCCACTTGCACAAGTCATGATTCTTGTGTGCCCACTTGTGCTAGGTTGTCCCACCATATTTCATGCATCAAAAGAGTTTTATGTTCACACTTGTATTGTTGCATTATTTTTGATAAAAATGTGTACACATGAATTGTTGCAAAAAGAAACTCTTTGAACATTGATCGTTTTTCTGTTCCGGTTGCAGTGTCGACTCACAAATGTTGTATCTATGTATTTGAGTGTGTTTCTAGTGTTTTGTCACGAATACCTGTAATCTATATTTATTAAGCAGACACGGGTTAATAGTACCGATATATCACAAAATTGATAATAAATGAACGGTATTGAAATGCAGTTTTTCGTGATGAACAACACCCTAATGAGACCGCTTGTGGTTGGATTGAACGGAGGTTATGGTTATGATCCAAGAACAGACAGACAAGAATCAAAAGGAAGGAACTAAGTATTGGAAGGCCTAGCTTATACTCGCAAGTATCCTTCCTAGTCATGCTAATCCCCGTTGTTGCTAATTACCGTAACAACAATATCAAGAGAGGAAAATGAACGAAGTAAGCGAACTCCTAACTCAAATTAACTTAATCCTAACCCTAACAAGCTTCCATTAACATACATATTAATACACATAATTAGCAACGAATAGATTTGGACAAATTTGACTTAATTCGTTAAAACATTAAGAAAAAAAACTCCTATCTTTGGATCGACCCGTACTCAACTGGTTAGCTACCAAACAAACCTTTCTTGATTGCGAAATAGGACTTTAAAAACCAGGGTGGAAAACCTACCAATCAGGCCCTCCCTTTTCTTAAGACCCCGACTCGAGGAACTGGATGCTACGTCTTCCTCTGTCCGTCCACGTCCATGACCACATCGCGAACTCATATCCTGAAAAATGGATAATGCAAAATACATATACAATAACAATTTTAACAAACAGTTAAGCAAAATTATATATCTATAGATGAAATTAAATTTATCATGTCATGCCCAGCTTTCCAAAATACTAGGAGCGAGATCGGACGAGGCCCATACGTATCCACAATGAGAAGCACCCATCCAACTATTGACGACTGCATTGCGGTTTCATTCTTGAATCATATTCCTTTAAATCCTTCTGTATTTTCTCTGAGGATCATGTTTTGACGAAAGTGCGAAACTTCATCTCCGTCTTGATCTCATTTCATAATCTTCTTGATTCTTTTTTCTTCTTCTTAAATTCCATTCATTGAAACCGACACCTTTCTTCGATTTTCTTGAAGTTCACTTATTGACTTCTTGAATTCCTAAAATTCATGCATGTTCCTTCTTGCCTCTCTTAGGCCATCTTTTACATCCTATACTCCGGCTTTTGAACCGTTCTATTCGGAAGCATCTCTTATTTATATATCTCCCCAGTTCTTCATATCACGGTCTACATCATTCTCGACTATCATCAAAGGAGGGTAGTATACAAAATTCCCAATCACCCGATATTCATATCCGGGAGTGCTCTATGATTCCAGTCAAGTTACTTCTTGCTTGCATTCGTTAGACCATCCTTCTTACTTTCATTCTTCTAAGATATCATTTGTAAATATTCCAATCTTGTTTCGAAAGTCGGAACAAAAGCTATCATCCCCTTCTTGCTTTCGAAACTCCTTGACTTCCCGTTGTTGTATTACGATCTATTAGAACAATAACTAATGGGATGTGAATGCAATAAGTGACTGCGTTGTCATTATTATTTCCTTGCCCTGTTGTGGTAGGCTCCTTATGTAATTTCAAGGACGAAATTATTTTAAGGAGGGTAGAATATGTCACGCTCGGCTTCCCAAAATACAAAAATTTTAGGAACGTAACAAAGCCAACCATGCTATCTACGGTAAGAAAATATCCTCCCATAGTCACATTACAACTGTCTATCAGTAATCAAGAACAACAATATAACTATCTATTTCTAAATATGTCCAATAGCCACAAACGATAACAGGAAATAATAGCGGAAGTAATAAAAATTCAAAGAATAACTAACCATCAATAAGAGCTATATCAGTGAGATGATCCTCACTGATCCGTGATCCTGTCGAAGTACTCACGTGCTAAGTCAAGTATCTGGGTCATGCAAAACCCAGACGTCAGTGCGTCATAAATATCATGATAATAGTAATAACCAGGACAGTGTGCTATACAGGATGTCACATGCAAAATAAGGTATAAATATAAACAAACGATTATAAATGTTATAACAACATGCTATAGGTATGCCACGTGTATCTTAAAATCCGTGTTTCTAGGTTATTTATCCTAACGGTATTTGAAACCAATTAATGTTATCCTCCTCGTAACTGAATAAAATATATTCTGTTCATCCCCAATGGGACCACGGTACAATAAACAATGGTTATTCCGTTCACGCCCAGAATCACGGCAAACAATAATATCCATTTGAATTACGTTTCGGTTACATTCTTGATTTCCCCCTTTCCCTCAGGTTTGATGTTCAAATCAGGTATTAATATAATATCTATCTAATACCAACATAGGAACAATCGTTCACAGATCTTGTCTAGCAAGATAATAAGGCATGCCAAACAGAATAACAAGTCAAAATTATTGGTATCGGTAAATATTACAGGCAATAAGTATTAACATGATAACAAAAATAGTACAGTCTGGCAGGTTACAAATATGTAAAGAACAATGTAATCATATCATGTACAAGACCAAGATAATAGCATTAACATGGATAGCATATTCAATCTGATTAATAACTATAAAGGTGGTGTTGATTAACCATGTATAAGAAAGCCCCATTCAGAAATTCAGCGTCATCCTAATTTGTAAAAGAGCTTAAAAATAACAAATGTTCTCCAAAAGGGACGTGTTATATACCAAAACAAAGCCAATTCAATAAAGTTTTCATTTTTATAAGTTAAAATATCTCAGGTTGTTCCTACAAAAAGTTATGAACGCTCGAACTTAAGAGTTTGCTGCTGGAATTTCCCTGAACAGCAGTTCAGAGGTACTTTCATTTATAGTTTATGTTATTTAAACAATTTATTTTGCAAGTAAATATTTCAAAGGGTTATAGTATTCTGAGTTAGCTTCGTAATGAATTAAAGAACATGTGCTAATAATTTTTTTTATGATTTATAATGAATTTTATAAAGTAAGGTGTACAATAAATTCCAGATTTGTCGTATCCGCTTGGTGACGACGTTTCATGTGTAAACTATAATATTTTCAAACTATATTTTGCATAATATTATAAAATGCAGATTATAAACTAATTAATGATATATGGATTATATAGATATAAACGGTATAATGATAATAATAAGAAATATTACGATGATATATATATTTATAGATATAATTATAGCATGTCGCAAGTTGTAAACTTGCATACACTGTATATTATAAAACTGATTAACGTTAAATAACTACGGTGTATACATTATATACATATAGTTGTTTGATAATAATAATAATTGTACGACAACATATAAGTAAATTTCGTAAACCATAACATGTAGCAAGTTGTAAACTTGCCTCAAAATAAACGCGATGAATGGAAGCAACACGATACTATATAAATCAATACCAAGTTTTGATGGCTTGGTTAAGGTTCTAAGATGCGGCTGGAGTTGCGTCGGTGAGAATGAGTGTGGGCTTGAAGAATGAAGAACGAGAATATTTAAATTGATGAGAGAGATTTAGTTAGAAGGGGGGGGGGGAGAGATGTTATGTGGAGAAAGAGAGAAAAGATGAGGCGCAGAGAGAGAGAGAGTTTTCTGTTTTATAAAATGTAAAGTATATAATAGCTCGTGTGTATATATACATATATATATAGTTTATATTATGTTCTAAATATATATATTATAGTTTTATACTACTAAAGATGATATCAAACTACACTCTGTCTCCACCAAAATCTCACAAAAATATATTTTGGAAAAATAATACATATACTAAGCTTTTTAACTATAATGCAAAAATATTATTTAAATATCTTATACCCCCTAATATAAGATTTAAAAGGATTTTAAATGTATTATAATTTTAAGAAATATTTGATATTTAGTTTTCATAAGATTTAAACGTAATAGATAAAACCCAAATAAGATATAGGATGATTAACCATGTGATGGCAGTTAGCAAAATATAATTTATCCTTAACTTGTGGTTACTAAAAGATATATGATGATCTAGATATATGATATATTTATCATACTAGATTCACGTAGATTCAATTTACTGATATATATCAGATATAATCTAGCATCATACTGGGTTTCATACATGCTGGTTGGGTTGGATAACTATCTCTACCGTTCGAATCGATCGCAACCCAAATGAATAAAATAGAAGAAATATAAAGCAAGTGTTAAAATACCAATTATCATTGTATAACTATACTAGGGTGTTACATTATACCCAACTACAAAAAATTAGTTCTCGAAATTCACGAAACAGGAAAAAATAAGAACAATACGGATCTAAGGAAAGAGATATGGAAACTCTTGTCAAATTTCGTTTTCACATTCCCAAGTAGATTCTCCATGCGAACAATTCCCCTAAGAAACGAGTACTAAAGGGATTACTTTATTCTTCAGATTCTTTTCTCGTCAATCCACAATTACCATCGATTGCTCTATATAAGTCAAATCCTCCCTTACAGTTAGTTCCGAGTGATCTAGGACGTGCGTCTTATCTCGAATATACTTGCGGAGTTAAGATACATGAAACACGTCATGAACACCCGCCAAGGATGGTGGTAAAACCAATCGATGAGCTACCTCTCCAACACGCTCAATGATATCGAAAAGCCCCACGAATCGAGAACTGAGCTTGCCTTGACTACCAAATCGGATTACTCCCCTAGTCGGTGATATTTTCAAGAAAACAAAATCACCAATAGCAAACTCCAAAGGTCTTCTTCCAGTATTAGCCTAACTTTTCTGTCGATCTTGTGCCGCCTTCATATGATCACGTATCAAGTTAATCTTCTCCACAGTTTGCACAATTAGTTCCGGTCCCAACAATCTTCTTTCTCCAACAACATCCCGTCATACTGGCAAGCGACACTTATGACCGTACAATACTTCAAATTGAGCCATCTGTATAGTAGCCTAAAAACTGTTATTGTACGAAAACTTCACTAAATGTAAATGATCCTCCCACGAACATTTGAAGTCTAACATGCAAGATCTCAACATATCATCAAGAGTTTGGATCGTTCTCAGACTGTCCATCTGTCTTAAGGATGGTAGGCCATACTAAATTTCAAGCGAGTATCCAAACTTTCCTGTAGACTCCTCTAAAAGTGTGATAGGAACCGGGTATCACTATCAGAAACGATACTCACTGGTACTTCATGCAATCTCACAATCTCCTGCATGCATCGGTCTGCCAAAGCCTCCGTCGACTGTCCAACTCGAAATGGTATGAAATGATCTGTCTTGGTCAGTCAATCGACAATTACCCAAACTGCGTAATTACCCTTTGGATTTCGTGTTAAGGCTGTCACAAAATTTATGGTTATATGTTCCCACTTCCATTGAGAAATATGAAGTGATTGCAACAAACTAGTTACCTTTTGATATTCAGCCTTGACTTACTGACACACCAAGCACCTAGATACATAGCGAGCAATCTCTCTTTTCATGCCTTCCCACCAAAATTGTTGTCGCAAATCTCTATACATCTTCGTGCCTCCCGGATGTACTGAATATGCGGAATTATGAGCCTCCTTCATGACTTCTTCACGAACTTCATCTTTAGGTACATACAAATGACTTCCATATCTTAAAGAACCATATTCATGAATCAATAAATTTGTTCGAAATCCCGCTTTCACTTGTCCCGAAATTTTTGTAATCTAGGATCGTGCAACTGTGTTGCCTTAATGCTATCAATTAAGGATGACTGTACTTACAACTGTATCAACTGTCCCGAAGAATCTGGTAGTACGAACTCTAACACGAATCTCTGAAAATATGCTATAATCTCCTTTTGTCCAGTCATCATCCGTATTGCTGATAACCAACTTAAATCATCCGGCACTACATTAACTTTCCCCGGATGGTAGTTTAGATCAAAATCATAGTCGGCCATCAGCTCCAACCATCTACGCTGCTTCATGTTGAGCTCTTTATGCATGAACATGTACTTTAGGCTCTTGTGATCAGTAAACACTCCATCCCTTTCGCCCAATAAGTAGCGTCTCCAAATCTTCAACGCAAAATAACCGCGGCTAGTTCCAAGTTATGAGTTGGGTAGTTCTTCTTATGAGTCTTCAATCGCCTCGACGCATCAGCTACAACCTTCCCATGCTGCATCAAGACACATCCCAAGTCTTTTCTAGATGCGTCGCTGTGAATAACTAATCCTCCAAAACCATCTAGCACTGTTAAGATAGGAGCGGTTGTCAATCTTTACTTTAGCGTTTCAAAAGCTGACGCACACTTCTCAGTCCATACAAACGGTACCTCCTTACGTGTTAGCTTGGTCAATGTTCTGCTATTCGAGCGAAATTCTCCAGAAACCTTCTATAGTATCCAGCAAGCCCAAAGAAACTTCTGATCTCCCTTACATTCTGTAGAATTGGCCAATCATGAACAACTACAATCTTTTTGAGGTCAACTGCAATTCCATCACCGGATATAACATGATCGAAGAACTTCACTTCTTCGAGCCAAAACTCGCACTTGCCCATCTTAGCATATAACTTTTCTAGTCCCAACGTCTGTAGTGCGATTCTCAAGTGTTCTTTATACTCTTCCTTGCTCCTCGAATAGACTAAAATATCGTCAATGAATACCACCACGAACTAATCTAGAAATGGTGGAAAGATCCAGTTCATCAAATTCATAAATATCGCCGGTGCGTTAGTAACTCCAAATGGCATAACTAAATACTCGTAATGCCTGTTTACCCCCGATAACAGAGATGAACTGGATTGAATGACTTGCCTGAATTTGGGGGCAGATGCTATTTGGACATATCCATCTACCTCTCCGAAGATACCAAATTGATTTATGGAACCGTATATCGGAGATTTGGACAGATGCAACCGTTGTAGCAGACTTTATCAGATTCCCCCTCGTTTATGAAGGGTTTTGATTGTGGGGACGCTCTTCCCTGCAGGCGCAAGCCCCTGCAGTTAATTACGTTATCGCGCTGCGATAATCACTTTCTCCTGCTTCAGTAGTTCACTTCGTATCGTGTTGTGTTTTATTTTTTTTTTGCCTGTGGATTGTATACGGAGACTATTTTATGTCGTCGCCCGTAGGGCGCAGATTAGTCCAAATCCGTATATTAGATTTGGGGTTTAGGTCAAGCATTTTCTTGACGGGGTCCACCTTGGTATCTTGGTTTGCTAACGGGAGTGAACTTAGGACGTATTTCTCACATTTATGAGGTCCATTGGTTCATATAAAATTTTAAGCTTTCTCTAAGGATTGTTAGTCATATTTGAGACTAAGATCGACTTAGGAACAAATGAGCATATGGGCTCAATTATGGTCCATTATCGCCGTATTTGGGACGTATCGCTGTGTTTGGGACGAATATTAGTTTTAAGAACATTTCGATCCAACGTTCCCATTTTGGGAACGAAGAAAGAGGAGTTGTTGATTATTGGGACTCGCCACCTCTCTGAAGGCGTTGAGAAATTACGACATATATCAGAGGTATGAAGAGATGTATCCTTGAACCAAATCACGTATTTGTGGGAAAGAATTGTGGTGGATCATTCAATAATCATTAGTCTTGTTTGAGACTAAGATTAACTTAGAAGGTATGGGATAAAGATCGTTATTCATGTATGGGACTAAGATCAGTTTGGATATCAGTTTGGATATCACGAACATAAACTTAGCTAATTTGGGTTAAGATTGGGTTTCTATAACACCCAGTAGTGCTAAGCACTCAGTTGCATATAGAGTTCACGTATGTTTCACGTAAGGCACTAAAATAGTGCTAAGCACTAGTCTTTTGTGGCACTCACGTGTGTTTTATGTGAGGTGTTGAGCTTTTGGCTTGTTTTGAGCGCTCATGTGTATTTCATGTGAGGCATTGAGTTTTGGCGCTCACGTGTGTTTCACGTGAGGCGCTGCACTAGTGCTAAGCAGTAAATTTTTCTGTTTTCTGGCGCTCACATGTGTTTCACGTGAGGCTCTATATAACGTGACCTTGGGTGCTCACGTGTTTTTCATATGAGGAGCTGAGTTCTTTGGGAGGTTTAATCAATGTTGATGTTTTTAGAGAACTTAAAACTCTGTTAATGATATTTTGACTATTAACGATCGCTAAGATCATTATTTTGAGGATCTGGGATCGGGTTCTTTAAGAACTAAGTTCTTGATTTGACGGAACCAAGTTCCTGGAGTATTATGGACTCCATGTTCTTCATGTTCTTCCTTTCATGTCCTTTTCAATCTTTTTCTTCTTTGAATCTTTGATTCTCAAGAATAAGATCTTCCCCATGAGAATTAAATTCTCAACTTGTGAGAGAGTTGTCTTGCGGATCTCAGATCCAGAGAAAAAACTAAGTTCTTGAGAAGGGTTAAACCCTAAGATATATTAGGTAAAGGAGATGTTTTGATCTCGATATTTTCTTTACCTTAGGTTTTGAGGAGGGAGATCTTCTTTAAGAAAATTAAATTCTCTGTTATTTTGTAAAATCATTTTTAGAGCCTTATGTATTTTTTTACAGAAACTTATGGGGGTCTCTTCTATATGAGACTTGATGTCTCCTATCTTTTATATAAGAGATGCAAATTGTTAATTAGTTTGGGAAAATCTATCATTTAAGAGATACCAGTTGATTTAATTAGCCTCAAAGATTATTTGGGGGATTTTATCCACCGTTGGATATTTGATCCAGTGATTTTTGTTTCACAGAATATATATATATATATATATATATATTCTTATTTTTTAGCAAGATTAAGAAAATATTTTCCCCTATACAGAATTTAATTCTGTCAAATGGTGATTTTAAATCACCATTGGATTTTTAATCTAAGGGTCTAGAGTATATTTTTCTCATTTGGAAATATTTCCCCATATTACAATTTAATTCTATTATTGGATATTTAATCCAACAACTCTCTGTTTAACATAGAAAATCTTTTTTATTTAAAAAAAGATCTGGGTGATATTTTTCCCCTAATAGTATTTAATTCTATAATTTGATAATTTTAATCACCATTGGATATTTAATCCAATGGCTCTGTTTAACAGAGAATATCTCCAGATTTTAAGAAAATAATTCCCCATTTAGAATTTAATTCTACCCTTTTTAATTTGGGCGCTGATGCTCACATGCTATGCACGTGGGTGCCGTTTAAGAATTTAATTCTTACGGAATCGGGCACCATGTGTTTTGCACGTCGGCGCTCATGTGAGATTCACGTGAAGCGCCAGCATAGGAATTTTTAATCCTACTAAATGCTGGCGCTAGCGCTGACATGGGAAATACGTGAGGC
Source organism: Agapanthus africanus (assembly GCA_030015575.1). NCBI lineage: Eukaryota > Viridiplantae > Streptophyta > Magnoliopsida > Asparagales > Amaryllidaceae > Agapanthus > Agapanthus africanus. The sequence continues at coordinate 221,692,673 of CM057338.1, forward strand.
ACTGCCCGACTTATTTAAAAAGCAATTTTTTATGAGGGAACAAATTCGCCCTACCGTTGTTCTCACGTGGTTTGTACGTGAGTGCAACGATGCACAACTTTGGGCCATCCGATCCGTTTTATGGTATGAAGAATCTGAACCGATCCCCGATTGATGTGTGAAAGTGTGTTTGTAGTAGTAACCGCAATCAATAACTGTGTCGCGTGTAGCTAGCCGAGATGAGTACGGGTCGTCCGCAGGGATGCATGAAATTTCTAATTTTTCTTTAGACGAGTTGAATAAAATAAAAGAAGAAAGGAGAATAGATTCTAGATCTATGTTAAATACGGATGTAGAATATATATAAAGAAGATGGCTTGTAGGGATGGATGACTAGTAAAGATGACTCGTTTTATTTTTAGATAGATTTAAAACTAGATTGATAGTGATCAATGAGGATTAAGGTTCTTGGAAGAAACTAGGGTTTCCTCACTATTGACCCTTATCTCTTCATTGATCTCTATTCATGTCTAGCCCTAACAAAACAATTGTTAATCTAATCTCAAATCGCGGTCAAGACTATCAATAAATTGATAGCGCACCCGATTAGGATGTTAACGATTCTTTTGCTAAAATTTATAAACTTCATAAGATATAAAAGAAGTTAAAATATTTTCTCATCCATTATTCTACCATAATCTTACGAACCCTAGCAAGCTAGGAATTACTCATGCATGTTGTGAGAAGAGGAAAAAAGGATAGAGAAGAAAATCATAATTCAAAAAATAAATGCGAAATAATTAAACTAATAATCTACCTTTATTAATCAACTTTACAAGTATAAATTCTTCGAATTTGGATTACAAGAGGAAGAAGTTGCTTTCGATCTCTGCCTCGTAGGAAGTATTTGCTCCGTCGATATTTACGTCGCTCTATCACGTCGAATCGTGGATCTGTCGTGGATCTCTTGTTCTTTGACGGTGATTTACTTCGTGTTAAAGGTGATAAATTCTAACTTTAGCTCTCGGTCATTTAAATAGCCCTAAAAGCAGAAACCCTAGATCCTATGTATTAGGGTTTGTTGATACGATCCTACCTATCAAATCTGAGATCCTACGGCCATGATACGGCCGCAGATCCACCGCGCATGTGGGATTTTAGCCACGGAAGTGATGCGCTTTGGAGAGATCATGGCTTCAATCTTCTGGTGCTGCCTGGTGTTGACACGTGGAGATTTATGTGATGTCTGGATTTTGGAAATATTTCTTGAGTCTCTGCCAGTATTGATTATACGATTTTATTGGTAGATTTTTTATCCTGACATCTTGAATATCTTGATCTCCTGAACTGAGCTAAATCTGCGCAATATCTCCATGAATAATATTTGTTATATTAGAGATATAATCTTAATCATTTTATATGGTAATAAATCTTTAAGAAATTTGATTAAGATTATTTGATATGATATGCATATTTAAATTATCAAAATATCTTATAAATATTATATGCATATATTTTCCTTCATAATGTTAATTATAATATATAAATATATGGTAAATAGTATTTTGCAGATAAACCTACATATGTTCTATATTTATAATAAACACCCTTTAAATATTTAAGAAAATTAAGAAAAATGTTATATTAAATGTGCAATATTTTCGACTGAACAAATACCCCCAAACTTAACTTTGATCGTCCCGAGCAAACTAGTTATTCAAGAGAGAGAGAGAAAAAGAAAAATAAAAACCTAAGTAGCACACTTTCGTGGGCAACATGATTGCACTGAGCACGTGCAACAAGCCGTTAAAGCTCTAGGCGTCCCTAGTAGGAGGAGTGTTGTCTCCTGAGGGTTTTCAGCGGATTACACCCACAAAATCCCATAATAAAAGAAAGAAAATAAAAGTTACATACAAAGATAAGAATATATATAAAAAAGGGACCTGAAAATAAGAGTTTCCAACTACACTAACTTTTAGGTTGCCATGAGCCCTATCTTAATGGTCATGAAAAGATATTAGAAATCACATTATCCCTCAATAAAACATCGCCTTTAGTCTTCCTCCCCATCCTTCTTCCAAACATCGATCATATACCCCTACGTGCATGTAAAAGACATCCCTATATTTAGAGAATTCAATTCAAACTCTCATACTCTTATCCATCTTCCTTAGTATTTTTTAGTCGGTGAATATTTTAGATGGAATTGCTCACACACTTTTCATGCGACCGTTAATACTTCTTGAGATACTAACCGACCGATTACCAAATGTGCTCGCTCATTTAGGCGTAATATTCTCGTCTTGTAACACCTAAGGCTTAGCAGTGGCTCTCAAACCAGTTGGTCTAAAGCACTAGGTAATAAAGCACCATCGCTATATTTTTTTATGCTGCCTTAAGCAATTACAAAACCAGTGTTCATTTTTCTTCACAATTTTTTTTATTTTTATTTTTCTTCATACCAAGACTTTTAGACAAGAGCATTTCAAGGTATCCTCTACTATCCTAAGTTTCAAGATGTGTGTAAGTGCGTATAGTAGGGTATCAACGTTCAAATGTTTGGCCTCAAGAATAGGGACTATTTTTCAGCCTTATTTTTATTCTCAGATTAGTAATTTCCTTCATCTTACTAACCCTTAGGACAACGGCTCATGACTACTTATTACTACCTTTGTTTAAGAAAACATCTAACTTTCTTTCTTTTCTCAAACTATTCCTATTTTTCATATGTAATTTTTCACTTTCAAACTTTCATTATCAAAAGAATTTGTGCTTATATTTATAATAATGCAAAATAATGCGTGAATAAACACAAACCTTCCCCAAACCTATTTGCAGCAGTGTCCTCATTGATGTCATCTGTTAAGTTAAAAAACCTGTAGACTTGGGAGGAAAAGATAGTAACGGGGACATGAATTAATGACAGTGAAACCCCCCAAACTAATTTTTGGCTCACAATTTTGTAAAAAATTATCTTCTTTCAAGAGCCAAAAGATTTCTCCCCTAAACTTGAGTAAAATAGTATCAAGCATTTAAAATTAAGGGGGGTTAAAATTATTGGTCCATGCAAAACTTTACAAAGACCAAAAGTCAACACCAATTATTCAAAGAATTTATCAATGTAACAATATAGTTGGTGGAAGATCAGAGATTTGAAGAAGTGGAGAGATAAGAGACGGAATCGAGTGGGTTTACGTCTCGGTTGGTAGAGACGGAACAGTAATGGTGAACGAAAACGAGAATGTGAATGAGTAGGTATGGGAAGAATAGTCACATTCTCGTATGAGATAAGAAGAAATGGTAGTGGTTCAACTTCTTCGGGTGGAGGTTGATTAATCACAAAATCCGTGTCGTTTAGGAATGCGAGTTCGTCACCGAAAATATTTTCGAAACTTTCATCGATGGTCCGATTGAACGTTTCAATATCAATAAGTGTCGCGCTAGAATTCAATATACTTGATTTGTCAAAAATTATGGAGGTAGGAGCCTTGAAAAACTCATCTACCTCATTCTCAAAGGGTTCTAAATCAAGTGGTCTTTCAAGAATCATAAAACTTGAAATATAGAAGTGTGATTCATCAACACTCGATAAAATTAAAGGAATATTAGAAGAAGAACCAAAGAAAGTGGGTGATGAAATGGTAAACAAATTTGGGTGTCGAGTATTGCTGAACCATATATGGGAAATGAAAGCTGAATATCGTTCTGCTTTTCGGTAATGTATTTATCATTAATTTCCAAACGCATATGGGGTTCGAGAAAAACAATTAATGGTTTGAGATGATGTTCACACGAAAGTGAAAGGACATGATGAATTGGTGAGAAAAAATCATCCAAAACTGTGGGTTCATCATCCAAAATATCCCCAGCGTCAATATCCTCAATCAAGTGAAAGTTAAAATTCTCAGACACCTCATCAAAAGCATGGTTTTCAATCAATTTCGGTTCTAGGGTGGAGGTGTAGAGATCACCAGGATTGGGTGTGGTTTCACTTGAAATGGACTCTTCACAATCGGGTAAATCAAACACTACAAAGTCGCATAACTCATCAAACATCTATCTTCAATTGGTGAATAATTTGGTGTACTTGATAGATTTGTGAAACTAAAGTTGTGGATTTCAATTTGGGATGGGGAGATTTGATTTGGAAGGGTGTAATGCTCTCTCTCTCACTACTCAAATTCTCAATTTGTCATATTGCCGTATCATACATTGGAAAATTTTGAGCTAGTTAGAAACTAGTTGCTCGTTTGTTGGGTTGTATGAGGGCGGGCATGGATGCATTCAATTCCTCTATCTGACGCGACACTACCCGAAATTCTTCCAATGATCGTTCAAGACTAGACATGGGTTGTGAAGGGGTTTCAGTAGAAGATTGAAATTCTTGTGGATAGGTCAAACTCCCAAATGACTGTTTAGAAGAAATGTCTAGAGAAGGTGTAAAAGTCGAGTAGGATTGATAGGAATTGAATGGTTGTGAAAAATGGACAGGAGTAGGATCAACATTGTGATAAGAAGAATAGTGAGATTGGTTGGCGACTGGTAACAGATGTCATATACGCCGCAAAACGAGTAACAATACTTTCTTCAGGAAATAATGGTGTTTGTTGTCCTAACGGTTTGACCGGATTGAAACTTTGGGATTCGGTCTTCTCAATATACTCAGCAATGGACATGCGTTTAGATGGTGCCTCACTTGCTTTAAATGAATTATCAACATAAGCCGATGTTGAATTTTGGTGAGGAGTCTAACTGTTTCTTTCTACTCTCAAAGATATGGTAGAGTCGGATGGTACACCGAAGCGATTAAGAAAACAAGAAATATCTGGATCTGGATAGCAAAACTCGGCACAAGTTCATCTGTTTGGGTTACCCATTATAAGAAGGTGAAAAGAAAAGAGGAAGGGGAAAGATTTATGCTCTATTTGGATTGTTTTTCTTTGAAAGTGGGACTTGAGGGTTGACTCAACAAATCACAAAATATACAAACAAATCCAGAACTAAGGTCACCTAGGTCAAGCACTAGACCGCTCCTAGACATCCAAAGGACAAGCCGCAGGATCAATCCTCCACCACCTTTTTATTACTCTTGTGGCCAGGTAATGGCCAGGTAAGTGGGAGGTATCCGCTATATGAATCACCGAAATAGCAGGCCTAATTAAGTAACCACTTTCCTTAGTCACACTTGCCTTATACACCACAAAAGTAATGCGGATAAGCGATAGATTACCCACGACATTTCTCTGTCCTAATTGAGCGTGACGGTCCTTAGAGTCTTGATCTAGACATTTTCTTAATTAATATAAGGTTATGCAGATGCTCGTTTTGTGATTTGTGGGGCCTAGGAAGGGTGATGAAATCCCCACCTAATCTGAATTTTAGTCTTGCCCCTTAAGGCCCGGTTAAAAATATGCAAAAACAAACCAATAAAAAAATATGCAAAAAGATTTTTGAGCGGTGATATTTTGCAAAAAATCCTGCAGAAAAATATATTTTTGGATTTCAGAGGAGAGAGAAGAATATGAGAAAGATACCAAAGAAATTTGGGTGCACAACTCCCCAACACCGCCGCGGTTCCGTCGCAAAATACCCGCTATTGCCACAGTTCCACCGCTTGTTCGAGGGATCTTTTTGTTGATTTTTTCTACAGTGCTTCCTTTGCTTCTCTGGTCCTCTCTGAAAGTCTCTGAATCTCAATTTTCTTATTACAGTGACTCCAGATTCTCTCGCAAAAATCACACACTAATCGTTAAATATGCAAGTTGCGGTTTTGTTTTATTTTTATGATATGGATCGAATAAGAATTCAACCCGAATAGAAAGAAAAAAATTACGCATGTATCCCCGGCAACGACGCTATTTGATTGATGTGTGAAAGTGTGTTTGTAGTAGTAACCGCAATCAATAACGGTATCGCCTGTAGCTAGCCGAGATGAGTACGGGTCGTCCACAGGGATGCGTGGAATTTCTAATCTTGTTTTAGATGGGTTGAATAAAATAAAAGAAGAAAGGAGAATAAATTCTAGATCTATGTTAAATACGGATGTAGAATATATATAAAGAAGAGATCTGGTAGGGTTCGTTAGAATTTAGTAGTTGATGGATGACTAATAAAGATGACTCCTTTTATATTTTGATAGATTTAAAACTAGATTGATAGTGATGAATGAGGATTAGGGTTCTTGGAAGAAACTAGGGTTTCCTTACTATTTGACCCTTGTCCCTTCATTGATCTCTATTCATGTCTAGCCCTTAACAAAACAATTGTTAATCTAATCTCAAATCGCGGTCAAGACTATCAATAAATTAATAGCGCGCCCGATTAGGATGTTAACGATTCTTTTGCTAAAGTTTATAAACTTCATAAGATGTAATAGAAGTTAAAATATTTTCTCATCCATTGTTCTACCCTAATCCTACGAACCCTAGCAAGTTAGGAATTACTCACGCATGTTGTGAGAAGAAGAAAAAGGGATAAAAAAGGAAATCATAATGCATAAAATAAATGCGAAATAATTAAACTAATGACCTACCTTTATTAATCAACTTTACAAGTACAAATCCTTCGAATTTAGATTACAAGAGGAAGAAGTTGCTCTCGATCTCTTCCTCGTAGGAAGTATTTGCTCCGTCGATATTCACGTCGCTTTATCATGTCGAATCGCAGATCTGTCGTGGATCTCTTGTTCTTTGACGATGATTTGCTTTGTGTTAAAGGTGATAAATTCTAACTTTAGCACTCGGTCCTTTAAATAGCTCTAGAAGAAGAAACCCTAGATCTTATGTATTAGGGTTTGTTGATACAATCCTACCCATAAAATCTGAGATCCCACGTCCATGATACGGCTGCGGATCCGCCGCACATGTAGGGTTTTAGCCGTGGAAGCTCCGCGCTTTGGAGAGATCATGGCTTCAATCTTTTGGTGCTGTCTGGTGTTGATACGTGGAGATTTATGTGATGTCTGGATTTTGGAAATATTTCCTGAGTCTCTGCCAGTATTGATTCTACGATTTTATTGGCAGATTTTTTATCCCGACATCTTGAATATCTTGATCTCCTGACCTGAGCTAAATCTGTGCAATATCTCCATGAATAGTATTAGTAATATTTGTTATATTAGAGATATAATCTTAATCATTTTATATGGTAATAAATCTTTAAGAAATTTGATTATGATTATTTGATATGATATGCATATTTAAATTATCAAAATATCTTATAAATATTATATGCATATATTTTCCTTCATAATGTTAATTATAATATATAAACATATGGTAAATAGTATTTTGCAAATAAACCCACATATGTTCTATATTTATAATAAACGCCTTTAAATATTTAAGAAAATTAAGGAAAATGTTATATCAAATGTGCAATATTTTCTACTGAACAATCCCCATCCCTTTAAATAGGGCTTCGAGCCCTAGGCGACTGTTGCGCTTTCATCTTCTTCCTTAAGAATTTTACTCTCCATTAGAGCTTACCTCTGTTTTCTTGAAATTTAGTTCTTCGCCCTTTTCCAGATCTATATTGTAGATCCATTCTGCCAAAATTTTCTTTTGTAAGAGTGTTCTACTTGGAAGATTACTTCAATTTTAATTACAGAGCTTAGCTCTAACATATTTCCTTTAGGAATTTGGAGAATTTTGTTCTGATCTTTTTTAGATCTCTTTCCCTTTTAGAGATTTTCTTGAGATTTTCATCAGAGATTTGCTCTGGTGATTTATAACAGAACTTAGTTCTGATTGTATCTTTTTCCCTTTAAGGATTTCAATTTAACAGAGATTTGCTCTAACAATTTTCCATAGAACTTAGTTCTGATTTCTAGATCTTTTCCTCCTTTGAGGAGTTTCTTAAGATTTTAATCAGAGTTTTGCTCTGGCAATTTTCCACATAACTTAGTTCTGATTACTAGATCTTTTCCCCCTTTGGTAAGTTTCTTGAGATTTTAATCAGAGTTTTGCTCTGGCAATTTTCCACAGAACTTAGTTCTGATTAGATCTTTTCCCCTTTGGGGATTTTCTTGAGATTTTAGTGTAACGACTCTGAAATCACTGTACAGAAATTTTCTTGTTGTTGTACAGAAAAGAGTACTACAGTCTGTGTAAGAGTTATAAGTTAGATTTGTTTAATAAAAGCAAGAAATAACTTGTAGCTCACTTGTAAAGCCTTTACACTGCTGTGACGTAGCCTGTGTGTTCGATTCCCATCAGACACAATTATTTTTTCTGATTTTTTTTTAATTTTTGGAAGCCCAAGAGTTGCACGTTCAATACATGGGGAAATGAAAAGTTTCAGAAAAATCAAATAGGCGCAATGAGGCGTACACATACAAAAACCCATATTGCACGAATCTCGAGGCAAAACCTCAAGATCTGACAGCCTAAAATGCCTTTCAGGCCGGCGCCGACGGTACGATTGAGCCCAATTGGCTCCGTGCTTTGCATACACACCTCTTCGACTCCCCTTAACTCCCCTGCACTGTTTGATTTCCCTGCAATCAAACAGAGACCCTTCATTTCACCAATTAACACTTTTTTAATGCTTTTTAATGCTTTTTAATCCAAAATTTTAATTCCCAAACCCTAATTCTTCACTATAAATACCACCCCATAACTTAGCTCGTCACCATTCTGAAATTCTAACAAAAATTCTCTCAAAACTTTCTAAGTACCAAGTGGAGTTAAGCCCCTTAAGTGGAGTAGCGAGCCAAACTCGAAGACCAGAGCATTTCCGAGGAAATCACGACCCCCGAGAGCTTCTTCGATCTCTTCTTAATCATATAAAAACCGTAAGTCCCTTCATCCCTCTCTCTTTCTATCTCAAATAATTTTTTAAAACAAACCAACAAAAGAGGAGTTATCTCCGATATAGTTTTCTTTTTAACATTTATAAGCCATGTGATAAGCAAACGCGATCAAACTAACATGCTATACTAATCCTAACCTTATTCATATCAATTAGTTTTTAGTTGTAATAAATTTTCATATGAAACAAACATATAAGGAACATTTTTCATTAAAATACCATGAACTTTAGTGTAATCTCTTTTCAATATCTAATATACCCAAACCCTAGAACCTTCACGGGGTAATGGCCTACCCCATATGCACACTATGGTTTCATAGCACGGTATTCTAAGCATATGGGTAATTCAAAGTAAAAGAACTTTTTCATTAAAATACCATACCGTTTCAAAACGGGTTTCTTATATCGGTATTTCGAAATCCTTGGCAATTAAACATCTACAACTCTCGTTAGGGGACCCGCTAATCGATGGTGCGGATTATCGCACATCCTTGGAACAGTAGAGCGAGATACAAAACTCCTCACGGAGTATTCGGTCTCGGAACGAATAAAAATACGGTTTTTAAGAAACGCGACCTTTTCTAATAAAAAACTAATTTTTGGGAAAATTATATATAAAACATAAATCCGTATTTTTCAATAAAAACAAACTAAGAAACTATATTTTTAAAAAGAAAGATTAAAAATTATTAATAAAATATCACCAAGTTTTCAAAAGTAGTGATTTTCATAAAAATACCACAAACTTTAAAGAAGTTAGGTTTTATCACCAAAACACCACAATAAATAAAATACATGTTCATGAAAACCCTAAATGTTATAAATCATTCTCGAGGTTTATTTTTAAACAATATTAATATATATTTTTCATAAAACCCCTTAGAGACATGCAAACAATATTTTAAGGACTCTAAATTAATATAGATTTATGCGGGATCAATTCTCTTGAGCCTCAGGAAGCCGGAGAAAATGAGTGCTTGCATATTCATGTTAGACAACTTAACGGAGTTATCAAATGGCAATTGTCTTGGAAAAAGAAACAAATCCTGCCGTCCATATGTAGCAGTTGCCGTTTTCTCCCGAACATAAGATTTTTAACAATGTACATCAATTCACATGAAAAGACCTAAACTCGAATCCAAAATCAAATCTAAACTTGAATCTAAACTCGAACTCAAACCCCAAACTCGAAACTCGAATCTAAAGTTGAACTTGAACTCAACCTACTCGAACTAACATGACTCGAACCAAGATTGCAATTATCATAACTCACACATTACTCGACCCACTCAAATACAATTTACACATTTTGCAATCTAGGGTTTCGATCAAGACATGTTAATCAATCAAATAAATATATTAACCAGTTATAATATATTATACATGGGGTGTTTGGGATAGTTTCTTGTGTGAATCCAACGGAGTTTCAGGAGTCCCGTATTAACCTTTTTTTTTATTTTACTCGAATATCAGCCGGGTTGATTCATCATCCACAGCCTAGAGACCCGATGCTAACACATGAAATAAGCCCGTGTTTCCTTGCTCCTGGGGCCTCACACTTGAGCTCGTGAATTTTTCTACAGCTGCGTTGACATTCACACTTGGAACTTAATATTAACATAATAACCACATAGAGTCCTATAGTATATACTTACCTATGATCATATACTCTTATTTGTCATATATATATATTCTACTCTTGTCATTTTCTTTACTCTTACCTATCTTTGAGACTTACCGAGCGCTAGTTCGTTGATGGGCATTCCATCCACTTTTCTTCTCTTGGAATGTTCGTCAGATACGGTCGAGACAGAGGAGGTTGAAACACAAAGGAGGACTATCACCAGATCGCTACTCAGGGCTAGCTCAGCTTCATTTTTTCCCTCCAGTTTATGTATGCCACTTTTTTAGGCATTTTCCTTATTGTATTTACTTTCCAGCATAAACTATTGTATTTGTAAATATTGGAAGTTGAATGTAAATAACGATGTTTCTTGAAATTTTTTTACAGTCTCAATTTATTCATGTATTGTGTATTATTGTTTAAATACGCTTAGTATATTTATTTACGGAATGACCTTCTCTGGATAAATATACCGCGAGCTTGCCACGTCACCATTTCCATCTATTAGGAAGCGGGGCATGACATTTAGTCAGAGCTTTGCTCTGACAATTTAATATCAGATCCCTCTTGGGGATTTTCTTGGATTTTTTTTGTATTTTATACCATTTTGATAAAGCAGAGCTCAGCTCTGTAATTTTATTATTATTAAAAACAGCCTCAGGGAATCTTTTTAGATTTCTCCATTGGGCACATGTTTCAATCATTAAGGAGCCGCCATCTTGATTCTGTAGGGCCCACTAGTTTTTTAAGTTTAGTGATGCTAACGTTTTTTTATTGCTAATTCTCCACTGGTTTCTTTTCAGACACCATGGCTGGTCATTTATACGATATCGAGGAAATTATCTTCTACGAAAAAATTCGCATACAAGGTCGCTTTCAAGGCCAGGAGTACACTGATGCCAATGTGATGAAGTGATGCGGTGCTTTGATGATCACAACGGTAGATTGCTCCCCCGCTGTTCTGCCCTTTTGAAGATTATCGTTGGATTGATCTAGTAAGCGCTTCCTGATCTTGATGAGGTTATGCCGCTCGAGGGACTTTATGATGCTGAAGACAAGGTGTATTCAGTATATCTGATGTGCCAGATCTCGAAGAAGCGGAGAGATGATCTCGTCGCTTTTTTGCATCGCGTCTTCGAACAGAAATCGATAATATCTGCGTACCAGAGGATGAAAGATATCAGCGGAGATCCCGAAGCTTGCATTTGGGAGAAGACGCATAAGAAGATGGTCAATGAAACAAGAAGAGCTTTACTTAAACTTGCCTTTAAGTTTGAGAATCTATGTCCGGAATTTAACTTCTTGCCATTGTAGACCTTTGATGATATTTGTTTCTTTTTTCTTTTATTTCCTTTGTGATTATCCTCATCACCAATGTATAAATTTCTTTGAAGTATGAATGCTAATCTTCTTTCCCTTTTTTTACGCCATCGCTCACGTGCCTTTCACGTGAGGCGCTACTATAGGATTTAATTCTATAAAAGACTAGCACCGGCGCTCACGTGTGCTTCATGTGAGGCAATGCCTTATTATATGAGGAAATCTTTCACCTTCTTGCTCTTCTTTTTCTGAGTCACCCCTTTCTTTTCCAATGCCTTCTTTTTGTCAGAACTTGGAAATAGTTCCACCATGCACAATATTTTCTGTGTCGAGACTTAAATGTTTCTCTTTATAATCTGAAGCAGTGCTCATCTTCTCATTCACAAAGAAAGAACTGCTTTAACATAGCTTGCAATCGCCCATATGCTCTTCGAAAGCCATGGGAGGTGCCCATCGAGGAGATTATTCCTCGTTTTGCTGCTCGACTGGCGAATCCCGATCTCACGGATGATCAATGCGACACGGTGATGTATGAGCTCCTGATTCGTAAAGGATTTTCTCTTCCCGCCGGCTCTATTTGGTTTCGGATGATCTTCTTGGCCATCTTTGACAGCATTCCCCCTCATCCGGCGGAGATGACTCTAGCGATACTCGACACAGCAGAGGACAGGATCGACTGCATTCATGAGGCGTGCATGATTACAAAGCCTCTAAAAGACCGCTCAATTCGTATGCCGAGTCAGATCCGGGATCGGCGGGCTATCATTTCTTCTTTTGCCGATGAGCGTGGCACTGATAGATGGGGAGGGACTCTTCGTGAGAACCGCCGTTACTATATGGTAGAGCAGGTAGAGAGGGAGTTAGAGAACTTTGTTTATTGTTTTGTTAACCCCTGTATCTCTGATCCCATATTTGGTGATCTCTTCCTTATAGAATAAGATGTTTATTTAAATGCATTTCTTTTATCGTTGAATGTTGAATGTTTCATCCCCAGCACATGTTCATGTATGCATCTCACCCATTTCAGAGTCTTTAATTTATTCACGCATTTTGGAGTTTCTAGTTTATGTACTCATTTCGGAGTTTCTAATTTATTCACTCATTTCAGAGTCTCTAGTTTATTAACTTATTTCGGAGTGTTTTTAATTTACCTCCCTTAGGTTTACAGGAAAACTTACCATAACGTTGGATGTAGATAATCCCCATTCTTTTATGACAGGGGTCCCTTAGGTTTGTGGTACTAGATTTAAATCCATCGTACCGTCGCGTTGGCTGATGTATTTTTTGATATGCAGTCCCTTAGGTTGCTGTTCGAGTAGCCCTGCGACTGTTGTGTCTCTGATCCTTTCTGAGGCTGGATAAGACGTCTTCAAGTAATCTTCTTAGGTCAGAGTATCCATTTTACCGTCGGAAGAGCAAGCGTTAGGTATTTTCCGTGGCGCTTTTTACTTGAGGTTAGGCTTAGTTTGAAACCCCGATGAGTTATAACCGCACCCTTCTAGGGTGGGATTCTCTCCAATGGTCTTTAGGCTTAGTATGTATTGTCGTCAAGACTCGAAGCTAGGAATATGCCGTCACTTCATTTTTGCTTTGATGATGTCGCGCCAATTCTTTGTTGAAGCAGGGTAGACATCCGTATGATCTCTATGCTGTATGTATTACCATCGAAATCTGGAGCAAGGGATATGCCGTCACTCCAATTTTATTTGACCCTTAGGTCTTGGTTGACGTCGTGTCCGCATCTTGCTGGCATGAGAAGCACGCCGATATGATCTGTAGGCTGTAGATATTTCCATTAAGATCTGGAGCTAGGGTTTTGCCATTGCTCCACTTTTATCCTTGGGTCTTTTATTGACGTCGCGTTTGCACCAAGAAGGAACGTCGAGCTGGAGCTAAGATTTTGTCATCACTCAGTTTTGATTTGGCTCCTTGGAGCCTTGTTGACACCACGTCTGTACTCCGCTGGAGTAAGTGATATGTCAAATTAGTCTCTAAACTGTAAATGTGCCTTCAAGACTCGTTTCTTCTTTTGACGAAGCAAGGTTAGAAAATATGGTTCCTCTTTCATTTGTACCCTTGGATTGTGTACAAGAGTCAGTATGGAACTACTTGCAGGGTAGAAAAGTTATATATATATATATATTTATTTATTTCCGTGCTACTCTATCTTTTCAGCTAATTATATCGCGGAAGTCGCCATTGCCCAATCATTTTGGCTGCTTTTCGCGGTGCCCAATCATTTCGGCTATGTCAATTTTATTTTTACTTTCTATTCTTATTGAAAGTTTGGAATCTGATACCAAACTTAATATCAGCATCGCTACAACTGGAATATTGCCAGGACCAAATCATCATTTTCCTTATGAGGACTTGAAATTTGATACCTATTTAGGCATCAGTATCGCTGCAACTGGGGTGTTGCCAGGAGAGAATCATCATTTTCTTTTGTTGATTTGGACAAAGGTGGCTTAGCAAACATGGTTAGGATCATGTCGACTAAGTCTTTTGACTTTATGAGCCGTAAGGGTCTCATAAAGGTATTTCTTCCTATGAGTCGTGAGGATCTCATAGGTGTGTTTTCTCCTTAGGAGTCGTGGGGATTCCTAAGTGTGTTTTCTCTTGTAAGTTGTAAGGATATTATAAAAGTATTTTCTCCTTATAAGTCGAGAGGACTTACAAGTGTTGTTTACCATATGGGAATATTTCTCACCATTGGTGCAATTTGGTGGGGGATATATTTATTTATGCCCGTGGATTGTATACAAGAGTCGATATTGGACCACTTGTAGGGCAGAAAAGTTTTGTGAGGGTTTTGGTGGCTAAGGATAGGTTCAGATCTCTGTAATTTAAGGCTTTTGAATTCTATAAGCTGTGAGGGTCTTATAGAGAGTATATTCTCCTTACGAGTCGTGAGGATCTTGTAAGTGTATTTTCTCGTTAGGAATCGTATGGCATCCTAAGTGTGTTGTTTCTTTATGAGTCGTAAGGATCTCACGCGGGTGTTTTCTCCTAACAAAGTCGTGAGGACTTTGCAAGTGCATTTTTATTTTTATTTTTATTTTTATTTTTATTTTTATTTTTTATATTTTTTATATTTTTTAACGAGTTCGCAACCTTTCGGGTTTTCACTACCTCGCCAGTAGTCCTGCTATTTTTACTCATGGCGCCCTTTCGGATTTTCATCCGTATCCATTTCGCTTGTGGACATACCAATTTTTTTAACGATCGGGTTTTCACTAGCTCACCGGTAGTCCAGTTGTTCTTACTCACGGCGGCCTTTTGGGTTTTCATCCGTGCTCATTTCGCTTGTGGACATATCATTTTTTTAATGAGTTCGTGCCCTTTCGGGTTTTCACTAGCTCACAGTAGTACTGCTGTTTTTACTCACGGCGCCCTTTCGAGTTTTCATCCGTGCCTATTTTGCTTGTAGACATACCATTTTTTTAACGGCCCGTAAGGTAACACACCCTTAGCGGGTCCGCGTTATGTAGGTCATGAAAGAGCTATGAATTGTTTATGCCGGTGGATTGTATACGGTGGTCAATATAGAGATCTACCGTAGGGCTACACGTGTTAGTTTAAGGACATGACGGTCCATTATCGCCGTATTTTGGGCGAGTTTTTAGTTTAAGAATTTTTCGGTCCAACATTCCTATTTTGGGGAAAAATGTTAGTTTAAGGACATTTCGGTCCATTATCGCCGTATTTTGGATGAGTTTTTAGTGTAAGGATTTTTCAGTTCAACATTCCCATTTTGGTGACGAAGTTAGTTTAAGGACATTTCAGTCCATCATCGCCTTGTTTGGGGTGAAATGCTAATTTATAGACGTTTCGGTCCACTATCGCCATATTTGGGGTGACGCAATAGTTTAAGGACGTTTTGGTCCCTAGTTTATCATTTGGCCGGAGAGTTGCATAACTTATTCCTTCCAACGGTTACTTGCTGAGGCGCTGCTGCTTATCCTTTATTTGCATAGACACTTCACACATTAGACCATCTTCATCATTTTGGACTGCTTCATTTATTATT
Source organism: Agapanthus africanus (assembly GCA_030015575.1). Lineage (NCBI taxonomy): Eukaryota > Viridiplantae > Streptophyta > Magnoliopsida > Asparagales > Amaryllidaceae > Agapanthus > Agapanthus africanus. Next base: position 221,708,437 of record CM057338.1, read on the forward strand.
GTACCAATCGGGTTGTTTTTGCGAGAAATACAAGGCACTTTACACAGCACCTTCCCCCTATTCATCAGTGTCGCTTTCTGACGCTGATGAAGCATCTTCACATACAAAGGAACGAGATATCACGTCACTCGTTCTGCTGAGTTTTCTTCTTCCTTGGAAGAATGAACTTGACTTGGGGGCTTTTCCCCTCATTGTCTGATTCAGAGTGGGACATGGATTTCACATCCCTTCCATGATTTTTGGTTCAAGTGGGATATTTCACTTGATTGCAAGGCCCGCTTGTAGGTTCCTTGATGTCTTTTCTGTTCTTTGAAGAAAAGAACATCTCACGTAGAGATTCTTCCGCCAGTGAGAAATATTCCTCCTGTGTATATTTCGGGGGGAGCGAGTACCTACGCCGTCACTATTTTGGCAACAGATTGCTTCAGAGCCGCTCATTTTTGTTGAGCATTGGCGACAAACACCACCTTACCTTTACTTTTCATTCATCTTCATCGGATGAAGAAGGGTCTTAACCCATCTGATCCAATCGAGCCATTATATCCATGAGCTCTTGGAAGGTCGTCGGCTTGAAGAAGATCATATATAGGAACACCTTTGAATTTAGGTCAAGGGTGGCTATGAACATTCCTACGGCTGCAGCTTCATCGATGCATTGCTCGTATTTTAATTAGAGATTTCACCATCGGGTAACATATTGAACCCAGGTCTCGTTTGGTCCAACCCTTTCGTTGACCAATGTCGCCACGGTGGTGTGTTTATTCACACTAGCGAATATCTGACAAAAGAGCATATCTATCTCGTTGAAGGTCTTTACAGAATCATTTGCGAGTCCCGCGTACCATTCGAAGGAGATGCCCGCCAGACTGCTGACGAACTATCGGAGGAGCAGTATATCATTTCCTCCAGTATTGCAACACATGGATTTAAAACGCGCGATGTGCTGGCGAGGACTCCCGATTCTTTTGTATATGTGGAATGTCGGAAGCATGTATTCTGGAAGGTATTGCGCTTGATTATAACACGCCGGATATGATCGACCAGTCTTGATCGATTTATTTGCAGCTTCACTGGCATAGTGTGCTTTGACTTGCTGAGCGATATATGCGTCCACCTTTAATCTTGGGATCATTTCCTCTTCAGGATTTGATAAGACTTCAGAGAATATGAAATGTCACCCTTTTCTTTAAGAGCGATTACCGACGATTTATCTGCCAGTAGTTCCGATTGGACCATCATTCTAGCCATATTTTGGATTAGAAGGGCCACCTAGTTTATTTTAACAGACATCGCTGCCGCTTCTTCATCTTTCTTCATGAGAGCGTGCTTTAGGAAATCAATATCTGACTCCCGCCCTACTCTTTCTTCAGGTGCGTCGGGATTTTCCTAAGGAAATGGAATAGCGAGTGCCGCCGCCTAAGCAAGTATCTCTTACAGCTTTTCATATTGCTGCTGATCCTTCATTAAAGACCGAGTATGCGGTCTGTGACTGGTAGAAGCACGACCTTCGTCTTTGGATCTCACCATGTGGATTGTGTGAACTACTATGCCTCCAGGTTTGGGGCTTTTAGAGTTTTGGCCTTTGGAGTTTTCCTCGGGCACTTGAGCTTTATCTAGCCTTTCTATTTTGTGAGAAGTCATTGTAGGAAGAGCCATCGTATCAAGAACCGTCTTAGGATGAGTCCCTTTATATCTGGAAGGGGAGTTGTCAGAATTTGGCTGACGCTTAGGGGAAGATCCGCAGATGATGACTGAGTCCTTCACCTTCTTCCACACCTTATATATAGATGGGGAAAGTTCTTTTAGAAAGCAAACTGGTTTCTGCTCTCCTTGGATCTAAACGGGCTCTGAAGATTTCTTCAATACTACGGTGGGAGAATTTTGTCTGACCTTTCGCAATAGTTCGAAACTTTTCCCGGTTGGAACGTCAGCATTCACCACTGGGGTTGAAACAGGACCATACGAAGAACTGCCCCCAGTTTGTCTTATTTGATGTCGATATCGACGTCGGTGATGTCTTGCGACCAGAATTTGATTAGCCTCAGGATTTTAATAATCTTGCCCCATGTTTTCTTTGAGAGCTTGAGTATTTTGCCCCTGCGTCGACCAAGGCATTTGGAAGGTACCTGTTGTTTGGACACCGATTCCGTCAGCAAAGCTGAAGCTTGAGGAGCCAGCCTGTGGAAGACAAACTTCTTCTGGGTTTCCTCCTTCGGTGTTGAGGTACCGAGGGTGGGAGGTGGGAGTATCGACCCAAAAAAAGCCCGCTGATTTCTTGAAGAGCCGGATTGTAGAGATTTGAGGCTGCAAGTGGCCCATACTTAACTCCACCAGATGTGACAGAGCCTGAGTTGCGGTGAGTGGAAGAAAACGCCATTCTACTGTTTACCGCCAGAAGATGGACCGGGACATTGGGACGTCTGGCCTGAATTCTGGGGGCAGATGCTATTTGGATTTATCTGTCCAGCTCTCCAAAGATACCAAGTTGATTTATGACACCGTATATAGGAGGTTTGGACGGATGTGGCCGTTGTAGCAGACTTCGTTAAATTCCCCCTCATTTGCGAGGAGTTTTTGATTGTGGGGACGCTCTTCCCTGCAGGCGCAAGCCCCTACAGTAAATTACGTTACCGTATCGTGATAACCACTTTCTCCTGCTCCAGAAGTTCACTTCCTGTCGTGTGTGTTTGTTTTATTTTTTGGTTGCCTGTGAATTGTATATGGAGACTAATTTATGTCGTCGCCCGTACGGCGTGGATTAGTCCAAATCCGTATATTTTTAGATTTGGGTTTGGGTTGATTTAAGGATCGTTAATCCGTTTTGAGATCAAGATCGACTTAAATGTATGTGAGCAGTTGGGGCTCGGTTGGTTTTTTGTTAAGGATACGTTAGTCCAATTTGAGACTAAGATCCACTTAAAGATCATTTTTATTTCAGTTCCAACAAAAGATCATTTAGGCTCTATTATTTTAGTTTAGGAACGTTTCGGTCCGTTATCGCCATTTTGGAGGCGAAGTTCTAGTTTGAGAACATCTCGGTCTGTTGATCACCATTTTGGAGATGAGATTTTAGTTTAAAGACGTCTCGGTCCGTCAATCACCATTTTGGAGGTGGGATTTTAGTTTAAGGACGTCTCGGTCCATCAATAGCCATTTGGGAGGTGAGATTTTAATTTAAGGACATCTCGGTCCGTTGTTGCCATTTTGGAGGCAACGGTTAGTTTAAGGACATTTCGGTCCATTATCGCCATTTTGAGGCAAAGTTTTAGTTTGAGGACATCTCGGTCTATTGAGGTGAGGTTTTAGCTTGAGGACGTCTCAGTCCGTTGATCACCATTTTTGAGGTGAAATTTTAGTTTAAGGACGTCTCGGTCAGTTGTTGCCATTTTGGAGGCAACGGTTAGTTTAAGAACATTTCGGTCCGTTGTCGCCATTTTGGAGGTGACAGTTTCAGTTTGAGGACATCTCGGTCTGTTGATCACCATTTTGAGGTGAGTTTTTAGTTTAAGAACGTCTCGGTCCGTTGGTCATCTTGCGCGCACGTGTATTTGTTACGTGACGGGACGAACAATGATGATATGGGATGCACCAAGTTTGGGGTGCGGTCTGATTTGAGGTGTGCACATCAGTTTGGAAGTGCATTAAGAGAATTTGTTGGTCGTCGGGACCCGCCACCTCTCTGAAGACGTTGAGGAATTACAACAACATATATCAGAGGTGTGAAGAGACGCACCTTTAAACCGAATCCCGTATTTGAGGGGAAAAGGAGTTAGTGGTAAACCCGGAAATCATTATTCATATTTTGAGACTAAGATTTTCTCAGGAGGATGTGGGATGAGTATCATTTTGGATATCATCAGTTGGAAGATCAATAGTCGTATTTGGGACTAAGATCAACTTGGGGCGTCATGAGCACATGGGCTCGGATGGTCTGAATCAGGGAGGTTCTATCCTCGGGGGACCTAGCCAATTTGGGCTTGGTCCATTCAATTTTTTTTATTGAAAAGTGCCAAGCACTTGTTTAGGCTCTGTATAATCAGTCCTCTTTTTGTACAAAGAGTACTGAGCACTTATATAAGTTCTGATGCTCACATATAATCATGTGGGCTTTTAGTCATGGGAATTTCCCAATAAGTGTTAAACACTTTTTCCCTTTTTGTCTTTGTATGGAGTGCTAGGCACTCTTTATGGCGCCCACGTGAGGGACATGTGAGGCGCTAGGAACTGCCTAGTAAGTGCTAAGCACTCCTCCATTCCGTGGCGCCCACATGAGGGACACGTGAGGTGCTAGGCGCTGCCTAGTGAGTGCTAAGCACTCCTCCATTCTGTGGCGTCCACGTGAGGGACATGTGAGGCGCTAGGCGCTGCCTAGTGAGTGCTAAGCACTTCTCCATTATGTGGCGCCCACGTGAGGCGCTATGCGCTAGACGCCACTCATTGAATGCTAAGCACTCCCCCATTCTGTGGCGCCCACGTGAGGGACACGTGAGGCACTAGGCGCTAGACGCCACTCATTGAGTGCTAAGTACTCCCCCATTCTGTGGCGCCCACGTGAGGGACACGTGAGGCGCTAGGAGCTGCCTAGTGAGTGCTAAGCACTCTTCTATTCTGTGGCGCCCACGTGAGGGACACGTGAGGCGCTAGACGCCACTCATTGAGTGCTAAGCACTCCCCTCTATGGCGCCCACGTGAGGGGCACGTGGGGCGATGGGCTCTTTTCTTGCTTAATGATCAATATGATCTTTAGTTCTTCAAATTCTCATCATATGAAAGACTAGTTTTGTGGATCTCAGATCCAGAGAAAGAACCCAGTTCTTTGAGAAGGTATATGTTTTTTTACCTTTTTATATCTTTCTTATTTACTTAAAATTTCCAAGAAGGGCGCTCTTCTTCTTCGAGAATTTAATTCTCTGTTTTTTTTTTTTGAAGTTTTCTCCCTTTTTTTTAAAGCTTATGGGGGAGGGGTTCCTCCTTTCATACTTGAAGTCTTGGGTCCTTTATATAGCAGAGGAAAGTTTATTAATTAGAGTTTGAAGAAATCTCTCATTAAGAGATCCTAATTGATTTGGGGATTTTTATCCACCATTGGATATTTGATCCGGGGGCTTCTGTTTTATAGAACAAGATTGGAGAAATATTTTACCTTGCACAAAATTTATTCTATAAAACGGTGATTTTTTTAATTACCGTTGGATTTTTAATCCATCGGTTCTCTGTTTTACAGAGGGCAATCTTTCTTGTTTAGAAAGATTGAGGGAATATATCCCAAAAATAGAATTTTATTCTATAATCCAATTTGGGGAATGTTTTCTCCCGACAAAATTTAATTCTGTATTTCTGATGATTTATCATCTCCGTTGGATCTTTGATACAACGACTCTGTTTAACAGAGAGTATAATTTAATTCTATATGGACGCCGGCGCTCACGTGTTGTGCATGTGGGCGCTAATTAAGGTTTTAATTCCTTTATGTGCTTTGCACATTGGTGCCCATGTGAGGAGCACGTGCGACGCCAATATAAGAATTTTTAACTCTGGCGCTGGCACCCTCGTGGAAGGCACATGAGGCACTGCCTCTTAAATTTTGAACAGAGCTTTGCTCTTTTATTGGGGGAAACAAATGCCCCCGCCACCATTGCGCTCACGTTCACACGTGAGTGCAGCGGTGGCACCTTTTCCACCGTTCGATCTCCTGGGGAATTGAACCGTCTCTTAAAGTTTTATAAATAAGGCCTTTAGCCCTTGAGATGGCTACTGTTCATCTTCTTTTTAACTTTCTTCTATCTTGAGAATTTAATTCTCCTTTCAGAGTTCAGATCTCTGTTCAAAGAAATTCTTTTAGAGTCAAAACTCTGTCAAAGTTTTGGTAAGAACCATGACCATATACTAATGTTTGATAAATCTCTTCATGTCTTAGGGTTTTTAACCTATTAACAGAGCTTTGCTCTTCTTTTGCAATTATCTCTTAGAGATCTAAAAAAAATTTACTTGAGTAGATCGTAGATCATAAAGATCTTTTAGGGTTTTACCTTGTTAGAAATTTTGTTTTTTGAAGGTTATTTAGAATTTAAATCCCTTTCTCGAGTGGAGTTCTGGGATGTTATCCCATTGTTCTACAGAGCTTGGCTCTGAAGAATTTCTTAAAGAAATTCTTTTGGGAATTTTATTCCCTTCATAATTTCTTGACAGATTTGAAATCTGTTTGCAGAACACAGTTTTCGAAAGAGTTCAACTCCAGAGTTTAATGATGTTTTCTCATTAATTGAGAATCCTTTTGGATTTCATTTTTAATGAGTGGCTGCCCCATCATTGATGAGGGGTTACCTTGATTTTGTGGGGCCCCTGTCCCTTTCTTTTTGAACTGCGGTGCAGTACAAATTTAAGTGTAAAAGAATGATAAAGCCTTGAACATTGTGTCAATAGCTGACCCCTCCCTTTTTATGCAGGTACTATGGCTTTTGATTCCCCCTTTCCCTTCGTTCGTTCGGAGAGCTCCTTTGCCGACGTGCCCGTAGATCGGGAAGTCTTCGCACTTATCTGGGACCATGACCCAGAGCAAAAGTATCTTCATCTGTGGGGGTCATGGTATTGTCAAATTATTCGGGGTTGGTGTAGTTTTACTTGCGCAGCGCCTTTAGAGACGGTCCCGGTGATCCATTATGCTGATTCGCCGCCGGTGGCTTCTGCACTAGAAGAGATCAACTGTACCTCGGAAGGTCGTCTTCAGCCTTCCATGGCTTCAATACCCATGCAGCCGCCGATGGCCTTGGATATTTTAGGGCGACGCATATCCCAGGGAGAGTCGCGTCCTTGGGGGAAAGTTTACATGATAGTAATGACTCCTTATCAGTCGGCCGATTACTATGGTGGGCCCGATATATCCTGTCGGCCAAGAAATCGCTGTTATTAAAGACCGGGATGTATCCCACGATTTGCGCGTTCTTCTTTGACTACCACGCTCCTCATGCGTGGTGGATCAAATCCTCTTTGGAACAATGGAATATCCCGACCCATACCTTTCTCCTATCAGATCGGGAGGTTTCGATTTCATTGGAGGTGTTTGTGGAGATCTCCGGCCTACCTGTCAGAGGGGAGCACTATGAGGAGCTACTTCCCCCCGACGAGTATGTCTTCGCCACCAAACCAGTGGTAATGGGCCTTACTCCGGAGAACGCTGTTCAACATCAGTTCCCAAGCTTGATTAAGGTATTGAACTTGTACGAGAGTTTATTCCTAGAGTCTGGCGGGCACGGAGTTGGCTTCACAGATTTTATCGCCCACTTTCTTCGTCCGGAAGTTCTATCTAAACAAGCTACGAAATTCGCCTAACTTGATGACCCGTTCGGGTTTGGTTCAGATAACTTGCCGACTACAGATGCGGATTTAAAGAAATTCTTTATTCCGGATACTCCAGTCGTCCCCTTTATAGAGATCGCTGCCCCGGATGTTAACGAAGAGACGTTCTTTCTGGGGTTTATTGGCTTTTGGCTGAGTTAATTTGCGCTTCCGATGCACGCTCGCTACATGAGGCCATCTTTTTTTTATCCGGCTCATCGCATCATCACGAGGACGCGCGTAGCCGTTGGGATTGCGGGGTTGGCTTATTTGTATCATGGCTTGAGCTTAGCTGCTGACACCACTCAACCGAGGGTAAAGTCCGTGTATCTCCCACTGCATTACTTCACATCATGGATCGAGATGCACGTGCTGGGCGCCTTTGGTGTTCATAAACGACCTCAATTCTACGAAGGCTACAACTTCCACCGGGTCATGCATCTAGTTGACGCTTCCGCTCCAGATCCATCACAGCGAGAGGCTTGGCGACTGCTCCTTCCTCCATGCATGGTTGGGGACAGTATGACCTTTGTTGATAGAGTCCAGACTATCGGCAAAGAATCTTCCAAGGTGGTCCAACCATTGCATGATACTTTCAAGGATGGGGCTTCTACGTTGAGGGCTCGGAAGGTTATGCACCTGTATTCGATTAGGCCGGGCTTCTGATTGGTAGAGATTTGTTATGCTTAGTTTTAATTACCGCAATCAAGACGGTTTCGTTTGGAAGCTAGCCGGATGAGTACAGGTCGGTCCACGGAGAGATGGGAATCTTTTTCTTAGTGTTTTAACGAGTTAAGTCCAAATTGTCCAGGTTTATTTAAGATTAACTATGTGCTAAAGATGTATAAAAAAAGCTTGTTAGGTGGTTAGTTTGAGTTAGGAGTCGCTCACTTCTTTCGTTGCCACTTTTAATATCAATGTTACGGTAATCGGCAACAATGAGGATTAGCACGACTAGGAAGGAAACTTGCGAGTATAAGCTGGGCTTTCCAACGCTTAGTTCCTTTCTTTTGGTCTTTGTCCATCCGTTCTTGGCTCTTAGCCGTAACCTCCGGTCAATTCAATCACAACCGGTCTCACTAGGATGTCACCGCTATCATGTAGGATAGGGTGCTGTAGGGAGCGGATTGTGGTTAAATTGACGGGAGTCCGAATCAAGATGTTGGACAATGAAAAGAGTGAGAGAGATTTCCTTCTCTCAAATTTCGCTTATCCTACCCTAACAAGTGAGAAACTACTCAGCCATTATAAAGAAAAAGAAAAGAAAATAAACAAAGAAGATAGAAAGAAATGAGTTAGAGAATCACAACTAGCTATTTGGGGCCTCACTTAGGCAAGGATCACACTTAAGCATCATTGTTGTAAGGATAAAGAAAAAGAGAAAAAGAAAACAAACAAACAAATAACAACAACTACTTTAATAAAGAAAATTACAAGCAAAATATAAGAACTCAATTATTAGACATGCATGTTAAAAGAACTCTCCTTTATTCATCATTCACTCAAAAACTCACTACAATATCAATGGAGAATAGATGAAGAGGAAGAGGAAGTTACAAATTACTATACTAAATCCTAATACAAGAAAAAACATCATTTACTTAGCTTGAAACTGAGCTATTTATAGGCAGATACAAGAAATCCTAGGGCTAAAATCGAAGCCCTTACACAATTACAAAACTACCCTGAAAATATCTCCTGTCTCCGAGTCAACTCGGCCACGGAACCGCCGCATAAGTGCCACATTGGCCGCGGTTCCGCAGCCATTTGGGTGAGATGTTGAGCCGTTTTTTCTGGGGTTTTCCATGTTGTTGTTCTTCTCTGTTTAGTACACTTGGTTTCTCAGAATCACTTTATTTTTCTCCCAGATTCTCAACAGTCCAAAAAGATGAAAGAATGTGGACTTTTGCCTTAATTTTCTTGAGCTCCGCGTTATAAACTTGGTTCTTGTGTTGCCTCCTTGTGCTTTGTGCATGAAATGACCATTGATTTCCATTTTTTCCCTAGAACTGGTAGGCGGCATCTGACGGATTGTGAGCGGAGACCCATATTTTTATCTGTTGTTGGTAGTAGTCCTGAATATGTCGCGACTATTCATGATTTTCATTGTTTAGAGCTGAGAACCTGTAACCTGCAATTATTTAGCAAACACGGATCAAGAGTACCTACCTATATGCAATGCGATCAAGAATGGACGGTATAAAAGTGCAAAATTCTAATATGAACAAATACCCCCAAACTTATCTTTTGCTCGTCCCTAGCAAAACCATTTTATTCACAAAAAGTCTTAACCCCACTTTCGCAGGGAACGCGATTGCACTGAGCTCATGCAACAAGCCGTTAAACCTCTAGGTTGCCCAGAGGAGGAGTTTTGTCTCCTGAGGGTTTTCAGCGGATACTACCCACAAAATCTTATCAAATTGGCCGTCGACTCTAATCCTACAGTTCAGCATTCTAGCAAGAACTCTATCATCTTTAACTTAGAAATCACCATCCCTTATTCTTCACACTTCCTTTTCATTTAACTTAACATCCTATACTTTTTGCCAGTTTATAAAGCTCTCAGCATCTCTTGAGTTTTCCTTCTAAAATGCAATCTCAAATCCGGAATTTTTATCATCTCTATTGAAGATATAAGCCCTAT